>CM070501.1:13241408-14441408 GCA_036346375.1 Guadua angustifolia
GGGGGCGGGTCCCCCGGTTGATCCGGCGTCCATAACGCCCGCGATCACGGCCGCCATCGCGAACTCTGCGCGTCTCTTCGACGGCGAGCTCCAGTTCTCGAAAGCGTCTGTGGAGTCCAGTGAGTATCGAGGCGTCAATTCGTGCATCATCTGGATGTACAGCCAGTCGCTGCGCCATGCCCTCCAGTTGGACCTGGGTTGGAAGGGAATGTAGCGGGAGGCCATCCCGTCCCGAAGGCGGAAATAGCAACTCCCCACTACTTAAAGTGCGTGTTGGTGGTAGCGTGAGAATGAAAAAATGGCGAAGAGAGGAAGGTTAAGCATCACCCCATGAACATTTCCGCAGAGAGGTGTGCGAAGATGGCAAGGAAGATGATAGAATTGGGGGTGAGATGAAGATGGTGGATTTAGTAGAAATGGAGACTGTGAGAAAAATTGAGAAAAAGCGGAAGAAGGCCCGCCATCATGGCTCAGTGTGCAGCACGATCTCGTCGGAGAGCACCGCAGGCGTGGCGATCCCGGACGGATATCGGAAGGTGCCTTTTCGGTAGCGACCATCCCCATTCACTTCTGCCTACTGGTCACATGATGAGGCTGGAATGGGGTTCACCATGGTGGCGAAAGAAGACAAAGAACTACGGGAAGAAGAGGCGAAAGGACAAAAGAAGCAAAGTCGCCAAGAAAGCGGAAAGCGTGAACCGCTCGTCTGGATGCATCTATATATCGTTCCCCCGTCGATTGGCTCACGAAAGAAGCGAATTGGTCGCCGTTTGGGTCCCAAGAAAAGCGGCGGGATCGTGGCGAAGAACAAGCGGTAGTATCCTCATGAAAGTGGGTCCCGCCCGAGGCGCTAAGCATTAAGTGCATTAAATGAAGGTTCTAAAAAAGTCTTAGGCTGCGCTCTAGGGCGGGCCGGGAATCTTGCACCGTAGTACGCTAGAGTACCCTCTCCACCGCATAAAAGTACAATCTACGTGGCGGCTTGTCAATCGGGTGATCACGGCCCGCCCGTGACGTCGTACCACGCATGGCGTCCGTGGCGAGGTGGAAGCGACGCCTACCTTTCGCCGGCACCGGCTTCCGTGGCGGCAACTTGTCGGCGGCGATCCGCGGCCCGGCCGAAACGTCGGACGCGTGGCGTCCGGCGGCGGTGTGGGCGAAGACGCTCTGCTCGCGGCGCCCGGCCTACGTGGCGGCAACAATGTCGGCGGGCGATCACGGCCCGCCCGGCCGCGGCCGGCCGTGGCGTCCGGCGAGTGGGCGAGCACGCCACCTTGCGCCCGGCGCCCGGCCTGCGTGGCGGCCTAGCAATCGAGGCGGCGAGGCGCCTTACTGCCCTTCCGCGGGGCAAAAAGGGACACGGTGGCCGCCTCGAGCTCCTTCCACTCCGCGTACCATGTCGAGCAGCAAAGCACGCCATAACCAGCTTATCGGTTGCAAGGGTTTACGCAACAAGCCCATTCCTCGGCGCCTCTCACCTACATGCAAAGGGTCCCATCCGTGGCCGGAACAAGAACGCAGTAAGCATTTAATGAGGCGGAGGAAAGGGAGCTGACACGGGAAGGAGTAATAAATGTATGAGGATCGAAGCATGATGACCTCCCTTTTACTTACTCCGTGCTACTGGCCTATATAAGGGTCTCCGGTGCATGGGAAAGGGGACGGGCATTCGAGAGAAGAGAACTTGTAACTCAAGAGCTTTGTATCGACTTCACACCCTCTAAAAAAACAATCGGCGAGGAAGTAAGGTTTGTTACCGACGAAAAAGGGGCCCGAACACAGGTAAAAATCTTCGTGTCCTCTGCGGTTAAATTACGGCCTTGGGAGCCCTTAGCGCAGAAGGTCCCTGAGGTTTCGCCCTCTAGGTTTAGCTTGACGAAGAGCGCCCTCCTTAGAACCAAACCCCAGTCTGCATCCTCCGGGCCTGTCAGGTGGAATACGCCGACAGCTGACATGGTTGGCAAAAGGGCCAGCATTTATAGTTGTAACATGAAAATGATACGACTTAAATGAGTAAACATTTTACATGAGAGGTCAGAACATGAAGAGCACAAACCAGAACAACGATGTTCGCATAGATGCATTGAATACCGCTGGATCGACGAGGAGCTCATACTATGGGTTCATGAAGGAAATTTGGGAGCTCGACTACATACTTTTCAAGATACCCTTATTTCGATGCCATTGTGTTCATCTGCAACACGTGAAGGTTAAAAAGTATGGCGTCATAACTATGGGCCTTGAACGTGTTGGATACCAAGACAAACTATTTGTACTCGCTAACCAAGTTGTTCAAGTCTTCTATATGATCGATCCGTCAACAAGAAGTGCCACGTGGTTACGTAGGGAAAAATGAGGATTGTTGAGTCGATAAAGTGGTAGATGAGGAAGAATACATTGCCTCCTATTGGTACAAGCGTCCGCGGTCCGGGAAGAACAACCCAAGGAAGCTAGCTACACACATATCAATCATCGTTGAAAGGCTAATTTTAGAAAAAGAATAAGCAAGTGGAGTTGTGATGAGGTTGTCATGTTTATTTCAAGTGTTCGTGTATTATAATTAATGAGATGGATGTATATGTTTAAGTTCATGAGATGTATGTAAGTGTTATAATTAATAAGATAGAGCGTATGTGTTATAATTAATGAGATGTATGTATTATAATTAAATATAATTAATGAGATTTATGTATTATAATTAATGATATTTATGTATTATAATTAGTGACATGTATGTATTATAATTAATTATATGTCTGTAAATATAAAAGCTACTTATAAAATGAGGTTTTAAAAACTACTTAAAACAAAATGTTTAAAACTACTTAAAATAGGCTTAAAAAGTACTTACAAAAAGCAGGCTTAAAAACTACATACAAAAAAGCAGGCTTGGAAAAACTACTTAACAAAAGCAGGCTTAAAATGATCTACTTAAAAATAGGCAAAAAAAAAGAAAAATGACTAATCACAGATAGTTCTAGTATTGAACAAATGCTGTGATGTCTAATTAATGCTCAATACCTCTCTGTCGCTTTACTTCTATCGGTAGCACTCTCTATCTATATTTTGTTTAGTTCAGTTGGTTTGGTTGTTTGACATTGATCTGAATATTACAGTCAGATTCGTTTGATATCTATTGATTATAACAACCTTGCTTGATTCATTTATGTTAATTTGAACTTTGTCTTCTCTATTGATTCGGTTAGTAGATCGTACTACTACTGATCATAATTGCTTGATCTGCTAATTCAGTTGCTATGTTAACTGTTGATCAGAACACTGTCTATTGATTTAGTTGATTAATTAAAGTTGGCTAACTTGAATATAATCTGGTCTTAGACTTTTAAAACAGTGATCTTAATTGTCAATTCTTTAATGTGCATGATAAGGTGGTAACGATTGAAGGCTATATTTACTTAATTGATTGTTTAGCCCATTTATGATTGAGATTGAAGGTTCAAAATCTTTAAACTTAACAGATTTTTGAGAGCACCATAAACAAATTTACATCAATTTGTTGAGAAGACCTCATTCATGGCTTAATAGACATAAAGTTTATATGCCTCATTTTGCAGGTTATGTCTTTAATGTTGTCTTTGAATTATGTACTATTTATCATATTGTTATTTTGGATTAGCAATAAATTCTTAGTCTTATTATCACACTTTGTTCAACAATCCAGAAAATCTCACTGAAGAATGATCAAGTTTGTGTCATGGAAACTCCACCTTGCTTTTTTACCACTAATGTTGGATTGTTGGCTATTGATTGCATGGTCTTGTTTTGTTGAGTATATATCCAGATTGCTCTCTCAATCTTCTGTTGCCTATGGAAATTGCTCTATGATGATATTGGATAAATTGATGATAGTGACAACTAATTTTTTGAGCTAGGCCTTGAACTAGTAGATTTTATACTATTTTGCTTAGTCTGATCAGTATTAAATATCTGCCATTGCTTACTGTTAGTGTTACTTCATTATCTTTATACTGCTCTGTTCAATTAATTAGTTGGCTACCGATTTGAATAATAACTGCTTAGTAAAATTGCTAGCTAATTAATCCGAACTTCATTTGATGATTAAACAGCAAATATTCAATCTCTTGATCGGAATGTATCTTTGAAGCTGAATATAATCTTTTAACAGTGAGATTGATTATCAATTCTTTAATGTGTATGTTAAGGTGGTAAGGGTTCGAGGACTTGTTCACTTAATTAATTGTTTAGCCCATCTATGATTGAGACTGAAGATTTAAAATCTTCAATGAAGCCCTATTTCTGAGAGCAATATAAAACAAAATCATCATCAATTTGTTGTATTAGACATGGTTCATTGCATGAATGACAAAACTTTCATAATATGCTTTATCTTGTTGATTATGTAATTTTCATCATATTGATTATGTCACCGCTTAGTTCAATTGTTGTATTTGCTAATAACAAGCACAATCATATTGCATGAATGAATTCTCAATGTTTGTTTGTTCCCCTGAAAACTTATAACTAAAATATCATGAATTGTTTTGTGTATTTTCACTTGTAAGCAACATTAATTCTCTTAACCTTGTATATACAAAACAACTCTTAACTTATCTTCTCTTAAATTTGCTTCTCTTAACTTACCTTCTCTTAAATTTGCTTCTTTTAACTAATTTTCTCTTAACCTTGCATCATACAATTACAAACGTACTAAACAATGCTTAAATTTACTTTCATTCCATTTCTATGAGCCTCTATGAGTTGTTGATTTATTAGCTTGCCTCTTCTATGATCATCATTACAAGATGGTGTCCCCTCATTCCTCATTATTGAATGTATCTAATGAGGTGTCCAACATAGGAAATTAGAGGTGAGGTTCAAGAGGGCTTAGTAAAAGACCTTAGAGCCAATATACCATCACGATGGTCGATCCCACATGATGGGGCCCCTATCTCACCTCCTAAGGCTACGACAACTTTTTAGACATTGTGCGAGGATCGTTGGACATGAAAGGGTCCCCATCACCTATCCATGATGAAAGACACTGACAGATGAGGAGCACGATAACCTAGTGATAGAAATTTTCACGTCGTTCAACCTCCCATAAGACGCCATGCACGCACTGCGATGGTATGCATTGCTAGTGGTGGGAAAAGCGTAAAAGAACTTCAAGAGCATCCTTGTCACTAATTATGTGAATAAGGAAATGAATCTGTTCCAAAAGTATAGGTTCATCACGGAAGATGTGTGGGAACAATTTGTTGAGAGCGAAGAGGCGAAAGAGTTCATGCATCAAAGTGCGGTATATAAGACCATCTAGTAACAAAAACCCACACACCAGACTCGGCTTAGCGGTATCACGAGCAAGATCGTACAATAGGCGAGAGGATGGCGAGAGTCAATCTAGAAGGAGGTTGCACCCTTTGTTTGCCTCGATCGTGGACCCGTGCGGCGGGTAAACAAGGTCATATCCCACATCTTGGTGGTGTGTCCTTTACCAACCCGTGATGAGGAAGTGTTCCAATGCTTAATATCATTGAGCACGAAATCTTTCTACTCTCTATAGCCTTGGGAAACAAAGCGGACCGAATCACACTTGAGGTCTAGGTGTTTTGTTTACTAGAAAATGGGATTCCCACATGACTCCGACATGTATCGGAGTAGAAAGAGAAGCAAAGCCAAGCGTGATGAATGGTTAGTATCCCTGATTGAGGAAAGGGATGTGGGAAGACTCAGAGCGCAATTTGATAGTCAGCTAAAAAGTTTTGAGGAAAGGATGGTGCAAAGGGAGGCTGTGGAGGCGGGCATAGAAAGTGCAAGTGCAAGAAGCACAAGTGCAGATTCAACCCAACCTCTTTGTTAGAGCGACTCGTGTCCACCCTTTAGGCACAGACATGGACAACACTAGATTTCCTTCCAACGAAATCAGGGTAATATACTTGTCTGCAATACTCATAGATAGACACTGTTTGACATGTTAGCTAATTAATTATGTACTCTTATGTAGGTGGCTCATGCATGCAATCTCAAGTGAGGCTTGCCAATGGCTTTGTTCCCTTCGGTTGCATGGGGCTCACGTATCTATCCGGTGTAGAGGCATTTGTGTATGGTCGTACTTTAGATCTAGGCTATGAGAAGGTCGGAGTTGACAGCATATATGAAATTTGCAAGACCGTTACACTAGAGATGCCCCAAATAACGAGATTGTCACACTAGGGAATGCCATCGGTACATTCATCTAGTGACCCAAGAAGGACATCTCCTTTGATGCCCACCTAGCAGCACTGAAGCTACAAGCACTATCAGAGTCACGTGATGCACCAGAGTTACTAGCACTCTAGGAGCCATATCTTTGCACTAAAGGGGCCGCTAAATCGCCTACTATGTCCCATCAGGCATAGGCCGATATTGTAGTGCGGGCCAAGTTGTCTCCCATGAAGACAAGTTTGGCAGACAGTAAGGCGGTGACAAGGGCAAATCGAAAGGGTGGACCATGTCAACCCATGACTTTCCGATTGCCCTATTGGTGTGGCAATTCGAGCTGGGACATCCATTCATACCGAAAGAGTGTCAGGAGACTCTTACATTAGCCTACGTTAAATTAACAAATTGGTGCATGAAATAAGCCAACAAGCCAGTGTCACAACGTTTATCGAGTATCTCGGTCGGTTTCAAGAGAACATTTCTTACATCGGTTTTGGATGGCTTGTTAGTGGTTGGCTTCAACAACACTGTTCGATCTGTACAAGCTCAATGCTCTCATCACATCACTCATGACATCTTTGGACATTGTAAGTGTGTGCAATTACGATGTACATTCGTGTTGTATCGATAAATATCAGATCTATATGATCCTTGATTTTGTATATGTAGATACATGATCATAAAAGCAAAAGCAAGGGAATAACCGGTGGGTTTCCTCAACCCACACATGGTGTCCAAGTAAAACATGGATAAAAATTTACAAGTTGTCCACGAGTACGTGGAAAAAGTATTGCTGGCTCAATGAGACAAAAAAATTCATACTTTTACCACACAACTCGAGGTAAGTGCTTCATCCAGTTGCTGTACTTGTTGATTTGTACTATATAATGCAACTTGAAGATAGGTTGAATGACCATAGCGACATACCTCTGTAGATTTCAACGTGTTCTACTCGTAATTATACCAAGAGGAGGCAGGGTAATATACCTTGATTCTAAAAAGGTGTCAACCATGACTTGGCACCTATCAATTTACTCGACATGTGGATTCGGTGACTACAAAATTTGTGGAGGTCCACATAGGAAGGACCGAACGATCTTTGGAGCATATTTATAAGTTTTCGGTATCCACTAGTACACAATAATCCTTCACACTCCATAATAATACATTTGGAAATAATTAACTGTTATATTTTGGTAGTGCCACCCGGTAGCCAAGGGCACTAACCTATGTGTATTCTCGTTTGCCACAACATGGAACTCATTAGTTGAAAGAAGACCAATGTCATAGAGGTTTGTCAATCTTGCAACAATTGTTTCCACCTACAAATTTATATACCGCAAGATTTTACTCTTCTCATCAACGGGCTTGGCAATGCCTTGAATCTGTATTGGAGCAGGTTGACTGCTAGGTATTCGAGGACAACTCTATGCCTTCTTGATCGTGAGGTCATTAATCTAAAAGGCGAATGCCAATCAAGCCTCGCCTCATGAGTTGTGAATTTGTTAGATACTGTTTGGATTAATTTGTGAACCTTGTACTGTGAATTTGTCAGTTGTAGCTCTGAATTCAATTGGTTTTTGTATATGTGAGTTGATTTTTGAAATGGATGCGCTGTACATTGTAATATGCGATCAGTGTTGATTTCTAAAATGGATGCACTGTATATTGATATGTGATCCGAGCTCATTTCTGAAATGTATGTCATAATAATGTTGGTGATACTTTGTACTATCTTTTGTTTCAGAGGGCGTGACTAGTATTTCCTAAGGCTAGCTAATAAATAAAAATTTAGTAAAAAATGGAAAATCAACATCACAGACGAATCTAAACAAGAACCATCTGGGATGAGCCCACATCCCAAACGGTTCCAATTTGGAACAGTCTGTGATGAGGGACACATCCTAGATGGTTCCAAATTAGAACCTGTTGGCGCCAAAAAGCGTGAAGTAGGGTTTACGGCCCCAACACCAGACGAACACCGGTTCAAGAGTCCGCAGCGTGCCGATCGACTTGACCTACCAATCGACAAGGTAAATGTGAATTCGCAAGGCGGTACCCACAGTCTTTGAGTCGGCCTAGATCGATCGGCTACTAAGCCGATAGAACGTAAGGGTAGCAACTAGCGATGAAGGCTAATTTGGAAGGGTAAAAAGCGGATAAACTACGAGAAAGCGTCGTGACAAAACAGAAACAAATCAGACACTGGGGTAAATAGGCCACTTCCTCCGAAAAAAAGCGTCTGCGGCAAGATCGGAGAAAAGATGAACCAAAGGGGTGTAATGCAACAGAGATCATCTGGCGATGCGCCTTCGATTGATCAAAGAGTATTACAGATGAAAGATTACAAGCTAAATCAGCTACTCCTAATTGACAGAAAGTAAATAAAATAGATGCGTGTTTGTGGGTTGGCTCTGGGCGTCTTTTCTCCTTGCCTCTGGATGTTCTTATATAGCCTATAGCCGACCAGAGTCCTGATAGAATACGTTGATAATTAGTATCCATATCGGCCTCTCCTTTCCATGTCGGTCTCTTCCTTCCAAAGCTGATGAGCAGTATCCATGTCGGTCTCTTCCTTCCAAAGTTGATGAGCAGTATCCATATCGGTCAGCCTCTCCTTTCCATGTAAAGCCCGATCGTATCCTTCTCAATCTCCTAACATGCCCGTATCGGACTCGATTTCCTTGAGATCGAGGCCTTCCAATCCGACATCGTATCGGCTTGCTCTAACCGATTTATCCCTTACCAAAACTGGTCTCTATGACATTAGTCATGCCAAATTTGGGTGCAAACACCCGCAGAAGAACGGACCGCTGCCACCAACTCGTGTTTTATAATAGTAGAGATTTCATAACCGCCGTATGATCTACATTTATTTTTTGCGAGATTCAAAGCGCCATTTTTAAATACAAGAATTTAAAATTTGAAATTTATTCTAACGAAATTTAAAATTCAAACAGCTATTTTTAAAAGCGATAATTTAAAATTTGAAACTAGCAGAAAAATGTTGTGTCATGAGGACAAAATGATAGTCACGCTATATGATCAATGACCCAATTCCATTTGCTTCTAGCATCACTTACAATCGCTATATGATCAAATGACCTTTGTTCACATATCAAACTAGAAAGGTAGGGATGGTGACGATAAAATAAGTTGAGAATTATACATGGTAGTTTATATATCCCAAAAAATGTAGCAAAGGCGTATCATTACACCTAAAGTATTGCTCAAGGGAGAAATAAAGAAATAGGAGAGAAGGTGTCAATGTGTCGAACAGCAGATGAACTGAATTATGCTCCCACCTTGTCCTGACAACTTGAGAAGGTGCATAAGATATAATAGATTTTGCAAGTTAACGATAAATACAATAGATTTTGCTAGTTCTTGTCACTACATATCAAGTTATCGACTAACATGGTTTGTGTTATTCTCAATTCATGAAAAAAGAAAGATATAATTTACGCCAATATTTGGCAAGCATAGCGAGTAGAAAATATGAGCACGACACGGTTGATTCTTTAGGATCAAGCATCACAAAAAATTAACCCACGGGATCAAGTGTCACAAAAGAATTAAACGACACGAGTTAGTAACCAAGGCTAAATTTTCTAATATGAAATGCGACTCAACTCACGAAAAGCACTTTTCGACTTCTTTGAGATATCTGAAGCATGCTATCAAAGTAGAAAGATAAATTTATTCAGAGAAAAGGTAATGTAAAGAAACAATTAGTCAATGACAAGTTGAAGCTGCGAGAATGTCAATTCACAATTATTTTAACTTTTGACCATTACGGTAATCTAACTTAAGTATTTACAATTTCCTTTGCTAGCTCAGTTGCCTCCTAGTCTCCTACCACTAGGTTCAAATTTGAACTATTGGGATTATCATACATGTGATACCTAATTAGATCAAGAAAGTAGCTCAAGTCTGATTCAACAAGGTGATTGAAACCAACTCTCAAAAGCTCTAATCACTCGAGCATCAAACAAGAATAGTGAATACACAAATTCTTGACACTCTTGCACCATCACTCCGGTGTAAATGGAAAATCGGCACAAAATTGTTACATGGTACTCGAATTCACCAAACCGTCAATAACACACACCCATCCTAGCCATAGAGGCGAGGCTAAAGTAGTTTCCTAAACTCCAATTACTAATCTAAGTAGCAAATCTGAGTCAAAATTAGCGGCACAACACAAATCCAACCGGTTCGAAATTCTAAAGCGCCACAGATGATTAAGTGAGAAATGGAAGCGTGTTTAGTTAAAAGCGAGCAAGAAGCAAATGGACGAGGAGGAAATGGGTGGGGTGGAGGAGTGGCCACCTTTGCACACTATGCAAATTTGATGTAGAGTGTAGTTTCTTTATTAAATTTGATGTGGAGAGTGTAGTTTTGTGAAATAAAATTTTAAAGGTGTAGTTTTTTTATAGGGGTATATCTTGTGTAATCATCCATATATGTGCAAGCGTGCAATCAGCGATCTAGAGCATCAATCTATATCCATGTTGACGATATGATGCGGTGTTGACAAATTCAGGGAGAAGAGATGGAGGTGCGGTGGGAGGTTTAAGCGTAAAAACGGCGGATCGGCGTTGGATATAAATTGAATGCTCCATATCGCTTGATTGCGTTTGCACACAAATAGATGATTGCAGCAGCGCCGAGGCTCGACACCACCAACATGCTCCTCGCTTGATGCATCGTCTTCTGGCTCCCATTAAGCTTCTTAATTAGCGATTACGAAGTAAAATCCATAGAAGTGGATATATGTAGTTTACTAGTACTCAATGGGCAGCCAGATTTTTATATGCTAACAACATTGCCAACTAGTATACATTTTGTGACGCTCGCTTGTTGTTATCCAAACTGTTCTAGTTTTTCCGCACCACCGAGGATCTTGGGATAAAACTAGAAACGAAACAAGCTTCTGTAGCATGAGCGAAAGAAATGGAAGCCGCAGCAGCCATGGCGACCCTTCCGGCGCCTCCGTGCTCCTCCTCGCCATCGACCACATTCCTCACTCCAGCTCTAACTGCTGGAAAGCGGCGCCAAGAGAGCCGTCCGCTCATCGGCCCGGGGACGCTCTCCTCAGGTGGTACATGTCAGGTTATCGGCGGTAGCGGCGGCTGACGAGAAGGCGCGCCACGAGGCTCGACACCACCAACATGCTCCTCGCCCGGTATATCGTCTTCTGGGCTCCCGGTTAGCTTCTTACTTTCTTTCTTCCACCAAATCCGACTTTATTTATGTTTTATTGTTCTTCCATTTCTTTGTTAAATTTGTAGTATACAATTGTCTCGTGGCGGATGCTACACTCGGGAAAATGAATATATTTTGAAGTGTATTTTATGGCTTGAACAATTCAAGATTTAGAGCATGATTCTTTGGAAACATGGAATGGTTCTGCAATTTCATAAGTCAAGAGACAGATGGCATTGCAATTTCTCCCTTAAGGATTGTGCTATTGTATGCGCATATGGTAAATGTTCATCGAATTAGATAATCTTATGATGTCTTAATTAGCGATTCAAGTAGAATCCATAGAAGTGGATGTATGTAGTTTACTTGATACTCAATGGGCGTAAATTTTTATATGCTAACAACATTGCCAACTAGTATACATTATGTGATGCTAAGCTTGTTGTTATCTAAAGCTGTTCTAGTTTTTCCGCACCACGGATCTGGGATAACACTAGAAACGAAGAAAGCACTGTATGCCGCCTCGAGCGAGAAATGGAAGCCGCGGCGATATGGCGACCCACCGGTGCCTCCGTGCTCATCCTCGCCATCGACCACTGTTCCTCACCCCAGCTCCTGCTTTGGGCGGCGCCAAAGCGGCCATCACGCATCGGTGGCGGCCGGGGCAGCTCTCCTCCAGGTGGTACCTATCGTGTTATCGGTAGTACGTGGCCGGCGGAAGAAGCGCGCCACGGGGGCTCGACACCACCAACATGCTCCTCACTTGTTGCATCGTCTTCTGGGCTCCCGGTTAGCTTCTTACTTTCTTTCTTCCTCCAAATCCAAGCTGTATTTATGTTTTATTGTTCTTCCATTTCTTTGTTAAATTTGTAGTATACAATTGTCTCGTGGCGAATGCTACACTCGGAAAATGAATATATTTTGAAGTGTATTTTATGGCTTGAACAATTCAAGATTTAGAGCATGATTCTTTGGAAACATGGAATGGATCTTGCAATTTCACAAGTCAAGAGGCAGATGGCATTGCAATTTAACTTGATACATCATTTTAACGAACATAACCCATTAGATTCTTCGGTTTGTGTGTTGTAACATGTTTCCCCCTAAGGTTGTGCTATTGCATGCGCATATGGTAAATGTTCAGCGAATTAGATAATCTTATGATGTCTTAATTAGCGATTCGAAGTAGAATCCATAGAAGTGGATGTATGTAATTTACTAGTACTTAATAGGCGCCAAGTTTTTATATGCTAACGACATTGCCAACTAGTATACATTATGTGACGTTAAACTTGTTGTTATCAAAGCTGTTCTAGTTTTTCCGCACCACCCGGATCTCGGATAACACTAAACGAAGAAACCTGCGCCGCATGAGCCAGAAATGGAAGCCGCAGCAGCAATGGCGACCCTCCCGGCGCCTCCGTGCTCCTCCTCGCCATTGACCCTGTTCTTCACCCCCAACTCCTGCTGCTGGAAGGCGGCGTTAAGAGCGGCCATCAGCGCATCGGCGGCGGCCCCGAGGATGCTCTCCTCCGGGTTGTACCTGTCTGGATTATCGATGGGCTGGCCGGCGGCCAGGAAGAAGCGCCACGAGGAGCTTGACACCACCAACATACTACTCCGCCAGCGCATCGTCTTCCAGGGCTCCTCAGTTAGCTTCATACTTTCTTTCTTCCTCCAAATCCAACTTTATTTATGTTTTTATTGTTCTTCCATTTCTTTGTTAAATTTGTACTATACAATTGTCTCGTGGCAGATGGTACACTCAGCAACATGAATATATTTTGAACTGTATTTCATGGCTTGAACAATTCAAGATTTAGGGCATGATTGCAGGAAACATGGAATGATACTGCAATTTCACAAGTCAAGAGACAGATGGCATTGCAATTTAACCAGTACATCGTTTTAACCAGAACATAACCCAATAGATTCTTCCAGTTTGTGCGTTGTATCATTTTTTCCCCTTAAGGATTGTGCTATTGCATGCGCATATGGTAAATGTTCATCGAATTAGATAATCTTATGATGTCTTAATTAGCTGTTCTGAAGTAGAATCCATAGAAGTGGATGTATGTAGTTTACTAGTACTCAATGGGTGGCCAAGTTTTTATCTGCTAACGACATTGCCAACTAGTATACATTATGTGACGTTCGCTTGTTGTTATGCAATCTGTTCTAGTTTTTCCGCACCACCCGTATATCGGATAACACTAGAACGGAAGAGGGCATGCGCCGCCGCAAGCCAGGAAATGGAAGCCACAGCAGCCATGGCGAACCTCCCGGCGCCTCCGTGCTCCTCCTCGCCATCGACCCTGTTCCTCACCCCCACCTCCTGCTGCTGGAAGGCGGCGCCAAGAGCGGCCGTCAGACGCCGTCGGCAGCGCCCAGGGCGCTCTCCTCGGGTGGTACTGTGCAGGTTATCGATGGGCGGCGGTGGCCAGAAAGCGCGCCACGAGGAGCTCGACACCACCAACATGCTCCTCTGCCAGCGCATCGTCTTCCTTGGCTCGCCGGTTAGCTTCTTACTTTCTTTCTTCCTCCAAATCCAACTTTATTTATGTTTTTATTGTTGTTCCATTTCTTTGTTAAATTTGTAGTATACAATTGTCTCGTGGCAGATGCTACACTCAGGAAAATGAATATATTTTGAAGTGTATTTTATGGCTTGAACAGTTCAAGATTTAGAGCATGATTGCTGGAAACATGGAATGGTACCGCAATTTCACAAGTCAAGAGACAGATGGCATTGCAATTTAACCTGTACATCGTTTAAACAAGAACATAACCCAGTAGATTCTTCTAGTTTGTGCGTTGTAACATTTTTTCCCCTTAAGGATTGTGCTATTGTATGCGCATATGGTAAATGTTCATCGAATTTGATAATCTTATGATGTCTTAATTAGCAGTTCTGAAGTAGAATCCATGGAAGTGGATGTATGTAGTTTACTAGTACTCAATGGGCAGCCATGTTTTTATATGCTAACGACAATGCCAACTAGTATACGTTATGTGACATTCGCTTGTTGTTATCCAAACTGTTCTAGTTTTTCCGCTCCACCCAGATACCGGATAACACTAGAACAGTGGAGAGCACGCGCTGCCGCAAGCCAGGAAATGGAAGCCGCAGCAGCCATGGCGACGCTCCCGGTGCCTCCGTGCTCCTCCTCGCCATCGACCCTGTTCCGAACCCCCAACTCTTGCTGCAGGAAGGCGGCGCCAAGAGCGGCCGTCCGCGCATCGGCGGTGGCCCCGAGGACACTCTCCTCCGGGTGGTACCTGTCTGGGTTATCAACGGGCCGGCCGGCGGCCAGGAAGGAGCGCCGTGAGGAGCTCGACACCACCAACATGCTTCTCCGCCAGCGCATCGTCTTCCTGGGCTACCCGGTTAGCTTCTTACTTTCTTTCTTCATCCAAATCCAACTTTATTTATGTTTTTATTGTTGTTCCATTTCTTTGTTAAATTTGTAGTATACAATTGTCTCGTGGCAGATGCTACACTCAAGAAAATGAATATATTTTGAAGTGTATTTTATGGCTTGAACAGTTCAAGATTTAGGGCATGATTGCTGGAAACATGGAATGGTACTGCAATTTCACAAGTCAAGAGACAGATGGCATTGCAATTTAGCATGTACATCGCTTTAACCAGAACATAACCCAGTAGATTCTTCCAGTTTGTGCGTTGTAACATTCTTTCCCCTTAAGGATTGTGCTATTGTATGCGCATATGGTAAATGTTCATCGAATTAGATAATCTTATGATGTCTCAATTAGCAGTCCTGAAGTAGAATCCATAGATGTGGATGTATGTAGTTTACTAGTACTCAATGGGCAGCCAAGTTTTTATATGCTAACGACATTGCCAACTAGTATACATTATGTGACATTCACTTGTTGTTATCCAAACTATTCTAATTTTTCCGCACCACCCGGATACCGGATAACACTAGAACAGAAGAGAGCACGCGCCGCCGCGAGCCAGGAAATGAAAGCCGCAGCAGCCATGGCGACCCTCCCTGCGCCTCCGTGCTCCTCCTCGCCATCGACCCTGTTCCTCACCCCCAACTCCTGCTGCTGGAAGGCGGCGCCAAGAGTGGCCGTCCGCACATCGGCGGCGGCCCCGAGGACGCTCCCCTTCGGGTGGTACTTGTCTGGGTAATCGACGGGCCGGTCGGCGGCCAGGAAGGAGCGCCACGAGGAGCCCGACACCACCAACATACTACTCCGCAAGCGCATCGTCTTCCTGGGCTCCTCAGTTAGCTTCATACTTTCTTTCTTCCTCCAAATCCAACTTTATTTATGATTTTATTCTTCTTCCATTTCTTTGTTAAATTTGTACTATACAATTGTCTCGTGGCAGATGGTACACTAAGCAAAATGAATATATTTTGAACTGTATTTTATGGCTTGAACAATTCAAGATTTAGGGCATGATTGCAGGAAACATGGAATGGTACTGCAATTTCACAAGTCAAGAGACAGATGGCATTGCAATTTAACCAGTACATCGTTTTAACCAGAACATAACCCAGTAGATTCTTCCAGTTTGTGCGTTGTATCATTTTTTCCCCTTAAGGATTGTGCTATTGCATGCGCATATGGTAAATGTTCATCGAATTAGATAATCTTATGATGTCTTAATTAGCAGTTCTGTAGTAGAATCCATAGAAGTGGATGTATGTAGTTTACTAGTACTCAATGGGGCGTAAGTTTTTATATGCTAACAACATTGCCAACTAGTATACATTATGTGATGTTAAGCTTGTTGTTATCCAAAGCTGTTCTAGTTTTTCCGCACCACCCGGATCGGATAACACTAGAAACGAAGAAGAGAGCACGCATGCCATGAGCCAGAAATGGAAGCGCGGCGCCATGGCGACCCTCCGCGCCTCCGTGCTCCACCTCGCCAACAACCTGTTCCTCACCCCAACTCCTGCTTGTTGGAAGGCGCCAAGCGGCCTTCACGATCGGCAGCGCCCCGAGGGCGCTCTCCTCCGGGTGGTACTGTCAGGGTTATCGGCAGGGCGGCGGCGGCCAGAAAAGCGCGCGAGGAGCTCGACACCACCAACATGCTCCTCGCCAACGACGCCTTCTGGGCTCCCGATTAGCTTCTTACTTTCTTTCTTCCTCCAAATCCAAATTTATTTATGTTTTTATTGTTCTTCCATTTCTTTGTTAAATTTGTAGCATACAATTGTCTCGTGGCAGATGCTACACTAAGGAAAATCAATATATTTTGAAGTGTATTTTATGGCTTGAAAAATTCAAGATTTAGAGCATGATTGCTGGAAACATGGAATGGTACTGCAGTTTCACAAGTCAAGAGATAGATGGCATTGCAATTTAACCAGTACATCATCTTAACAAGAACATAACCCAGTAGATTCTTCCAGTTTGTGCATTGTTACATTTTTTCCCCATAAGGATTGTGCTATTGTATGCGCATATGGTAAATGTTCATCGAATTAGATAATCTTATGATGTCTTAATTTGCAGTTCTGAAGTAGAATCCATAGAAGTGGATGTATGTAGTTTACTAGTACTCAATGGGAAGCCAAGTTTTTATATGCTAACAACATTGCAAACTAGTATACATTATGTGACGTTCGCTTGTTGTTATCCAAACTGTTCTAGTTTTTCCGCACCACCCGGATACCGGATAACACTAGAAAAGAAGAGCGCACGCGCCGCCGCGAGCCAGGAAATGGAAGCCGCAGCAGCCATGGCGACCCTCCCGGCGCCTCCGTGCTCCTCCTCGCCATCGACCCTGTTCCACACCCCAACTCCTGTTGTTGGAAGGCGGCGCCATGAGCGGCCGTCCGCGCATCGGCGGCGGCCCCGAGGACGCTCTCCTCCGGGTGGTACCTGTCTGGGTTATCGACGGGCCGGCCAGCGGCCAGGAAGGCGCGCCACGAGGAGGTCGACACCACCAACATGCTCCTCCACCAGCGCATCGTCTTCCTGGGCTCTTACTTTCTTTCTTCCTCCAAATCCAACTTTATTTATGTTTTTATTGTTCTTCCATTTCTTTGTTAAATTTGTAGTATACAATTGTCTCGTGGCAGATGCTACTCTCAGGAAAATGAATATATTTTGAAGTGTATTTTATGGCTTGAACAATTCAAGATTTAGAGCATGATTCTTTGGAAACATGGAATGGTCTTGCAATTTCACAAGTCAAGAGCAGATGGTATTGCAATTTAACGATTACATCGTTTTTTCAAGAATATAACCCGAAGAGATTCTTCCGGTTTGTGCGTTGTAACATTTTTTCCCTTAAGGATTGTGCTATTGTATGCGCATATGGTAAATGTTCATCGAATTAGATAAACTTATGATGTCTTAATTAGCGATTCAAGTAGAATCCATAGAAGTGGATGTATTAGGTTTACTAGTACTCAATGGGCAGCCAAGTTTTTATATGCTAACAACATTGCCAACTAGTATACATTATGTGACGTTAAGCTTGTTGTTATCCAAACTGTTCTAGTTTTTCTCATATTTATTGATACTTTCCTTACCATTTTTCTACCACTTATTGTTAAATGGAATATACTTTTAGTTATTTTCCTACCATTTTTCTCAAAAGGTCGTAGATGGAATATACTTTTAGTCATTTTGCTACCCGTGAAGAAGCTTTTGCTGACCTATGTTTTGCAGTCATGTGAGGTGATGTTTATTGATGGATTGAAATAACCCGTTAAGATGCTTGAAATAATTTTTAGACTGGTTTTGTTTGACAATTCACTTTGGTATCACAATACCTCATAATTGTGATGTCCTAGTAATATCAACTATGAGCTAGTTTCGTAGCGTACTCTTTTGCTTCCTTTCAAACAAACTTGACTTACTACATACATATCGAAAAACAGTTATTTATTTGAGATTGATGATTGTATGAGGGTGTACTTCTTTGATTGGGAGTTAGGAGGATTGATTTGATAATCATTTTTCAATTGGAAGTTTATGGCGATACCTTGTTAGGACTTGTGTTCTTGATATTACAGAGTGGGTTAAAATCAAATATTGAATCAACCTTGTATCAATTTGGTCGTTGATCAAATGCTATGGCTATCTTATTTTGCATGTTACTATTTTTTGTGTGCATGTTGAAAGTCATACATACAATCTACCCTTGCATGTGTTAGTCAACTCTTCTTGTTGGATGCAGAGGACCAAACTAAGGACATCAATTTGTTTATTAACTCACCGGAGGCTCTATAACTGGCAGTGTGTGTTCTCAATTTCTCATTGTAAGAACTATGCCGGTGCTTTTCATGTTGTCGAAAATATTAACTTCATTAGAATGTTAGGATCTTGTTAATGTAAATATATGAACTTATCAGATTAAATTTTATACATGCAATAGAATTAACCGTCTTCTTGTCTGTATATTTTACTTAATTTATATCATATGCATAATTATGGGCATTTTTTATAGATATTAATCTTGTTGGTGTATAAAATGCATATGCATTTAATCTAGCAATAACAAAAGACATTCTTATGCTACGTGATAATGGCATGAACTTCACAATTATGTATGCAAATATGTACAACACAATGTTTTGCACTTTAAGGAGATGTTTGGCTATTTGCTCTAAGCCCCTAACAATAATAAATTTAATTTGGTCCTAATTTTGCACTGATGAAGTTTCAAATTGCACATTTGTATATGATGCATTTATCTAATTCATACATACATACATACATACTTAAATGATGCTAGAAAAACTCATCCATTATTAGAAAATAGTGAGTTAGTGACACGAGTTGACCATCATATGTTTATTTTTGCTCAAGATTAACAGGTGCATTTTCTGGAATTGAAATTTTTGGAGACCTAGGATGTTTTCGGTCTTTGCGATGCAAAGAATGAGATATTTTAACTTTATTGAGATTGCTCACTTGTGAACAGCCTCTGAGTTCTTAGGTGAAAATGTGGTGTAAAGGGTTTGTCGGGACCGGGACCTTAAGTGGCATAGTAACCATTGTAATCTTTGCAACATGATATGGTGATGTGGTAATCCCTATGCATATGACGTGGCACGTGGGGCCCTCGCCCATGACATTGTAGTTCTTTGAAACAAACACTGCTTTACAGGTTGTCCAAAACCTAGTCGACTCTGTCATCTCTTTCTTTCTTAAGTTAAGAGTATCTATGCCTACCTTTTGTACACAAGTTTTTACGGCCCACTTCCTTAATGGGCTGGAATTACGGACATGGTTCTTTTATGAACATGATTCCTTGGTTACTTTTGTAACTATTTCGAGAGCAATTTTTAGTTTTCTCTTATGGTTGACATATTGGTGTTGAATCTTTGTAATGTAACATGTGCCACATCAACTCGACAGAATGGGAATTTATGATGCAATGAAATTTTGCAAAGTGATGTCTCAACTGTTTGCTTTGGATTGGCGGCCGATGGGTGCATTTTTGCTGCTCTTTGGGACAAAGGGCAAGAGATTTTGCATGCCAAATGCTAGAATTATGATCCATCAACCATCGGGTCTTTGGTGGCAAGGTAAATTTTTCTTTAGTTTGTTTTTAGTGGTTATGTAGTGCCTAAGACTAGAAATCATGCATGATCTTGCACATATTGAAAAACCCATAAGTTAGTGTTGTAGTTAATGGATTTGGTGTGTAGTTATATCAAATAACTTGCAATCGAATTGAAGAAACCAAAGTGGCAAAGACCGGTAGTAACTAATAATCATCTGTTATTGCAATACCTAGATTGCTTCTGCAATGTAAAAGTTGTGGGGGTTTAATTAGGGCCTTGCTTTGTATTTAACTATTTAAAATGTACAAAAAATACACTATATGTGATGAGGCAAACATGTGTAACTTCAAATTGTTGATAAGTTAATGGACTTTTAAACAAATATGGCAAATATATAAGAAACAAGAATATTAGTTAACATATACAAATTCTTATTAAAAAAAGTCTTTATGTAATGAGTCACTACAATGAGGAAATATGAAAAGGTGCCTTGTGTTACTGAATTGAGAAGTCATCTTATGTCACTCTGTGCTCGGAAAGTAGGGTCCTTTCGAGGCACGGTTACTTTGCGGCATAATTACACTGCATTAGTTGTTTACCATCTTAATTGAACCACGTAGTTAAGAGATATTCAGATATGTAGCACTTACTCTTAAGCAACTACTTGTTCTTCTGTTTGGAACATTGGTGAGAATCTATGTTATTTGGATACTTTAGAAAATTGGCTTATTGGTATCGGATACGGTCGGATATGTATCCAACCTGTATCGCTGAATTTCCTATTTTTCAGAAAAAATAATAATTCCTGATAATTCTCTGATACTTCCCCAATTCCCCTCAACCATAATACCTCTAACTACTCAGAAGGAGACTCTGGAATCGTCTATTCCCACCCGTAGTCCTTTCTCGCTCCCTACACCCGCCTCGCTCCATTCTTCCCTTGGCTCCCACACCAATATGCCTCTCCCACATGAAGCGGTGTGCGTGACAACTCTCTCCTTGTCGGTGCGATGGTGCCACTAGTCTTCACACATGGTAAGTCCTACTAGTATTCTTCTTTCCACTTGACTATGGTATACTTCGGCCCGGCCAGGCGTGGCAGGAAGCTAGTGAAGGTAGGAGCGATTATGAGGCAAGGCATATGGCTGTGGTTGATAGGAATAGAGACCTTTGTTGTCACAGCGTCGACTAGGCGATGCCTAGTCGTCAGGCGGTGGGAGCTGGATGCTTGGGCTAGCTGCCTCAACTAGAATGAGTTAGGCGCCCACCCAGGCGTCCAGGTGAGGAGTTGGGTGACTGGGCGTCGCGGCGGCGGTATCTAGATGGGCGACGAATGCTAAGGTCAATAGATAAGGGTCAGGCGGCCACATAGTTTAGTTGTCCATGTTAAAGTAGACTTGTATAGGGTGTTATTTGCTATTTTTCATCTTCCCTATACATGTATATTCTTGGCCCATTGGCCCATTGAATGAGATGAGCTGCTATTCTAGCATGGTATCAAAGCCCTAGCTAGGGTTTCTGCTGACTCGCCGCCGCCGCCAGCAGTCCTTTGGCGGCACGCCAACGCCTTGCCCAGCTCCCTCAAGCCTGGCGTCCTCCTCTCTTCTCTCTCTTTCTGGCGATGCCTGAGACCGCTTCATCCTCTACCTTCGTTGAGCACCGGCATTCTCCGTTCCAGTCCTCGTCGACGACGCCTACGCCTCCGCCATTGTCGCATCTTCCGTGCGGCGATGCCACCGCCGCGCTGCCATCGCTGTCGCCCCTACTCCCGCGTGGCGACGCCTGCTCTGTCCTCTCTCGGTTGTACTTCTTTGCATCCTCTCCGGTGCGGCGTCCCCTCCTTGACTCCTCTCTCTCTGTCCGGACAGCGATCGGCCTCCTCTTTGTTATAGCCAGTAGCCAAAAAAAAGAGAGGGAGAACTGTACTGCCCATCATCTGAGATGGCCATCGCATCTCGTTCCTCGCAACCGATGCCTCTCCCGCCTGTCATGTTTGATGGGACCAACTTCCGGGAGTGGTCCACAATGCTCGGGTCTCACTTGCGACCAGCGTCTTTGGGGTCACCTCACTGAGCTCGTCCTCGCCCTTGATTCGGTTCGTCGATTCGGCTGTGGTCGGACCAGATGGTGCCGGTTCTTGCAGATGTCCTCGCCACATCTGGCGGAGACAGCGATCAAGTCGTCGCTAATCTGCAGACTCTTGAGGGTGGTTGGCGGATGAGGCTCGTCTTTATTCTTTGTCATCTTAAGCGGCATGAAGGTTGAGCTTGCCATGGATCCGCCCTCTTCCTTCTTCTCGGTGATGTGGGAGGCGTCTTGTGAGTTCAATTTCAGCCGAGCAGCGATGCTATCTACACCTCTACACTGGAGTTGGCGAGCTCTCTTCATCAGCAGGACTCTATCGTCGATGCCTTCTACCAGCAGATTACTGATGTGTGGCGTCAGCTTGACTCTTTGGAGCCTCCCTACAGTCCGACCTGCGACTACTGTGGCCTTCATCGGGACCACAAGAGTGTTGTTCGCCTCTTTGAGTTCCTTCGTCGACTTCGACCGGAGTTTGAGCAGCTCCGTGCTCAGCTACTGGCCCGTTCACCTCGACCGTCTCTGGTTGAGGCACTCACTCTGGTCCGTGCTGAAGAGACTCATCTTCGTGGGGTTCTCTCGTCCTCCTTGTCGGTCTTGATCACTTCCACACCTCCTCCTGTGACTGCTTCTTTCCCAGCACCGGCAGGAGGCTCCGTTGCTGTGGCGAGTACCGTTGGTGGAGTGGTTCACTGTAACTACTGCAAGAAGACAGGACACACCATTGAGCAGTGCAGGAGGCGGCCTCAGAACCGCAAGGGTGGAGGTGGTGGAGCTGGAGGTAGTGGAGCTGGTGCCTCTCGTCCACTGATGCCTGGCCGTGACCATGCAGATGTGACTCGGCGCCTTGGCGCATGGAGCGCTATTGCACAGGCGACACCCTCTCCAGATCGTCGGTTACTGTCTTCCTTCGTATAAAGTTACCTGGATTCTTGACTCGGGGCATCTTTTCATATGACATCGATCCCACTCACTTTGGCCCTTGAGTTCTTGACTATCCCTATGTCTGTCGAAGCGGTGATGGCACTTCCTCTCGATTCTTTGGTGGGCACTCTTCACACTTCTTGTTTTCATTAGGGGTGGGCAATCGGTTTATTTGGTTTTTTCGGTTTTAAAAATTTTGGTTTTTGGATTCTCAAAACCGAACCGAAACCGAAATAATGTAAAAACCGAACCGAATCGGTTCGGTTAATTCGGTTTTTGGTTAAACCGAATTACATTGCAGGTGCTGAACTGGCGATTAGGCATTCCGCATTCAGGCACTGGAAAGTCTTTGCCATGCACATAGTTAACCCATTCAGGAATTCAGGAACTGATGTTAACATTTCACGGTCGATGACCGATTCAACGCGAGAAAGATCGAGGACACACTACGTACACAGTACACTTGATCAAGCCTAGAAAGATGTAGTTAATTAAGCTGCTGCGGCCAAGAGAAAGATCGAATTGAAAGATCAAGCTACGGACCTACATGAGTGGGTTGGGTTTGCAAGCAGGAGATAAGAAGACAAGAACTTACGGGAGATAAGAAGACAAGAACTTCAACATGGCGCCGCCTGGGGCTGCGTCGCCGCGTCGGGAGGAAGGGAGGTGCCGCTGAAACTGCGTTGCAAGGCTTGTTGCCACAAGACCGGAGGAAGGAGGTCTTTGCACGCCTGGGTTTGCAAGCAGGATATAAGAAGACAAGAACTTACGGGAGATAAGAAGGCACGAACTTCAACATGGCGCCGCCTGGGGCTGCGTCGCCACACCGGGAGGAAGGGAGGTGCCGCCTGGGGCTGCGTCGCGCGTCGACCGGGAGGAAGGGAGGTGCTGGGACTCCAGAGGTGGCACGGCGCCGTCGCCAATCGCCACAAGCCCACAACCCACTGGAAGACCGAAGAGTCACTAGATCTGCGCCTGGGGAAATAGGGAATTGGGGAACAAGGGTTTTGCCGTTTTGCGATTTGCGAATAGAATGGGGGGTTGGCGACTTGGTGAGCGACTGGCGAGTGTGGCGACTTCAAGTCCGTGACCAGCGTCCAGAGAGAAGTCGGTTTTTCGGTAAATCGGTTTTTGGAAGAAGAAAACCGAACCATAAACCGAAAACCGAATAGTGCTAAAATAAAAACCGAACCGCAAAGAGAAAACTGAAAATTTCGGTTTATTCCGTTCGGTTTTTCGGTTTCGGTTTAAAAGTGCCCACCCCTAGTTTTCATGTTCCTTCTGTTTCACATGTTCCTCACCTCGATTTACAACTTATCTCTGCTGGCCAGCTCGCTGACCTTGATTGTCGTATCATTCTTGAGGCTGACTCTTGTTCTATTCAGGATCATCTCACCGGGACCGTGGTTGGTACTGGCCGTCGGATCCGTGATTCTCAGCGTCTTTGGGAGCTTGACTGGCTTCGCCTTCCCTCCGCTTCCGTCACGTCCAACTCCAGCAGCCAGTCGACTGCCGTCTTTGATGTCACTGTCCTCACCACCCTTGCTTCCGCCAGTTTTGCTCAGTGGCATCATCGTTTAGGTCACATGTGTGGGTCTCGTCTTTCTTTGTTAGTGAGTCGTGGTGTTCTTGGGAAAGTTCCTGGTGATACCTCCTTGTCCTGTATGGGCTGTAAGCTTGGGAAGCAGCTACAGCTACCCTATCCCACCAGTGACTCGATGTCTCTTCAGCTGTTTGATTTGGTTCATTCTGATGTATGGGGCCCGGCTCCCTTTGTTTCGAAAGGGGGTCATCGTTACTATGTGATCTTTATTGATGATTTCTCTCGTTACACTTGGATCTATCTTCTGACCTCTAGACATCAGGTGTTGTCTGCCTACCAGGCCTTCGCTGCTATGGTCCGCACACAGTTTGACTCGCCTATTCATGTCGTTCATGCTGACTCTGCTAGCGAGTACCTATCCACCTCTCTTCGTCAAGATCTTCTTGAGCAGGTACCCTTCCTCAAGACTTTTGTCTTGGTGCTCATGCTCGAATGGTGTCTCTGGCGCAAGCATCGTCACCTTCTTGAGATCGCCGAGCGATGACATTTGTCTTCCTCTGTTCGCCCACCGGGGCTAAGGCGCTTTCTTCTTTGTCTACCTTGTGAACCTTGACCTTCTCATCGCTCTTGTGGTGCCACCTGTTGAGCATCTCTTTAGTAGGGCTCTCAAGATCAGTCACCTTCGTGCATTCGGGTGCGTTGCCTTTGTGCTTCTTCAGCCTCGTGAGCGAACGAAGGTAACTACTCAGTCCGTTGAGTGCGTCTTTCTTGGCTACGATGCTGAGCGCAAGGGTTATCACTGTTGGGACCCTGTGGCTCGCAGGATCCGGGTCTCCTGGGATGTCACTTTTGATGAGTCTCGATCCTTCTTCACTTGTGATCCTTCCTCTAGCCCGCAGTCTACCTTTGGTTCTCTCTCCTTCCTCACTCTACTTGATGCCTCTCCACTGTCCCTACCTTTACCTCCATCCTCGCCACCATCACCCTCACCTTCCATTCCAGACCCTTCGTCCGCTGCTCCACCCTCTCCCTCGCCACCTCAGCAGCCTTCCTTTGCGTTTACGCCTCCTCCTGTCCGTTTCCACTACACTCGTCGTCCACCTCCTCCTAGTTCCTCCTCCTTTCTAGGTACAGCTCCTCCTCCCACTTCAGAGTCTTCTCCCTCTTCAGAGTCCTCTCCCTCTGCTCCTTCTTCAGAGCGTACCTCTCCTGCTTCCTCACCGCGGTACGCTCTTCATGATCGGAGTACGATTCCTCGTCCCGATCGCTACAGTTTCGTTGCTCCTGCTACCATCTCCTCTGAGCCTACTTCCTATCGCGATGCTGTTACTCATCCTGAGTGGCAGTTCGCTATGGCTGAGGAGCTTGCTGCTCTAGAGCGCACTGGCACTTGGGACCTTGCCCCTCTTCCTGCTTCTGTCACTCCTATTACGTGCAAGTGGGTCTATAAGATCAAGACTCGCTTTGATGGCTCTATTGAGCGCTATAAAGCGCATCACGTTGCACGTGGTTTTCAGCAGGAGTATGGGCGTGACTATGAGACCTTCGCTCCTGTTGCTCACAAGACCACTGTGCACACACTTGTGGCCTGTTGCTTCTGTTCGCCGGTGGACCATCTCCCAGCTTGATGTGAAGAATGCTTTTCTTCACGGTGAGCTACGTGAGGAGGTCTACATGCACCCACCTCCTAGCTATTCTGTGCCACATGGCCACGTGTGTCGCCTTCGTCGTTCTCTCTATGGGCTCAAGCAAGCCCCTCGGGCTTGGTTTGAGCGTTTCACCTCCGTTGTCACCACTGCTGGTTTTGTTGCTAGTGAGCATGACCCTGCTCTCTTCGTTCACACTTCTCCTCGTGGTCGTACTCTTCTTCTTCTCTACGTGGATGACATGCTCATCACTCATGATGATCCTTAGTATGTTGCCTTTGTCAGGGCGCGTCTCAGTGAGCAGTTTCAGATGTCTGATTTGCATCCTCTTCGGTATTTCCTTGGGATTGAGGTCACTTCCACGCCGGAGGGCTACTATCTCTCCCAGCGGAAGTACATTTAGGATCTCCTTGATCGGGCATGTCTCACCGATCAGCGTACTGTTGCCACTCCTATGGAGCTTCACCTTCAGCTTCGTCCTGCTGATGGTACTCCTCTTGAGGATCCTACTCGCTACCGCCACCTCGTTGGGAGTCTTGTTTACCTTGGCATTACTCGCCCTAACATCTCCAATGCTGTTCACATCTTGAGTCAGTTTATGCATACTCCTACTCAGATACACTATAGTCACCTCCTTCGGGTCCTGCGGTATCTTCGTGGTACCATTGATCGCCGTTTGTTTTTCTCTTGCTCCAGGTCCTTGCAGCTTCAGGCCTATTCAGATGCTTCTTGGGCTAGTGATTCCTCTGATTGTAAGTCCCTTTCTGCTTATTGTGTCTTCCTTGGTTTTTCTTTGATTGCTTGGAAGACCAAGAAGCGATCTGCATTCTCGCTCCAAGATCGAGGTCGAAGTTTATGCTACCGGCCTCTGTGGATTACCGAGTGACTTGGTTACGGTGGCTCTGGTAGATTTGGTGTCCTTGTCTCTACCCCGACTGCAGTGTGCTCGACAAGACAGTAGCGATCAACATTGCTCGAGATCCGGTGAAGCACAAGCTCACCAAGCATATTGGCGTTGATGCTTCCTATGTTCGGTCGCAGGTGCAGCAGCAGGTGGTTGCCCTTTAGTATGTGCCTTCCGAGGTTCAGATCGCGGATTTCTTCACCAAGGCACAAACTAAGTCGCAACATGATCTTCATCTCTCCAAACTCAATGTTGTGGATCCACCTTGAGTTTGAGGGGGGTATTAAAGTAGACTTGTATAGGGTATTATTTGCTATTTTTCATCTTCCCTGTACATGTATATTCTTGGGCCATTCAATGAGATGAGCTGTTATTCTAGCAAGCCAGAGGCTTACCCTAATCCACGTGAAGACTTGAGAGGAGAGAAGGCAGCTCCGCCTCCACTGCCAGACCGCCTCCTCGCCGCAGCTCAAGACATTTAGTGAGAACCCCCTTCCCGATCCCCCTTAGCTCCTTGCTTTCTCCTTCCTGATCCCCCTTCTTCCCTTCTTGACCTGCAGAAAGCAGCTCCCCTCTCTGCTCCTCGTCTCCTCCTTGATCCCCCCACTACTCCTCACCTCCTCCCTGAACCGGAGAAAGCGCCAAGATTAGAGAGGAAAGAGGAGTCGGCCAGGCTGACGGCGGCCGGGCCCGCCATGTGCATGGGTGCGTGGAGGCGAGGAGCTCGGTGGGGGCGTGGAGACGGAGAGCTCGTGAGCGAGACAAGGGGGAGGAGAGCACGGGCGGTGGGTCGACGACTAGATTGGGGAGAGAGACAGGGGAGAGGGTAAGGAAAAAAAGGCAAATGGGCTGGCCAAGTGGTTCGAGGAGTTAATTTCATATCACATGAGATATTATTTTCTTTCATATTGGGTGTATTTAGTTAATTTCATGTCATATGAGATATTATTTATTATTTATTTTTTTCATCATCTAATCAACGTCTAGGCGATTCAGGCTTACCTCACCTAGCCAGACCACTGTGACAACTATAATAGAGATGCACAATTGTGGAGACGTTTGGGGTAGTAGTAGACTAGATGCCCTAAGCAACTTACTATGGGCTAATGGGCCTCGGAGATGTTCTAGCCCATTTGCTTCTTCATTTATTTGTTATTGTCTCTTTTATGTCTATTTTATATATGATATACCATATCTCATGTATATTTCTCTATTATTTTATTTTTATTATATATACACACACACATATCGCCGTATCCATGTTTTTGGGGAAATGGCGTATCACAATATCGTCGTATTGCGTATCCGGGCATCCTAGGTGACAATAGCAACCCTGTTACAAGCCAACTCGGCGTTACACGAGTGCTTGTAAGCGCGGGTTCCCGGTCCATTGCCGGGTCGCAAGCTGCTCGTCGATGAAGAAGTCGACGAGGTGGCGTGTGCCTGAGTTTTGGCTGTTTTCGGAGCCACCGCTTTGGATTAGTATGGTGGCATAAAAGCATGCCTTTTTCTTTATTGATTGCCCAATATATATATAAGTCTAATGCCCTGATCCTCAAGGATCAGATGCCAAACAAAAGGATATTTTTCTAACAAAAATAAAGGATATAGATTTTCTAACTAACAAAAAATTTGTGCCTAACTGAATCCCCACTGCACTCTTCCCCGATCAGATGCAATTTTCATGTGTTTGCCTCATAACATCCCGATCCATCCTTGCCTCATAACATCACTCCCCCCTGGGGATGAAGCTTGTCCTCAAGTTGACAATTGGGATATGATCTACGAAGCGTGATAGCATCCATCCATGTCTCCTCATCCGCAGACTCTCCGGTCCAATGGACTAGGAACTGTCGTTTCCCCTCAACAAAACGTTGAGCTAGGATGGCGTGCGGCTCTGGCTGAACGGGGATTGTTGCATGAGATACCTCGGAAGGCAAATCCACGAGACATTCGGGCGGCTCTCACTGGAAAGGCTTAAGTAGCGAGACATGAAAAACATTGTGTATCCTGGCCGATTCTGGAAGATGCATTCTGTATGCTACCGGCCCCAAGCGGCCGATCACTTGGTATGGGCCATAGAACTTGGGGTCAAGCTTGGAAGAAACCAGAGAACCCTGGGCGGTCATCTACCTATGCTTTTGTAGTTTAAGCCAGACCCAAGACCCTACATCATAGTCCACCTCTTGTGCTGCCGATCATAGCTCTGTTTCATTCGGTTTTGAGCTTGCAATAAAAGGTCTTTTGCTTGCTGAAAGAGAGCATCCCGATCCACCAAAGCACAGTCCACCGCATCAATGCTAGTAGCGCCTTGTTGATAAGGTGTCAACGGTGGAGGTGGGCAGCCATAGACTAACTCAAAGGGAGTCAATCGGTGAGCTGAATGGAAGGAGGTATTATAGCAATACTTCGCCCACGGTACCCATTGTGCCCATGATGACTGATGAGACGCTCTCAAACAACCGAGATACATCTCAATGGTCCGGTTCACCACCTCGGTTTGCCCGTCCGTTTGGGGGTGATATGTAGTGGACATCAGCAACACCGTTAAACTTCTTCTAAACAGCCCTTGCCAAAAAGCACTCAAGAATACCGGGTCATGATCTGAGACAATTGATTCTGGTATACCATGAAGGCACACCACCTGATCAAAGAATAAACGAGCTACGGTTGGAGCGGTGGCAGGTCGCTTGAAGGGAATGAAGTGAGCATACTTGGATAAACAATCCACCACCACGAGCAAATCAGTCTTGCCTTGGGATTTGGGAAGGTTTGTGATGAAGTCCATAGAAACATCAGCCCACACTTGGCGAGGGATAGGCAGTGGTTGTAACAAACCCGCCGACAATGGTTGTAACAAACCCGCCGATGCCAAAGTGCTGGTTTTACTTTGTTGACAAACCGTGCACCTCGCCATAAAATGCTCCATGAATGCTCGCTGGCGCTCTCACCAATAGCTGGCCTGTAATAGGTGGAGGGTCTTGGATGCCTTCATGCGTGAGGTCATGAACCGATGCAATGATGGGTTCGATCAGTGCTGACGAGGGCGGTACAAACAAGCGATTGTTGCGATATAGCAATCCCTCTCTGACCTCCCACTGTGGTTTCTTTCTTCGATCAGCAGGAAGAGATGGTGTTGGTGTCGTTCCCTGCTTGTTGATGAGGTGCTGTACTACTGGATCATCACGTAGCAGGTCCAACCATTGTGCTCGCGTCACATTTTGTGGGACTGATACTGCGGCACAATGGAGCTGCTCTAAATGCGCCCTCGACAGGGCGTCCGCCGCTTGATTATGCTTGCTGGGTTTATATTCCACCTAAAAATCGAAGCCCATCAATTTTCATAACCAATGTTGTTGCGGTGGGGTGATGAGGGCTTGTTCAAGAAGGAACTTGAGGCTGCCATGACCGGTCTGGACAATGAAAGGATGCCCCCACAAGTAGGGTCGCTAATGTCGCAGCGCTTTGGAGAGCCCAATGAGTTCCCTCTCATATGCCTTGAGCCTCTGGATTGGTCCGCTTGATTCTTGGTGAAATAAGCAATTGGGTGACCCTGCTGTTGAAGGACTGCTCCAATTCCCGTGCCTAAAGTATCACACTCTACCACAAAAGGTGTTGTGAAGTCGGGCATGTGTAGAACCGGAGCAGAGATTAGCACTTGCTTAAGGCGTTGGAAGGCTTCCTGAGCGGCCGGAGTCCAAGCAAAGCTGTTTTTCATGAAAGAAGGTCAGTAAGGGTCTTGGCGATGATCGCATAGTCCTGGATAAACCGTCGGTAATACCCGGTCAATCCCAGGAAGCCTCGGAGCGCCGAGACTGTTGTTGGGCATGACCAGCATGTCACCATTTGCAGCTTCTTCAGGTCAGCCGCTACCCCATTGTAGGAAATAATGTGGCCTAAGTATCCAATGCACTCTTGAGCAAATGCGCATTTGGACTTCTTCAGGTGGAGTTGTTGGAGTCGCAGCTGATCCAACACTAGTTGGAGATGCTCCCTGTGGTCCTCCTCGGAACGGCTATATACCAGTATGTCATCGAAGAATACAAGGACGAACTGGCAAAGAAAGTCCTGCAAAACTTCATTCATGAGAGCTTGGAATGTAGACGGCGCATTAGATAACCTAAAGGGCATCACGAGGAACTCATAATGTCCATGGTGTGTCCGGAAGGCCGTCTTTTCAATGTCTTCTTCCCGCATTCGGACCTGATGATAGCCCGAACGGAGGTCGAGCTTGGAGAAGAAACGAGCCCCCCAAAGCTCATCAAGCAATTCTTCCACCATGGGAATAGGAAATTTGTCCTTGATGGTCCTTGCGTTGAGTGCACGGTAATCCACACAAAAACGCCAAGTACCGTCAGCCTTCTTGACCAATAGGACCGGCAAAGAAAAGGGTGATCTCTTTGGGTAGAATGATTCCTTGCTTCAAAGATTGCTTCACATTGAGATTCTATCTCATTTTTTGGCGATATGGGTATTGGTATGGTCTCACTACCATGGATCGATGCCTTCACCAAAGATAATCCGATGATCACACCACAGGCGGAGGCAACCGGTACGGTTCAAAGAAAGATGTCCTCATATGACCAACAACCCCTGCAATTCTGTGGCCTCCTGCAGTCCCGTATGCATCAGTGCAGCTCTGCGGCCTTTACATTCCTTGGAGCCGGACACGCGCACTGTTGGGCCCGAACTCCATGGATAACTCCTCAGAGTTCCATTGGATGTCTCCTAGAGTTCTCAGCCACTGTACTCCTAGGATGATATCGAAACCATCGATAGGCAGCACAATAAACGGGGCCTCAAACTCATGGCTCGGGATGGTGAACAATGTGGACGGCATAGTTCCGAGATAGGGCAAATGTGAGCCTCCTGCCACCCGAACCTTCTGAGGTGCGCCCTCCACTTGCTGCCATTTTCCTTGACGGGCTACGTAAGTACACATGAAATTGTGAGTACTTCCGTTGTCTATGAGGCCGAGCCAACGTCTTCCATCCATGTATACTGCCACCTGCATGGTATCTCCATGCTTGCGGCCCAAAGCAGCGATCATAGACAAGGAAATATCAGTTTCATGCAGTGTTGGATCCTCATCGTCCGCCCCCTCTGCATCTTCTTCTTCAACCTCTAGATGGAACAGGCACTTGCACCTATGCCCTCTAGTGTATAACACAATTATACACTTGGCCCTCCTTTCTGCTAACTGGTCCGCTGTGAGCCGCAACCGGGTTGGAGTAGAGGCGACTACTCAGACGCTTGCGGTACCGCAGATCGGAGTTGCACCACCGGTTCTTGAGATTAGTGTGTGGATGAGGATATCCGCCCCTAGCCTGTGAAACGCCTGAGGGTGTTCGCCCCATGGTAACGGAAGCCCCCGTAGACATGCTAGCACTGGTGGTTATGCCGGGTCCAGCTGGGACCGGAGTAGATCCTCCTCGGCCGAACTGGGCACATCCACGACTAGCATTCGTCATGCCTTGCACTGCCTTCGTGATCCAAGCTGCCTTCCTTGCTTCTGCTTCGCGTGCAAATTCTATTGCCTCTACAAGGTCTCGGGGCCGCTCGCGTCGCACATCCGCCCCTAGTGCAACGAATAATCCTGCCATGAAGGTCTCAATCTATTCCGTTCTTTTCATACGCGGAGTCCGGGCTAGCAACCGCTGAAACTCCCTTGTGTATTCATCCACCGTGTTGCCGCTCTGTTTGAGGTTGATGAGGTTGCCCCATGGCCCAACACTCGAATGTCGCGTGAAGCGTTGAATAAAAGTTTCCGAGAAATCCTCCCATGCAATCCACCTTTCCTCCTGTTGCTAGTTGCCCAGGACCTCCTGCGCCTCCCCTGTGAGATGGAGCCCTGCGACCTCCATGTAATCCTCCTTAGGGATGCGATGTAAATGGAAGAAACGTTCACAGCGTCACAACCACCTAAGGGGACCCTCCTGCCCATCATACTCCGAGAGATCAAAGCGGGGGAAATGAGGTATCCACCTCCGGTCCTGATCTTCCTCGTCTTCTCACCGCCCCTGCCCATTCCGTCTTCCCGGTGCCGGCTTGTCGCATGCATGGTTTGGACGAGGGCCCCGAACGAAGTTCCTTCTTGGCGGCAGCACGTCGGAGTCATCTCCTACTTCACCAGTGCCGTGATCCGCTGCCTGGCGCGAAGACCGGCCTTCCCCATCGCCGATCGGCATGGGCTTGACTAGCGGGCCCTTCTCCTTCAACAGCTTCATCATCTCTCTGATCATGTTCTTCATCTCCCTCTCCAATTCTGTCGCGCGGTCTTCCATTGGTGAGCCATGCTCCCAATCTTGACCAGCTCTGATACCAAATTGTTACAAGCCAACTCTGCGTTACATGAGTGCTCGTAAGCGTGGGTTCGGTCTATTCTTTGGGTCATAAGTCGCTTCGTCGACGAAAGAAGTCGTCGGCGGGCTGGCGCTACCGAGTTTTGGTTGTTTTCGGAGCCACCGCCTTGGATTAGTATTTGCGGCATAAAAGCATGCCTTTTTCTTTATTGATTTCCCAATATATATATATAAGTCTAATGCCCTGATCCTCAAGGATCAGATGCCAAACAAAAGGATATTTTACTAACCAAAAATAACTAACTAATGGATACTTTCCCAAAGCTAACAATCCTGGACCTACTTCAGCCCTAACCTGCGCCTGAAGGTCCCTGGCTAAAGGTTATCTCCTTCCTGTTGGAATCCTCCACTCGCACCCCTTCCCTACTAACAAACTAATGACGCTTAATCTTCATGTCTTTGCTTTGGCCCTTGCGACGGACATAGACCCGATCCAGTCCTTGCCTCATAACACACCCTCTAAAGCACCGAATCTGAATGCTTTAACAAATGTGACTTTTGAACTTTGTTGTTATTTTGTATTTTTTTAGAAATATTCTCCCTAAATTGGATATATTTTAATTCTTCTTTTCTTCAAGTGCTAATATAATCTATGTCATGTTGGAACTGATGGCAGTGGGTCATTTACGACATGATATTTTTGGTGCATTAGTTGGGTACTAGGTCACCATGAGGGATTTAACTATTTAAGGGGATGGGGTTTCTAGGATCCTGAATAGGGGTGCAAGATGGATTCATATTATCCGAAATATTCGATTACCGAATTTGATTAATCGCGAATGTGATTAAGATTTTCCATCGGAATAAACAATATTTATCTATCCAAATTCGTATTTGAATCAAATATATGGGCGCGATCAGGCGAATATGGTTTTGATTTTTAAATTCAAATAACAGTTCTCTATATAAATATGCATCTGAATTCAAATTTGGAAATATTATTTATGAACTTCTATTGTAATACTATCAATAAATTAAACAACTCTATTCAAACATTATTCCTTAAATTCAATTTAACATATTACGGTGGTTTATTGTGTCTCTTGTATATGGTTATTAATATCTAGATGATGTATGAATTATGTGGATGTTCAAATACAACCAAAATAGATCAATATTTTCTTGTATTCAAATCCGAGAACTTTCGAGTTCATAATCAAATCCAGCTCAAGTTACATGGAAGTGAATTTGGTTTAGCCCCTATCCAATTTGAATTCGACCATTTACACTTGTAATACCGACAACTTGTCTGCGTATGAACATTTCTATAATGGCAACATATCCTATGCAATCACCCTTTGTGGTGCACTCTTGTAATCAACTTTCGGTTTAAGCACCGGTCAACATGAAAAATTCCCAAAACAATTCTAGATGTACATCTCAGTTTACTCCACCAATGTGTAAATTTCAAGTTCAAATTCATTCTATATGAAGGGTAAGAAACATGAGAGATTTGACATATGATAAATCAAAAGGAAGAGGAAAAAGAAAACAGTAAATTTCACAAAACCTTAGATTTTACAAAATTTCAAGGAACCACATGTTCTTGGCAAAATGTTTCAATTTGCCCTATCTCCTTCCGTCCAACAAGATAAGACAGTGGCCCCACCTATCAAGAAGACATACAAGTAGGGCCCACCTATGAGCCTCACCCTACCCTCCTTTTCAGGGCCCTCTTTGCCATTCTTGATCATTGTTGTTGCCTTGGTGCGAAGCATCGTCTTACCATCACCAAATGTTGCAACCCCCAGACGCCTGTAGGTCCCACTTGTCATATCCCCTTGGATGGAACGAATATGGCAAATATGTTTTTTTGGGAACATTCTGCCCAAGAACATATTGTTCCTTGAAAATTTTTGTAAAACCTGGGGTTTTGCTTTACCTATGCCCCAAAGCATGGGGTTTTGTGAAAATTTACTCAAAAAGAAAGACATTGCCACTATTCACAGCAAACTTATATTTTTTTGTGTCTTCTAACATATTTTGAATTTGAAGTCAAAATTTTATACGGTGCTAAAACACACTGTGTACACACATGATCTTCATTGCTCGTGAACTCCAAACATTGAAATAGATGATTCTTTTTTTTGAACCTAATATGTCGATTCACCTTACCGTCAGTCACGGAGATGGGATTACAGATAAGAGAGATGATGTACGAGAAGATAAAGATCAATAAAATAATGTCAAGAATCTTTGGAAAGCTCGAGAGCGTAATCGTTCGTAACTTGTTACACTTCTTTGCTTTTGATAGCAATGAAAAGACGTGTTATCTTGATTGCCATTTCTTGTAGATCGATGAGGACACAAAGTTTGACCATTTCATGAGTCCTTGGGAGGCCAAGGATTATGGAATAGTTGATGGCGTTATAGATGAGGGGAAACCGGGGTTGGTGGCTCCAATGGCGGGAGTTGTGCCGCCTCCAAAATCTCGCGTATGGTACTTGTGGAATGCTTCAGGCCGACTAGGAAAATCATGAAAAGTCTACCTTCAGAGGAGAAGCTTATTCAAAATGGTAATGGCATCAAGGCGGGGATGATGAGAAGTTCAAGGAGGCCTCAACAACTTGAAATATGTCCGCTAGGTTTCAACATTGCCATGGATCTACGATCGAAGATGGCTTAATGCGTTAGCAAGGGAAGCCGATCTATAGAGTAGAGCTTGTACACAACTTTGAATGCTATTTCATCGCTTGATTACTGATTGCGGAGATCAATATAGTCCGTCGAGAGTAGAAAACTTAGTCAGATCGCTTCTTGATTTCTATGGAGTGTTAAAAGCATTCTTCCGATGCAATGATTTATATGCGTTGCATTGTTTTTTTCGCTCTCTGATTACATACGGTTGATTTATTGTTCCTGCCATACAACGCAGCATGTCACCAGCAGTTGGTTTGGTTTTACACTGCCTAGATTGTCGTCGTCTCAAACAGGCAGGCGCGGCACATGTATGGAGCTAATTTCTCTTTACAAGATCAGAAAGCTGCTCTCTATAGCTTCCATTGTGGCTTGTTTCATGCTCTTACCGGGCTTATTTATGTCTTCGTGGGCTTCTCCAAATGTAGTGTAACATCCCTAAGTTTCATGCGCAAGACATCTGAGAGAGAGAGAGAGAGTGGAGTCTGGGCCGTGCGGTTCTGCGTGCGTGCCAACTGGGCCTCGTCTTTGTGCGTGACCTCATACTGAGGCAGGGGGCGCGGCTGCCTTAACTCCTGCACCACCAAACCGTAGCCACCTAAGCCTTCTACCGCTGTAGCTAGGGGTGCAATCGGTTCGGATTCGATTAGATATCGCTTTTTTCATATCCTAATCCATATTTTTTTATCGGATTTGAAATCGGATACGGATAGTACCGGATACGAATACGGCGCGGATAATATCAGTCATGGATTCGAAGCGAGTACGGAGCGGAATCGATATGGTACCGGATATTTTTTGGTCGGATATTGCACGAGAATATATATCACATGTAGCACACATATATCAATAATTAATCAACAGTATGAGTTTGAATGCAAAAGCATTATCGTAATTTAATAAGTTATTTTATCAGGTAGTCCAAAAAATGTTTCAAAAGTACATTCAGTTGTACACATATGAAAAGATACGGAACATAGAACAATATGTAAATAATATCACAATAACATGATTATGAATTCATCTCCATGAAAGAGACAATAAGATAAATAGACAATAGTAGGATTATATCATACAGACATACGGACACAAGACTTAACAAAGACACAATCTTGTAAAAGAGTTTAAGGACCAAAGTGGCCAAAGCAAGCCGGCAACATCTCAAATGAGACCACGAGTGCAAGACCATAGTTACTTGTCCTTGATACTGAAGCATTCAGTCATTGTTAGCCTCAACCATAGTCTCATCCTACAAAATAAAAGGTATGCGTTGATATCTTAAGAACAAGAGTGCATGACATGTTTAACATTAATAAGTAAGAATGAACAATTTCACTTCAAATGCAAGTGGTTAATCTTGGTCGAAGACCAGATCTCTTGAAGTGGAAGAATGAACAATTTCACTTCAAATGCTTCAAGTGTATTTTAGGTTTATATTATCCACCTTGAGCACCAAGATACTCAATGGCGTCAAGGAAATTTAGAAACTTTTGATCTTTTGTGCTAACACAATCTCAAGATACTCGAAGGAAATTTAGAAACTTTTGATCTTTTGTGCTAACACAATCTCTTGGTGCATGATTGGTGCATGATTTAAGTCTTGATTGTGGGTATTACTCCATGCATAGCCAAGATAAAAACATAATAGCTATACAACAGATGGCAGCAATCAACCATCTTAAGAAAGCAAAAGGTCATCAAACAATGTATAATCACAATAAGTTTAAACTTGCAACATATCCCACAAAAATAATAAGCGAGATGAGTATGGCATATGAAATGGAAACAAGTTGCACCCGACCTATAAGCGGCATAACTATAAGCTTAAAACCCTACTAGAGACCCCTTTGTGAATCAGTTAGTCTGCACAAACCATGAGTATTGCAAATCGGTTCATATCTGTTGTGTCATTCCAAAGTAGTCATGCAACAAGATTCATTATTGTTCAATTCTATAATAAAAAGAACAATTAACTTAGCTATAGTGGGATTTGTCCGTTCAATTTTTTTTGAAGGAAAAGGCTACATGTAGCCAAAACTTAGAACAATCAGACACTAGAATACATGAGTAAGAACTGTTCTTTGAATGTGCAATTTAATATACAATCTAGCTATCAACGGCTAATCTGTAGAAAAATTCTTGCTGATGTGTTGGATAGTTGAGATTTGGACTTAGATATCCATCCATTCGCACATCTACTTTAAACGGATCAATTCAAGAACCTAGAGCAAGTGAAATTGGGACCCGACAATTGGCACCAACTATCATTACCAAATCTAACATCAACCAAATATCAATGTAAGGTGGGATCTCTTTTTCTTTTGCAGTTTTCTCAAAACTAATCAATCATTCGATCCCAAATCTAGAGCTCGATGGCCCGCTTGAATGAGGATTCAGGACAGACAATCAGCCGAATCACTCAGAGACCAGAAAGATTTTGCTCGAGCTAGAGGACCAAATACAGAGATACAATAGCTAACTTGTTCTTCTTGGAGAGGAGCTTGTTCTCGTTGTTCTTGCGGCTACCGCTCTTGTTGGTGTTGCTGGCGCCCTCCTTCCACTTGTTTGGCACAATCACCTTCCCCAGCTTCTTCTCGCCTACGAAATGCCCATGCACCAAGCAAGCAAGAACGATTAGCCAAGATCTACAGAGGAGAGGGTGGCCCTGCGACACCGAGGGATGGGTCCAGTGAAGGATGGTGGTACTTTCGGCGAGGGCGCCGGACGAGTCGAGGGCAAAGGCGGAGAGCGAGGCGGCGAAGAAGCGCCGAGCGGTAGGGTGGCGGCGGTCGGTTGGCGGTGTGAGTCGAGGGCTCGGGGCAAATCAGAGAGGACAAGGTTAGGGACTTAGGGTTATGCGGTATGCGGCATAAGACTTGGATTAGAGTGTTAGTAAGAATCGGATATCCAAAGCCTTTTTACCGGATATATCCGAAAAAAGTTTCGAAATATACCGATTCGATGGATAGTGATATCCCGAATCCGAATCCAAATCCAAAAAATAGTATCCGAATCTAACACCGAATCCGAAAACTATCCGAAAAAATTATCCAAATCCGATCCGAGCAGATCCGATCGGTCAGACGGTCGGAAATTATCTGATCCGATTGCAACCCTAGCTGTAGCCGTTTGTTTTGCTACCGCCGTGCCAGAGGACCCTATGTTTGTGATATGCCGTTGAGGCTGTAAATATGATTATATCACATCCATGTGTATAAAATAATATGATTATTTTGTTCTTGAATAAATATCACTAGTATCGACCAACAAGTATGTGACTTATTCGTGAAACTCGTTCATGCTTTGATATTATTTGTAACCTTATTCATTACATGGGAGGACAACACATATATTGATTGATGAATATGTTTCATAGATCATAGATATAGGAATATGAAATTAATAATGTGGACACATGTTAGAGAACATGGTGTTGGGAGTGACTGATGAGGACATCCTTTCCACTGATACAACAATACCTACTACTCCTCAGCAAGATGTACAAGGACCAACCACTAGAGCATGTGCTCGTCAACTTAATTATCAGGTAACTTCATTTCTCGGAATGCACTCATATTCTATAAACTGTATGATATTGCCTGATACACGTGATGTAATTCTAATTAGGAATCAAGATCCTTATATGTCAAAAAGGCATGTGAGTAGCAATGGAGATGATGGCTACTACAATCAACTGAAGCCACAATAATACCCCCATGAAGGATGGCTAAACTCATATAACTCTTTGCTTTGGCCACTACCTCCAAACAACTAGATTTATTTTTAATTAAAAGCTATAGTACTGCGCTACCTTATTTGGGCCTACGCCCATACAATCAATTAGAGTCCAAGGGGGGAAGGAGTCCTTTTCAAATGGGGCAAGAGTCCTTTTAGTTTTTTTCTATTTTGGCTGCACCCCTTTTCTCCTCTTTCTTTGTAAGCAGCACCCCTTTTATTTGGCTAGATCAACAAAAATGTCGTTCTTTGGAACCCCATTTCAATATTTGTACTTCAAACATATTCATAGTATTAGATTATTCTTTACTTTGTTCTTATTTGTTCTTTGATTGCTTGCCAAAATTGATCTTTATTATTAGGTTGCTCGTGCTTCTAGCTAGGTCCATAACAATGCATTGGAGTTAGATTACCTTTTTACCCCTCCACCTCTAGCCCACGTGCACCACGTCACATTGTGCCATAGCGCAACCTTGAGTAGTGCCGCATACCTAATGCTGAGACGCACTTGTGCAAAAAAAGTGTCACAAAAAAGTGTCGCAAAAAAATTCGCTTCTCTTTTTGGGGTGTGCCACACCATGTTTCCTCTAGTATTCTAGGTTCGCGTCTCTAGTACTGTCTAGCCTAGGACCAGTAAGCTACTGACTACACCATTAACAGTTTTTCAACTTCACATTCTTCTCTAATTTGAATATTGCTAGTCCTTACTACCATACTTGAGTCTATCTAAGCAGCACTTTCTACCATCGTACTGGTACCGTTTACTTGCAATCACTTTATCCAATTTTCAGAGATTGTTTGACACTGCCCTAGCTACTGGTCATCACCTGTTTGCTTGGTAAGACTGGGTGAGGAGCCGAGGAGTCGGCCCTATGTAAATGAGAGCACTGTGTACGTGTGGAGTGAGAGGGGGTTGGGGGCTGGGGAGTGGGCCCGCAGAAGAACGGACCGCTGCCACCAACTCGTGTTTTATAATAGTAGAGATTTCATAACCGCCGTATGATCTACATTTATTTTTTGCGAGAGATTCAAACTTCTATTTTTAAATACAAGAATTTAAAATTTAAAATTTATTCTAACAGAAATTTAAAATTCAAACAACTATTTTAAAAACGATAATTTAAAATTTGAAACTAACCGAAAAATGTTGTGTCATGAGGACAAAATGATAGGTCACACTATATGATCAAATGACCCAATTCCATTTGCTTCTAGCATCACTTACAATCGCGCTATATAATCAAATGACACTGTTCACATATCAAACTAGAAAGGTAGGGATGACTGATAGTAAAATAAGTTGAGAATTATACATGGTAGTTTATATATCCCAAAAAAATGTAGCAAAGGCAGTATCATTACACCTAAAGTATTGCTCAACAGGAGAAATAAAGAAATAGGAGAGAAGGTGTCAATGTGTCAGGGCAAACCGATGAACTGAATTATGCTCCCACCTTGTCCACAGCAACTTGAGAAGGTCTGTAAGATATAATAGATTTTGCAAGTTAACAGTAAGATACAATAGATTTTGCTAGTTACTGTCACTACATATCAAGTTATCGACTAACATGGTTTGTGTTATTCTCAATTCATGAAAAAAGAAAGATATAATTTCGCCAATATTTGGCAAGCATAGCAGGTAGAAAATATGAGCACGACACAGTTGATTCTTTAGGATCAAGCATCACAAAGAATTAACCCACCAGGATCAAGTGTCACAAAGAATTAAACGACACAGTTAGTAACCAAGGCTAAATTTTCTAATATGAAGTACGACTCAACTCTGAAAGAGCACTTTCAGCTTACTGCAGATAATACAGAAGCATGCTATCAAAGTAGAAAGATAAATTTATTCAGAGAAAAGGTAATGTAAAGAAACAATTAGTCAATGACATGTTGAAGCTGCAGAATGTCAATTCACAATTATTTTAACTTTTGACCATTACGGTAATCTAACTTAAGTATTTACAATTTCACTGCTAGCTCCAGATTGCCTCCTAGTCTCCTACCACTAGGTTCAAATTTGAACTATTGGGATTATCATACATGTGATACCTAATTAGATCAAGAAAGTAGCTCAAGTACAGATTCAACAAGGTGATTGAAACCAACTCTCAAAAGCTCTAATCACTCGAACTGTCAAACAAGAATAGTGAATACACAAATTCTTCAGCACTACTGTACCATCACTCCAGTGTAAATGGAAAATCAGCACAAAATTGTTACATAGTACTCGAATTCACCAAACCGTCAGTAACACACACCCATCCTAGCCATAGAGGGAGGCTAAAGTAGTTTCCTAAACTCCAATTACTAATCTAAGTAGCAAATGCCGTCAAAATTAGCAGCACAGCACAAATCCAACCAGTTCGAAATTCTAAAGCAGCACAGTGATTCGTGAGAAATGGAAGCGCGTTTCGTTAAATCGAACGAAGCAAATGGACCAGGAGGGGAAATGGGTGGGGTGGAGGGAGTGGCCACCTTTGCACACTCTGCAAATTTGATGTAGAGAGTGTAGTTTCTTTATTAAATTTGATGTGGAGAGTGTAGTTTTGTGAAATAAAATTTTAAAGGTGTAGTTTTTTTATAGGGGGTATATCTTGTGTAATCATCCATATATGTGCAAGCGTGCAATCGAGCGATCTAGAGCATCCAATCTATATCCAACGCTGACTGTAACAGGCGGTGTTCAGCAAATTTCAGGGAGAAGAGATGGAGAGTGAGGTGGGAGGGTTTAAACGTAAAACAGCAGTCAGCGTTGGATATAGATTGAATGCTCCAGATCGCTTGATTGCACATTTGCACACATATAGATGATTGCATAGGATATTTTCCTTTTTTATATAGTTTAGCCAACATATGTGTAGATTTGTGAGTTTACTGTTAAAAATGTCTTAACATTTATTTTTTAAGCAAAAAAATTTCATTTCTTGTAAATCTAGCGGTTTGTTTTGGATAAGTGTTTGTGATGTGGGCGTATCATTCCAGTGAGAGGCTGCCACATGGGCCCCATTTTCTTGTCCCCTATCTCACGCCTCAAATCCATACTTGTGTGGCTACGGGACATTACAGTCTCCTCACGCTAGGGTCTCCCGAGCTGCCGCCTCTCCTCCCGGCTCGCCGCCGCCTCTCCCGAGTGGACGTCTCTCCTCTCCGCCGCCGCCTCTCCCGAGTCTCCTCTCCCGAGTCGCCGCCTCTCCCGAGTCTCCCGAGTGGCCGCCTCTCCCGAGTCTCCCGAGTCGCCGCCTCTCCCGAATCGCCGCCGGAGCTTCCTTCCTCGACTGGTCCGGTGTGTGAGCCGCTTCATTTTGTTCTTTCTTTCTTGATTAATCCATATATTTGGCTTCATATTTCAAGACATGCTGATTTGGATCACCACGTGAGCATTTCAAGCGCATCTTAAAATGTTCTTTCCTTCTGCAATGTTTTCCAGGGTTTAATTAGTATCTTAAATGAAATCTAAACTAGCAGCAAATAAATACACGCCCATACCGTGTCCATGTTTATCTGCTATTGAGGACCATGTCATTGTGCCAAAACTTCAAGGTCATACAATAAAGCATATTGGATCAAATGGGAATGTTGTAGATTGTCTTAATATTGAAGCGCTGAAGTATATATATATATATTTTTATGGCTTCTGAATAGGTTAAGGGAATTGGAGATGATAGGCCAATAAGATGGATAGTTTGTAGCTTCACACGAAATGTTTATTTTTCTTCTAAATTGAACAAGTCATCTCACATTTTATATGTACATGTATAAAAGATCTCCTAAATTTACGAGGCCATCAGATTGAACATAACATTTAGATTTAGATGCTTTCTAAGTTTTGTTTCTTTACAAAGAAAATAAAGGGTTTACTACAAGAGCGGCATCACGCAGAGTCGCGCGTCTAGTCTCTGTCCAAAACCAGGTGTCACACTGCTGCACTACGCTATGGTTCGCTAATTAACGTTCGGTTGTGTTCATGCTGCATCCACACACTCCGCTACTGAAACTGATCAAATTGGTTAGCCGCTCACAATTTCTTCTAGAAGCAAGCAGAGCTGTAAGAAAGAAATTAAGGGTTGATTTGCATATCTAACAAAAGTAGAGAAAAGGTATTGCCTTTACTGAAAACAAAGGCCAGCGCTGAAAATGCATCAGATTCCAGAGTGCTACCGCTGCTGATTAATTACTCAATCTTGTATTGTGTTGTGTCACACAAATCAATCTGAAACCGCGCGTGCCTAGCTATAGATAGCGCTGTTCAAAGGGTACGTAGCTAGCTAGAGAAAAGTGTCTGCAGTGCAGGTTCATTTGGTGCACATCGAATTAAAATTGATCGTGTCGATGTGTATTCTTTACGCTGCATGTAGGCTTCAATAGTACATTGAAATGGTATCCTTTTGAGGTTGGTACTCTACTTGTTATGTTACAGCCCATGAGCTTGTATGTGAGCTGGAATTGGATGCTGTGAACTGTAACAGGAAGTGGCGGAGTCAAGAAAGAAGAAGAGGAAGCGGAATTACAGCCTTGAGAAGGTAATGTTGGTTTATGCACCATCCTTTTGAACTTGGATTGAAATTTAATATTTACAACTTGGGTGACAAGTTGTTTTGTTTGAAAGGACAGATGCCAAAGATGATTTTGAATTTTCTGATGTTCAAATTTTACACATTTCTGCCCAAAGACTTTTGAATAACTTCATCTACACAGTCTTCAAGTATTGCACTATTGTGTGTTGTATACATGTGTTCAATTGATGGACAACCAATACTATTGTAGGAATATACGCTCTTCAGTTTTTGCTATGCTTTTAGGATATTTTATGTGACTTATTGCACCAGCATTATAAGTATGTCTGGGATGAGGGATGAATGTAGGGTCCTAAAGTTGAGGAACTTCAGTGTGGTAAAATTGGAAGCTACTTCTATGTATAATGTGGTTATATACATGTTTCCCATTTCTATGTTACTGTAACCCTTATTAGTAGTAGCTTTATCTTTTTTTTTCTTTGGTTTATTGATTGCATTCCAGTGTATTTGCTGACAACTATCTCATCAGGATCAAATACCACCATTTCCTACCAGTATCACAGTCAGGACTATTGAGTCTCAACTGGGTTCTCGAATTTCTGATCTATTTGCTGATATCAGTCCAGATCCAATTGCAGCAGCATCACTGGGGCAAGTATACAAAGGTTAGTCATGTCTGATAAGGCTTTTCCTATTATCTTGTGATCATCCTTGTTCTTTACTGATTTTATTTTGCTCCCTTTAGCTAAAACGATTTGCTAAGGCTTGCAAAGATTGGATTTCTCCAGATTCTAGTCAACCAGATTGGATTAGAATGTTTTGTATTTGTATTATGCATAACCTTGGATTCTCTCCACCTTGTAATGTGATGGATAAAGTTCACTTTGGCTCTTCTCTCAGTACATATTTATACATGGTAGATTGTCTTAAATTGATCCTTTGTCTTATCTATTTTTATATGTTCTAATTTACTTTTAAAAGAGAATTAGAAGATTTTGCGGGTTTTGTGGACGCCGCATTGCCCGCATAAGTCTTTTGCGGACTACCGCAATATCCCACATAAATGTTTGCGGTCAATGCGGGCAATGTGAAACTAACCCATAATGCATCCCACTTGCATCCATAGCCTCAGCAGCCATGGCGACCCTCCCGGCGCCTCTGTGCTCCTCCTCGCCATCGACCCTGTTCCTCACCCCCAACTCCTGCTGCTGGAAGGCGGCGCCAAGAGCGGCCGTCCGCGCATCGGCGGCGGCCCCGAGGACGCTCTCCTCCGGGTGGTACCTGTCTGGGTTATCGACGGGCCGGCCGGCGGCCAGGAAGGCGCGCCACGAGGAGCTCGACACCACCAACATGCTCCTCCGCCAGCGCATCGTCTTCCTGGGCTCCCCGGTTAGCTTCTTACTTTCTTTCTTCCTCCAAATCCAACTTTATTTATGTTTTTATTGTTCTTCCATTTCTTTGTTAAATTTGTAGTATACAATTGTCTCGTGGCAGATGCTACACTCAGGAAAATGAATATATTTTGAAGTGTATTTTATGGCTTGAACAATTCAAGATTTAGAGCATGATTGCTGGAAACATGGAATGGTACTGCAATTTCACAAGTCAAGAGACAGATGGCATTGCAATTTAACCAGTACATCGTTTTAACCAGAACATAACCCAGTAGATTCTTCCAGTTTGTGCGTTGTAACATTTTTTCCCTTAAGGATTGTGCTATTGTATGCGCATATGGTAAATGTTCATCGAATTAGATAATCTTATGATGTCTTAATTAGCAGTTCTGAAGTAGAATCCATAGAAGTGGATGTATGTAGTTTACTAGTACTCAATGGGCAGCCAAGTTTTTATATGCTAACAACATTGCCAACTAGTATACATTATGTGACGTTCGCTTGTTGTTATCCAAACTGTTCTAGTTTTTCTCATATTTATTGATACTTTCCTTGCCATTTTTTCTACCACTTATTGTGAAATGGAATATACTTTTAGTTATTTTCCTACCATTTTTCTCAAAAGGTCTGTAGATGGAATATACTTTTAGTCATTTTTGCTACCCAGTGAAGAAGCTTTTTCCAGCCTAAGTTTTGCAGTCATGTGAGGTGATGTTTATTGATGGATTGATGTTACCTTGACCATGTTGCACCTTATATAACCCGTTAAGATGCTTGAAATAATTTTTAGACTGGTTTTGTTTGACAATTTACTTTGGTATCACAATACCTCATAATTGTGAAGTCCTAATAATATCAACTATGAGCTAGTTCCGTAAGCGTACTCTTTTTGCTTCCTTTCCCCAGCAAACTTGACTTACTACATACAGATCTGAAAAACAGTTATTTATTTGAGATTGATGATTGTATGAGGGGTGTACTTCTTTGATTGGGAGTTAGGTGGATTGATTTCAGTAATCATTTTTCAATTGGAAGTTTGTAACTGATACCTTGTTAGGACTTGTGTTCTTGATATTACACAGAGTGGGTTAAAATCAAATATACGAATCAACCTTGTATCAATTTGGTCGCTGATCAAATGCTATGGCTATGCTTATTTTGCATGATACTATTTTTTGTGTGCATGTTGAAAGTCCTTCTGTACAATCTGCCCTTGCATGTGTTAGTCAAAACAGAACTTTTATTATTCCATCAGTGTTATTAAACTGGAGTTCAAACTAGATATTTATGCATCTGTTGCTTGGAATATCTTGTGCTGAGTAGGTGGATGATATGAGTGCTGATCTTATCATCAGCCAACTCTTACTGTTGGATGCAGAGGACCAAACTAAGGACATCAATTTGTTTATTAACTCACCTGGAGGCTCTATAACAGCAGGTGTGTGTTCTCAATTTCTCATTGTAAGAACTATGCCAGGTGCTTTTCATGTTGTCAGAAAATATTAACTTCATTAGAATGTTAGGATCTTGTTAATGTAAATATATGAACTTATCAGATTAAATTTCATGCATGCAATAGAATTAACCATCTTCTTGTCTGTATATTTTACTTAATTTATATTATATGCATATTTAATTATGGGCATTTTTGACAGATATTAATCTTGTTGGTGTATAAAATGCATATGCATCTAATCTAGCAACAACAAAAGACATTCTTATGCTACGTGATAATGGCATGAACTTCACAATTATGTATGCAAATATGTACAACACAATGTTTTGCACTTTAAGGAGATGTTTGGCTGTTTGCTCTAAGCCTCTAACAATAATAAATTTAATTTGGTCCTAATTTTGCACTGATGAAGTTTCAAATTGCACATTTGTATATGATGCATTTATCTAATTCATACATACATACATACTTAAATGATGCTAGAAAAACTCATCCATTATCAGAAAATAGTGAGTTAGTAACATGAGTTGACCATCATATGTTTATTTTTGCTCAAGATTAACAGGTGCATTTTCTGGAATTGAAATTTTTGGAGACCTAGGATGTTTTCAGTGCTGCAGTGCCAGCAACAGATATTTTTAACTTTATTGAGATTGCTCACTTGTGAACAGCCTACAGAGTTCTTAGGTGAAAATGTGGTGTAAAGGGTTTGTCAGGACCAGGACCTTAAGTGGCATAGTAACCATTGCACTGTAGCAACAGTATGGTGATGTGGTAATCCCTATGCATATGACTTGGCCTGTGGGGCCTACGCCCATGACATTGTAGTTCTTTGAAACAAACCTGCTTTACCTGGGTTGTCCAAAACCTAGTCAGCTCTGTCATCTCTTTCTTTCTTAAGTTAAGAGTATCTATGCCTACCTTTTGTACACAAGTTTTTCTGGCCCAGCTTCCTTAACGGAACTGGAATTCTGGACCTGGTTCTTTTATGAACATGATTCCTTGGTTACTTTTATAACCATTTCCAGAGCAATTTTTTAGTTTTCTCTTATGGTTGACATATTGGTGTTGAATGCTGTAATGTAACATGTGCCACATCAACTGACAGGAATGGGAATTTATGATGCAATGAAATTTTGCAAGGCTGATGTCTCAACTGTTTGCTTTGGATTGGCGGCTTCGATGGGTGCATTTTTGCTAGCTGCTGGGACGAAGGGCAAGAGATTTTGCATGCCAAATGCTAGAATTATGATCCATCAACCATCAGGGGGTGCTGGTGGCAAGGTAAATTTTTCTTTAGTTTGTTTTTTAGTGGTTATGTAGTGCCTAAGACTAGAAATCATGCATGATCTTGCACATATTGAAAAACCCATAAGTTAGTGTTGTAGTTAATGGATTCAGTGTGTAGTTATATCAAACAACTTGCAATCGGAGTGAAGAAACCAAGCTGGCAAAGACCAGCAGAAGTAACTAATAATCATACTGTTATTGCAATACCTAGATTGCTTCCTGCAATGTAAAAAGTTGTGGGGGTTTAATTAGGGCCTTGCTTTGTATTTAACTATTTAAAATGTACAAAAAATACACAGCTATGTGATGTGACTGAGGCAAACATGTGTAACTTCAAATTGTTGATCAGTTAATGGACTTTTAAACAAATATGGCAAATATATAAGAAACAAGAATATTAGTTAACATATACAAATTCTTATTAAAAAAAGTCTTTACGTAATGAGTCACTGCAATGAGGAAATATGAAAAGGTGCCTTGTGTTACTGAATTGAGAAGTCATTTTATGTCACTCTGTGCTCGGAAAGTAGGGTCCTTTCAAGGCACGGTTACTTTGCGGCATAATTACACTGCATTAGTTGTTTACCATCTTAATTGAACCACGTAGTTAAGAGATATTCAAATATGTAGCACTTACTCTTAAGCAACTGCTTGTTCTTCTGTTTGGAACATTGGTGAGAATCTATGTTATTTGGATACTTTAGAAAATTGGCTTATTGGTATCGGATACGGTCGGATATGTATCCTACCTGTATCGCTGAATTTCCTATTTTTCAGAAAAATAATAATTCCTGATAATTCTCTGATACTTCCCCAATACCCCTCAACCATAATACCTCTAACTACTCAGAAGGAGACTCTGGAATCGTCTATTCCCACCTCGTAGTCCTTTCTCGCTCCCTACACCACTGCCCCCGCTCCGTTCTTCCCCTTGGCTCCCACACCAATATGCCTCTCCCCTGTAGACAGTGGCACGCGACAACTCTCTCCTTGTCGGTGCGATGGTGCCACTAGTCTTCACACATGGTAAGTCCTACTAGTATTCTTCTTTCCACTTGACTATGGTATACTTCCGGCCAGCCAGCGTAGCCAGAAGCTAGTGAAGGTAGGAGCGGCTATGAGGCAAGGCATATGGCTGTGGTTGATAGGAATAGAGACCTTTGTTGTCACAGCGTCGACTAGGCGATGCCTAGTCGTCAGGCGGTGGGAGTTGGATGCTTGGGCTAGCTGCCTCAACTAGAATGAGTTAGGCGCCCACCCAGGCATCCAGGTGAGGAGTTGGGCGACTGGGCGTCACGGTGGCGGTATCTAGATGGGCGACGAATGCTAAGGTCAATAGATAAGGGTCAGGCGGCCGCATAGTTTAGTTAGCCATGTTAAAGTAGACTTGTATAGGGTGTTATTTGCTATTTTTCATCTTCCCTATACATGTATATTCTTGGCCCATTGGCCCATTGAATGAGATGAGTTGCTATTCTAGCATGGTATCAGAGCCCTAGCTAGGGTTTCCTGTAGCTCCGCCGCCGCTGCCGACAGTCCTTGCCGGCGACGCCACCGTAGCCGCCGTAGCTTCCTCCCGCACGGCGTCCTCCTCTCTTCTCTCTCTTTCTGGCGACGCCTGAGACCGCTTCATCCTCTGCCTTCGTTGAGCACCAGCATTCTCCGTTCCAGTCCTCATCGACGACGCCTACGCCTCCGCCGTTGTCGCATCTTCCGTCTTGGCGATACTGCCGCCATGTATTACCGCTTATCGTTATCGCCCCTACTCATGTGGCGACGCCTGCTCTTATCTCTCCCTCGCCTTTCTTTGCTTCTCTCGCCGCTTGGCTCCTCCACGGCCTCCTCTCTGTCGTCAGAAGAATCGGCCTCCTCTTTGTTATAGCCAGAGCTAAAAAAGAGAGGGAGAATCAGATCTTGCAAAGATCTCGAGATGGCCATGGCATCTCGTTCCTCGCAACCGATGCCTCTCCCTTTGTCATGTTTGATGGGACCAACTTCCGGAGTGGTCCACAATGCTCCGGTCTCACTTGCGGCCAGCGTCTTTGGGGTCACCTCACTGGAGCTCGTCATTGCCCTTGATTCCGGTTCGTCGATTCGGCTGTGGTCGGGCAGATGGTGCTCGGTTCTGCAGATGTCCTCGCCGCATCTGGCGAGACAATCGACGATCGTCGCCGATCTGCAGACTCTCGAGGGTCGGGCGGCGGATGAGGCTCGTCTTTATTCTTTGTCATCTTAAGCGACATGAAGGTTGAGCTTGCCATGGATCTTCCTCTTCTTCTCGGTGATGTGGGAGTGTCTTGCGAGCTCGCCACCGTGAGTCATGCGATGCTCTCTACACCTCTACACTGGAGTTGGCGAGCTCTCTTCATTAGCAGGACTCTACTGTCGATGCCTTCTACAAACAGATTACCGATGTGTGGCGTCAGCTTGACTCTTTGGAGCCTCCCTACTGTAAGACCTGCGACTGCTGTGGCCTTCATCGGGACCACAAGAGTGCTGTTTGCCTCTTTGAGTTCCTTCGTCGACTTCGACCGGAGTTTGAGCTGCTCCGTGCTCAGCTACTGGTCTGTTCACCTCGACCATCTCTGGTTGAGGCACTCACTCTGGTCCGTTCACCTCGACTTTAGTGAGAACCCCCTTCCCGATCCCCCTTAGCTCCTTGCTTTCTCCTTCCTGATCCCCCTTCTTGACCTGCAGAAAGCGGCTCCCCTCTCTGCTCCTCGTCTCCTCCTTGATCCCCCCACTACTCCTCACCTCCTCCCCGAGCGAGAAAGCGCCCGGTAGGAGGAGATAGGAGTCGCGGGCCAAGCTGCCCCGTGTGGGGTGCGTGGAGGCGAGGAGCTCGGTGGTGGCGTGGAGACGGAGAGCTCGCGAGCGAGACAAGGGGGAGGAGAGCGCGGGCGGTGGGTCGACGACTAGATTGGGGAGAGAGACAGGGGAGAGGGTAAGGAAAAAAAGAGGCAAATGGGCTGGCCAAGTGGTTCGAGGAGTTAATTTCATATCACATGAGATATTATTTTCTTTCATATTGGGTGTATTTAGTTAATTTCATGTCATATGAGATATTATTTATTATTTATTTTTTTCATCGTCTAATCAACGTCTAGGCGGTTCAGGCTTACCTCACCTAGCCGGACCTCTGTGACAACTATAATAGAGATGCACAATTGTGGAGACGTTTGGGGTAGTAGTAGACTAGATGACCTAAGCAACTTACTATGGGCTAATGGGCCTCGGAGATGTTCTAGCCCATTTGCTTCTTCATTTCTTTGTTATTGTCTCTTTTATGTCTATTTTATATATGATAAACCATATCTCATGTATATTTCTCTATTATTTTATTTTTATTATATATACACACACATATCGCCGTATCTATGTTTTTGGGGAAATGGCGTATCACAATATCGTCGTATTGCGTATCCGGGCATCCTAGGTGACAATAACAACCCTGTTACAAGCCAACTTGGCGTTATGCGAGTGCTCGTAAGCGCGGGTTCCCGGTCTATTGCCGGGTCGCAAGCTGCTCATCGACGAAGAAGTCGACGAGGCGGCGTGCGCCTGAGTTTTGGCTGTTTTCGGAGCCACCGCTTTGGATTAGTATGTGTGGCATAAAAGCATGCCTTTTTCTTTATTGATTGCCCAATATATATATAAGTCTAATGCCCTGATCCTCAAGGATCAGATGCCAAACAAAAGGATATTTTTCTAACAAAAAATAACTAACTGATACTTTCCCAAAGCTAACAATCCTGGACCTACTTCTGCCCTAATTTGCGCCTGAAGGTCCCTGGCTAAAGGTTATCTCCTTCCTGCTGCAATCCCCCACTCGCACCCCCTTCCCCTACTAACAAACTAACAGATGCAATCTTCATGTGTTGGCCTGGCCCTTGCGACAGACATAGACCCGATCCAGTCCTTGCCTCATAACATCACTCCCCCCCTAGGGATGAAGCTTGTCCTCAAGTTGACAATTGGGATATGATCTGCGAAGCGTGATAGCATCCATCCATGTCTCCTCATCCGCAGACTCTCCAGTCCAATGGACTAGGAACTGTCATTTCCCCTCAACAAAACGTTTAGCTAGGATGGCGTGCGGCTCTGGCTGAATGGGGATTGTTGCATGAGATACCTCGGAAGGCAAATCGACGAGACGTTCGGGCGGCTCTCACTGGAAAGGCTTAAGCAGCGAGACATGAAAAACATTGTGTATCCTGGCCGATTCTGGAAGATGCACTCTGTATGCTACCGGCCCCACGCGGTCGATCACTTGGTATGGGCCATAGAACTTGGGGCCAAGCTTGGAAGAAACCAGAGAACCCTGGGCGGTCATCTACCTATGCTTTTGTAGCTTAAGCCAGACCCAAGACCCTACATCATAGTCCACCTCCTTGTGCCGCCGATCATAGCTCTGTTTCATTCGGTTTTGAGCTTGCAATAAAAGGTCTTTTGCTTGCTGAAGGAGAGCATCCCGATCCACCAAAGCACAGTCCACCGCATCAATGCTAGTAGCGCCTTGTTGATAAGGTGTCAACGGTGGAGGTGGGCAGCCATAGACTAACTCGAAGGGAGTCAATCGGTGAGCTGAATGGAAGGAGGTATTATAGCAATGCTTCGCCCACGGTACCCATTGTGCCCATGATGACTGATGAGACGCTGTCAAACAATCGAGATACATCTCAATGGTCGGTTCACCACCTCGGTTTGCCGTCCGTTGGGGGTGATATCACGATGGACATCAGCAACACCGTTCCACTTCTTCTAAACAGCCCTTGCCAAAAAGCACTCAAGAATACCGGGTCACGATCCGAGACAATTGATTCTGGTATACCATGAAGGCGCACCACCTGATCAAAGAATAAACGAGCTACGGTTGGAGCGGTGGCAGGTCGCTTGAAGGGAATGAAGTGAGCATACTTGGATAAACGATCCACCACCACGAGCAAATCAGTCTTGCCTTGGGATTTGGGAAGGTTTGTGATGAAGTCCATAGAAACATCAGCCCACACTTGGCGAGGGATAGGCAGTGGTTGTAACAAACCCGCCGACAGTGGTTGTAACAAACCCGCCTGTGCCAAAGTGCTGGTTTACTTTGTTGACAAACCGTGCAGCTCACCACGAAATGCTCCACGGATGCTCGCTGGCGCTCCCACCAATAGCTGGCCTATAATAGGTGGAGGGTCTTCTGGATGCCTTCATGCGTGAGGTCATGAACCGATGCAATGATGGGTTCGATCAGTGCTGACGAGGGCGGTACAAACAAGCGATTGTTGCGGTATAGCAATCCCTCTCTGACCTCCCACTGTGGTTCCTTTCTTTGATCAGCAGGAAGAGATGGTGTTGGTGTCGTTCCCTGCTTGTTGATGAGGTGCTGTACTACTGGATCATCACGTAGCAGGTCCAACCATTGTGCTCGCGTCACATTTTGTGGGACTGATACTGCGGCACAATGGAGCTGCTCTAAATGCGCCCTCGACAGGGCATCCGCCGCTTGATTATGCTTGCTGGGTTTATATTCCACCTAAAAATCAAAGCCCATCAATTTTCTTAACCAATGTTGTTGCGGTGGTGTGATGAGGGCTTGTTCAAGAAGGAACTTGAGGCTGCCATGACCGGTCTGGACGATGAAAGGATGCCCCCACAAGTAGGGTCGCCAATGTCGCACCGCTTTGGAGAGCCCAATGAGTTCCCTCTCATATGCCGCGAGCCTCCTGTGACGGTCCCTTGATTCTTGCATTTGAAATAAGCAATTGGGTGACCCTGCTGTTGAAGGACTGCTCCAATTCCCGTGCCTAAAGCATCACACTCTACCACAAAAGGTGCTGTGAAGTCGGGCATGTGTAGAACCGGAGCAGAGATTAGCACTTGCTTAAGGCGTTGGAAGGCTTCCTGAGCGGCCGGAGTCCAAGCAAAGCTGTTTTTCTGCAGCAAGGCCGTAAGGGTCTCGGCGATGATCGCATAGTCCTGGATAAACCGTCTGTAATACCCGGTCAATCCCAGGAAGCCCCGGAGCGCGGAGACTGTTGTTGGGCACGACCAGCATGTCACCATTTGCAGCTTCTTCGGGTCAGCCGCTACCCCATTGTAGGAAATAATGTGGCCTAAGTATCCAATGCACTCTTGAGCAAATGCGCATTTGGATTTCTTCAGGTGGAGTTGTTGGAGTCGCAGCTGATCCAACACTAGTTGGAGATGCTCCCTGTGGTCCTCCTCGGAACGGCTATATACCAGTATGTCATCGAAGAATACAAGGACGAACTGGCGAAGAAAGTCCTGCAAAACTTCATTCATGAGAGCTTGGAATGTAGACGGCGCATTAGATAACCCAAAGGGCATCACGAGGAACTCATAATGTCCATGGTGTGTCCGGAAGGCCGTCTTGTCGATGTCTTCTTCCCGCATCCGGACCTGATGATAGCCCGAACGGAGGTCGAGCTTGGAGAAGAAACGAGCCCCCCAAAGCTCATCAAGCAATTCTTCCACCATGGGAATAGGAAATTTGTCCTTGATGGTCCTTGCGTTGAGTGCGCGGTAATCCACACAAAAACGCCAAGTACCGTCAGCCTTCTTGACCAATAGGACCGGCGAAGAAAAGGGTGATCTGCTGGGCCGAATGATTCCTTGCTTCAGCATTGCTTCACATTGAGATTCTATCTCATTTTTCTGGCGATATGGGTACTGGTATGGTCTCACTACCACGGATCAGTGCCTTCGGCCAGCATAATCCGATGATCACACCACCTGGGCGGAGGCAACCCGGCCGGTTCAGCAAAGATGTCCTCATATGCAGCCAACAACCCCTGCATTTCTGTGGCCTCCTGCAGTCCCGTATGCATCAGTGCAGCTCTGCGCGGCCTCTACATTCCTTGGAGCCGGACACGCGCACTGTTGGGCCCGAACTCCATGGATAACTCCTCAGAGTTCCATTGGATGTCTCCTAGAGTTCTCAGCCACTGTACTCCTATGATGATATCGAAACCATCGATAGGCAGCACAATAAACGAGGCCTCAAACTCATGGCTCTGGATGGTGAACAATGTGGACGGCATAGTTCCGAGACAGGGCAAATGTGAGCCTCCTGCCACCCGAACCTTCTGAGGTGCGCCCTCCACTTGCTGCCATTTTCCTTGACGGGCTACGTAAGTACTCATGAAATTGTGAGTACTTCCGTTGTCTATGAGGCCGAGCCAACGTCTTCCATCCATGTATACTGCCACCTGCATGGTATCTCCATGCTTGGGGCCCAAAGCAGCGATCATAGAGAAGGAAATATCAGTTTCATGCAGTGTTGGATCCTCATCGTCCGCCCCCTCTGCGTCTTCTTCTTCAACCTCTTGATGGAACAGGCGCTTGCACCTATGCCCTCTAGTGTATACTTCATCACAATTATAACACAATCCCTTGGCCCTCCTTTCTGCTAACTGGTCCGCTATGAGCCGCAACCGGGTTGGAGTAGAGGCTGCACTACTCTGTACGCTTGCAGCCGGCACTAGAGTTGCACGGCCACCGGTTGCAGTACTAGTGTGAGGATGAGGATATCCGCCTAACGTGAAACACACGAGGGTGTTAGCCCCATGGTGTGAAGCCCCGTGAGACATGCTAGCACCGTGGTTCTGTGGGTCGGTGGGATCGCAGAGATCCTCCTCGGCCGAACTGGGCACATCCACGACTAGCATTCGTCATGCCTTGCACTTCCTCCGCGATCCAAGCTGCCTTCCTTGCTTCTGCTTCGCGTGCAAATCCTATTGCCTCTGTAAGGTCTCGGGGCCGCTCGCGTCGCACATCCGCCCCTAGTGCAGCGGATAATCCTGCCATGAAGGTCTCAATCTGTTCCGTTCTTTTCATACGCGGAGTCCGGGCTAGCAACCGCTGAAACTCCCTAGCGTATTCATCCACCGTGCTGCCGCTCTGTTTGAGGTTGATGAGGTCGCCCCATGGCCCAACACTCGAATGTCGCGTGAAGCGTTGAATAAAAGTTTCCGAGAAATCCTCCCATGCAATCCACCTTTCCTCCTGTTGCTAGTTGCCCAGGACCTCCTGCGCCTTCCCTGTGAGATGGAGCCCTGCGACCTCCATGTAATCCTCCTCAGGGATGCGATGTAAACGGAAGAAACGTTCACAGCATCGCAACCACCTAAGGGGATCCTCCTGCCCATCATACTCCGAGAGATCAAAGCGGGGGAAACGAGGTATCCACCTCCGGTCCTGATCTTCCTCGTCTTCTCGCCGCCCCTGCCCATTCCGTCTTCCCGGCGCCGGCTTGTCACATGCATGGTTTGGACGAGGGCCCCGAACGAAGTTCCTTCTTGGCGGCGGCACGTCGGAGTCATCTCCTACTTCACCAGTGCCGTAATCCGCTACCTGGCGCGAAGACTGGCCTTCCCCGCCGATCGGCATGGGCTTGACTAGCGGGCCCTTCTCCTTCAACAGCTTCATCATCTCTCCGATCATGTTCTTCATCTCCCTCTCCAATACTGTCACGCGGTCTTCCATTCGTGAGCCATGCTCCCAATCTTGACCAGCTCTGATACCAAATTGTTACAAGCCAACTCTGCGTTACGCGAGTGCTCGTAAGCGTGGGTTCCCGGTCTATTGCCGGGTCGCAAGCTGCTCGTCGACGAAGAAGTCGTCGAGGCGGCGTGCGCTTGAGTTTTGGTTGTTTTCGGAGCCACCACCTTGGATTAGTATTTGCGGCATAAAAGCATGCCTTTTTCTTTATTGATTGCCCAATATATATATAAGTCTAATGCCCTGATCCTCAAGGATCAGATGCCAAACAAAAGGATATTTTACTAACCAAAAAATAACTAATGGATACTTTCCCAAAGCTAACAATCCTTGTTACGTGCACGATCCGCACTAATCTAACCTAACCCTTGATTTCTTATTTTCTAAGCAATCTGGACCGTTGCTACAGTACCCGTGGGTACTGTTTATGGGCTCGGTCGACCCATAACAATCCTGGACCTACTTCAGCCCTAACGTGCGCCTGAAGGTCCCTGGCTAAAGGTTATCTCCTTCCTGCTGGAATCCTCCACTCGCACCCCCTTCCCCTCCTAACAAACTAACAGAGGCAATCTTCATGTGCTGGCCTGGCCCTTGCGACGGACATAGACCCGATCCAGTCCTTGCCTCATAACACACCCTCTAAAGGACCGAATCTGAATGCTTTAACAAATGCGACTTTTGAACTTTGTTGTTATTTTGTATTTTTTTAGAAATATTCTCCCTAAACTGGATATATTTTAATTCTTCTTTTCTTCAAGTGCTAATATAATCTATGTCATGTTGGAACTGATGGCAGTGGGTCATTTACGACATGATATTTTTGGTGCATTAGTTGGGTACCAGGTCACCATGAGGGATTTAACTATTTAAGGGGATGGGGTTTCTAGGATCCTGAATAGGGGTGCAAGATGGATTCATATTATCTGAAATATTCGATTACCGAATTTGATTAATCGCGAATGTGATTATGATTTTCCATCGGAATAAACAATATTTATCTATCCAAATTCATATTCGAATCAAATATATGGGCGCGATCAGGCGAATATGGTTTTGATTTTTAAATTCAAATAACAGTTCTCTATATAAATATGCATCTGAATTCGAATTTGGAAAAATTATTTATGAACTTCTATTATAATACTATCAATAAATTAGACAACTCTATTCAAACATTATTCCTTAAATTCAATTTAACATATTACAGTGGTTTATTGTGTCTCTTGTATATGGTTATTAATATCTAGATGATGTATGAATTATGTGGATGTTCAAATACAACCAAAATAGATCAATATTTTCTTGTATTCAAATCCGAGAACTTTCGAGTTCATAATCAAATCCAGCTCAAGTTACATGGAAGTGAATTTGGTTTAGCCTCTATCCAATTTGAATTCGACCATTTACACTTGTAATACTGACAACTTGTCTGCGTATGAACATTTCTATAATGGCAACATATCCTATGCAATCACCCTTTGTGGTGCACTCTTGTAACCAACTTTCGGTTTGAGCACCGGTCAACATGAAAAATTCCCAAAACAATTCTAGATGTACATCTCAGTTTACTCCACCAATGTGTAAATTTCAAGTTCAAATTCGTTCTATATGAAGGGTAAGAAACATGAGAGATTTGACATATGATAAATCAAAAGGAAGAGGAAAAAGAAAACAGTAAATTTCACAAAACCTCAGATTTTACAAAAATTTCAAGGAACCACATGTTCTTGGCAAAATGTTTCAATTTGCCCTATCTCCTTCCGTCCAACAAGATAAGACAGGTGGCCCCACCTATCAGTAAGACATACAAGTAGGGCCCTCCTATGAGCCTCACCCTACCCTCCTTTTCAGGCCCCTCTTTGCCATTGCTGATCATTGTTGTTGCCTTGGTGCCGAAGCATCGGCTTACCATCACCAAATGTTGCAACCCCTACATCGACCTGTAGGTCCCACCTGTCATATCCCCTTGGATGGAACAAGATATGGCAAATATGTTTTTTTTTTCGGAACATTCTGCCCAAGAACATATTGTTCCTTGAAAAAATTTGTAAAACACACTGTACACACATGATGCTGCCGTTCTGTGAACTCCAAACATTCAGAAATAGATGATTCTTTTTTTTCGAACCTAATATGTCGATTCACCTTACCTGTCAGGTCACGGAGATGGGATTACAGATAAGAGAGATGATGTACGAGAAGATAAAGATCAATAAAATAATGTCAAGAATCACTGGAAAGCCTGAAGAGCAGGTAATCGTTCAGAACTTGTTACACTTCTTTGCTTTTCAGATAGCAACAGAAAGACGTGTTGTACTGATTGCCATTTCTTGTAGATCGATGAGGACACAAAGTTTGACCATTTCATGAGTCCTTGGGAGGCCAAGGATTATGGAATAGTTGACAGCGTTATAGATGAGGGGAAACCAGGGTTGGTGGCTCCAATGGCGGGAGCTGTGCCGCCTCCAAAATCTCGCGTATGGTACTTGTGGAATGCTTCAGGGCCGACTAGGAAAATCATGAAAAGTCTACCTTCAGAGGAGAAGCTTATTCAAAATGGTAATGGCACTGCAACTGGGGATGATGAGAAGTTCAAGGAGGCCTCAACAACTTGAAATATGTCCGCTAGGTTTCAACATTGCCATGGATCTTCGATCGAAGATGGCTTAGTACGTTAGCAAGGGAAGGTGATCTATAGAGTAGAGCTTGTACACAACTTTGAATGCTATTTCATCAGTTGATTACAGATTGCGGAGATCAATATAGTCCGTCAGTAGTAGAAAACTTAGCTGTATCGCTTCTTGATTTCTACGAGTGTTAAAAGCATTCTTCCGATGCAATGATTTATATGCTGCATTGTTTTTTTTCGCTCTGATTACATACGGTTGATTTATTGTTCCTGCCATACAACGCAGCATGTCACCAGCAGTTGGTTTGGTTTTACACTGCCTAGATTGTCGTCGTCTCAAACAGGCAGGCGCGGTACATGTATGGAGCTAATTTCTCTTTACAAGATCAGAAAGCTGCTCTCTATAGCTTCCATTGTGGCTTGTTTCATGCTCTTACCGGGCTTATTTATGTCTTCGTGGGCTTCTCAAGTGTAGTGTAACATCCCTAAGTTTCATGCGCAAGACATCTGAGAGAGAGAGAGAGTGGAGTCTGGGCCGTGCGGTTCTGCGTGCGTGTCATCTGGGCCTCGTCTTTGTGCGCGACCTCATACTGAGGCAGGGGGGCGCGGTTGCCTTAACTCTTGCACCACCAAACCGTAGCCACCTAAGCCTTCTACCGCTGTAGCTAGGGGTGCAATCGGTTCGGATTCGATTAGATATCGCTTTTTTCATATCCTAATCTATATTTTTTTATCGGATTTGAAATCGGATATGGATAGTCTGGGATCTGAATCTGGGCGCGGATAATATCGGTCACGGATTCGAAGCGAGTACGGAGCGGAATCGATATGGTACCGGATATTTTTTGGTCGGATATTGCACGAGAATATATATCACATGTAGCACACATATATCAATGATTAATCAACAGTATGAGTTTGAATGCAACAGCATTATCGTAATTTAATAAGTTATTTTATCAGGTAGTTCAAAAAAAGTTTCAAAAGTACATTCAATTGTACACATATGAAAAGATACGGAACATAGAACAATATGTAAATAATATCACAATAACATGATTATGAATTCATCTCCATGAAAGAGACAATAAGATAAATAGACAATAGTAAGATTATATCATACAGACATACGGACACAAGACTTAACAACGACACAATCTTGTAAAAGAGTTTAAGGACCAAAGTGGCCAAAGCAAGCCGGCAACATCTCAAATGAGACCACGAGTGCAAGACCATAGTTACTTGTCCTTGATACTGAAGCATTCAGTCATTGTTAGCCTCAACCATTGTCTCATCCTACAAAATAAAAGGTATGCGTTGATATCTTAAGAACAAGAGTGCATGACATGTTTAACATTAATAAAGCGATCCTTTCAAGTAAGAATGAACAATTTCACTTCAAATGCTTCAAGTGGTTAATCTTGGTCAGAAAGACAGATCTCTTGTTACATTGGAAGGTCAGGTAATGGCCACAGCTTGTTGAAACTCATGTCATAGATGATCCCAATGAAGTATTTTGTATTTGAGATATGAGGTTTATATTATCCACCTTGAGCATGTTATTTTGCTATCATGATGTACATATACCTACATATAAAATTTCATGATCAAATTCATCCTATGCTAGCATTACAAAAAACAAGCAGCAAAATGAATAGTGATGAACAGTAAAAAAATCTTTTGCTAAATTTGTCTTTGTAGCTGCTAGTATAAGATGAATTTGATCATGAAATTTTATATGTATGGTAAGTTGAGATGTACATCCATGATCAGAATTTTTGAAACTTAGTTAGATAACGATGGTTTTTAGAGAGTGATTTGATGATATTCCGCTTATATTATCCACCTTGAGCATGTTATTTTGCTATACAGATATACAACAGACTGGCAGCAATCAGTTAGCATCCAAAAGAACAGACTGACAGTAAATTCTTTTGGAAGAGACCTGAAGCACATGCGGTCAGTTAGCAACTGAACCGAAGATACTCAGAAGGAAATTTAGAAACTTTTGATCTTTTGTGCTAACACAATCTCTGGCTACGCACCTCTGTTGGTGCATGATTTAAGTGCAGATTGTGGGTATTACTCCATGCATAGCCAAGATAAAAACATAACAGCTATACAACAGACTGGCAGCAATCAACCGTCTTAAGAAAGCAAAAAGGTCATCAAACAATGTATAATCACAATAAGTTTAAACTTGCAACATATCCCACAAAAATAATAAGCAGATGAGTATGGCATATGAAATGGAAACAAGTTGCAGCCAGCCTATAACTGGCATAACTATAAGCTTAAAACCCTACAAGAGACCCCTTTGTGAATCAGTTAGTCTGCACAAACCATGAGTATTGCAGATCGGTTCATATCTGTTGTGTCATTCCAAAGTAGTCATGCAAAAAGATACATTATTGTTCAATTCTATAATAAAAAAAACAATTAACTTAACTATAGTGGGATTTGTCCGTTCAATTTTTTTTGAAGGAAAAGGCTACATGTAGCCAAAACTTAGAACAATCAGACACTAGAATACATGAGTAAGAATTGTTCTTTGAATGTGCAATTTAATATACAATCTAGCTATCAACGGCTAATCTATAGAAAAATTCTTGCTGATGTGTTGGATAGTTGAGATTTGGACTTGAATATCCATCCATTCGCACATCTACTTTAAACGGATCAATTCAAGAACCCAGAGCAAGTGAAATTGGGACCCGACAATTGGCACCAACTATCATTACCAAATCTAACATCAACCAAATATCAATGTAAGGTGGGATCTCTTTTTCTTTTCCAGTTTTCTCAAAACTAATCAATCATTCGATCCCAAATCTAGAGCTCGATGGCCCGCTTGAATGAGGATTCTGGACAGACAATCGGCCGAATCACTCAGAGACCAGAAAGATTTTGCACGAGATAGAGGACCAAATAATGAGATAAAATAGCTGACCTGTTCTTCTTGGAGAGGAGCTTGTTCTCGTTGATCTTGTGGCTGCCGCTCTTGTTGGTGTTGCTAGCGCCCTCCTTCCACTTGTTTGGCACAATCACCTTCCCCAGCTTCTTCTCGCCAACGAAATGCCCACGCACCAAGCAAGCAAGAACGATTAGCCAAGATCTCAGAGGAGAGGGTGGTATTGCGACCTGAAGGATGGGTCGATGAAGGATGGTGGTACTTGGGCGAGGGCGCCGGGACGAGACGAGGGCGAAGGGCACCGGGAAGCGAGGCGGGCGAAGGGTGCCGAGAGGTAGGGTGGCGGCGGTCGGTTGGCGGTGTGAGTCGAGGGCTTGGGGCAAATCAGAGAGGACAAGGTTAGGGACTTAGGGTTATGCGGTATGCGGCGTAAGACTTGGATTAGAGTGTCAGTAAGAATCGGATATCCAAAGACTTTTTACCGGATATATCCGAAAAAAGTTTCGAAATATACCGATCCGATGGATAGTGATATCCCGAATCCGAATCCAAATCCAAAAAATAGTATCCGAATATAACACCGAATCCGAAAACTATCCGAAAAAATTATCCGAATCCGATCCGATTGGTCAGACGGTCGGAAATTATCCGATCCGATTGCAACCCTAGCTGTAGCCGTTTGTTTTGCTGCCGCCGTGCCAGAGGACCCTATGTTTGTGATATGCCGTTGAGGCTGTAAATATGATTATATCACATCCATGTGTATAAAATAATATGATTATTTTGTTCATGAATAAATATCACTAGTATCGACCAACAAGTATGTGACTTATTCGTGAAACTCGTTCATGCTTTGATATTGTTTGTAACCTTATTCATTACATGGGAGGACAACACATATATTGATTGATGAATATGTTTCATAGATCATAGATATAGGAATATGAAATTAATAATGTGGACACATGTTAGAGAACATGGTGTTGGGAGTGACTGACGAGGACATCCTTTCCACTGATACAACCATACCTACTACTCCTCAGCAAGATGTACAAGGAGCAACCACTAGAGCATGTGCTCGTCAACTTAATTATCAGGTAACTTCATTTCTCGGAATGCACTCATATTCTATAAACTGTATGATATTGCCTGATACACGTGATGTAATTCTAATTAGGAATCAAGATCCTTACATGTCAAAAAGGCATGTGAGTAGCAATGGAGATGATGGCTACTACAATCAACTGAAGCCACAATAATACCACCATGAAGGATGGCCAAACTCATATAACTCTTTGCTTTGACCACTACCTCCAAACAACTAGATTTATTTTTAATTAAAAGCTATTGTACTGCGCTACCTTATTTGGGTATTTGGCTAGATCAACAACAATGTCGTTCTTTGGAACCCCATTTCAATATTTGTACTTCAAACATATTCACAGTTTTAGATTATTCTTTACTTTGTTCTTATTTGTTCTTTGATTGCTTGCCAAAATTGATCTTCATTATTAGGTTGCTCGTGCTTCTAGCTAGGTCAATAACAATGCATTGGAGTTAGATTACCTTTTTACCCCTCCACCACGTCACATTGTGCCATAGCGCAACCTTGAGTAGCGCCGCATACCTAATGCTGACACGCACTTGTGCAAAAAAAGTGTCTCAAAAAAGTGTCGCAAAAAAATTTGCTTCTCTTTTTGGGGTGTGCCACGCCATGTTTCCTCTAGTATTCTAGGTTCGCGTCTCTAGTACTGTCTAGCCTAGGACCAGTAAGCTACTGACTACACCATAAACAATTTTTCAACTTCACATTCTTCTCTAATTTGAATATTGCTAGTCCTTACTACCATACTTGAGTCTATCTAAGCAGCACTTTCTACCATCGTACAGGTACCGTTTACTTGCAATCACTTTATCCAATTTTCATAGATTGTTTGACACTGCCCTAGCTACTGGTCATCACCTGTTTGCTTGGTAAGACTGGGCGAGGAGCCGAGGAGTCGGCCTTGTGTAAATGAGAGCACTGTGTACGTGTGGAGTGAGAGGGGGTTGGGGACTGGGGAGTGGGGCCCGCAGAAGAACGGACCGCTGCCACCAACTCGGGTTTTATAATAGTAGAGATTTCATAACCGCCGTATGATCTACATTTATTTTTTGCGAGAGATTCAAACTGCTATTTTTAAATACAAGAAATTAAAATTTGAAATTTATTCTAACAGAAATTTAAAATTCAAACAGCTATTTTTAAAAGCGATAATTTAAAATTTGAAACTAACCGAAAAATGTTGTGTCATGAGGACAAAATGATAGGTCACGCTATATGATCAAATGACCCAATTCCATTTGCTTCTAGCATCACTTACAATCGCGCTATATGATCAAATGACACTGTTCACATATCAAACTAGAAAGGTAGGGATGACTGACAGTAAAATAAGTTGAGAATTATACATGGTAGTTTATATATCCCAAAAAAATGTAGCAAAGGCAGTATCATTACACCTAAAGTATTGCTCAACAGGAGAAATAAAGAAATAGGAGAGAAGGTGTCAATGTGTCAGGGCAAACCGATGAACTGAATTATGCTCCCACCTTGTCCACAGCAACTTGAGAAGGTCTGTAAGATATAATAGATTTTGCAAGTTAACGAGAAGAGACAATAGATTTTGCTAGTTACTGTCACTACATATCAAGTTATCGACTAACATGGTTTGTGTTATTCTCAATTCATGAAAAAAGAAAGATATAATTTCGCCAATATTTGGCAAGCATAGCGAGTAGAAAATATGAGCACGACACAGTTGATTCTTTAGGATCAAGCATCACAAAGAATTAACCCACCAGGATCAAGTGTCACAAAGAATTAAACGACACAGTTAGTAACCAAGGCTAAATTTTCTAATATGAAGTACGACTCAACTCTGAAAGAGCACTTTCAGCTTGCTGCAGATAATACAGAAGCATGCTATCAAAGTAGAAAGATAAATTTATTCAGAGAAAAGGTAATGTAAAGAAACAATTAGTCAATGACATGTTGAAGCTGCAGAATGTCAATTCACAATTATTTTAACTTTTGACCATTACGGTAATCTAACTTAAGTATTTACAATTTCACTGCTAGCTCCAGATTGCCTCCTAGTCTCCTACCACTAGGTTCAAATTTGAATTATTGGGATTATCATACATGTGATACCTAATTAGATCAATAAAGTAGCTCAAGTACAGATTCAACAAGGTGATTGAAACCAACTCTCAAAAGCTCTAATCACTCGAACTGTCAAACAAGAATAGTGAATACACAAATTCTTCAGCACTACTGCACCATCACTCCAGTGTAAATGGAAAATCAGCACAAAATTGTTACATGGTACTCGAATTCACCAAACCGTCAGTAACACACACCCATCCTAGCCATAGAGGGAGGCTAAAGTAGTTTCCTAAACTCCAATTACTAATCTAAGTAGCAAATACCGTCAAAATTAGCAAAGACAAAGACAAATCCAACCATTCGAAATTCTAAAGCAAAGACAAAGTGATTAAGTGAGAAATGGAAGCGCGTTTCATTAAATCGAGCAAGCAAATGGACCAGGAGGGGAAATGGGTGGGGTGGAGGAGGGCTACCTTGCACACTCTGCAAATTTGATGTAGAGAGTGTAGTTTCTTTATTAAATTTGATGTGGAGAGTGTAGTTTTGTGAAATAAAATTTTAAAGGTGTAGTTTTTTTATAGGGGGTATATCTTGTGTAATCATCCATATATGTGCAAGCGTGCAATTGAGCGATCTAGAGCATCCAATCTGTATCCAATGTGAAGAATAAAGTGTGTTCAAACAAATTTCAGGGAGAAGAGATCGAGGGTGAGGTGGGAGGGTTTAAACGTAAAACAGCAGTCAGCGTTGGATATAGATTGAATGCTTCAGATCGCTTGATTGCACGTTTGCACACATATAGATGATTGCATAGGATATTTTCCTTTTTTTATATAGTTTAGCCAACATATGTGTAGATTTGTGAGTTTACTCCTAAAAATGTCTTAACATTTATTTTTTAAGCAAAAAAATTTCATTTCTTGTAAATCTAGCGGTTTGTTTTGGATAAGTGTTTGTGATGTGGGCGTATCGTTCCAGTGAGAGGCTGCCACATGGGCCCCATTTTCTTGTCCCCTATCTGTTCCTCCGACATAAACCCCGCACCACCCGGATACCGGATAACACTAGAACAGAAGAGAGCACGCGCCGCCACGAGCCATGAAATGGAAGCCGCAGCAGCCATGGCTTCCCTCCCGGCACCTCCGTGCTCCTCCTCGCCATCGACCCTGTTCCTCACCCCCAACTCTTGCTGCTAGAAGGCGGCGCCAAGAGCGACCGTCCGCGCATCGGCGGTGGCCCCGAGGACGCTCTCCTCCGGTTGGTACCTGTCTGGGTTATCGACGGGCCGGCCAGCGGCCAGGAAGGAGCGCCACGAGGAGCTCGACACCACCAACATGTTCCTCCGCCAGCGCATCGTCTTCCTGGGCTCCCCGGTTACCTTCTTACTTTCTTTCTTCCTCCAAATCCAACTTTATTTATGTTTTTATTGTTCTTCCATTTCTTTGTTAAATTTGTAGTATACAATTGTCTTGTGGTAGATGCTACACTCAGGAAAATGAATATATTTTGAAGTGTATTTTATGGCTTGAACAATTCAAGATTTAGAGCATGATTGCTGGAAAGATGGAAAGGTCTTGCAATTTCACAAGTCAAGAGACAGATGGCATTGCAATTTAACCAAGACATCGCTTTTAACCGAACATAACCCAAAGAGATTCTTCCGGTTTGTGCGTTGTAACATTTTTTCCCTTAAGGATTGTGCTATTGTATGCGCATATGGTAAATGTTCATCGAATTAAATAATCTTATGATGTCTTAATTAGCAGTTCTGAAGTAGAATCCATAGAAGTGGATGTATGTAGTTTACTAGTACTCAATGGGCAGCCAAGTTTTTATATACTAACAACATTGCCAACTAGTATACATTATGTGACGTTCGCTTGTTGTTATCCAAACTGTTCTAGTTTTTCCGCACCACCCGGATACCAGATAACACAACAGAAGAGAGCACGCGCTGCCGCGAGCCAGGAAATGAAAGCCGTAGTTAGAGATGAAAGTGGACGCGGGTGTCCGCAAAACCCACTTAAAAAAATCACATAAAATTATTAGTGGACACCCACTTATCCAACTCGCGAGGAAAACGGCCCAACTCGCAAGCCCGCTTCGGCGCCCGTGTCTCACCCGCGTTTCCGGACGTCTCCTCGTGCTAGGGTTCCTCTCGGAGTCTGTGAGTCTCTGTAACGAATGGCACAATGTGATCAGAGGACTATCCTTCGGCAGGAGGGTGTTGTCGTTATTTACTGTCGTTGTCTTTTGTCATGTTGTTAAGGGAGGTTTGGTCTGTAAGCGGTTTGGAAAAAAACTATTAGGCATTTGCTTGGAAAAGTGGTATGTCGAGGGGAGTATAAATAGGGTCGCGTAAAGGGGAGACGGGGTCGAAAAAGTTATCTCAGAACCTTGTTCCTCTTGTGTTCTTCCTCTCTGAAATAGAAACTTCATTGCAGAGGGTCTGAACCACGTCTCACGCCTCAAATCCATACTTGTGTGGCTACGAGACATAACATTTGGTATCAGAGCCGAGTTCCGATCAATCGGCTGAGTTGCAAAATTTCCAGGCAAGGGTTGGAGGATTTTGGGAATCAATCGATCTATCCTGAGATTCTCCGCAAAAACTTCGGTTACCAAGCCTGGTTAACTCGGCTAGTTTGATCCAAAGAAGCGACTGCATCGGGGAGAGGAATTTTGGTGGGAAAATTCTCGGCGATCACTATGGCGCCGCCAAAACCCTCAATCCAGACCCAGTTTGTCCTGGCGGCAATGGGTGAATCGGAAGGACGTTCGGAGGAGCGCTGGGTGAGGGTTAAAGAAGGATTGGACGCTTTGAACGCACGGGTGGAGATGATCGACTCCACTCAGTAGCAGCTTTTGTCCCGGACGAAACTGCTGGCGAAGACGGTGGAGTAGGTGACCAAAGATCAACAGCTGATGGCAAAGCAACTGGAGGTTACGGCACAGGCGGTGGCCAAAATCACCGTCGGGCGGGTACTGGAGGAGACCTGGATGATGGAAGGCTCTGGAGGAGTTTTGGGAAAAGCGCTGTACACACCGGCACCTCGCAATCCATGGAAGGGAGAAGGGGATGAACCTTCTTCGTCATCCGGAGGGGTGCGCAGCAGACCCTTAGGAGACAACCCGGCCGAGGGGAGTGGAATGAATTTGCGCTCACCAAGAGAAACGGGAGGTCAGAACCGGAATCCTTTACCTAAGCTTTCGTTTCCGAGATTTGAGGGCGAAGAACCTCGGTTGTGGAGGGATAAATGTGTGGATTATTTTTGGTTGTACAACATCCCCGAAGCCTTATGGGTGAATGCGGCAACCATACACCTGGATGGTAATGCTGCACGCTGGTGGCAGATGTACAAGACACAGAATACGATCGGTGACTGGCACCAGTTCATCACTGCAGTAGAAGAAAAGTTCGGTGCATTTGATCACAGGAGGTATGTGGAAGAATTAATCGATATCAAGTAGCAGGGTACTGTGAATGAGTATAAGGAGAAGTTTGATGCATTAAGATATAATATTGCCATGAATAACCCAACCTATGTTGAGGAACTCTTTGTGTCACATTTTGTGAAGGGATTAAAATATGAGTTGAGAGGAGCAGTTCAAGCGCAGATACCGGATATGGTTGATCGAGCTGCGTTACTAGCCAGAGTACAACAAGATGTATTGGAGCGCCATAAAAATTGGAAATCTAAACTGGGAGGAGGTAAGATAGGAGGCGTGACCAAAGCAGAACCAGTACAACACAATCCCAAGATGGGCAGTGGTGAATTGTGGAAAGCAAGGCAATTGCGAGATTTCAGAAGAGCAAATGGTTTGTGCTATCAATGTGGAGAGAAGTATGAACCGAATCATTATCTTCAGTGTAAAAAAAAGGGTTCTGCACAAATCCAAGCCATGGAGGTGGATGAAAATGGGGAGTATCAATCAGCTAATGTGCTGGATTTGTTGGAAGCAACTGACATGACGACAGAGGATTTCGGTGATTTATCATTGAATGCCATTTCAGGGGAGGACAGTCCTCAGACTATTCAATTCCTAGCTCTAGTTAAGAATCAGGTGATGTCTTTCTTGTTGGATTCAGGGAGTACCCATAGTTTTGTCAATGCTGCTTATTTACATCGCATTGGATATACTTCTGAGAAAGTGAAACCAATGGCTGTGAGAGTTGCTAATGGACAACAACTGATTTGTGATAGTTGGGTACCCAATATGGAGTGGTGGGCACAAGGCCAGACATTCCAGACTAACTTGCGAGTTTTAGAACTAGGAGCTTATGATGGCATATTGGGCATGGATTGGTTGAGGCTTCATAGCTCGATGATTTGTAATTGGCAAGACAAGACTGTACAGTTTCAGCACAAGGGCAAAACAGTGCGGTTACAAGGAGTGACAAAGATGGCCACGGCTGAAATAAAGACATTAACATGGGAACAAGTGGAGAAGTTACACAAGGGTAATGATATTTGGGCTATGGTGGTGGTGGATACAGAACAACCGAATTCTGAGGTTATGATTCCGGAAGAAATACAAGCCATCATTTGTCGATATCGGAAGTTGTTTGCAGAACCCAAGGAGCTTCCACCTCGAAGGGAATATGATCATGCTATTACTCTACTTCCAGGAGCAATTCCAGTTAACACAAGACCCTATCGATACTCGCCTTTGCAGAAAGACGAGATTGAGAGACAAGTATCAGACATGCTTGCAAATGGAATTATACAACCAAGTGTAAGTCCATTTGCTTCTCCGGTATTGTTGGTGCAGAAGAAAGATGGTACTTGGAGATTTTGTGTCGACTACCGAAGATTAAATGATTTGACCATAAAGAACAGATTTCCTATGCCTGTCATTGATGAACTTCTGGATGAGTTGTCGGGCACCAAATATTTTTCCAAGCTAGATTTGCGTGCTGGTTACCATCAGATTCGAATGAAGCCAGAGGATGAGTTCAAAACAGCTTTCAAAACACATCAAGGACATTATCAATTCAGAGTGATGCCCTCTGGTTTAACCAATGCTCCCTCCACTTTTCAATGTGTGATGAACTCCATTTTGGCCCCATACTTACGAAAATTTGTTTTGGTGTTTATGGATGACATCTTGGTGTATAACACTAGCTTGAGTTTACATGCTGAACATCTCTCCATAGTTCTACACACATTGGACACTAATCAATTCTATGTGAAGCAATCCAAATGTATGTTTGCACAAAAACAGTTGGAATATTTGGGTCATATAATTTCTGAGGCCGGTGTAGCTACAGATCCTCGCAAGACAGAAGCAATGCAAACCTGGCCACAACCGACGAATGTTATAGAGCTTAGGGGATTTCTTGGTTTGACAGGCTACTACCGCAAATTTGTCAGACACTATGGCATCATAGCCCAACCCCTCACCAAATTATTGAAGCATAAGGCTTTTGTTTGGGATAATGCAGCTCAAGAAGCTTTCACTCGGTTGAAGGAGGCCATGGTAACCACTCCAGTGCTTAAATTACCTGACTTCAATCAATGTTTTGAAATTGAAACCGATGCATGTGATTTGGGAGTGGGGGCTGTTTTGCTTCAACAAGGGCATCCAGTGGCATTTTTTAGCAGGGCTTTAGGAGTGAAACAACAAAGCTTATCTATATATGAGAAAGAGTTTCTCGCTTTGCTGTTGGCTGTGGAAAGATGGAGACCCTATTTGCAATGCAAAGAATTTGTGATCAGAACTGATCATCAAAGTCTCAGTTTTCTGAATGAGCAACATTTACAATCTGAAATGCAAAGGAAAGTGATGACTCGGTTAATGGGTTTACAGTACAAAATCATTTATAAAAAGGGCAAGGAGAATGTTGTGGCGGATGCATTGTCGTGAAGGGGTCCTTTTGTCGAGCTGCAAGCTATTTCTGAGATCAGACCAATTTGGATCCAGGAGGTGTTCAATTCTTATACCACTGATAAAGCTGCTCAACAATTATTGGCACAATTGGCTGTGCACAGTCCAGATGAACAAGGGTATGAGTTAAAGGATGGCATCATTCGTAAACAAGGTAAAATCTGGATAGGTGAAAATTCTGCCCTCCAAACCAAGTTGATTGCAACCTTACACTCGAGTGCAATTGGGGGCCATTCCGCATACAAGCCACCTACCAACGATTAAATAAGGTGTTTAATTGGCGAGGGATGAAACAAGCAGTAGAGGACTTTGTGAAGCAATGTGAGATTTGTCAGTTGGCAAAAGGGGAACGAGCGAAACCGGTGGGATTATTGCAACCCCTTCCTATTCCAGTTGATGCTTGGCAGGATCTCACAATGGATTTCATTGAAGGACTTCCAATTTCAGATGGATGCAATGTCATCATGGTCGTCGTTGATCGGTTTTCCAAGTATGCTCATTTTTTAGCATTGAGACATCCTTACACTGCATTGTCAGTTGCCAAGTTATTTTTGGAAAACATTGTTAAGTTGCATGGCCTGCCCAAGACGCTTACCTCTGACAGAGACCGTGTGTTCATGAGTGCTGTTTGGCGGGAACTGTTTCGCACGTTGAATACCACACTGCAGTATAGTACTTCTTATCATCCGCAGACCGATGGTCAAACGGAAAGGGTTAACCAGTGTCTTGAGATGTATTTGCGGTGTGCCGTGCATACCGCTCTAGGAAAGTGGAAGAGATGGTTGTCTTTGGCTGAGCTGTGGTATAACACCACCTTTCACACGGCTTTAGGTTGCTCTCCCTTTAAAGCAGTCTATGGACGAGAACCCAATCTGGGCATTGGTTCTTCTGCAGGAGTGGTGCCACACTGGAAGTGCAGGAGGTCTTACAGGAATGAGTGAAATGTCTTGAGATGCTTAAGCAACAACTAGCCCGAGCACAAAATAGAATGAAGATGCAGGCAGATAAACACAGACAAGAATGCAAATTTCAGGTGGGCAAAAAGTTTTGCTCAAGTTGCAACCTTATGCTCAGTCTTCTTTAGTCAACAGACCATTCCCTAAGCTAGCGCATAAGTTTTATGGACCACATACTGTGGTTGAATGTGTTGGACTAGTGGCATATCGTTTGGATCTTCCTGAAGATAGCAAAATTCACCCTGTGTTTCATGTCTCTCAACTGAAGCCTTTCACCTTGGATTATTCTCCAGTTTTCAGTGACTTACCCAAAGTGGTCGAACTGGACACACGACAGACTGAACCGGAGGCAATTTTGGAAAGAAGGCTCGTGAAGAAAGGAAATTCAGCGGTGGCGCAAGGTTTGATCAAATGGAAAGGCATTCCGGCTGATTCGGCCACCTGGGAAGATTTGACTGTTCTACAGACTCAATTTCCAGCAGCAGTTGCTTGGGGACAAGCAACGTCTTCAGGGGGAGGAGATGTAACGAACGGCGCGATGTGATCAGAGGACTATCCTTCGGTAGGAGGGTGTTGTCGTTATTTACTGTAGTTGTCTTTTGTCATGTTGTTAAGGGAGGTTTGGTCTGTAAGTGGTTTGGAAAAAAACTATTAGGTGTTTGTTTGGAAAAGGGGTATGTCGAGGGGAGTATAAATAGGGTCGCGTAAAGGGGAGACGGGGTCGAAAAAGTTATCTCAGAACCTTGTTCCTCTTGTGTTCTTCCTCTCTGAAATAGAAACTTCATTGCAGAGGGTCTGAACCACGTCTCACGCCTCAAATCCATACTTGTGTGGCTACGGGACATAACAGTCTCCTCACGCTAGGGTCTCCCGAGTTGCCGCCTCTCCTCTCGGCTCGCTACCGCCTCTCCCGAGTGGACGCCTCTCCTCTCCGCCGCTGCCTCTCCCGAGTCTCCTCTCCCGAGTCGCCGCCTCTCCCGAATAGCCGCCGGAGCTTCCTTCCTCGACTGGTCCGGTGAGTGAGCCGCTTCATTTTGTTCTTTCTTTCTTGATTAATCCATATATTTGGCTTCATATTTCAAGACATGCTGATTTGGATCACCACGTGAGCATTTCAAGTGCATCTTAAAATGTTCTTTCCTTCTGCAATGTTTTCCAGGGTTTAATTAGTATCTTAAATGAAATCTATACTAGCAGCAAATAAATACACGCCCATACCGTGTCCATGTTTATCTGCTATTGAGGACAATGTCATTGTGCCAAAACTTCAAGGTCATACAATAAATCATATTGGATCAAATGGGAATGTTGTAGATTGTCTTAATATTGAAGCTGAAGTGTGTGTGTGTGTATATATATATATATATTATGGCTTTGAATAGGTTAAGGAAATGGAGATGATAGGCCAATAAGATGGATAGTTTGTAGCTTCACACGAAATGTTTATTTTTCTTCTAAATTGAACAAGTCATCTCACATTTTATATGTACATGTATAAAAGATCTCCTAAATTTATGAGGCCATCAGATTGAACATAACATTTAGATTTAGATGCTTTCTAAGTTTTGTTTCTTTACAAAGATAAAAAAGGGGTTTACTCGCAGCGGCATCACGCAGAGTCGCGCGTCTAGTCTCTATCCTAAACCAGGTGTCACCTTGCTGCACTACGCTATGGTTTGCTAATTAACGTTCGGTTGTGTTCATCTTGCATCCACACACTGCTCATGAAACTAATCAAATTGGTTAGCCGCTCACAATTTCTTCTAGAAGCAAGCAGAGCAGTAAGAAAGAAATTAAGGGTTGATTTGCATATCTAACAAAAGTAGAGAAAAGGTATTGCCTTTACTAAAACAAAGGCCAGCGCTGAAAATGCATCAGATTCTAGAGTGCTACGCTGGCGATTAATTACTCAATCTTGTATTGTGTTGTGTCACACAAATCAATCTGAAACATGGCGTGCCTAGCTATAGATAGCGCTGTTCAAAGGGTGCGTAGCTAGCTAGAGAAAAGTGTCTGCAGTCTTGAGTTCATTTGGTGCACATCGAATTAAAATTGATCGTGTCGATGTGTATTCTTTACGCTGCATGTATGCTTCATTAGTACATTGAAATGGTATCCTTTTGAGGTTGGTACTCTACTTGTTATGTTACAGCCCATGAGCTTGTATGTGACTGGAATTGGATGTTGTGAATGTAACAGAAGTGGCGGAGTCAAGAAAGAAGAAGAGGAAGCGGAATTACGGCCTTGAGAAGGTAATGTTGGTTTATGCACCATCCTTTTGAACTTGGATTGAAATTTAATATTTACAACTTGGGTGATGAGTTGTTTTGTTTGAAAGGACAGATGCCAAAGATGATTTTGAATTTTCGATGTTCAAATTTTACACATTTCGCCCAAAGACTTTTGAATAACTTCATCTACGGTCTTCAAGTATTGCACTATTGTGTGTTGTATACATGTGTTCAATTGATGGACAACCAATACTATTGTAGGAATATCGCTCTTCAATTTTTGCTATGCTTTTAGGATATTTTATGTGACTTATTGCACCGGCATTATAAGTATGTGCAGGATGAGGATGAATGTAGGGTCCTAAAGTTGAGGAACTTCATTGTGGTAAAATGGGAAGCTACTTCTATGTATAATGTGGTTATATACATGTTTCCCATTTCTATATTCTTGTAACCCTTATTAGTAGTAGCTTTATCTTTTTTTTTCTTTGGTTTATTGATTGCATTCCGGTGTATTTCTTGACAACTATCTCATCGAGGATCAAATACCACCATTTCCTACGATAGATGATCGGGACTATTGAGTCTCAAGCTGGTTCTCAATTCGATCTATTTCTCGATATCGGTCCAGATCCAATTGCAGCGAGCATCCTTTGGGGCAAGTATACAAAGGTTAGTCATGTCGATAAGGCTTTTCCTATTATCTTGTGATCATCCTTGTTCTTTCTTGATTTTATTTTGCTCCTTTAGCTAAAAGCGATTTGCTCTGACTTGCAAAGATTGGATTTCTCGATTCTAGTCAACCAGTTGGATTAGAATGTTTTGTATTTGTATTATGCATAACCTTGGATTCTCTCCACCTTGTAATATGATGGATAAAGTTCACTTTGGCTCTTCTCTCAGTACATATTTATACATGGTAGATTGTCTTAAATTGATCCTTTGTCTTATCTATTTTAAACAAATATGGCAAATATATAAGAAACAAGAATATTAGTTAACATATACAAATTCTTATTAAAAAAAGTCTTTACATAATGAGTCACTGCAATGAGGAAATATGAAAAGGTGCCTTGTCTTACTAAATTGAGAAGTCATCTTATGTCACTCTATGCTCGGAAAGTAGGGTCCTTTCGAGGCACAGTTACTTTGCGGCATAATTACACTGCATTAGTTGTTTACCATCTTAATTGAACCACGTAGTTAAGAGATATTCAGATATGTAGCACTTACTCTTAAGCAACCGCTTGTTCTTCTGTTTGGAACATTGGTGAGAATCTATGTTATTTGGATACTTTAGAAAATTGGCTTATTGGTATCGGATACGGTCGGATATGTATCCTACCTGTATCGCTGAATTTCCTATTTTTCATAAAAAATAATAATTCCTGATAATTCTCTGATACTTCCCCAATACCCCTCAACCATAATACCTCTAACTACTCAGAAGGAGACTCTGGAATCATCTATTCCCACCCCGTAGTCCTTTCTCACTCCCTACACCACTGCCCCCGCTCCGTTCTTCCCCTTGGCTCCCACACCAATATGCCTCTCCCCTGTAGACAGTGGCACGCGACAACTCTCTCCTTGTCGGTGCGATGGTGCCACTAGTCTTCACACATGGTAAGTCCAACTAGTATTCTTCTTTCCACTTGACTATGGTATACTTAGGCACCAACAGAGCTGTAAGCTAGTGAAGTTTGGAGCGGCTATGAGGCAAGGCACATGGCTGTGGTTGATAGGAATAGAGACCTTTGTTGTCACAGCGTCGACTAGGCGATGCCTAGTCGTCAGGCGGTGGGAGCTGGATGCTTGGGCTAGCTGCCTCAACTAGAATGAGTTAGGCGCCCACCCAGGCGCCCAGTGAGGAGTTGGGCGACTGGGCGTCGCGGCGGCGGTATCTAGATGGGCGACGAATGCTAAGGTCAATAGATAAGGGTCTGGCGGCCGCATAGTTTAGTTAGCCATGTTAAAGTAGACTTGTATAGGGTGTTATTTGCTATTTTTCATCTTCCCTATACATTTATATTCTTGGCCCATTGAATGAGATGAGCTGCTATTCTAGCATGGTATCAGAGCCTTAGCTAGGGTTTCCTGTAGCTCCGCTGCCGCCGCCGACAGTCCTTGCCGGCGACGCCACCGCAGCCGCCGCAGCTCCCTCCCGCACGGTGTCCTCCTCTCTTCTCTCTCTTTCTGGCGACGCCTGAGACCGCTTCATCCTCTGCCTTCGTTCAGCACCGGCATTCTCCGTTCTAGTCCTCGTCGACGACGCCTACGCCTCCGCCGTTGTCGCATCTTCCGTGCGGCGATGCCACCGCCGCGCTGCCATCGCTATCGCTCCTACTCCCGCGTGGCGGCGCCTGCTCTGTCCTCTCCCGGTCGCCGCCTGCTGCTTCCTCTCCAACGCCGGCGTCCCCTCTGCCGGCTCCCCTCCTCTCTGTCATAGCAACAGTCAGCCTCCCTCTTTGTTATAGCCAGTAGCAAAAAAAAAGAGGGAGAACTGTACTGCCCAGCATCTGAGATGGCCATCGCATCTCGTTCCTCGCAACCGATGCCTCTCCCGCCTGTCATGTTTGATGGGACCAACTTCCGGGAGTGGTCCACAATGCTCCGGGTCTCACTTGACAGCCAGCGTCTTTGGGGTCACCTCACTGAAGCTCGTCCTCGTCCGCTAGTTCCGGTTCGTCCAGTTCAGCCTGTGGTAGGGCCAGATGGTGCTCCGGTTCCTGCAGATGTCCTCGCCGCATACGAGCAGGACACTGATCAGTACGTCGCCGATCTGCAGACTCTCGAGGGCTGGCAGGCGGATGAGGCTCGTGCTGTTGCTGTCATCTTAGGCAGCATGAAGGTTGAGCTTGCCATGGATCTGGCCACTCTTCCTTCTTCTCAGCTGATGTGGGAGCGTGCACAGGCTCAGTTTCAGCTGAGCTGCGATGCTCTCTACACCTCTACACTGGAGTTGGCGAGCTCTCTTCATCAGCAGGACTCTACCGTCGATGCCTTCTACCAGCAGATTACTGATGTGTGGCGTCAGCTTGACTCTTTGGAGCCTCCCTACAGTCCGACCTGCGACTGCTGTGGCCTTCATCGGGACCACAAGAATGCTGTTTGCCTCTTTGAGTTCCTTCGTCGACTTCGACCGGAGTTTGAGCAGCTCCGTGCTCAGCTACTGGCCTGTTCACCTCGACCGTCTCTGGTTGAGGCACTCACTCTGGTCCGTGCTGAGGAGACTCATCTTCGTGCGGTTCTCTCGTCCTCCTTGTCGGTCTTGATCACTTCCACACCTCTTGTGACTGCTTCTTTCCCAAAGACCGGCAGAGGCTCCGTTCTTTGTGGCGAAAACCGTTAGTGCGATGGTTATTTGTAACCTCTTGCAAGAAGGCGAGACACACCATTGAGCAAAGTCAGAGGCGGCCTCGTAACCGCAAGGGTGGAGGTGGTGGAGCTGGAGGTAGTGGGCTGGTGCCTCTCATCCACGATGCCTGGCCGTGACCATGCGAGATGTGACTCGGCGCCTTGGCGCATGGGCGCCGCTGAGGCGACACCCTCTCCAGGACCGTCAATTGCCAGTCTTCCTTCAGGTATAAAGTTACCCTGGATTCTTGACTCTGGGGCATCTTTTCATATGACATCTGATCCCACTCACTTTGGCCCACTGAGTTCTTCAGCTATCCCTATGTCTGTCAGAACGGCTGATGGCACTTCCCTCTCAGTTGCTGGTCGGGGCACTCTTCACACTTCTTGTTTTTCTGTTTCACATGTTCCTCGCCTCGATTTACAACTTATCTCTGCTGGCCAGCTCACTGACCTTGATTGTCGTATCATTCTTAAGGCTGACTCTTGTTCTATTCAGGATCGTCTCACCGGGACCCTAGTTGGTACTGGCCGTCGTGTCCGTGACTCTCAGCGTCTTTGGGAGCTTGACTGGCTTCGCCTTCCCTCCGCTTCCGTCACGTCCAACTCCAGCAGTCAGTCGACTGCCGTCTCTGATGTCACTGTCCTCGCCACCCCTGCTTTCGCCAGTTTTGCTTAGTGGCATCATCGTTTAGGTCACATGTGTGGGTCTCGTCTTTCTTTGTTAGTGAGTCGTGGTGTTCTTGGGAAGGTTCCTAGTGATACCTCCATGTCCTGTATGGGCTGTAAGCTTGGGAAGCAGCTACAGCTACCCTATCCCACCAGTGACTCGATGTCTCTTCAGCTGTTTGATTTGGTTCATTCTGATGTATGGGGCCCGGCTCCCTTGATTTCGAAAGGGGGTCATCGTTACTATGTGATCTTTATTGATGATTTCTCTCGTTACACTTGAATCTATCTTCTAACCTCTAGACATCAGGTGTTGTCTGCCTACTAGGCCTTCGCTGCTATGGTCTGCACATAGTTTGACTCGCTTATTCATGTCTTTCGTGCTGACTCTGCTGGCGAGTACCTATCCACCTCTCTTCGTCAGTATCTTCTTGAGCAGGGTACCCTTCCTCAGTACTCTTGTACTGGTGCTCACGCTCAGAATGGTGTCTCTGAGCGCAAGCATCGTCACCTTCTTGAGATCGCTTTCGGCGATCTTTGTCTTCCTCTGTTCGCCTCACTTGAATTTGAGGCATTTCTCTTCTTGTCTACCTTGTGAACCTTCAGCCTTCCACTGCTCTTCAGGGTGCCACCTCTGTTGAGCATCTCTTTGGTAGGGCTCCTCAGTACAGTCGCCTTTGTGCATTCGGGTGCGTTGCCTTTGTGCTTCTTGACCTCGTAAGTGAACGGTTAGCTTTCGATCCATTGAGTCGTCTTTCTTAGCTACGATCTTTGGCGCAAGGGTTATCATTTGTTGGGACCCCTGTGGCTCGCAGGATCCGGGTCTCCCGGGATGTCACTTTTGATGAGTCTTGATCCTTCTTCACTTGTGATCCTTCCTCTAGCCCGCAGTCTACCTCTGGTTCTCTCTCCTTCCTCACTCTACTTGATGCCTCTCCACCGTCCCTACCTTTACCTCCATCCTCGCCACCATCACCCTCACCTTCCATTCCAGACCCTTCGTCCGCTGCTCCACCCTCTCCCTCGCCACCTCAGCAGCCTTCCTTTGCGTTTACGCCTCCTCCTATTCGTTTCCACTACACTCGTCGTCCACCTCCTCCTAGTTCCTCCTCCGTTCTAGGTCTAGCTCCTCCTCCCACTTCAGAGTCTTCTCCCTCTTCAGAGTCCTCTCCCTCTGCTCCTTCTTCAGAGCGTACATCTCCTGCTTCCTCACCGCGGTACGCTCTTCATGATCGGAGTACGATTCCTCATCCCGATTGCTACGGTTTCGTTGCTCCTACTACCATCTCCTCTGAGCCTACTTCCTATCGCGATGTTGTTACTCATCCTGAGTGGCAGTTCGCTATGGCTGAGGAGCTTGCTGCTCTAGAGCGCACTGGCACTTGGGACCTTGCCCTCTTCACCCGCATCACTCCTATTACGTGCAAGTGGGTCTATAAGATCAAGACTCGCTCTAATGGCTGTATTGAGTGCTATAAAGCGCGTCTCGTTGCACGTGATTTTCAGCAGGAGTATGGGCGTGACTATGAGACCTTCGCTCCTGTTGCTCACAAGACCACTCTGCACACACCTGTGGCCGTTGCTTCTGTTCACCGGTGGACCATCTCCCAGCTTGATGTGAAGAATGCTTTTCTTCACGGTGAGCTACGTGAGGAGGTCTACATGCACCCACCTCCTGGCTATTCTGTGCCACATGGCCACATGTGTCGCCTTCGTCGTTCTTTCTATGGGCTCAAGCAAGCCCCTCGGGTTTGGTTTGAGCGTTTCATCTCTATTGTCACCACTGCTGGTTTTGTTGCTAGTGAGCATGACCCTGCTCTCTTCATTCACACTTCTCCTCGTGGTCGTACTTTTCTTCTTCTCTACGTGGATGACATGCTCATCACTCATGATGATCCTCAGTATGTTGCCTTTGTCAAGGCGCGTCTCAGTGAGCAGTTTCAGATGTCTGATTTGGGTCCTCTTCGGTATTTCCTTGGGATTGAGGTCACTTCCACGCCTGAGGGCTACTATCTCTCCCAATGAAGTACATTCAGATCTCCTTGATCGGGCATGTCTCCTCGATCAACAGATTGTTGCCACTCCTATGGAGCTTCACCTTCAGCTTTGTCCTGCTGATGGTACTCCTCTTGAGGATCCTACTCGCTACTACCACCTCGTTGGGAGTCTTGTTTACCTTGGCATTACTTGCCCTAACATCTCCCATGCTGTTCACATCTTGAGTCAGTTTATGCAGACTCCTACTCAGATACACTATAGTCACCTCCTTCGGGTCCTGCGGTATCTTCGTGGTACCATTGATCGCCGTTTGTTTTTCTCTTGCTCCAGCTCCTTGCAGCTTCAGGCCTATTCAGATGCTTCTTGGGCTAGTGATTCCTCTGATTGTAAGTCCCTTTATGCTTATTGTGTCTTCCTTGGTTTTTCTTTGATTGCTTGGAAGACCAAGAAGCGACTATGATTCTCGCTCGATCTTGATTTGAGTTAGTTGCACGCTACCGCCTCTGTGATAATTTGAGGTGACTTGGTTACGGTGGCACCTAGCAGATTTCGGTGTCACTGTCTCTACCCCTACGACCGTGTGCTCCGATAGTACCGGCGCGATCAGCATTGCTCGAGATCCGGTGAAGCACAAGCTCACCAAGCATATTGGCGTTGATGCTTCCTATGTTGATCGTCGCAGTGCGGCGAAGGTGGTTGCCCTTCAATATGTGCCTTAGAGGTTCGGATCGCGGATTTCTTCACCAAGGCACAAACTAAGGCGCAGCATGATCTTCATCTCTCCAAACTCAATGTTGTGGATCCACCTTGAGTTTGAGGGGGGTGTTAAAGTAGACTTGTATAGGGTATTATTTGCTATTTTTCATCTTCCCTGTACATGTATATTCTTGGCCCATTGGCCCATTCAATGAGATGAGCTGCTATTCTAGCAAGCCAGAGGCTTACCCTAATCCACGTGAAGACTTGAGAGGAGAGAAGGCAGCTCCGCCTCCACTGCCGGACCGCCTCCGCGCCACAGCTCAAGACATTTAGTGAGAACCCCCTTCCCGATCCCCCTTAGCTCCTTGCTTTCTCCTTCCTGATCCCCCTTCTTCCCTTCTTGACCTGCAGAAAGCGGCTCCCCTCTCTGCTCCTCGTCTCCTCCTTGATCCCCCCACTACTCCTCACCTCCTCCTTGAACCGGAGAAAGCGCCCGGCGTGGGAGGGAGAGAGAGTCAGCTGCACAGCGGCGGGGCTGCCCATGGGAGGGAGGTGCGTGGAGGCGAGGCTTCGGTGGTGGCGTGGAGGCGGAGGCTTCATGGCGAGACAAGGGGGAGGAGAGCATGGCGGTGGGTCGACAACTAGATTGGGAGAGAGATAGGGAGAGGGTAAGGAAAAAAAAAAAAAGAGGCAAATAAATTTGGCCAAGTGGTTCGAGGAGTTAATTTCATATCACATGAGATATTATTTTCTTTCATATTGGGTGTATTTAGTTAATTTCATGTCATATGAGATATTATTTATTATTTATTTTTTCATCGTCTAATCAACGTCTAGGCGGTTCAGGCTTACCTCACCAAGCCGGACCACTGTGACAACTACAATAGAGATGCACAATTGTGGAGACGTTTGGGTAGTAGTAGACTAGATGCCCTAAGCAACCTACTATGGGCTAATGGGCCTCGGAGATGTTCTAGACCATTTGCTTCTTCATTTCTTTGTTATTGTCTCTTTTATGTCTATTTTATATATGATATACCATATCTCATGTATATTTCTCTATTATTTTATTTTTATTATATATACACACACATATCGCTGTATCTATGTTTTTGGGGAAATGGCGTATCACAATATCATCGTATTGCGTATCCGGGCATCCTAGGTGACAATAACAACCCTGTTACAAGCCAACTCGGCGTTATGCGAGTGCTAAATAAGCTGGTTCGGTCTATTGCCGGGTCATAAGCTGCTTCGTCGGCGAAAAAGTCGGATTTAGGCGTCTTGTACGGAGTTTTGGCTGTTTTCAGAGCCACTTCTTTGGATTAGTATGTGTGGCATAAAAGCATGCCTTTTTCTTTATTGATTGCCCAATATATATATAAGTCTAATGCCCTGATCCTCAAGGATTAGATGCCAAACAAAAGGATATTTTTCTAACAAAAAATAACTAACTAATAGATACTTTCCCAAAGCTAACAATCCTGGACCTACTTCAGCCCTAATTTGCGCCTGAAGGTCCCTGGCTAAAGGTTATCTCCTTCCTGCTGGAATCCCCCACTCGCACCCCCTTCCCCTACTAACAAACTAATAGATGCAATCTTCATGTGTTGGCTTGCCCTTCTGACAGGACATAGACCCGATCCAATCCTTGCCTCATGGCATCACTCCCCCCTGGGGATGAAGCTTGTCCTCAAGTTGACAATTGGGATATGATCTGCGAAGCGTGATAGCATCCATCCATGTCTCCTCATCCGCAAACTCTCCGGTCCAATGGACTAGGAACTGTCGTTTCCCCTCAACAAAACGTTGAGCTAGGATGGCGTCGGCTCTGGCTGAACGGGGATTGTTGCATGAGATACCTCGGAAGGCAAATCCACGAGACGTTCGGGCGGCTCTCCTTTGGAAAAGGCTTAGCAGCGAGACATGAAAAACATTGTGTATCCTGGCCGATTCTGGAAGATGCACTCTGTATGCTACCGGCCCCACGCGGCCGATCACTTGGTATGGGCCATAGAACTTGGGGCCAAGCTTGGAAGAAACCAAAGAACCCTGGGCGGTCATCTACCTATGCTTTTGTAGCTTAAGCCAGACCCAAGACCCTACATCATAGTCCACCTCCTTGTGCTGCCGATCATAGCTCTATTTCATTCGGTTTTGAGCTTGCAATAAAAGGTTTTTTGCTTGCTGAAGGAGAGCATCCCGATCCACCAAAGCACAGTCCACCGCATCAATGCTAGTAGCGCCTTGTTGATAAGGTGTCAACGATGGAGGTGGGCAGCCATAGACTAACTCGAAGGGAGTCAATTAGTGAGCTGAATGGAAGGAGGTATTATAGCAATACTTCGCCCATGGTACCCATTGTGCCCATGATGACTGATGAGACGCTGTCAAACAACCGAGATACATCTCAATGGTCCGGTTCACCACCTCGGTTTGCCCATCCGTTTGGGGGTGATATGCAGTGGACATCAGCAACGCCGTTCCACTTCTTCTAAATAGCCCTTGCTAAAAAGCACTCAAGAATACCGAGTCACGATGCGAGACAATTGATTCTGGTATACCATGATGGCGCACCACCGATCAAAGAATAAACGAGCTACGGTTGGAGCGGTGGCAGGTCGCTTGAAGGCAATGAAGTGAGCATACTTGGATAAACGATCCACCACCACGAGCAAATCAGTCTTGCCTTGGGATTTGGGAAGGTTTGTGATGAAGTCCATAGAAACATCAGCCCACACTTGGCGAGGGATAGGCAGTGGTTGTAACAAACCCGCCGGTGCCAAAGTGCTGGTTTTACTTTGTTGACAAACCATGCACGTCGCCACAAAATGCTCCACGGATGCTCGCTGGCGCTCCCACCAATAGCTGGCCTGTAATAGGTGGAGGGTCTTTTGGATGCCTTCATGCGTGAGGTCATGAACCGATGCAATGATGGGTTCGATCAGTGCTGATGAGGGCGGTACAAACAAGCGATTGTTTCGGTATAGCAATCCCTCTCTGACCTCCCACTGTGGTTCCTTTCTTTGATCAGTAGGAAGAGATGGTGTTGGTGTCATTCCCTGCTTGTTGATGAGGTGCTGTACTACTGGATCATCACGTAGCAGGTCCAACCATTGCGCTCGCGTCACATTTTGTGGGACTGATACTGCGGCACAATGGAGCTGCTCTAAATGCGCCCTCGACAGGGCGTCGCCACTTGATTATGCTTGCTGGGTTTATATTCCACCCAAAAATCAAAGCCCATCAATTTTCTTAACCAATGTTGTTGCGGTGGTGTGATGAGGGCTTGTTCAAGAAGGAACCTGAGGCTGCCATGACCGGTCTGGACGATGAAAGGATGCCCCCACAAGTAGGGTCACCAATGTCGCACCGCTTTGGAGAGCCCAATGAGTTCCCTCTCATATGCCGCGAGCCTCCTGTGACGGTCCGCCAGTTGCCGGCTGAAATAAGCAATTGGGTGACCCTGCTGTTGAAGGACTGCTCCAATTCCCGTGCCTAAAGCATCACACTCTACCACAAAAGGTGCTGTGAAGTCGGGCATGTGTAGAACCGGAGCAGAGATTAGCACTTGCTTAAGGCGTTGGAAGGCTTCCTGAGCGGCCGGAGTCCAAGCAAAGCTGTTTTTCCGCAGCAAGGCCGTAAGGGTCTCGGCGATGATCGCATAGTCCTGGATAAATCGTCGGTAATTCCCGGTCAATCCCAGGAAGCCCCGGAGCGCCGAGACTGTTGTTGGGCATGACCAGCGTGTCACCATTTGCAACTTCTTCGGGTCAGCCCCTACCCAATTGTAGGAAATAATGTGGCCTAAGTATCCAATGCACTCTTGAGCAAATGCGCATTTGGACTTCTTCAGGTGGAGTTGTTGGAGTCGCAGCCGATCCAACAGTAGTTGGAGATGCTCCCTGTGGTCCTCGGAATGGCAGTATGTCATCGAAGAATACAAGGACGAACTGGCGAAGAAAGTCCTGCAAAACTTCATTCATGAGAGCTTGGAATGTAGACAGCGCATTAGATAACCCAAAGGGCATCACGAGGAAGTCATAATGTCCATGGTGTGTCCGGAAGGCCGTCTTGTCGATGTCTTCTTCCCGTATCCGGACCTGATGATTGCCCGAACGGAGGTCGAGCTTGGAGAAGAAATGAGCCCCCCAAAGCTCATCAAGCAATTCTTCCACCATGGGAATAGGAAATTTGTCCTTGATGGTCCTTGCGTTGCGTGCGTGGTAATCCACACAAAAACGCCAAGTACCGTCAGCCTTCTTGACCAATAGGACCGGCGAAGAAAAGGGTGATCTGCTGGGCCGAATGATTCCTTGCTTCAGCATTGCTTCACATTGAGATTCTATCTCATCTTTACGGCGATATAGATGCTGGTATGGTCTCACTACCCATGGATCGATGCCTTCGCCGGCATAATCCGATGATCACACCACAGGCGGAGGCAACCCGCCGGTTCAGCAAAGATGTCCTCATATGCAGCCAACAACCCTGCATTTACGTGGCATCCTGCGATCCGTATGCATTAGTGCAGACTCTGCTGCCTCTACATTCCTTGGAGCGGGACACGCGCCTTTGTTGGGTCCGAACTCCATGGATAACTCCTCGAGTTCCATTGGATGTCTCCTAGAGTTCTCGACCATCTGTACTCCTAGGATGATATCGAAACCATCGATAAGCAAAGACAATAAGCGGGGCCTCAAACTCATGGCTCTGGATGGTGAACAATGTGGGCGGCATAGTTTGAGACAGGCAAATGTGAGCCTCTTGCCACCGAACCTTCCGAGGTCGCCCTCCACTTCTGCCATTTTCCTTGGCCAGACTCGTAAGTACTCATGAAATTGTGAGTACTTCCGTTGTCTATGAGGCCGAGCCAACGTCTTCCATCCATGTATACTGCCACCTGCATGGTATCTCCATGCTTGGGGCCCAAAGCAGCGATCATAGACAAGGAAATATCAATTTCATGTAGTGCTGGATGCTCATAGTCCGCCCCCTCTGTGTCTTCTTCTACAACCTCTAGATGGAACAGGCGCTTGCACCTATGCCCTCTAGTGTATACTTCATCACAATTATAACACAATCCCTTGGCCCTCCTTTCTGCTAACTGGTCCGCTGTGAGCCGCAACCGGGTTGGAGTAGAGGCTGCACTACTCTATACGCTTGCAGCCGACACTGGAGTTGCACGGCCACCGATTGCAGTACTAGTGTGAGGATGAGGATATCCGCCCCTAGCCTGTGAAATGCCTGAGGGTGTTCGCCCCATGGTAATGAAGCCCCGTGAGACATGCTAGCTTGGTGGTTCTGTAGGGTCAGTGGGACCAAAGTAGATCCTCCTCGGCCGAACTGGGCACATCCACGACTAGCATTCGTCATGCCTTGCACTGCCTCCGCGATCCAAGCTGCCTTCTTTGCTTCTGCTTCGCGTGCAAATCCTATTGCCTCCGCGAGGTCTCAGGGCCGCTCGCATCGCACATCCGCCCCTAGTGCAACGGATAATCCTGCCATGAAGGTCTCAATCTGTTCCGTTCTTTTCATACGCGGAGTCCGGGCTAGCAACCGCTGAAACTCCCTTGCGTATTCATCCACGTGCTACCGCTCTGTTTGAGGTTGATGAGGTCGCCCCATGGCCCAACACTCGAATGTCGCGTGAAGCGTTGAATAAAAGTTTCCGAGAAATCCTCCCATGCAATCCACCTTTCCTCCTGTTGCTAGTTGCCCAGGACCTCCTGCGCCTCCCCTGTGAGATGGAGCCCTGCGACCTCCATGTAATCCTCTTCAGGGATGCGATGTAAACGGAAGAAACGTTCACAGTGTCGCAACCACCTAAGGGGATCCTCCTGCCCATCATACTTCGAGAGATCAAACAGGGGGAAACGAGGTATCCACCTCTGGTCCTGATCTTCCTCGTCTTCTCACCGCCCCTTCCCATTCCGTCTTCCCGGCGCCGGCTTGTCGCATGCATGGTTTGGACGAGGGCCCCGAACGAAGTTCCTTCTTGGCGGCGGCACGTCAGAGTCATCTCCTACTTCACCAGTGCCGTGATCCGCTGCCTAGCGTGAAGACCGGCCTTCCCCGTCGCCGATCGGCATGGGCTTGACTAGCGGGCCCTTCTCCTTCAACAGCTTCATCATCTCTCCGATCATGTTCTTCATCTCCTTCATCTCCCTCTCCAATAGTGTCACGCGGTCTTCCATTGGTGAGCCATGCTCCCAATCTTGACCAGCTCTGATACCAAATTGTTACAAGCCAACTCTGCGTTACGCGAGTGCTCGTAAGCGTGGGTTCCCGGTCTATTGCCGGGTCGCAGGCTGCTCGTCGACAAAGTAGTCGTCGAGGCGGCGTGCGTGCCTGAGTTTTGGTTGTTTTCGGAGCCACCGCCTTGGATTAGTATTTGCGGCATAAAAGCATGCATTTTTCTTTATTGATTGCCCAATATATATATAAGTCTAATGCTCTGATCCTCAAGGATTAGATGCTAAACAAAAGGATATTTTACTAACCAAAAATAAATAACTAATGGATACTTTCCCAAAGCTAACAATCCTGAACCTACTTCAGCCCTAATCTGCACCTAAAGGTCCCTGGCTAAAGGTTATCTCCTTCCTACTGGAATCCTCCACTCGCACCCCCTTCCCCTACTAACAAACTATGATGCCTTAATCTTCATGTGCTGGCCTAGCCCTTGCGGCGGACATAGACCCGATCCATCCTTGCCTCATAACACACCCTCTAAAGCATCGAATCTGAATGCTTTAACAAATGCGACTTTTGAACTTTGTTGTTATTTTGTATTTTTTAGAAATATTCTCCTAAACTGGATATATTTTAATTCTTCTTTTCTTCAAGTGCTAATATAATTTATGTCATGTTGGAACTAATGGCAGTGGGTCATTTACGACATGATATTTTTGGTGCATTAGTTGGGTACCAGGTCACCATGAGGGATTTAACTATTTAAGGGGATGGGGTTTCTAGGATCCTGAATAGGGGTGCAAGTTGGATTCATATTATCCGAAATATTCGATTACTGAATTTGATTAATCGTGAATGTGATTAAGATTTTCCATCGGAATAAACAATATTTATCTATCCAAATTCGTATTTGAATCAAATATATGGGCGCGATCAGGCGAATATGGTTTTGATTTTTAAATTCAAATAACAGTTCTCTATATAAATATGCATCTGAATTCGAATTTGGAAAAATTATTTATGAACTTCTATTGTAATACTATCAATAAATTAAACAACTCTATTCAAACATTATTCCTTAAATTCAATTTAACATATTACAGTGGTTTATTGTGTCTCTTGTATATGGTTATTAATATCTAGATGATGTATGAATTATGTGGATGTTCAAATACAACCAAAATAGATCAATATTTTCATGTATTCAAATCCGAGAACTTTCGAGTTCATAATCAAATCCAGCTCAAGTTACATGTAAGTGAATTTGGTTTAGCCTCTATCCAATTTGAATTCGACCATTTACACTTGTATCTCGACAACTTGTCTGCGTATGAACATTTCTATAATGGCAACATATCCTATGCAATCACCCTTTGTGGTGCACTCTTGTAATCAACTTTCGGTTTGAGCACTGTCAACATGAAAAATTCCCAAAATAATTCTAGATGTACATCTCGGTTTACTCCACCAATGTGTAAATTTCAAGTTCAAATTAGATTCTATATGAAGGGTAAGAAACATGAGAGATTTGACATATGATAAATCAAAAGGAAGAGGAAAAAAAGCGATAAATTTCACAAAACCTCGATTTTACAAAATTTTCAAGGAACCACATGTTCTTGGCAAAATGTTTCAATTTGCCCTATCTCCTTCCGTCCAACAAGATAAGGCAATGGCCCCACCAATCAAGAAGACATACAAGTAGGGCCCACCTATGAGCCTCACCCCACCCTCCTTTTAGGCCCCTCTTTGCCATTCTTGATCATTGTTGTTGCCTTGGTGCCAAGCATCGGCTTACCATCACCAAATGTTGCAACCCCCACATCGACCAGAGGTCCCACTGTCATATCCTTGGATGGAACGAGATATGGCAAATATGTTTTTTTTGGGAACATTCTGCCCAAGAACATATTGTTCCTTGAAAAAATTTGTAAAACCGGGGTTTTGCTTTACCTATACCCCAAAGCGTGGGGTTTTGTGAAAATTTACTCAAAAAGAAAGACATTGCCACTATTCACAGCAAACTTATATTTTTTGTGTCTTCTAACATATTTTGAATTTGAAGTCGAAATTTTATACGATGCTAAAACACACTGTACACACATGATGCTGCCATTCTGTGAACTCCAAACATTCAGAAATAGATGATTCTTTTTTTTCAAACCTGATATGTCGATTCACCTTACCTGTCTGGTCACAGAGATGGGATTACAGATTAGAGAGATGATGTACGAGAAGATAAAGATCAATAAAATAATGTCAAGAATCACTGGAAAGCCTGAAGAGTAGGTAATCGTTCAGAACTTGTTACACTTCTTTGCTTTTGAGATAGCAACAAAAGACGTGTTGTCTTGATTGCCATTTCTTGTAGATCGATGAGGACACAAAGTTTGACCATTTCATGAGTCCTTGGGAGGCCAAGGATTATGGAATAGTTGACAGCGTTATAGATGAGAAACCGGGGTTGGTGGCTCCAATGGCGGGGTGTGCCGCCTCCAAAATCTCGCGTATGGTACTTGTGGAATGCTTGAGGTCGACTAGGAAAATCATGAAAAGTCTACTTTCATAGGGAAGCTTATTCAAAATGGTAATGGCACTACAACTGGGGATGATGAGAAGTTCAAGGAGGCCTCAACAACTTGAAATATGTCCGCTAGGTTTCAACATTGCCATGGATCTACGATCGAAGATGGCTTAGTACGTTAGCAAGGGAAGCTGATCTATAGAGTAGAGCTTGTACACAACTTTGAATGCTATTTTATCGATTGATTACAGATTGCGAAGATCAATATAGTCCGTCAAGAGTAGAAAACTTAGTCAGACGCTTCTTGATTTCTCTGAGTGTTAAAAGCATTCTTCCGATGCAATGATTTATATGATGCATTGTTTTTTTCGCTCTCGATTACATATGGTTGATTTATTGTTCTGCCATACAACGCAAACATGTCACCGTAGATTGGTTTGGTTTTACACCGCCTAGATTGTAAATCGTCTCAAAGCAGTAGTAGCGGCACATGTATGGAGCTAATTTCTCTTTACAAGATCGTAAAGTCGCTCTCTATAGCTTCCATTGTGGCTTGTTTCATGCTCTTACCGGGCTTATTTATGTCTTCGTGGGCTTCTCCAAATGTAGTGTAACATCCCTAAGTTTCATGCGCAAGACATCTGAGAGAGAGAGAGAGAGAGTGGAGTCTGGGCCGTACGGTTCTGCGTGCGTGCCATCTGGGCCTCGTCTTTGTGCGTGACCTCATACTGAGGCAGGGGGGTCTGCTGCCTTAACTCCTGCACCACCAAACCGTAGCCACCCAAGCCTTCTACCACTGTAGCTAGGGGTGCAATCGGCTCGGATTCAATTAGATATCGCTTTTTTCATATCCTAATCCATATTTTTTATCGGATTCGAAATCGGATACGGATAATACCGGATACGAATATGGCGCGGATAGTATCGGTCACGGATTTGCTTAGCACGAGCGGAATCGTCTGATCGGATATTTTTGAGGATTCGGATGCACAATCGGCGAATCACTCGAGACCGTAAAGATTTTGCACGAGATAGAGGACCAAATCTGAGAGATAAAATAGTCGACATGTTCTTCTTGGAGAGGAGCTTGTTCTCGTTGATCTTGTTGCCGCTCTTGTTAGTGTTCTTTGGCGCCTCCTTTCACTTGTTTGGCACAATCACCTTCCCCAGCTTCTTCTCGCCTACGAAATGCCCACGCATCAAGCAAGCAAGAATGATTAGCCAAGATCTACAGAGGAGAGGGTGGCGCTGCGACACCGAGGGATGGGTCCAGTGAAGGATGGTGGTACTCGGGGCGGAGGGTGTCGGGACGAGCCGAGGGCGAAGGGCGTTGGGAAGCGAGGCGGGCGAAGGGCGCCGAGAGGTAGGGTGGCGGCGGTCGGTTGGCGGTGTGAGTCGAGGGCTCGGGGCAAATCAGAGAGGACAAGGTTAGGAACTTAGGGTTATGCGGTATGCGGCGTAAGACTACCGATCCGATGGATAGTGATATCCCGAATCCGATTCCAAATCCAAAAAATAGTATCCGAATCTAACACCAAATCCAAAAACTATCCGAAAAAATTATCCGAATCCGATCCGATCGGTCAGACGGTCGGAAATTATCCGATCCGATTGCAACCCTAGCTGTAGCCGTTTGTTTTGCTGCCGCCGTGCCAGAGGACCCTATGTTTGTGATTTGCCGTTGAGGCTGTAAATATGATTATATCACATCCATGTGTATAAAATAATATGATTATTTTGTTCTTGAATAAATATCACTAGTATCGACCAACAAGTATGTGACTTATTCGTGAAACTCGTTCATGCTTTGATATTGTTTGTAACCTTATTCATTACATGGGAGGACAACACATATATTGATTGATGAATATGTTTCATAGATCATAGATATAGGAATATGAAATTAATAATGTGGACACATGTTAGAGAACATGGTGTTGGGAGTGACTGATGAGGACATCCTTTCCACTGATACAACCATACCTACTACTCCTCAGCAAGATGTACAAGGACCAACCACTAGAGCATGTGCTCGTCAACTTAATTATCAGGTAACTTCATTTCTCGGAATGCACTCATATTCTATAAACTGTATGATATTGCTTGATACATGTGATGTAATTCTAATTAGGAATCAAGATCCTTATATGTCAAAAAGGCATGTGAGTAGCAATGGAGATGATGGCTACTACAATCAACTGAAGCCACAATAATACCACCATGAAGGATGGCCAAACTCATATAACTCTTTGTTTTGGCCACTACCTCCAAACAACTAGATTTATTTTTAATTAAAAGCTATAGTATTGCGCTACCTTATTTGAGCCTACGCCCATGCAATCAATTAGAGTCCAAGGGGGGAAGGAGTCTCCTCTTTCTTTGTAAGCAGCACCCCTTTTATTTGGCTAGATCAACAACAATGTCGTTGTTTGGAACCCCATTTCAATATTTGTACTTCAAACATCTTCACAGTTTTAGATTATTCTTTACTTTGTTCTTATTTGTTCTTTGATTGCTTGCCAAAATTGATCTTCATTATTAGGTTGCTCGTGCTTCTTGCTAGGTCGATAACAATGCCGGAATTGGTTCTGCTTGGCATATTAGTCATGTACAGTTGGTAGCTGGATCATGAGAGTTGTCTCCATAAATTGAAGTTATCCTTCTCATCGAAAGATTGGGACCGACAACCCGCATTAGTTGGTATCAAAGCACAAGTTTATCAGTGGGAATTTACTATTTTTATAGATTAGATTGTTTCATCCTAAAGTCCAAAAAAAAGAAACACAAACAATTAGGATTTCATTTGCAGTCCAAACCAATCTGTGCCTCGCAATTTTTTTTTTCAGTTTTTGCACTGTTGGATCTTTGGTTTCATCATCATGTCACGTTGCTACTCATAGCGTCTAGCCCTAAGAGTTTCGAGTTTTGGTCACCCTCTCCTACACGTCGCTACATTTCATCTAGATTTTCCATTTCATCCTTTGTATGGTTTTGCTTCTAGTTAAAAACTATGCTAAGTGTTGCAATCGTTAAATCATGCAAAAATGACATAGTCTTATTTGTGCTTGCTAGAAAAATTAACATTTGCACTTGGGCATGTCTTAGTTTAGCATAATCTAAACTTGAGTAACTTGGTGTTATACTTTGTATATGTGGTCACTTCGATAGTTTTCAAAGTTCTTTTACGATGCATTTCATGCATACATATGTAAACGGGAAGAAAATGCCACCTTAATGCTTATATTGCCAAAAGGGGGAAAACATAGAAAAACTTGCTAACTCTAAGGATCATAAGCATATTTTAGTTTTTTGTGAGTTTTATTGGATTTTTAGAGCTTTTATGGAAACTTGCTCTTTCTATGGTATTGCTCTAAAATCCTTCGTGTCAACATGGTCACGTTCTTATTTTCTTTTCTTTTGGACCAAGTTTTGTTTTGCATTCAAATTGCTTTCTTCTTTCCTTTCAAACTCAAATTTTTGTCTTTTGTGTTGTTTGTCAATGTACTCATCAAAGGAAGATTGAAAGACCATGTGGAGGTCTACTTAGGTTGGTGATGAGTATTTGATAGTATTTGAGCTTGGTATACTTAGGTTTGAGTTTGATTTGAATTGAATTTTCAAAATGAAGTAATTTGAGTTGTGTCTACCAAGGGTGGTAGTACTAGCCATGTCGGGGCCGTAATGTTAGCCAGGTAGCAGCACTACTGGCCTATGGAGTAGTAGTATATTCCAGAGATGGTCTTCATAGGGAATTTAGGTGAGTGGCAGCATCGGCTATGCTGGAGCGGTAGTGCTGGTTGAGTGGTACTACCAGCCCCATGGGGCGGTAGTGCCTACTTACTGAACGAAGCTTGAATTTAAATTTTGAAATTGCGTGAGATTTTTTGCATATCATTTTGGGTAATGCTATCTAATGTGTTTCCTTGTTTTTGATAGTTGCATGATGATGGTGCTAGGTCATGATGAGGTAGAGGATGACCAGGACTAGGCGAGGTGTGTCGCAGGTCTAGACGGTCGAGGATTGCTGAAGATAATCGGAGACGAAGTTGGTGCAAACCTAGATGAAAAGGAATGGATAAGATGCTTGCTATTCATTACTCGGATCAAGGAGGGGCTATTGGATCGTAGTTTAGGTGAAAGAGTAGCGGGTCTAGTTAGTATACTTTGAAAAGCGTACAAAAACTCGTTACGTTAGAGGGTTTCAGGTTAGCCTATGTATGAGTGAGTGAGTCAATCCTAGCCCTTGATGGTGATCCTTAGGGTAGAAAGAACTGACCCAAGGGTGGAGGATGACTCAAGAGTAGTATAAATAGTGGGGTAGGGGTAGCTTCCCTTCTCTTAGGTTTTGACGTTTTTAGCTTCCTTTGAGCTTTACCCACTTTATTGTGAGGCTTTGTAAACCTCCCTTCTAGAAATAAAAACTTCATTTACTCATCTCTGAATTTATTTTGCACATTTAATTGTGTTTTTAAATTCCGTAATTTATATTCTTGCAATTTACTTTCATGCAATTTGGTTTTGCCTCCACTCCTTCTACTTACTTGTGCTTCTTGTGCTGAGGATGAATGATTGATGGATGAGTCTTCTTCAAATCATATCCCAATCATCTAGGTAACTCTTATCTTCTCCCTTCCAAGAAACAGAACTTTTGCTCTCTAGGGGATTATACTTTGAAGGTCAGGTTTTTGGTGTTATTATCTTATGATCTAGCTTTCTATGACATATGGGAAGCCATCTAGGATCATCTTGTTCATCAAGAACCCCCGAGCTAACTAAGGGCCAAGTTTTTGTTTTCGTACCCGTTCTTGTACACTCTTCCTTAAATTAGTGAAATGTCAGAATTTTGACATCAATCCTTGCAATTAATGGTTGAAATAGGTTCTTGACATCCACAAGAAGGTGTCTACAAAATTTCATGGTGTTTGGATTAGCCGATCAAAAGATTCATCAATTTTTATTTTGAGTCGGGCTAATTTTCACTATTCCTATGTTGTTTTTCGTTCTGTAGCTACAGTAGCCCTAGCAGTAGCGCTACAATACCCCCGGTAGTACTAGCCTACTATTCATCAAGCACTACTGGGCCAATTTGTGGTAATGCCACCCGTTGCTGAATTTTTCCAGAATTTTGTTTTCTCTACTTTACTTTAGTGATGTGAGGTTCTTGGTTGAATCTTTTTATGGGGGAAAATTTTATTTTGCGATCATTACCCCCCTTTGATTGCCATCTCAATCCTTCACAAAGTACTTTTACAAACATAGGTTCAATATGATCAAAGATTACGACTTGCCTTGCTGATCTACTACTGGGTGTTGATCTTCAAATTCTCCATTCGCTCCCTCAGGTTTAGCATCTACAGAAAAGAAAGCAATGAATACAAATAAGTACCAAACAAAGACCCAAACAAGCTTAAAATTTAAAATAAATAGCTATCAATGGTAGAGCCCAATTTTAGAAAAATTTAGAAATTTGAATCACCTCAATCGGGGTTCGTATGAGAGAGAATGGGCCTCCGAAAGATTAAATCAGAGAAAAGGGCTAAAAAATAGAAAAGCCAAATTTTCTAATTTATTTTTCTACATGAAAATCAACTAATGATGTATTGTTGACATTAGCAATTAATTTTCTAAAATTAAAATAAATTAGAAAATCTATATTTGACTAACGTGTGGGCCTCATAGTCTGTGGACTAGGTCCACGGTAGACCGAGTCTACGAAAATAGCGCTAGGGCAGATGTGGCACAGAATGATGTCATGGATGATATTAGGAGGGCACGGTTTGGCTGACACATGGGTTCGCTCAGCTGATGTGGTGCTAATGGGGCACAACGCGACATTTGTACATGCTGACTTGGCACTAATGTCAACGATGACACCATGACGACTGTTTGGCTTTTAGCGATGGCTCAACGGCTTGTGTTCACCATCGTTGGAGAAGATGACAAGGCCAAAGGTAGTTTGCAGCCAGATCAAGCGCATCTTCACGCGGATCTGATCACAGGTGACGCAAGCTACTCGAAGATGCCAATGGGGAATGCGAAGATCAACCGGCAATGTAGATCAATGTGGAGGAAGGCTCAGTCTTAGCAACGCACTCCAACAAGCTAGTTCTTGATGATCGCGGTGGCTCGAGCAGTAAGAGATGGATCAAAAGAAGCTGCGCGTGACAGGGAAGCTCACACGAGGGTCTGTACGGCTTTAAATAGCCCTAGGGAGGAGTGTTCGACCCGGACACCAAGGTAGTGGTGAACGCAGTTCGAACGGGCTAGCAGCTTGGTTTACGTGGGTGGCAGTAGGTATGTGTGGCTGGGCCATCTTAACTACGAGTGACCGATGCAGGCTGGGCGATGGTGTGGTGGACTAGGCCAAGGTGGCTATGAAGCTAGCTAGAAGAGGTGGGTCAGGGCTAGAACAGGGAGAGAAAAGCTGGCCCAAGAGGATTTTGAATTGTAAATTGATTTTTTAGTTAAATAAACACCAGAAATTAATATAAGTCCAAATAAATAGAAAATAAATTCAAAAAAAAATCTCAAAACTTATAGAAATTTTTTTTGAGCTCAAGGAACCCAACTAAGACTTGAAGTTTTTTGTTTGTTGTATAGTTTAGTCAAATTAAATATTTCACGAAAAGAAAAATTCAATTTAAGCTTTAATTAATATGGGAAAAAAAGAAAATGGTTCATTTTCAAATTTAGACATTCCTAAACTCAAATTTTGGAATGTTACAAACCTCCCCTTAAATGGAATCTCGACCCCAAGATTTAGTCTAGCTAGAAAATAGGTAGGGAAACTCGGACTTCAGATCCTCTTCTCACTCCCAAGTAGTTTCTTCTTTTGAATGATGCCTCCACTAGACTTTGCAAAAATGAATAATCTTACTTCTCATGATACGCTCTACCACATCCAATATTTTCACCAGTTGCTCCTCGTAAGTAAGATCTTGTTGCAAATCAATGGCCTCCAAAGGCAACTACTACTCTGGCACTGAAGGATTGAGATGGCGATCAGAGAGGGTGAATGATCATAAATCAAAATTCCCCTCTTGAAACAATCCAAACAAGTCCTAAAAAAAGCACCCAAAGGAAGCAAACAAAGTGAACAAGTTGTTCTGGATGGCCGGCGCTACCGTTGGGAGGTCGGTAGCACCGCTCGAGTGTTAGTAGCAGCTGGCTCAAGAACTGTTGAAGAACCAGTATGAACTCTAAAAGCAAATTTTGATAAATCATTTGATTGGCTAGATAAAAACTCATGAAACTTGGTAGATGTAATCCTAAGGATGTCAAGAATTCATTCCAACCTTCAATCGCAAGGATTGACATCAAAGTTCTGACCTTTTTCACTTTGAAGGAAGAAGACACCAATTTGGAGCAAAACTCAAGAACTTGATCTAAGACTTGCTCGTAATGTTTTGATGATTAAGATGATCTTGGATAGCCTCCCACATATCACAACAAGCTAGAATACAAGTCAAAATTTGCACAAATCTAATTTTGAAGAAAGATTCACTTAAGAGCACAAACCGGTTGCTGAGGAAGGACCAGGAAATAATGAGTATTAAGAGGAGGAATACTATAAAGACTACGTGAACTAGGAAGGCGTTTCCCCAGACGATTGCCTATGGCATGTCGAATGGCTCAAGTTATTTTATTTCCGCTACAACAGTTTATTTGTTTCTTAAGCCCATAAGGCATAGTTGTATGAACCTTGACCATAAGGTCATTTGCTTTAAATAATAACAATTTGCTTCTTCTTAGTTAATTCATTGTATGGAATGATATTTCATCTGTGTTGCCACTGTATGCACTAGCGTAATCCTAGGCTAGTGCAGTATACACAAAGGGTTTCAGATTTGCAAACCTGGGTCCCAGTAGAGATGGTATCAGGAGCCATATCGACTGTAGGTCGCTATCCTAGTTAGCATGGTCTTTAAAATTATTTTTTAAATTAAACCAATAGATTGGTATTTAATAGTTTGTATCCACTAATCTTATTCTTAGGATCTTATTACTCTCCTTTGCTAAAACATTACTTTGAAATTTAAATTGATCTTATCTCATGAAACTTCTGAAAATCTCAGGTCTTCTATAAGGAATCAAACCAAGGAAGGTCATGGTCAAGCTGTCGAAGAGTATATCCGAGAAAACTACCATATAAGATAGGTTTGTGGTGTTCTCTAGTGTTGGAGCGTGCCATTCCCCTTTCAATTTACTTACGTACAGTCCGCGTACACTAGGGTTTTCATTGCTTGTGTGCCAGGTATGTTGTACTTTTGCCTCAAGCACGGTGTCGCAACCATACCTTAAGTTGAAAGCTTTATTTGCCTCTTTAATTTGTAGCTTTTTCGGCTATGTCCCTAGTTTACTTTTGTTCTTGGGTATTACCTTCTCCCCTAGATGACCTTACCATTTGTCTATTGCTTTTCCCTCTGACCTATCAAACCCTTGTGTTACGTCGCAGATGGTTGACATTCGTTCTGGAGCCGGTCGCAGTTCGCCAGTTGATACCAATACCAACACCAGTGCAAGTACCAACCCACCACCACCGCCAGCAGTGATAGATAGAAACATGGGACATTTTCTGGCAGCTCAGACCCAACTCATGAATACAATGATGCAGAATATGAACAATATGATGAACCAGCAGAACCAGACTACAGTTGCTCTAGCTAACCTATAGAACCAGCAAAATCAAGCTGTAGCTGTACCTCCTCAGGCTTGTCCATAGTCCAAGCTGGCAAAATTCTTGAGGACTTGTCTGCCTACCTTCTCTAACTCTTTAGAACCATTAGATGCAGATGATTGGATTCGCTCCATTGAGCAAAAGCTTGCAATTGCTCAGTACATCGATCGTGAGAAGGTTCTCTATGCCACTCATTAGTTGGAGGGCACCACCACTGAATGGTGGGAGAACTACAATGCCACCCATGATGACCACCAGACCATTACTTGGGCAGAGTTTTCAACTATTTTCCGCCACTCCCATATCCTAGATGGAAAAGTGGAGATGAAGAAGGATGAGTTCCGAGAGCTCAAGCAAGAAGGGATGTCAGTGAGTGAATACCTCAATAAATTCACTCAACTTGCTCGCTATGCTCCAGAGGATGTAGCTATAGATGATGCTCACCAGAAGAAGTTTAAGTGTAGGCTCAATCCAAATTTAAAGGTGCAAGTCATTGGCAATGACTATGCAGATTTTCAGCATCTTATGGATAAAGCCATGCTTATTAAGGAATCTCGTCGTGAGTTGGAAGAATCATGCAAGAGGAAAATGATGCAGAATGGAGCTCATCAGAATCACCAGCAGAGAGCTAGGACCAATGTGCAATAGCCTGCTCGTTTCACTCCTCCGTCTGAATTCAGGACACCTGCACCATCATCTCACCCAACTCCTTCAGGAAATCACAACTTCAGCACAAACAACAATCTGCCTTAGAGGATCAACAATCCAGCTGCAGGAGTGAAAGTGCATCTAGGCCCCTAATTGTGTTTTGGATGATTAATGACAAACGATTAAGGGACTAATGGCTTATGTGAGTATATGAGCAGGTGATAGTCCCAAAAAGGAACGCATCTACGGACAATGACAACCCTCAAAAGAGAAAAAGAAGAACGGCGTTGACTTAGCGTAGAATTTTCATTTGATTAAGTCGATAGAATCGCCGTACTATTAAGAGGGATGGGATGTAGGTGCTTTAGAAATGACCTCTGTGCTCAGATGAACATCTTTTACAAAATAAGTTTTGGAAGTCACCATGCATGGCACTCACTTTGTGTTTCAACTGTGCTGATATCATCGGAATGTCCGATGTTAATATCGGATAGTCCGATGGTATCGGATTTTCCGGTGTGAGTGTGGTTTTGGAGCTCTCGGGAAAAGTTGGACTGTCCGATAGTCAATATCGGAATGTCCGATGTGGTCCGAAAATTTTTCTAAGTCTTTAATCTTGGAGCTCTCGGGAAAAGTCGGACTGTCCGATAGTCAATATCGGAATGTCCGATGTGGTCCGAAAATTTTTCTAAGTCTTTAATCTTGGAGCTCTCGGGAAAAGTCGGACTGTCCGACAGTCAATATCGGAATGTCCGATGTGGTCCGAAAATTTTTCTAAGTCTTTAATCTTGGAACTATCTGAAATTATCGGATTGTCCGATGTCTCATATCGGATAGTCCAATATACACTTAGAAATTTTGAAAGTGACTGAGTTGGTTTGAAAAACCCTCGGATATTATCGGAATGTCCGATGTATGTCATCGGATAGTCCGATATGCTTCTTATTTCAAAAGAATTTGAATTTTTCAGTGGAGTGGACTTGGAGATTTTCACAGATCGGATAGTCCGATGACAGGCATCGGATAGTCCGATGTGGGGTCTGACACAGGGTAGAACGGCTATATTTTGTGTCTTGGCTATAAATACCCCACCCACTCCCTCATTTACTACCACCTAACCTGTGTGCTGAGCATTTATTTCACTCTTGGTATTCTTTGGCTCCCTCTTGAGTCCATCTTTGAGAAATTTGTTGAGAGATTCGAGCAAGTGCTTTCTAGTGCTTTGTTGCAAATCGTGAAAGTTCTTTTGAGCACTAGGGTGATTTTCAAGAGGGGATCTACACTCTATTCATTACTCTTGGAGATTGAGGTCTCCTAGAAGGCTAGGAGTCACCAGTGAGCTCCCGATCTTCGTGTGGGACGTCGCCGGAAGTTTGTGAAGGTTCGATTCCACCTCCGCAAGGAAAGGGATCAAGAAGTGAAACCGGCGAGTGCTTTGTGCAACACCGGGAGGAAAGAGGTCAAGTGAGACCCAGGCTTTGTGCCTCCTCAACGGAGACGTAGGATCTCCTCAAAGATCCGAACTTCGGGAAAAATTAACCGTGCATTGGATCTTTAGTGTGGTACTCTCTTGTTGCTTAGAGTAGATTTATTTTGAAGTGATTGCTGTATCTTGCTTAATAATATCTTGCCTAGCAATTACTTGTTGATCACATGCTCTAGATTTACCTTCACCTGTGCTAGATCTGTTTTTCATCGCTCTGATCGGATAGTCCGACTGCTCATATCGGATAGTCCGATATATATATATCGGATAGTCCAATATCCAAGTCGGATAGTCCAGTATTTCCACTGCAAATGAGGTCTGAAATTTTGTAAACACCTATTCACCCCCCTCTAGGCGACTTTATCGATCCTTCATTTGGTATCAGAGCCAAATCTCCGTAATTTGGCTTAACCGCTTGGAGAATCAATATGTCGCAAGGAGATAAGTCTACCGGAGGCCTTAACCAAACCAAGGATACGGGCTCCGGTATTGGGGTTGCTATTCCATTTGATTATACCTCGCTTGGTGTCTCAAGCTCCTCATCTTATGTCTCCATGCCCTCCGGTCGAGCGCCTCATTTTGATGGCACTCACTATGCCGCATGGAAACATAAGATGAAGATGCACTTGAGATCGCTTCACCCTTCTATTTGGAAGATTATGCAAACAGGTTTCAAGCCCGTTGATCCGAACAACCTTAGTCCCATAGAAGATAAAGATCAACATTTCAATGACTTGGCCGTCAATGCCTTGTTTAATGCATTAAGTGATTCTGAGTTCAATCGAGTTGATGGACTTGAAGAAGCAAAAGCTATTTGGGACAGGCTCATGGTCAGTCATGAAGGAGTTTCGAGTGTCCGAGAATCAAAGATAGAGCTCATTATTGGTGAGCTAAGTCGGTTCACTCTTGAAGAAGGAGAATCCTACACCAAAATGTTTTACCGCTTGAAGGTGCTTGTGAATCAAGCAAAAGGTCTTGGGTGCACCGATCTCTCCGACAAAGCCATCGTCAAAATCATTCTTCGTGTGATCACCCCCACCAACCGCAATTTGGTTCAACTCATCCGTGACCGGCCAAACTTCGATACCTTGACGCCTCATGATGTAATTGGCCGACTAATGATGGATGAGATGATGATTAAGGAGGCCGAAGTTGTGGAAGAGCTGAAGTCCGGAAAGAAGAAGGGCATTGCTTTGAAGGCTGTCAAGGTAGTGCGCCAAATAGAAGAGAGCACGAGCGAAGACGAAGAGTCGTGTGGTCCATTGACAAATGAAGACATGGCTCTATTTGTGCGAAGATTCAACAAATTCTTCAAGAAGAAAAATTTCAAACAAGGAGGTCAATCAAGGAACTTTAGAAGAAAATCAAAGGGGAGACACTCCACTAGAAGGTGCTATGAGTGCGGCGAAACCAGCCATTTCATTGCCGAGTGTCCGCATAAGGAGAATAAAGATGAGAAGTCTCACAAGAAGGACAAGCACCGGGGCAAGGACAAGGAGAAGAGCAAGAAGTACAAGGGCAAGGGTCGTGCCTACATTGGAAAGGAGTGGAACTCCGACACCGACTCCAACTCCGACTCCGACTCCGAGTCAAATTCCGATGAAGAAGGAGGAATTGCCTCCGTCGCCATCGCCGTATCCTCTACTCCAACAATGTCGAAGGGCCTCTTCGACAACTTAAGCGATGACGATGAAGTTGCTCCAATGTGCCTCATGGCAAAGGGGCACAAGGTATCATCAATTGCCTCCACTCCCTCTATTGCTAATAATTGCCTAGATGAGCACGATAGCGATAGTGATGATGATAACATTAACACCGTGCTTAAGTCTGTGAAAAACATTGATATTCATAAGTTAAATTTGCTCTTAAAAGATATTGAAAAATTGGAGGAAGTAGTAGAACAAAAGGAAGCTACTCTCGAGGCTCAAGAGGATTTGCTCATCCTCGAAAAAGAGAAAAATCGTGAGCTAGAGAAGAGCTTATCTTTTGAAAAAGAGAAAAATGAGGAATTGGTTAAGAACTTAACATTGACCAAATCCGAGGTGACTAGTCTTGAGATCACCAATGCTTCACTCGAAGAGGAACTTGCGAAGTCAAGGGATGCTTGCAAGGCTCTTGAGTTGAAGCTTGTTGATCTCAAGAATAGCCCTCCGACTATCTCAACCATTAGTTCAAATTCTTCTTTACCTTCTACGAGCAATGGATGCGCGAGATGCTACGGCGTTAATATTGATACTTATGCCACTAACCTTGAGACATTGCAAGTATTAGCATATGAAAATGTGAAGCTCAAGGGAATGCTCGAAGATGGACTTCAAAAGTCCTACAAGGCAAGTAAGGGACTAGAGGAGTTCCTAGGTAAGCGACAAGGTAACACTATGAAGCATGGGCTAGGATATATTACACCCAAAGGGAAGAAGAGCAATATTGTGGTTACTCCTTTAAATAAGCCCATACAATTTGTTAAGAGCAAGGAAAACTCTAAGTACAAAACTCACTCTACATTCTTTGCATCCTATGTACTTAAGAGGAATAACTTTGGTCGTGTAGTTGCTTGTCACATTGGGGGTAAGCCCAAAAATTCCTCTCATGTATGATCTATTTGGGTTCCAAAGTCACTTGTCTCTAACGTGCGTGGACCTAAGCAAGTTTGGGTACCAAAGAGCAAAAACTAAATTTCATTTTGTAGGCCTACATCTCCGGTGGATCAAGTTGGATCTTGGATAGCGGATGTACACATCATATGACCGGAGAAAGGGCAATGTTCGCACACTTAGAAGCCAATGGATCAAATAGTGAAAGCATCATTTTTGGCGATAATGGAAAAGGTGGAGTGGTAGGTTTAGGTAAGATTCTAATCACAAATGATTTCCATATAAATAATGTTTTACTTGTTGAATCATTAAGCTACAATTTGTTGTCCGTTGCTCAATTATGTGAAGCGGGCTACAATTGCGTGTTTAGTGATAAAGGTGTGGATGTCATTAAGAGGGATGATGGTTCAATAGCCGTTAAAGGTCGTTTAAAGGGAAATCTCCATCTCATAGATTTTTCTACGGATAGAATTAACCTTGAAACATGCTTAATGGCCAAATCGAGCATGGGTTGGCTTTGGCATCGCCGGCTTGCCCATGTTGGCATGAGGAACCTTCACAAACTCATTAAGGGCAATCACATCCTTGGACTAACGAATATTGTGTTTGAGAAAGATAGGGTGTGTAGCGCATGTTAAGCTGGGAAACAAGTTGGAGCATCTCATCCCGCAAAGAACGTGATGACCACCTCAAGACCATTGGAGATGCTACACATGGATCTATTCGGCCCCATCACCTACATAAGCATTGGAGGAAACAAGTATGGTTTAGTTATTGTAGATGATTTTTCTCGCTTTACTTGGGTGTTCTTTTTGCATGATAAAAGTGAAGCCCAAGGAAGCTTAAAGAAGTTCATGAGAAGGGCACAAAATGAATTTGAAGTGAAGATCAAGAAGATTCGGAGTGATAACGGCACCGAATTCAAAAATACTGGTGTGGAGGAGTTTCTCGATGAAGAGGGCATCAAGCATGAGTTTTCGGCTCCCTATTCTCCTCAACAGAATGGGGTAGCCGAATGGAAGAATCGAACCCTCATCGAGATGGCGCATACGATGCTTGACGAATACAAGGTATCCGACATCTTTTGGGCGGAGGCCATCAACACCGCGTGCCATAGCTCCAACCACCTTTACCTTCACAAGTTGTTGAAGAAGACGGCGTACGAGCTCCTTACCGGCAAGAAACCAAATGTATCCTACTTTCGAGTCTTTGGTAGCAAATGCTACATCCTTAACAAGAAAGCTAAGTCCTCTAAATTTGCTCCTAAAGTAGATGAAGGTTTCTTACTTGGTTATGGGTCTAATGCATATGCCTATCGAGTTTTCAACAACACCACCGATGTAGTTAAAATCTCGCGTGATGTAACATTCGATGAAACTAACGGCTCTCAAGTGGAGCAAGTTGATCGTGATGTGATTGATAGGGAAGAACCTCCATGCGAAGCAATCAAGAGATTGGCGATTGGAGAAGTAAGGCCTCTTGAGCAAGAAGAAGTCCCGAACACTCCAACTCGGGATGAAGCTCCATCATCTTCAATACAAGCTCAAGATGGCTCAAATACCACACAAGACGATGAAGACCAAATTCAAAAGTCAAATGCTGCGGTCCCTGTCGTGCCCCGAATCTTCGCGGATTCGGACACTCTGTGTATTCCGTACTAGTCGAGGATCACGCTAGTACATACAGGATAAGCAGGTTGAAGTACCACAATCATACACAATGAATTAAGTAAATAAAGTACTTCAAGCATTAATAATAACGAGTTACATGGCCTTATGGCCACCTTACGATGCCATACGCAGAGCGATAAATATCAAGTAAACAGTTTATCGTGGAAGCAAAAGTAAAGCGATGAACTCTTTATGACCACAAAGCTCTTGAGTGCGGCTCAACCCCTTAATCCTCCGGCCTTGACGAACTTTTCATTCCAAGTATGCACGGCTTCTTCTTCTTCGAGGTTTTTGTCGATGCAAGGGTGAGTATCGACATACTCAACAAGTCATGCACAATCTGAGACTATTACTATATGCAAGGCTTATTCAAGGAAAGGCTTAATTGGTTATTTTGCATAAAGCGACATTTCTTTTGATAGGTAGTCCTATTAGATTAAAAGCATAAGATCAATAATATTTAATAATTAATTTCTCAATTCTTTTCCAAGAGTTTGGCACATGCCCTAATTTCCTTCACACGACTTTTTGGCACACTGACCACCCATTCCACATTTTCATTTTGAAAATCTAACCCTTATTTGTAATCAAGAGCAATGTCGAAGATGCGGACACGGCTATTGAATAGATTCACACACACACTCTGCAGAGGCTGTACACTTTACCCACAGGATCTGATCGTTCACCACACGAGCGATTGATTGTAACAAAGTCTTTGAGACTAACATTTAGCAGTTGAACCTCTCCGTTACCTCCTTCTAACACTTCCCTCACTCAGAGCGAAGTTTAGGCAGGGCAAAATACTGTTGAATGGGTACCAAGCAGCCGCAGTGCGCTTCCTCTGATTACCTTTGGTGTGCCTTTGTTACCCGAGGTTTCAAAGGAAAGAGGTGAAACCTACTTAACTAGGTCCGTCCCATTCCGGACAAGTGGTTGTACGGAACTCAGCTCAAAGGCTCGCAAGGTTAAGTCCTTAATTGTCTGGGCAAGACAACCATTTTATACATCTCGGCACACTGCCTTCACAATCTTTTCATACATCCCATTGCCACACAGCCCACAGCACGAAGCCTTCTTGCCACTTGCCCCGCTCAAATCATTTTCCCACCCCACTTTATACTTAAGCAACACATGCCATTTTCCACATCGGTTCATGAATAGCACCACGAGTCACTATCCGGTTCAATTCATGACATCATCGCATTTTCCAAAATCGTTCCATAATTGTTTAGTCAATATTCATTTGATATTTGAAAGTCATTCCACGCATACAAGCGAGGCTAGCGACTAATCACGGTCTAGCCTCCGTGTTGGCATCATATTAGCATCCAACATATTTAAGCATCTTAGGGTGGACAAGGTTTGAGGGCATATAAACATTTATAATCAAGGTGGCATAACAAGTTTGGCTTTTAACTACCATTTCCCAATTTAATCAATAGTGGTTGTACTTAACATAGCATGCAATATGGAAATCAAAATATACTTTTAAAACTAAGCGCGAAATGATCAAAGCATGACTTGCCTTCAAGAGGAGTTGGTTACAGTCGAGGTTCTGCGACGGGTCTTCAAACTCTCCCTCGACGAATCCCGGCGACTCGGAGTCTACTCGGTACAAGCAAACACACAATAATTATATAATACAGACAGCAAACAATTCACTAAAATTAAATAAAAATCACCAATAAATAGTTCACATTTTTACAATTTTTTGGGCACTGGAATCACTCAAATCCGAGTTAAAATGCGAAAGTTATAGCGTTTTCAATTTTGCTGAAATTCATAAAAGAATAAACCGAATTTTTCCCTTATTTTCCACCGATTTTCCGGCGATTTTCTCTCGGCTCGACACGTGTCGGCACCAGAGCGAACCACGTCGCCCTCGGCCACTGACAGGTGGGCCCGGATAACGTCATGCTGACGTCAGCATAGCCGGTGACTCACCCACTGACATGTGGGCCCGGTGAACAGTGCTTGGGCCACTCAGCGACCGACACGCGGTGGAGAAACGTCTGACCACGCGACGCATTTAATCTCTGCCGTTGGATTTAGATCCAATGGTCGGTCGTTACCGAGCGATGCACTGCTACAAGGCCTACGTGGCGCAATATTGACGGTTAGATTAGAGATCTCGGCTCTGATTAAGCAAGCGGTTTACTATTCTCTAACATCGTGGCCTCATCCGAGCCGAGCATCCAAGCATCGGCGGCCATTTACAGCATAGCGGCTACGGCGGCGTGGACACGAGATGCGGTCGGATGAAGATCCAACAGCGCAACCATACCGGCGATTCACTATACATACACCGAGCGTGGCTCTACGAACCTTACGATCAAGATCCTCGGACCGAGATCTAATCCTACCTTTTAATTTGTGATTCAAATAAGCGACTACGTGGCCTCACCTCGGCGTCCGATGAAGATCGGCAGTGCTGAAGCTTCATGGCGTCGAGGAAGAAGTGGTGGCGCTGTCGCGGAGTTGAAGAAGATGACGCGATCGACGGCGGTTTCGAGCCTCTCCGGTCGGAAGAAGTGGTCATTGGATCGCCTTAGCACGAGAACTTCGGAGAGGGTCTTAGCGGCGGCGGGGAATGACGGACGGCGGTGGGCACGAGGAAAAGCGAGGCGGGAAGAGTACTAACTACGGCGAGCTCCCGAGAGGGCTACGGAGGCGAGAGCGTCACGAGAGTTGAGGCGAAATGCGGGGTGAAGTCTTGAGCACGAGATATACCTCACCCGCTTCGGACATGCCTTGGACAATCGCACAATCTCGACAATATCTGCGGAGGCTAACGGCAAGCGGCGGTGCAATGATCGCCCACTCCGAGGTCGTCCGGTCACATCGATCGTCGATTGCGATCAACGGCGTGGATTGAATCACTACGCTGCGGTGGCGATGCATAATCGCAGCCATTCGATCGAGATCCGACGGCTAGGATCGGGCGGCTTTAGGGTTTCAGGCGAAACACAGTGTTGGGCCGGCCCAACACTGTAGCTAGCCAATTTTCCAGATTTTGACAATAAAAATAATTCCAGAAATTGAAAGTAATTATTTGGGGCACTAAAAATACTAGAAAAATTCTAGAAAAATTCTAGAAAATATTTCAGAGCATTTTGAGCCTAAATAAAATATTTTCATTTATTTTTGATAAATAATTTTTCTGATATTAATTAATCAAGAGAAGGATAGTTTAAATAAATGTTAATTAAATCCAATAAATCCCGAAAAATTAGATAAATTTAATTAAATGCAATTAAATGCAAATAGAGGTTGGTAAATTCAGTAAAAATTCAAATAACTCCAAAATTTAAAATTGACCAAAATTTGGGGCGTTACAAACCTACCCCTTATGAGAATCTAGTCCCCGAGATTCGAGGCTTAACTATAGAATAGGTTTGGGAATTCCTTTTTCAGATCTTCCTCTCGTTCCCAGGTGGCTTCACTTTCTGTGTGATTGCTCCACTGAACTCTGCAGAAACGGGTTGTCTTGTTTCTTGTTTTCCGATCCATTGTGTCCAGAATTTTTATCGGTTGCTCTTTGTAAGTCAAGTCTTCCTGTAGTTCAACTTCTTCTAGTGGTGTTTGCTCTTCAGGCACTCGGAGACACTTCTTGAGTTGCGATACATGAAAAACATTGTGCACTCTGCTAGCTTGTTGTGGTAACTCCATTTGGTAGGTGACTTAGCCCTACGGTGATGATCTTAAATGGTCCTACATATCTTGGCGCAAGTTTACCCTTTTGTGAAACCTCTGGACTCCCTTAAGCGGCGTAACTCGAGATACCGTAATCCTCGGTTCAAAACTCAAATCTCTCTGGCGGTTGTGCGTAGCTCTTATGCAGGTGTGCAATCTTTAACCTTTCTCGATCGGTGCTATTTGCTCTTGACTTCTTGAAGTATGTGCGGTCGAAGACACGGCGCTCTCGGTCTCATTCAATTTAACGGCGTCCTACAAAGGTCGACCATACAAGGCTTCAAAAGGTGACATCGAAGACTTGCTTGATAGCTATTGTTGTAACTAAACTCGCATATGGCAAACATTTGTCCCAAATCGGCGTATATGCTAACGCACAAGCTCTCAACATATCTTCCAATATCTGGTTGACTCTTTTCATCTGTCCATCATTTGCGGGTGATAAGTCATCTTTGAAATTCAGCGGGTGCCCATTCTTGTATGCAATTTATCCCAAAATCTTGAGGTAAATTGGGTACCTCATCTGATACTATCTTCTTGGCACTCCATGCAAGCATCGATTCTTGCCATGTATAGCTCGTCTAACTTATCTCTGAATAGGTTGTCTTCCTTTGGTAGGAAATGTGCGACTTTAGTCAATCGATCCACGATAACCCATATGGAGTCATAACCTCCTTGCGTTCTTGGCAATCCGGTAATGAAATCCATTCCGATTTCTTCCCATTTCCACTCTGGTATTTTCAATGGCTGCAGCAGTCCTGCGGGTCTCTGATGCATAGCTTTGACTCGCTGGCATACATCACATAGTGCTACGTGTTCAGCAACCTCTCTCTTCATATTCGGCCACCAGAACCTTTCTTTCAAATCTTGGTACATTTTTGCGCTCCCTGGGTGAATTGAGTACTTGGAGTCATGAGCTTCCTCCAATATTAACTGCTTTAATTCCTTTTTGTTGGGTACACAAATACGTTCCTTCATCCATAATGTACCTTGTTCGTCCAATTTAAAATCTTTTGCTGTCCTTCCTCCATCTTGGCCTTGATTCTCTCGATCTTCTCATCATTCTTGACCTTCTCTAATCTGATCTTCCAAGATAGGCTTTACTTCTAATGCGACTCTGAATCCTTAGGGAACAACTTCGGTTTTAACCTCTGAAGGTCCTTGCACGTTCTCCTGGCTTTCTTCCACTTTCGAACTTAGTCCATGGCTTTTCCTACTCAAGGCATCGGCCACTCGTTGGCCTTCTTAGGATGATAATGGATTCCCATGTTGTAATCCTTGATCGGCTCTAACCATCTCCTTTGCCTCATGTTGGTCAGATTGGGTGAAAATGTATCTAAGGCTTTTATGATCTGTATACACCTCACACCTATTACCAATAAGATAGTGGCGCCATATCTTCGGTCGTGCACTACCGCTAATTCTAGATCGTGTGTCGGGTAATTTCCTTCATGTGGCCTTAAGCGTCTTGATGCATAAGCGACTACCTTTCCATTTTGCATCAACACACATCCAAGCCCTTGGCGTGATGCATCGCGATAAATATCAAAACTTTGGTGCACGTCGGGTTGAACTAACTGCGTGCTGATGTCGATCTTTTCTTCAATTCTTGGAAACTCTTCTCGCAATCCGGTGTCCAAACAAACTTCTTTTCCTTCTTTAGCAATTGCGTAATTGGCCTAGCAATTGTCGAAAATCCTTCTATAAATCGGCGGTAATAACCAGCCATTCCAAGGAAACTCCGAACTTGCGAAACTGTTCTGGGCGACTCCCAATGTAGCACTGTCTCAACCTTGCTTGGGTCCACTGCGATCCCTTCGGCTGTCATGACATGCCCTAAGAAATCTACCTTACTCTTCCAGAAATCGCATTTACTAAACTTTGCATACAACTGTTGCTCTCTTAGTCTCTCCAGTACTAATCTCAAATGTTGGGCGTGCTCTTCATCAGTCCTTGAATAAACCAGAATATCATCTATGAACACAACCACAAATTTATCTAAGTATTCCATGAATACTTTATTCATCAAGTTCATGAAGTATCTTGAGCGCATTTGTCAATCAAATGACATAACGGTGAACTCATAATGTCCATATCTTGAGGAAAATGCGGTCTTGGGTATGTCCTCTGTCTTGATTTTCATTTGGTGATATCGACCTAAGGTCAATTTTGGAGAATACTCTGCTCCTCTTAATTGATCGAAAAGATCATCGATTCGGGTAACGGTATTTATTTTTATCGTCACTTCGTTAAGTCTTGCGATAGTCTATACACATCAAAGCTCCCATCCTTTTTCTTAACAAATAGAACCGTGCTCCCCATGGTGGCGAGCTCGGTCCGATGAATCCTTTTCCAACAACTCCTCAATCTGTTTCTTCATCTCCACCAACTCTTGGTGGACATCCGATATGGTCTCTTTGCTATCGGTCTTTGTTCGAGTACTAAGTCAATTACGAACTCTATGTCTCTGTCTGGTGGCATTCCCGGTAATTCCTCGGGAAAAACATCTGGGTATTCACTGACCACTGGTACATCTCTTATACTGACAGTCTCCAAATTGTTTACCAACAATTGCCCTCCTCGAACTGCCACTGCTTGAAATTCCACTTTCCTACCTTCAGGGCTCTCAATAGACACAACTTTCCGTCCACAGTCTAATACAGCCTTATGCTTAGTCAACCAATCCATTCCCAGGATAACATCCAGGGTTTGGGTATCTAGTATAATAAGGTTCGCTAGGAACTCTACTCCTTTTATTAATAACTTAACTCCAGAACATCCGACCTTAGAAGCGGAGTTCGGATCGAGAGATTGAACTAGGAGTGTACTCTTAAGGTTAACAATATCGAGATCATTTGTCATGGCAAAATCTCGAAAGCGAGCGAATCTGAAGCTCCTAAATCAAATAATACAGTGGTCGCATCGAGTTGACTAGGAACTTACCGAGCACGACGTCCGTAGCATTGTGGACTTAAATCTGCGGAGATATGATTAATCGGCCTCGTGTGAATGCGTGTGGTAGCTCCAACTTGAGCGGTACTCGGCTTCCTCCTTGGGTAGGGGTCTTGGTGGGTGCTCCTAGATTGAAGCGTCTTGGCGTCCGCCTCCTTTCTTTGAGCACGCATTGGCGAAATGCCCCATCTCGTTGCGATTGTAGCGGCGCCTTCCTACCATTCTTGATTTCCACCATTACGATTATTAATTCGATGGGAGTGCGAGGGGTTTGTCCGTGGTCTTGGCATTGGTGGCGGCGTCCTGACAACGTTTCCCTGCGGAAACCTATGGAATTGCTGAGGTATCATTCTAGTCTTTTGCGGACCATGGCGTCCTCCTTCTTTGTGCCATGCGGCGTTCGGTTGTCGTCCAGTTCTTTGCGCTTGTCTTCGAGTATGAGCGCCTTGTTTACCAGTTCTTGAAAATCAGGGAAAGTGTGGGTGATTAGTCCCACCTGTAGACCAGTGTTAAGTCCTTCAGAAGCGGGGCGCCTTGCCTTGTCTGTCGCTACATCATCCGGTGCATAGCGTGCTAACTGAGTGAATTTATTCAGATAGTCGGCCACTGCCTGGCCTCCTTGCTTTAGCGCTCGGAATTCCTCCTTTTTCAGCTCCATAATACCCTCGGCACATGGTATTGACGGAAAGCTAGGTGAATTCCTCCCAAGTAATCTCTGCGGGTTCTCTGCGGCCTTGATAATTCTCCCACCATTAATTCTTTGTTCCCTCAAAGTGGTGAGAGGCATAAAGCACCCTCTCATGTCCTTCACCTTTGGGTTATGTGCAATTTCCTTTCGATAGTTCTCAACCAATCATCGCCTCGAGTGGTGGCATTGCCGAGAATGTGGGCGGTCGGGTCCTCATAAACTCAGATAATCTTGAGTAGGGGCGTGGCCCATTGTTCCACAACTTGGTTGTTAGCGGCGGCCCGAGTCTTTGTTGTTATCTTTATTGCCATCATTGTTTGCATTAAGCTGCGTTTGTCGCGAGAAATCGCCTAAGTTCTGCATATCCACTGGCGGTGCTGCCTGGGGTGGCGATGTATGGTCCTGACTGCCTCCGTGACGTGATCCACTGCCTCCTGCTCCGTTGTTGCGAGTGTTCACCATCTGTTGATTCTTCGGGGTTTAGAGATAAGAGGGAAAAAGAATAGGCGAGTATGGAACTTATACGGGAAACAGGTGTAACTTAAATAGAACCATTAAGCATTCAAGCATAAATAATAATTAAGTATGGTTTAGTACATAATCTAAGGACTATGTAACCATCGACAATCACAACCATCACATCCAATTGTTCATTACAACATCGCATACTAAAGTTAGGAAATAAAGGCGCGACTCAAAACAACTAAGTCTCGATAAAAAGTCGACCTTGCATCACGACAAATCATCACTCCTCAAGCCAACCATCTTTGCGGCTCGCCGATCACGTAAACCGGCGGTGAGGTGGCATCGGGCAAGCCGTCCCCATGCCTCCCACGGGTGCACTGGGGCTCCATTGCCTTGGGTCTCGGTATTGGCGCTGGGCGGCAGCTCTGCTCTGCTTGGCTCCTCGTCGTCGTACAATCTCGACAATATCTGCGGAGGCTAACGGCGGCGGTCTGTGATCGCCCACTCCGAGGTCGTCCGGTCACATCGGCCGTCAGATTGCGATCAAGCGTGGATTGAATCACGCCAGTGCGGCGATGCTTAATCGCAGCCATTCGATCGAGATCCGACGGCTAGGATCGGGCGGCGCTTTAGGGTTTCGGGCGAGCACTGAGTGTTGGTAGGCCCAACAACTGTAGCTAGCCAATTTTCGATTTTGACAATAAAAATAATTCGAGAAATTGAAAGTAATTATTTGGGGCACTAAAATACAGAAAAATTCTAGAAAAATTCTAGAAAATATTTGAGCATTTTGAGCCTAAATAAAATATTTTCATTTATTTTTGATAAATAATTTTTCTGATATTAATTAATCAAGAGAAGGATAGTTTAAATAAATGTTAATTAAATCCAATAAATCCCAGAAAAATTAGATAAATTCAATTAAATGCAAATAGAGGTTGGTAAATTCAGTAAAAATTCAAATAACTCCAAAATTTAAAATTCAAAAAGATCCCTCATCCAAGAGTGCATCAAAGTGTTCGAGATCACCCGTCGACAACATTCTTGGAGACATTAACAGGGGAGTAACCACTAGATCTCGCGTAGCTAATTTCTGTGAATTTTACTCTTTTGTTTCCTCTCTTGAACCTCTTAAGGTAGAAGAAGCACTCCAAGATCCGAATTGGGTGATGGCAATGCAAGAGGAGTTGAACAACTTTGAGAGGAACCAAGTGTGGAAGCTTGTCGAAAGGCCCAAGCAAAACGTGATTGGTACCAAATGGGTGTTTCGGAACAAGCAAGACGAGAATGGAATCGTGACTAGGAATAAAGCACGTTTGGTCGCTCAAGGTTTCACTCAAATCGAAGGTTTGGATTTCGATGAAACTTATGCTCCAGTAGCTCGGCTTGAATCCATTAGAATATTACTTGCTTTTGCTACTCACCATGATTTTAAGTTGTATCAAATGGACGTAAAGAGCGCTTTCTTAAATGGACCTCTCTCCGAGATGGTCTATGTTGAGCAACCACCTGGCTTCGAAGACCCAAATCATCCGGACCATGTCTACTTCTTACACAAGGCTCTCTACGGACTCAAGCAAGCACCGAGAGCTTGGTTCGAGTGTATTCGCGATTTCCTTCTTGGTTAAGGTTTTGTAGTCGGAAAGGCCGATCCCACTCTCTTTACCAAAAACATCGATAATGATTTGTTTGTTTGTCAAATATATATTGATGACATTATATTCGGATCTACTAACGAACATCTGTGCAAGAAATTTAGTAGGATCATGACCAAAAGGTTCGAGATGTCCATGATGGGCGAGTTGAAGTTCTTCCTCGGATTTCAAGTCAAACAACTCAAGGAAGGGACCTTCATTTGCCAAACGAAGTACATCAAGGACATGCTTAAGAAGTTTGGTATGGAGAACGCCAAGCCAATCAAGATGCCGATGCAAGCTAACGGGCATCTAGACCTCGACAAAGAAGGTAAACCGGTCATCCAAAAGGTATATCGCTCGATGATCGGTTCCCTACTTTATCTTTGTGCATCTAGGCCTGATATTATGCTTAGTGTTTGCATGTGTGCAAGATTTCAAGTCGCTCCTAAAGAATGCCACATGGTGGCCGTAAAAAGAATCTTAAGATATTTAGTGCACACTCCTCATTTCGGCCTATGGTATCCTAAAGGTTCATCCTTTGAATTAGTTGGCTATTCCGATGCGGATTATGCCGGATGTAAGGTGGATAGGAAGAGTACCTCGGGAACCTGTCAATTCTTAGGTAGATCCCTTGTCTCTTGGTCCTCTAAGAAACAAAATTCCGTAGTCCTATCCACAGCCGAAGCCGAATACATTGCCGGTGGGAGTTGTTGTGCCCAATTACTTTGGATGAGACAAACTCTGAATGATTATGGCCTAACCTATAACCATGTTCCACTCTTGTGTGACAATGAGAGCGTCATAAAAATTGCCAACAATCCCGTTCAACACTCCCGTACAAAGCATATTGATATTCGCCATCATTTCCTAAGAGACCATTCCACTAAGGGCGATATTGATATCCAACATGTAAGCACAAATGACCAATTAGCCGATATATTCACCAAGCCTCTTGATGAGAAGAGATTTTGCGATTTGAGAAGTGGGCTAAATATTTTAGATTCTCGGAACTTGGCTTGAAAGATTGCATACTTCACAATATCTTGGTTGTTTGTTTTAAATCAAAATGGATTTCAAAAGTTATTTATTTCTTTGAAAATGTTCTGTTTTGATCCTTTGGTTGAGTCGAGCCACTTGTGATCATAGCTCCTATTGCTTCTATGTTCGCTGATCATAAGTGGGGAGACGGCAAAAGTGTTCACAAGTCATATCATCTCATTCCTCAATTTCAACTCTCCTTGTGCTGGAAATTTACACAGATCGGACTATCCGATTTTTGAATCGGACTATCCGATTTCTGTAAATCCGCACGTATCGGACTATCCGATATTCCATATCGGACTGTCCGATATCTGGGTAATCGCACACATCGGACTGTCCGATGTCCTTATCGGACTATCCGATGTGGGGAGGTTTAAATGAAGCCCAAGGGGTTTTTCTCCCCCCCCCCCGCGGCCTCTATTCTCAAAACCTCTCGGGTCTCTCTCCTTTCGGCGATTTTGGAGCACCAAGTTCATCCTCCTCATCCCAAGGGTCTCCCTCCGCGGATTTGATCTATTTTGGTGGAGATTCACCTTCTCATTCACTCCTCTCCTTAGTTTTGAACTCGAGGTAATCCTTTTATCCTCATTTCTAGGGTTTCTCATCTCCCTTGATTACTTGTCAATTCTCTTCGGTAGATGCGTTTCCTTTGACCCTAGGATCTTATCCCACATCTTTGTTGCAAAATGCGTGGATAATCGTCAAGAAACTGACGTTTGTGTTTTTCCCGCAAATATCGGATTATCCGATAATTGGTATCGGACTATCCGACCTTATCATCGGACAGTCCAACCCAAAATATCGGACTATCCGATGTTTCCAGGAATTTACAAAATGTGAAGTTTCTTTCCGTTTCCCTTGGTTATCATCTCAATTTCCTGTGTCATATTCTCTAGATCTCTGCAATGGCTGCCGGAGACGACAAGGGAGAGAAGTTGAAGAGGGCACTCCACACCGACGAGCAAGGGCAATTCAAGAGGAAGACTCCGACGAACACCAGGACCAAGGCAGTGGCTAATCGAGGAAATCCTCCGGATGTTTCAGCTTCTCCGCCTGAGATTGAGACTACTCCTGCTCCAACTCCTGCTGGCGGCAAAATAAAGAAGGAGGTTGTCTCCAAGCCCAAGCCGCAGGGCATCACAATTTCTGAGTCTCGCCATCAAGGTGATGCTCCGCCTGCCCGTCCTCCTCCTACTCCATCTGGCAAGGGCAAAGGGTCCTCTTCCAGTGCCCCATCAGCAGATGACAAGGGCAAAGGTCCTGCTCAAGAAGAAGACATCGATTTTATTCCTTTTCCGATGATGTTCAAGCCTAGTCGTCGTCCCGATCTTCAGAGAGCAGTTGTGAGCTACAAAGGAAAGTCTGGGATGGTCACTAAGGCTAGGGCATCTGATCCGTATATCTCAAAGCAATTCTCCTCCGACAAGCGTTTCTGGAACTTCTTTCAACAGGACTTTTATGAGACAGTCATCCTCCCTCGCAAGAATCCTATTGTCAGTATGCAGTGGGTTGATTGGGACTACATGGAGTCTCTTGATGATCCGGTCTTCAATGACGTCATCGACGCCTGTGAGAGGCTTGGCATCAAAAGGATAATGGGCATGCAGCAGAATTGGAATACCGAAGTCATTGCCCAGTTTTATGCCACTCTGCATGTCTCGAATGACACCATGTCCTGGATGATTGAAGGGGAGCATTTTAGAATGTCTGTTGGTCGTTTTGGTACTCTTCTGGGATTTAAAGCTGAAGAGAGCATGGACAAGGATGATCTTCATAACAATCGATCTTTGGTTGCTAACAATCTGAGTTCCTTGTACATTGAGGATTTTGCTTTTGAGCCTGGGAACACCAAGTATCTGAAACCAATGATTGCAGCTGCCAACAAACTCCTTCGGAAGACTCTTGCTCCTAAGGAAGGTGATGCTTCGCACATTCTGTCCTACACCCGTGATATTTTGAGTTGGATGCTACCGGGTGGAAGACCGTTTATGGTAGCACTATATCTGTGGAATGAAATTCATGCCAACTCCCTCGATCCCAAGTGCAGCTGTGGTTTTGCTCCATACATTATGAGGGTTATTGAAGGAGTCACCAAGATGAAGTTTGAATGCGATGCAAAGCACCTAGGGCTGCAGATAAGGCCAATCAAGGCAGTTGCTCCTCAAGCTCCTCGGCCTCAGCTCCTTCAGTATCTACTCATTACGGTTAATGTGTTCCTCTTGTCCTTCATGATCTTCTTCCTCCACCGACAGAGTCCTGAAATATCTTATCAAGATGGCGAAGAAGAAAGCGAAGAGGCTCAAGTCTATCCAGCGGCATCTCAGCCTTCCTTGCTCCAGTGGGAGCGATGACTCCTTGGAGGACCCCTTCGACTCTCCGGCTGCTGCAGATCCCTCCTCGTCTGAAGAATATGCCGCTTCTAATGATGAGTCCGAAGATTGATTGTTTCGCCTGCTGTTTTTCCTTCCTTTTTGGTGCCTTGATGCCAAAGGGGGAGAGAAAAGTATCTATTCATGATATGTGAACACTGTTGCTATTGGTTGATGAATGTATTTATTTTGCCTGTTGGTGGACGGTTCCTCTTTTGGATGTTGTTCTCTTAAACTCTTGTTGGTGTTTGTCGTTAACCTTAACGTTTGCAATGATATAATATATACCTCAGCTATGAAAAATTATGTCATAAATCATCATATTATTGTTGCCACTTTCTCGAATGCCGAGATATAGGGGGAGCTCCTCTTTAAATTTCACCTCTAAATTGTGCATTTTATTCTCTCTTAGAGTTCTAATGCACACATTTAGGGGGAGCTCTACATATCTTGTTCACTCACAAAATCCTTATTTATTTATTTGTATCAAGCTTTAATCGTGTTGTCATCAATCACCAAAAAGAGGGAGATTGAAAGTGCATCTAGGCCCCTAATTGTGTTTTGGATGATTAATGACAAACGATTAAGGAACTAATGGCTTATGTGAGTATATGAGCAGGTGATAGTCCCAAAAAGGAACGCATCTACGGACAATGACGACCCTCAAAAGAGAAAAAGAAGAACGGCGTTGACTTAGCGTAGAATTTTCATTTGATTAAGTCGATAGAATCGCCGTACTATTAAGAGGGATGGGATGTAGGTGCTTTAGAAATGACCTCTGTGCTCAGATTAACATCTTTTACAAAATAGTTTTGGAAGTCACCATGCATGGCACTCACTTTGTGTTTCAACTGTGCTGATATCATCGGAATGTCCGATGTTAATATCGGATAGTCCGATGGTATCGGATTTTCGGTGTGAGTGTGGTTTTGGAGCTCTCGGGAAAAGTCGAACTGTCCGATAGTCAATATCGGAATGTCCGATGTGGTCCGAAAATTTTTCTAAGTCTTTAATCTTGGAGCTCTCGGGAAAAGTCGGACTGTCCGATAGTCAATATCGGAATGTCCGATGTGGTCCGAAAATTTTTCTAAGTCTTTAATCTTGGAGCTCTCGGGAAAAGTCGGACTGTCCGACAGTCAATATCGGAATGTCCGATGTGGTCCGAAAATTTTTCTAAGTCTTTAATCTTGGAACTCTTTGAAATTATCGGATTGTCCGATGTCTCATATCGGATAGTCCGATATACACTTAGAAATTTTGAAAGTGACTGAGTTGGTTTGAAAAACCCTCGGATATTATCGGAATGTCCGATGTATGTCATCGGGTAGTCCGATATGCTTCTTATTTCAAAAGAATTTGAATTTTTGAGTGGAGTGGACCTGGAGATTTTCACAGATCGGATAGTCCGATGACAGGCATCGGATAGTCCGATGTGGGGTCTGACACAGGGCAGAACGGCTATATTTTGTGTCTTGGCTATAAATACCCCACCCACTCCCTCATTTACTACCACCTAACCTGTGTGCTGAGCATTTATTTCACTCTTGGTATTCTTTGGCTCCCTCTTGCTCTCTCTTGAGTCCATCTTTGAGAAATTTGTTGAGAGATTTGAGCAAGTGCTTTCTAGTGCTTTGTTGCAAACCGTGAATGTTCTTTTGAGCACTAGGGTGATTTTCAAGAGGGGATCTACACTCTATTCATTACTCTTGGAGATTGAGGTCTCCTAGACGGCTAGGAGTCACCGGTGAGCTCCCGATCTTCGTGTGGGACGCCGCCGGAAGTTTGTGAAGGTTCGATTCCACCTCCGCATGGAAAGGGATCAAGAAGTGAAACTGGCGAGTGCTTTGTGCAACACCGGGAGGAAAGAGGTCAAGTGAGACCCAGGCTTTGTGCCTCCTCAACGGAGACGTAGGATCTCCTCATAGATCCGAACTTCGGGAAAAATCAACCGTGCATTGGATCTTTGGTGTGGTACTCTCTTGTTGCTTAGAGTAGATTTATTTTGAAGTGATTGCTGTATCTTGCTTAATAATATCTTGCCTAGCAATTACTTGTTGATCACATGGTCTAGATTTACCTTCACCTGTGCTAGATTTGTTTTTCATCGCTCTGATCGGATAGTCCGACTGCTCATATCGGATAGTCCGATATATATATATATATCGATAGTCCGATATCCAAGTCGGATAGTCCGGTATTTCGCTGCAAATTAGGTCTGAAATTTTGTAAACGCCTATTCACCCCCCCTCTAGGCGACTTTATCGATCCTTCAAGGAGTCAAATGTTTCAATTGTCATGAACGTGGTCATTATGCCAACAATTGCCCCAGGAAGCAAGCTGTGACACTAGTTCGTTTCAACCTGGGATCTACACCAGCCAAGACCCTTGCGCCAGGAGTAGGATGTGGAGTGCCATAGACTCCCAATTAAGCCACCAGGACACCACTATCGATCGGAAGAGGCCATGTGAACCCCATCACCATTGAGGATGCCTAGTCTGCACTAGACGTCATACTAGGTAAGCTCCTAGTCAACTCAGCATCTGCCATGGTTTTGTTTGATTCTAGAGCTACGCATTCATTTGTTTCTCAAAGTTTTGGTGTAAATCATCAATTAAAGACAAAGCCTCTTAAAACTGTTTTATTAGTACAATCACCTGGTTTTGATTTGAGCACGAGCCAAGGCTGCCTCAAAGTTAAAATATTAATTAGAGGGGTAGAATTTCTAACCAACCTCATTGTCCTAGACACCAAGTCCCTATATGTGATTCTAGGAATGGATTGGCTCTCCATGAACCAAACAGTTTTGGATTGTGGGAATAGAGAGATCACAGTAACCAGTCCCATGGAGTTAAGTTAAAAATTTAAGCTATGGCAAAACAGTTCGAAAGGATAAAAGTTTGTAGTGCCAAAGGAATAAATTTGGAAGATGTGCCAGTCGTTAGAGAATTCTCTAATGTGTTTCCAGATGAACTGCCTGGGATGCCACCAGATAGAGATATAGAATTCTTGATTGAGCTAGTTCCTAGAACACTACCTATCTCCAAGAGGCCATATAGGATGCCTGCTAATGAGTTAGCTGAAGTGAAGAGATAGATTAAAGAGCTTCAAGACCAAGGTTTTGTGCGACCAAGTTCTTCGCCATGGGGAGCGTTGTTCTCCTTGTTGAAAAAAATGGAACTCAGAGAATGTGTGTAGATTATCGTTCTCTAAATGAGGTCACCATTAAGAATAAGTACCCTCTGCTAAGGATTAATGACTTGTTTGACCAACTTCGAGGAGCAGGAGTATTCTCAAAGATTGACTTGAGGTCAAGATACCATCAGTTGAAGATCCATAAAGAGGATATACCCAAAACAACTTTTGTTACTTGGTATGGGTAGTATGAGTATACCGTGATGTCTTTTGGTTTGACCAATGCCCCTGCTTACTTCATGACGCTGATGAACAAAGTATTCATAGAATATCTAGACAAGTTTGTCATTGTCTTCATTGATGACATTCTGGTCTACTCCAAGAGTGAGGTAGAACATGGGGATCACTTGCGCTAAGTTTTGACGAAGCTAAGGAACAACAACTCTATGCCAAGTTCAGTAAATGTGAATTTTGGATGAAGGAAGTTACTTTCCTAGGGCATGCCATATCAGTAGAAGGAGTTGCTATTGACAATGGTAAAGTACGAGATGTGCTCAGTTGGGAGTTACCCAAGACAGTATCTCAAGTCAGAAGTTTCATTGGAATGACGGGATATTATCACCGTTTCATAGAAGGGTTTTCCAAAAAAAACTAGACCGCTCACTCAGTTTTTGAAAAAGGAGAAGAAATTTATTTGGACATCAGAATGTGAGCGGAGTTTCCAAGAGCTGTAAAAGTGTTTGACAACTGCAATATTTTGTGATGCATCCCAACAAGGACTCAAATGTGTGCTGATGCAAGATAAAAAGGTTGTGGCATATGCTTCGTGGCAATTAAGGCCACATGAAGTTAACTATCCTACCCATAATTTGGAATTGGCAGCCGTAATGCATGCTTTAAAAATTTGGCGTCATTAGCTCATCGGTAATCATTGTGAGCATTGTGAGGTTTAAACGGATCACAAGAGTTTGAAATACATTTTTACCCAAGCTGATCTCAATATGAGACAAAGAAGATGGTTGGACCTAATAAAGGACTATGACATTGGAATTCGTTATCATTGAAGCAAAGCCAATGTCATCGCCGATGCATTGAGTAAAAAAAGCTACTGCAATACCTTGATGATTAAGGAAAGTTAGCCAGCTCTTTGAGAAATTTTAGAAGCTTGATCTGGAATTGGTACAAGAAGGTTACTTGGCTACTTTGGAAGTATGCCCAACGTTGGAAGATCAGATTCGAGAAGCACAAGTTAATGATATGGATATCAAAGAAATTAAGAGCAACATGAATAAAGGAAATGCCCCAGGTTTCACCGAAGATGAAAAAGGTACCATTTGGTATGACAATCGTATTTGTGTACAAGATCAGAAAGAGGTCAAGGAGTTGTTACTCAAAGAAGTGCATTAGATTTTATACTCCATTCATCCTGAAAGTACTAAGATGTATCAATACCTTAAAGAGAGGTATTGGTGGCCAAGCATGAAGCATGAAAATTGCAGAGTATGCTGCTCTTTGTGATGTCTGCCAGAAGGTAAAAGCAGAACATCAAAGACCAGTAGGATTGCTTCAGCCATTAAAGATTCCAGAGTGGAAGTGGAAACAAATTGGTATGGATTTTATTATCGGACTTCCTAAGACCCAAGCTGGATATGACTTGATCTGGGTGATAGTGGATCGATTGATTAAGATAGCTCACTTCATTCCAGTTAAGACTACATATGCAGGAGATAAATTGGCAGAATTGTATATGTCAAGGATTGTCAGTCTTCACAAAGTGCCTAAAAAGGTAGTCTCTGATAAAGAAACCCAGTTTATCTCTCATTTTTGGTAGAGTTTGCATGAACCTATAGGAACTCATCATAGGTTCAGTACTGCCTATCACCCACAAACAGATGGACAGACTGAGCATGTGAATTAGATTCTTGAGGACATGTTAAGGGCTTGTGCCTTAACCTATGATGCCAAGTGGGACAAATGTTTGCCATACGTAGAATTTTCTTACAATAATAGTTATCAAGTCAGTCTACAAATGTTTCCTTTTGAAGCTTTGTATGGAAGAAAGTGCAGAACCACTCTCGATTGGAAGGAAATAGGAGAAAGATAATTGTTTAGCCCCACTATACTACAAGAAGCTGAAGAGCAAGTTCAGTTAATTCAAGATAGGTTGAAAATAGCTCAAAGTAGATAAAAGAGTTATGGAGAAAATTGTCACCAAGATTTGAGTTTTGAGCCCAATGATTAGGTGTATCTTAGGGTCTCCCTCTCAAAGGAGTTAAGAGATTCCAAGTAAAGGGAAAGCTTGCCCCTGATATGGTGGACCGTTCAATGTCTTGGAACGAAGATGAGAGGTTGCCTATAAGCTTAAGTTGCCTCAGTCTTTTGCTAGAATCCATATGTGTTCCCAAGGTTAAAGTGTTTGCATGTTTTAGAGGAATAAATGCCATTGGAAGCCATTGATTTGTAAGAGGATCTTACTTATAAGGAGTAACTGGTGAAAATTTTGGATGTAGCAGAGCGTATCATGAGAAGTAAGATCATCTGTTTTTACAAGGTCGAGTGGAGCAACCATTCAGAAGAGGAAGCTACTTGGGAGTGAGAAGAGGATCTGAAGTCAGAGTTTCTCCACCTATTCTCTAACCAGCCTGAATCTCGAGGCTGAGATTCCATTTAAGGGGGAGATTTGTAACATCCCAAAATTTTGAGTTTTGAAGGTTTGTAACATCCCAAAATTTTGAGTTTTGGAATGTTTGAGTTTAAAATAAACCATTTGCATTTTTCTTAAATTAATTAAAGCTTAATTTGAATTTTCTAATAATGAAAATATTTAATTTGATTAATCTATGCATTAAACAAAAGATTTCAAGTTTTAGTTGGGTTCATTATGCTACAAGGAATTTTTTTTGTATTTTTCTAGTTTTTTCTAAATTTATTTGCTATTATTTGGATTTATTTGAATTTTTGGAAATTTATTAAATTGAAAAATATTTTTATTTTCTAAATTTGCCTCGGGCCAAATCCTCTCCAGCGCATCCCTATTCCTTCCGCTTTGGCCCGATTCCTATTCCGCTCCATCAACCCACTTCATTGAGCCCGCCTCTCCGTGGCTCAAGGCGTCACAAGGTCTCTAACCCGGCTCGCTCCGCGCCTAATCGGCAAGGCCGTCACGCGTCGCCACACCGCCACGTGACCTAACCCTAGCCACCATCTCGGAGTCCTCGCCCAGCATGCCTCTCGAGGGCTATAAATGTGCCGCCGCACCCCCATCGAGATTCGTCGTTTCGCGCTGCACCCGTCGCTCGAGTGTCCTCCATAGTCGAGAACAACCTCGCCGGAGTTCTCCACCGTGGCTAAAGCGTTCCACCACCTCTAACTCCTCCGCTGGAACCTCTCCACCATAGCCAAGCCATTCTTCATGTCGCCCGTGTTGAGCTCTTCTATATCTGGTACTGATTCACTGAGACCCACGTCTTCTTCCTTGCGTCCAGTGAAATAGCGTCGCCGCTCACCATCGACCTGCTTCGCCTAATCGTGGCTGCCCGATCATCTGCCAGCGCTTCGAATTGCGCCATGCCTCCGCCGCTTGCATCCGTGCCTCTCCACTGTCTGATCCAATCATGGCCACTAGATGCATGACGCATGGCCCGTCCGCATCGAAGGCCGACGTTAGCGATCGTGTCAATCGAGTACTCGTGATCTGCGCTTAACGTGTTCGCTGCACAAGACTACGTAATCCTTTGCGCCACGTCAGCCCTAGCTAGTTCAGTGGATTAGGTCTACCGTGAACCTGCTGACGTCAGTGTTGCACAATAAAAGAATTTTCTTTAAAAAATAATTCTAGAAAATATTTCTTTTTCTTTTTCTCTGAATTTAATCTTTTGGAGACTAGTTCTCTCTCATACGAACTCCGATTGAGGCGATTCAAATTTATAAATTTTTCTAAAATCGAGATCTATCTTCTAGAGCCATTTATTTTCAGTTTTGAGCTTGGTTGAGTCTCTATTTGGTATTTATTTGGGTTTGTTACTTTCTTTTCCGGTAGACGTGAATTCCGAAGGAGCAAATAGAGACTTTAAAAACCAAGACTCAGCATTAGATCAGCAAGGCAAGTCGTAACCTTTGATCATATTGAACCTATGTTTGCAAAAGTACTTTGTTTTATACAACTAGATGCTATTTTTGTATTAATGCTTATTTCATGGAAATAGTTATTCACCTGGTTGACATTATGCCACTTTGACTATCAGAATGCCATGTATCCATTGTTAATCCTAGGTTGGGACATTTCTCGTTGGACATGATCATATTATGAACAGTGGGTTATCGTAGGTATGCTTAGACCAGCTTAGTTGTATGATGGGATTCATATCATATGTGAATTAATGTTAATTTTGACTTAATGAGATATTGAATCATGGGTATTAGCCACTATTGTAAAATTTATTGTGCCATGGCAGGGTATGCCATTGGTCTTGGTTGAACAAAATGTTTTCCCTCAGGCAAGTGATCGTACCGTAAAGGGGGCACTTTCTAGCACATTGGCATATGGTTGTCTTGCCTGAGACACTTAAGAACTTAATCTTGTGTGCCACTAAACTGGGTCTAACCGTGCAACCACAAGTCTAGTATGGGATAGACCTAGCTAATTAGTTTACAATATCTAATCTTGAGTACTACCAATTGTTGGTGTGGGTTCCAAGATGGGAGGGTAGATTCACATGGCTTAAGAGGGGACCCCAAGAGGCAAAACCTTAGAGGGCAGTACCGAGTTTATGTTGTGCATTGTAAAGGCTTTGTTATGATATCTCTGCAACACACCAAAGGAAATGTGTTAATATCGATTGGACCAAGAAATGTTTATGTCTTTTGGGTAAAGCTGTACAACCTCTACAGAATGTAAAACTATTCAAATAGCTGTGTCCACAGTCATGGATGTGCTCAAGAATTTCACACAAGGTATAGAGTGTTTCAATAAATGTGGGAGTGTGGAATTGTTGGGATGTGAACGGGGGAGTTCACTGTTGTTTTGTTGTCTAAAGTTGTACTATTGAATTTAGTGGTTTGATAATTGTTTTGGATGGTGTAGGGTGATGTCTCACCATTCTGTTCATATTGTATACCATTGATTTACTAGTTATTTATTATCTTTTTCATCAATATGCTTTCAATCTATTTACTGTATTTTGATTCAAATTATTGCTTTCTGCAAATGAACCATGTGACTATCCTTTGTCATGCCTTGCATGAATATTGCATCATTTCCCTACGGCTTGTTGAGTACTTTTTGTACTCATGGCTTTATGCCTTTGTTGATTAGTTGCTGAGGAAGGACCAGAAAATAATGAGTATCAAGAAGAGGAATACTATGAAGACTACGTGGACTAGGAAGGTGTTTCCCCAGATGATTGCCTGTGGCATGTCGAATGGCCCAAGTTATTTTATTTCCGCTGCAACAGTTTATTTGTTTCTTAAGCCCATAAGGCATAGTTGTACGAACCTTGACATAAGGTTATTTGCTTTAAATAATAACAATTTGCTTCTTCTTAGTTAATTCATTGTTTGGAATGATATTTCATCTGTGTTGTTACTGTGTGAACTAGCATGATCCTGAACTAGTGCAGTATACACAGAGAGTTTCAGATTTGCAAATCCGGGTCTCGATAATAATCTTGGATTGGTGTAGAATGAGATTGAGTTTCTTCTTGCCTCCTACAAACTTCTCGAGAGTACTCATAAGATATTCACAGTCGCAGAAGAGAGAAGCACATAAAGAACTGGGAAGAGGGGAGGAAGAAGAACAAGGAAAAGAAGAACTACTGGCACATACATTTTCTCCCTCAGCACGACTACCTCAATTTTGAGGGCCTCGCTCGAATCACAAGCAATATTTCTAATCCTAAGGGTCTAGGCCTCAATCTTCTTCCTATGTTTGACTTGAATTTCATCCAAGTCCCCCTCGATCATATCACATCGCAAGCAACTTTCTTGTGACTTACCTAGTAAGTTCTTAGCAAGTTTAGCACACTTGATATTTAAAGATTCATTGTCAAGTTTTAGTTACCTACATCCCTCACATGAGCTGACTGAGTCCTTAGAAGCATGCATTTCTAGTTCATCATTTCTAGTAGAAAGTTTCGTAAGGTGAGTGCTCATGGCATCAATTTCAGCAAGCAATTTAGGGCAATTTTCACATGAAGGAGTAGAGTGAGGATGAAGAAAACAAGCATCTAAAGACATAGCATTAACAAATTCATTGCTAGCATTCTTCAATCTAAGGCCATCAAGTTCAGAAAGCACACTATCATACATGGTCCTTAGGTTCTCTAGCTCCACAAATAGGGCATCACACAAAGAACAATCATTAGAAACTTGAGATGGGGAAAATCTAAAATAAGCTAACTCCCAAGTCAAAGTACCTACTTCCTTCTCAAGCTTCGTATATAGCTAGCTCTAGCTCTAGCATAAATTTTTTCTAATTTGCAGAAATCTTCATTGAGCTAGTCATAGGAGGGTACATCGTCCGAGTCGCTGTAGAGCTTGGAGTCGCTGATGCCATTGGCATCTGCCATGAAGCACATGCTGGTAAAGTCGTCACTTCCTTTCTTCTCTTGTGTATCATCCTTACCCTCATCGCTCCATGTCTCCATGTCAGAGAGGTTGATGTCATCAAGTGCGGCGAGAACGCGGTGGAAGAGTTTCTGAAGGATCGGAATGGCGAACAGAGGGGGAGTGAATGGTCGCAATCAAATTTTCCCACACATAGATTCCAAAAGGCTAACACAAAAGATCGCCCAAAGAGGTGGAGGTTCTAGAGTAGAAGAGCTGGTAGTACTATGGGGAACCGTCCCCGGGACTCCACTGATTCACCTAAATGCGTGGTACATCTCGAGTGAATCAAGGGAACCTCGGGTGTTCCGTGAATATACCCGTGTTGGTCCCAGGAAAGTTCGCCAACACGCGCATTCTTGTCCAACAGTTGACATCACAACACATACACAATTATCGGAAGCATAAACATCATTACATTCCAAAAGTAGGACTGTTGTCCATAACAACATATTTAGAGTTATTACACTAAGTAGCAGTGGAAATCATAAGATAAACAACAAAAGGGACAGCATGGCATGCCCCCAAACCCTCAGGCAACCAACTAGGGCAAGAACGGCGACTAAACGTTAGAATCGTCGAAATCTGCCCGGTAAAAGTCCCCGGGCAGTGCCTCATCCTCACCTGCAGCAAGTGGTCAATTCGATTGAGTACAAAGAGTGTACTCGCACAATAATATAAGTTGTATGCTGAATTCTAACTACATGTAGTTACTACATCAAAGGAAGGCAAAACGGTAATTTCAGCATAAAGCAATATTTGGGATAAATCATAAAACAAGTATAGACTGACAGATCGCATTTTGTAAACATTTGCAAAATCTAATACATAATATAACATCATCATAATCACATTGATATCATGCCTTCAAGCATTCTCCGAACCATGAGTTCCATCGCTTATGTTCGATTACACACACAAGTACTCCAATACTCGTGTCTTTTTCCCACTCCCATCCCATTCTTACCAAATTCTTAATACTCGCCCAGTGACTGACAAATTAAGCAATCGTCCTTAACCATGGACGTGGCTATTCGAATAGTTTAAACTCTGCAGAGGTACGACTTTACCCACACGACATGCCACACTCGTTAGCCAAGCTATTAACACATTTCCTTGGATGTGTCGGCCAAGGTGAACATGACAAACTATTTTCCAGTATGTATGGTAGTGTATCTAAACCATCCGGATGACTATGACCCTTGATCCCGCATGCCCAGTGCCCAGTGTGTGTGGATCAAGGAGTACACCCGTTGTTGGACATCCCCAACTCAACAAAGTTCGAGGGACTCCGAGGACGTTCCTTGACGCTCCCACGAGCTCAAGAAATTCCGATGGACTTTCCTTGACGCTCCACTAAGCCTAAGGAATTCCGGGTGCACATGGTTTACACACCCTAGTCATACATAAGTACTTGGTTACGCCGTCCCATAAACGGCGTGTGGTTCGCACGATAGTTACTCAAAGAGACGTCACCAAGATTCAATCCTTAAGGTCCTTAACCAATATCTCTACTCATTGACCACCATTTGAAACCATCATCATCATAATAATTCTTGATCATTGCGACCGATGGATTAAGTCCATCTATCGCGGTTTCTAACGATGTTCTAAGCATGGCTAAGCAATTCGCATGAACCCATATACAATAATAATAAACCAACCACCTAGGGTGACAATAGAATATGGAAAGAACATGGCAAGGGATAACATAGCAATGTGGCAATAGCTAAGAATTCTACCCAATCATAATTGTAATTGAAAGTAACCATGCAATTGATAGAATAATTCCAAAAATGTAAATTTCAAATAGTAGGAGCAATCATGGTCAAGGAGTAAAGTAGTGCCTTGCTGCTCGTTCTTGACTTCGAAGGCGTAGTCGTACTCGGGAGTGCCTTCCGAAACATCAACACCTAACGAGAAAATCAAATTCAATAAACACCAAATCAAGAATTCAAATGGTACACACGATTAAAATATGTGTGAAATGCTCATGATGCATAATACTAATTATAATATGAAAGTACCAATTTAATTTGTGAAGTTTGGACTTGTGTGTCAAAAGTTCAAGTCTTAGGGGCATTTTATCAAGTTATGTTCGGAGTATCCGAGTGTCACTTCGGAATGTCCGAGTGGATCCCCTCGGTCTAGAGCTAAATTCTATTCGGACTATCCAAAATTTTATTCGAAATATCCGAAAGGTTCGGACTGTCCGAGTGGAACCTCGGACTATCCGAGCTGGCCTGTTCTGTTTCAAAACGGCCGTTTGTCCATTTGCTTCCATACTTCATAGAAATAGACTAGGACTTCAAAAGGGTGGACTAGGGTGGGATCTTACCACTACGGGGTTACTTTTGCACTTGGTGACGGTTGGTTTCGGCAAGGGAATGACAAAAGGTGTCGCAACGCCGGTTCTCGCGGTTCGTCTCCTCCTAGCTCGTATAGACGACAATGACCTCACTTGCTCGTGCTCGCAACAGCAACTAGCCCTCCTCCTCAAGCTTCCATGCGACATGCGCGTCCCGATTCAAGGTGTGATGATGGATTCCATGGAGAAGAAGGAAATGAGTCAGAATGGCAAAATTTCAGAACATGGGGAGAAAGGAAACCGGTTACCACTCACCCAAAACTTGGTGCCTCAAGAATCCATTTGGATGGATTTGGAGCTCTCGATCTTGGCTTCGATGTAGTATGACATGCACAAGCTCAAACTCAAGATTTGATGGAATTTTTGGGGGAGAATGGCAAGGAGTTGAAGGAGAGGTTCTTGCTGTTTTTCAGGTGAGGGCTGAGCAAATGAGCAGGTAGGGGAGGGAAAACCAAGGTGTAGCACCTTATATATGGCTGCCCATTCCTACTTACATGTGGGGCCAGGTCCCACATGTCATAGGGTGAGTAAAATGGGTGGGTATGAGTGATTAAAGTGAGAAAGGTCATGGAGGGGCTGTGCAGCCCACAAGTTCCTATGCAAGGTAGGGCCCATGCGTCATTGACGGGTTAGGTAAGTGTGTAGAGGTGAGTAAAGTAAGAAATGGTATGGTGGGTATGTGCAGCCCACTCTCCTTTCCCTTATGAGCATGGCCCACATGTCATTGACTAAGATAAAATAACCTGTGTGCAGTTTGGAAAATGATTTTTAGGATTTTGTTACTCCCTCCTCATGCAAGATAAATGTCCTAACACTTGTATGATAATAATTAAGTGAGGATTTTAATGACATTACGGAAGACGTTAGCATGACAAGCCTCACTTACCGGATTAACGAAAATTGGGCTGTTACAAGCCTACCCCGCTTAAAAGAATCTCAACCCCGAGATTACACGGCTTCATTGAAGAGGTAGGGGTATTCAGCTCGAAGATGATCCTCACGTTCCCAGGTGGCCCCATCAGGGGTGTGATTACTTCATTGAACCTTAAAGAATTTGATAGTGTGGTTTCGAGTAACACGCTCTCTCTCGTCGAGAATACAAATGGGATGCTCCTTGTAGGATAGATCGGGTTGTAATTCGAGAGTGTCCAACTTTGTGGCTTCGGTTGGGACACGAAGGCATTTCTTCAATTGAGAGACATAAAATACATCATGCACATCGGCTAGTGAAGGGGGAAGCTCCAATTGATATGCCACGCTCCTCGTTTTGCTATAATCCGGAAAGGTCCGATGTAACGAGGGGCTAGCTTTCGCTTCACATGAAACCGACGAACACCTTTCATTGGTGAGATCTTGAGATAGATGTGATCACCAACTTCAAATTTGAGTTCACGGCGACGACGATCAATGTAGCTCTTTTGACGAGACTGCGCGGTCCGCAACCGTTTGCGAATAAATCGAACTTGTTCTTCCACTTCGATGACTAGTTCGGGACCAAACAGGGGTCTCTCTCCGGACTCAGACTAGTTAAGTGGACTTCTGCAAGTCCTTCCATAAAGAGCCTCCAATGGACACATTTGGAGACTAGCTTGATAGCTATTATTGTTGGAGAACTCCGCGAAGGGTAAGCATTTCTCCCAATTCTTGCCGTAGGTAAGGGCACAAGCCCTAAGCATATCCTCAAGAATTTGGTTCACCTGTTCAGTTTGTCCATCTATCTGAGGATGATATGTGGTGCTGAAAAAGAGTTGAGTCCCTATGGCCTTGTGGAGGCATTGCCAAAAATGCGAGGTAAATAGGGTACCCCGATCTGAGACAATCCTTTTGGGAACACAATGAAGAGACACAATTCGATAAAGATATAACTCAGCTAACTTGCTCATCAGATGTATCGCTGCCTTGACAGAAGAAAATGAGCGATCTTCGTCAATCGTTCAACGATTACCCATATAGAATCAAAACCTTTTTGTGTCTTGGGCAACCCGGTGATGAAATCCATACTAATCTCTTCCCACTTCCACATAGGAATGGGCAGTGGTTGAAGTGTGCCTGCTGCACGCAAATGGTCAGCTTTCACCCGCTGGCATACGTCGCACTCGGCGACATACCGGGCAATCTCTCGCTTCATCCGGGTCCACCAGTGTCTTGGCTTAAGATCTTGGTACATTTTTGTACTCCCGGGATGAATAGAGAATGTGGAGTTATGAGCCTCATCAAGAATTAGTGCCTTCAATTCCTCACAATTTGGCCTTCAATGCCGTTCTTGGAATGTCACCCGATCTGATCTTGATTTGATGGTAGCCTGATCTCAAGTCAAAGATTCAATCTTTTTGTCCGAGAAGAAAGAGCACTTAAAGAAGAGCAGAAAGAATAGGAAAATCGGTGTAAGACTTGTTCCTGATCTAGAAAAGCGAAAAGATCTGGAGGTTTAGACACAGCAAGCTAGGGGCACACAGAAATGAACTACAAGATCAAACAACTCAAGAACGCAAAAGACGCAAGAAAGAATGCAGAAGGAAGAATCAACTTGCGTGAAGTAAATTGCGTAACTTAAATTGCAGAAAGTAACTTGCATAAAGTAAATGACAAAAGGAAAAATGCAAGTATTGAAATCTTTGATATGTATCTTGTATTCTTGGAAGGGAGGTTACAAAGCCACACACACAAAAGTGGGCAAAGCTCAATAGAGCACTCAAAAACCTCTAAAACCCTTCTGGGATCCCTCACCAACCTCTACTGTTGAGGGAGGCATCCCTCCATATTTATACAACTCTTGGGCTACGTACCACCCTTAGATGCAGCTCTCAACCCTAGAGACTCATCTAAGGGCTAGGAAGCACCCACTCACACAGTCTGCAAGGGGAAACCCTAAACCCGCTAACACAGGGTTTTTCTTGCACGACTCTCGAAGCATACTACTAGACCCGCTAATTCACCCAGCTAACCACCTGGTTAACCACTCGGCCAACCACCTGTTGAGTCCTTAACAACCCCTAGATCGTAGCAGAGTACTCAACTCAGAAGAAAACCTATCAAAAAGCTAAATACCATGCAGTAAGAACTGGAAGCACTCGGCACTTGGCCTTCAACAAAGGAAGAAAACCAGTCAAAAAGCTAGACGCACTTAGCAAAGATGGGAACCACTCGGAACACAGTACTTAGCAAAGAGACCTGTCGGAAAGTTAGAGGAACTCAGCAAAGGCTGGTAGCACTTGGCATTTAGCAAAGAAAACTAGTCGAGAAGCTTGAAGCACTTAACAAAGAAACACGACTTGGTTGAGACCTTATCAAAATGCTCCAAGACAATTTTAACTCGGATCAACCTTTCAAGCTAGTCAGCTACTCATCGGATCAACGTTTAATCTAGTCAATTACTCATCACACAAAGGTATAGACCTCCACATGGTCTTTCAATCTCCCCCTTGTTGAGTATATTGACAAACACATATAAAAGGCATAAGATGAGTTTGAGCAAAGAAAGCATTTTGATTACCAGACTGAAACTTGGAAGACAATGAAAACAACAGATTATACCCAAGTCGGTAACAAAAATTTCATTCCAAGATGCCTTTTTGGATAACTTCTCTCACCCTTTTGTCAATATAGGCATCAAGATGGCATTTACTATCTTATCCCTTCTTTTTGATTTTATGCAAGAGATGCAGCCTAAGAGAACTTTGAATATTATCTGAGTGGTCAACAAGACAAGTTATGACACCAAGCTAAGTTATGACCAGAATAGACTAAGTTGAGCCATGACCAAGGGCAAATAAATATTTTGCTAGTAAGATTTAATTGAAACCACGGTGTTTTTAGCAAGATTGAACATGAGTAGCACTTGTCATTAGTTTCAAAACTAGAAGCAAAGCTATTCAAAGGATCAAATGGAAAATCGAGAGTTCAACCTACTCAACACTTTGGGGAATCTATAAGTTCATACAAAGTTCTTCGAGCTTAGACATTTTTATTTATTGGATGCAAATTTTTCTTTGAATCTTTGAAAAAATATAGCGGGGGTGCAAATGTTTGACATTATTTGCATTCTTTACCCACATATATATTTGCATTTTTAAAGCAATTGACTCAAGCCATATTCGATCATCTCAAGAGGAACTCTTAAGAGAGTGATCTTGGTCATACACAACACATTCCAAGTTCATCTCAAGTGCAAAGAGAAGCCGTCTTGTGGATATGAGGTGTTGAGTCTAAAGCACAAAAAGTGTCAATTTTGCTTCACTTTCATTTTATCATTTTGATTGCTAAGCTAGTGAAGGACTCAAGTGTGGATTAAACAAGATTCACCCAAGTTGCTATAGGGACTCTAGAGAATTCCAAAGTTCACAAATCATAGTAAATGCATCTAGAGAAGAAACTTAGCAAGTAAACGCAACATGTTTTACTTTTAAAGCTTTTTTTTGCAAGCTTAGCAAGTTAAATAAACTTGGTCATATCTAAGCAAGTAATTTTCTTCATAATATAGCATGGTGTATAAAATGAAATATGGATCATTTGCATAATAGACAAAGCTCATAAAATAAAAAATCAAGTCTATATGCAATGCATGAGACAGATTCTTAAACTCCCCATCAATATGTGATTCCAATATAGCACAAATCTGGTTCAAATTGAGTTATTAGCAAGATTAAGCTCAAGAAATATATCAGTACGAAGAAATCAGAGTAAACTCAATCAAGAAGACCAGAAGATCAGAACAGAAGGGTGAGTGCAAGAAACAGACTTCAGACTTCTGGGTAACAAGAGGGAAGAGAACTTGAGATAACGCAAGAAGAACCAACATACACCCAGATAATAAAGAAGAGAAAGAATAGACTGAAAAAGATATAATACATAATATACAGATCAGCTCCCCCTCACAAAAGGCCGTAAGGGCATACAACCCCAAGCTCACTCCTCAAGGCAACAAACCTAGAGCTATCCAAAGGCTTGGTAAAGATATCGGCCAACTGGTTGTCACTCTCCACAAACTGAAGCATTATGTCTCCTTTCTTCACATGGTCTCTAACTAAATGATATCTAACATCAATGTGCTTAGTCTGAGAATGCTGCACTGGGTTCTTGGTAATGCACATAGCAGAAGTGTTATCACAGAAATGTGGAACACTCTCTATTCTTAACCCAAAGTCCCGCAAGGTCGAGCTCATCCAGAGTACCTGGCTACAGCAACTGGCCGTAGAAACATACTCAGCCTCAGCGGTGGACTGTGTGACTTCAGACTACTTCTTAGAAGACTAAGAGACAAGCAAAGTGCCAATGAATTGGAAAGTGCAGAAGTGCTCTTCCTATCTATCCTACAGCCGGCAAAGTCTGCATTAGAAAAGGCTCTAAGAGATAGACAAGAAGAAGAGAGTACAACATACCATAATCAATGGTAGCTCGAAGGTATCTAAAGATGCGCTTCACCGCCTGGCGATGAGAGGCACGAGAAGAAGCCTGAAAGCGAGCACACATACACACGGCAAAGTGTATGTCCGGCCGAGAGGCAGTGAGATATAAGAGAGAGCCAATCATGCTCCGGTACACCTTTTGGTCAGCAGGTTCACCATCCTTATCGGGCTCGAGGACAGTAGTGGTGGCCATAGGAGTCATCACAGGCTTCCCATCGGACATATCAAACCATGTTAGGAGGTCCCGAGTGTACTTTGCTTGGTGCAGAAAAGTAACCTCCCGAGTCTACTTGATTTGGAAGCCAAGAAAGTAGCTCAACTGGCCCATCATACTCATCTCGAACTCTATGCTCATTACCTCAAAAAATTGAGATACAAGAGAATGAGCAGAGCCACCAAAGATAATATCATCCACATAAATCTGGATAAGAAGAAAATGAGAATCTTGGTACTTGATGAACAGAGTCTTGTCTACAATATCCATTTTGAAACCATGACTGAGAAGATAGGACTTAAGCCTCTCATACTAAGCTCTATGGGCCTGCTTAAGTCCATACAAGACTTTCGAAAGCTTGTAGACATGGTTCAGGTATTTGGGGTTCTCAAATTCTGGAGGTTGCATGACATATATCTCTTCCTCAATGAAGCCATTGCGGAATGCACTCTTGACATCCATTTGATAGATCTTAAAGACCTGGGATGCAGAGAAAGCAAGCAGGATTCTAATTGCCTCTAGTCTAGCTACAGGGGCAAAGGTCTCCTCGAAGTCAAGACCCTCAATCTGAGTGAATCCCTGTGCAACTAGCCTAGCTTTATTGCTAATAACAACTCCATCCTCACTCTGCTTGTTTTTTAACACCCACTTGGTCCCAATGAGATTATGACCAGATGGGGGTTCTACAAGCTGCTAGACTTTGTTCCTCTCAAAATTTTCCAGTTACTCATGCATAGCATTAATCCATGATTCATCGGACAGTGCATGAGTAACATCCCTTGGCTCAAAAAAGGCAACAAAGGCAGAGTGAAGGCAGAAAGAAGATAAACCTGATTTTGAGTGCGTGACACACTCAAATAGATCACCGATGATCTGCTCTGGTGGATGAGAACACTGAATGTGGCGAGGAGGACCAAAAGCAGAGGTGGCCTCTACTTCTTGAGCAGACGAGGAAGGAACAAAGCCACTTGCAAAAGAGCAGTCGGATGGCAAGGGCTGGTCTTCCTGAGGTGCAAAGGTGGAAATAGGAGGTACCTCAGGTGCAGAGGAGACTGGATTAGGTGAGACACCAAAATCTTTATCATCCTCTACAAAGATGGTCTCGAAGGGATAGGAAGAGCCTGAAATATCGGGTCTATCACCTGGGCTAGCCTCATCAAAGGTTACGTCACAGGTTTCTATGATCCTATTCGCATCACAACTCCAGACCCTATAGTTATAAGAAAAAGTCGAGTAACCCAGAAAAATCCCATCAGAAGAACGAGATTCAAACTTGTTCAAGTTACCAGACTTCAAAATAAAGCATTTGCAACCAAAAACGCGAAAATGAGAAACACTGGACTTTCACCCATACCTCAACTCATAAGAAGTGCGATGCAAATGTGCTCTCAAGAAAACGTGATTGGAAACATGACAAGCAGTAGCTATAGCCTCAGCCCAAAACTTTCTAGGAGTACTGTACTCGTTTAGCATCGTCCTGGCCATCTCAACGAGGGTCCTATTCTTCCTTTCCACTACACCATTCTGCTGAGGGGCGTAGGGAGAAGAGAACTGATGCTCTAAGCCAGACTCCACACAGAAATTCTCAAAGTAGGAGTTCATGAACTCAGTGCCATTATCACTGCGTATAGCTCGTAATGCACCTGAGAGCTCAATAGACAACCTACTAACAAATCCCCTGAAGTGAGAAAAAGTCTCATCCTTTGAGGCCATGAAGAATACCCAAGAATACCTCGAGAAATCATCAACAATGACAAGGACATACCACATCCCTCCTGCTGACTGCACTCTAGTTGGACCAATAGTGTCCATGTGCAAAAGCTGTCCTGGTGCATCAGTCATCATGACTAGAGGATGAGAAGCAGTAACCATCTTGCCATGTCGGCAGGGAGAGCAAACTATGTTTTTGACCATCTTGAGCTAGCGCAAGCCACGAATACGATCTCATCTGCTAACTCTGGTCAAATGATCAAAACCAATGTGACCAAGTCTCCTATGCCAGAAGAAAAGATCACGGGACTCAGAAGCAATTAAACACCAAAGAGAGTCTCCAGAAGAAATAGAAAAATCAGCACAAAAGACTCGCCCAAATCTAGAAATCCCGCAAACCAACCCTCCTGATGAATCAAGGATTCTACAAGCATTACTCTTAAAGTTTACCTCGAAAGAATCATCAATAAGCTGAGAAACAGAAAGCAAATTATATTGCAGCTTACTCACTAAGGCAACGTCTTAAGAATAAAATTTTCATTAATGCGAATGGTACCTTTAGTAATAACACTACCTGAAGAAGCATCCCCAAAAGTGATCAACTCATCACCGGGGGCTTTGACTAGGGAAGAGAACCAACAAGAGTCTCCGGTCATATGGCGGGAACAGCCGGAGTGAACAATCCAAACATCTCCCTTCCCTATCTGACAAACCTGATCAAGCCAAAAGATAGAGAGGAGACTCAGTACTGGGATAAAGTGAGGACCTGGGAACCCAATACTGAACCACATGACGTCTCAAAGTACTAGCCATAGAAGGAGAAAACTGGACTCTAGCATCTATCTGACGCTCAACTCTCACAAGATCAGTAGAAACAACTCTAGTAGGAGATCTGGGAGCTGTCACTAGTTTAGTTCGGCGTGGTGCAAAGGCTGGACCATCCCAACAAGGCTGCCTAAATCTCCTACTTGAAAACACCTCACGCCGCTGATATCTACCTCGATGGGAAAAATGAGGAATATGAAAGGGACGGTGGAAAGACTGACCACAAGCAGCTCCAGAACTAAGACTTGACTAAACAGCATGAAAACTGAGTCCTGGACGTTGCCCAAAAAACAGACGATTTTTCAATTTGTTTAGTAGCAGTGTGTGCCTTAGATGCACTCGGGATTTGACAATGACCCTGAATACATCTAGGAGCACCAACATGCTTACATTTTGTGACTTTGTCACACCTATAACAGAAATCTACTAGGTGACCATTCTTCTTACAGAAGGTGCATGAGTACTTTGCCTTACTAGAGGCAGAAGTGATAGGAGGAGCACCCTTCTACTCAAAAGTCCCATGGACAACCCCAGTAGATCTAAACACAGTTACTCACCCTGGAAGCTACCACAATTTCTCCACTTTTGGATCCACGCACAATGGTTAGAGGATGAGTCCTAGCGTGTTCCAAGGAGTCAAATCCTAGACCCTGATTAAATCTGCTTATTTTTTATTGGTCTAGAATGAGATTAAGTTTCTTCTTGCCACCTACAAATTTTTCAAGAGTGCTCGTGAGATACTCACACTCTTGAAAAAGAGAGACACAAGAAGAACAGGGGTGAGTGGAAGAATAAGAACCAGAAGGAGAGGAAGAAACACCAGCACGTGCATTTTTCTCCCTTAGCACGGCTGCCTCAATCTTGAGGGCCTCACAAGAAATGCAGGGAGCTTCTCTAATCCTAAGGGCTTGGTCTTCTAACTTCTTCCTAAGCTCGACTTGGATTTTATCCAAATCCCCCTCAATCACAGAACAATGTAAGCAACTCTTAAGTGACTTATCTAGTAAGTCCTTATCAAGTTTGGCACACTTGACATTTAAGGCTTCATTGTCAAGTTTTAGTTACTTACAACCCTCACATGAGTTGATAGGGTCCTTAGAAACATGCATTTCAAGTTCATCATTTCTAGAAGAAAGCTTCCCAAGGTGAACGCTCATAGCATCTATTTCAGGAAGTAATTTAGGGCAATTTTCATATGAAAGAGTAGCATGAGCATGAAGAAAACTAGCATCTAGAGAGGAAGCATCATCAGTCCGAGTGCTAGCATTCTTCGACCTAAGACTTTCAAGTTCAGTTTACACACTATCATGTAAGGTCCTTAGGTTCTCAAGCTCCACAAGCAGGGCATCACACAAAGAACAGTCATCAGTGACTCGGGAGGGAGAAGATCTAAGAAAAGCTAACTTCCGAGTAAGGATACCTACTTCCTTCTCAAGCTCCATACACAATTCTAGCTCTAGCATGAAATTTTCCTAATTTGCAAAAAGCCTCATTGAGCTGGTCATAGGAAGGTACCTCGTCCGAGTCGCTGTAGAGCTCGGAGTCACTGATGCCGTTGGTGTCTGCCATGAAGCAAATGCCGGAGAAGTTTTCGCCGCCTTTCTTCTCTTGCGGATCATTCTCGCCTTCGACGCTCCATGTCTCCGTGTCAGAGAGGTTGATGTCGTCAAGGGCAGTGAGGACGCGGTGAAATAGTTTCTTGTTCTTTGAGAAGTTGCGGTACTTCTTCTCGTGTGCCAGCTCACGAACTGGAGGCTTCTTGTTGTAGTTCTTGTCAGTGTAGTCATTCTTGCTGGAACCGTCAGAGTCATTTTTGCTCGTCTCCAGTTTTGGACAATTTGCTCGAATGTGATTGGGGCCACCACATTCGAAACAAGTGATCACACCACCCCTTTTTCTCTCTCTCACCGTTTTGTAGGCGTGAGAAAATTTGCGAGCTAAAAGAGCAAGCTCAGTTTCTGGGAACTTGTCCAGATGGTCATCGCTTAGCTCACAAAGGGCGGAGAGAGAAAAGATAGCAGAAGAGTCGGAAGAAGAGGAACAAATGGGATCAATAACCAAAGCCATTAACTGAGATTTTGTCTTGTAAGAGACGACGTCGATCTCATGAGTCTTGAGACGGGGATAAAGCCCACCAAGAGTCAAGGTCGACAAATCGTTTGTGTCCTTGATGGTGGTTACCTTCATTTTTCAAATGCGAAGATCAAGTGCAGTCAAGAAGTGTCGAGCATTATCCTAGTCAGGGTATGTACAACCAACTGCCCGGAGATCGCTCAAAATTTTCGTAAATCGACCAAAGCACTCATCAAAACTCTCACCAGCGTGTTGTTCAAACTTGTTGTATTCACACTTGTGTTGACCTGCCTTACGGTTTTGATTTGAGTAGTACCCTCATGGTAAGCATCGAGGGTCTCCCAGATCTCATGAGCGGATCGCAGATGAGCGATCCTGCCATACTCACTGCAGCTAAGTCCCTGTATGAGGATGTTTCTTGCCTTAGCATTTGCCTCCACATCACCCATATTTCCGGCTGTGACGTGTTCATCGGCAGGAACATCATACGGGAGCTTTACCTTCTGCCAAATCAGGAAGCCCTGGGCAGTGATGTATGATTCCATCCTCGACTTCCAAAAAGGAAAATCAATGCCACAAAAAATGGGAGGCTTGGTGGAATACTTGCCTGTTGCCATGGCTCTTGAGACCGGTCAAGATCTATGAAAAGAGCAGAACCGGCTCTGATACCAATTGGAGTATTGGAATGGCGAACAGAGGGGGGGTGAATGGCCGCAATCAAATTTTCCCACACATAGTATTCCAAAAGGCTAACACAAAAGATCGCCTAAAGAGGTGGAGGTTCTAGAGAAGAAAAGCTGGTAGTACCCTACAGGAGTAGGTGAGAGTACCAGACCCAAAAGTTCCTCACGAACAGCTAATTCAACCCAAAACAAGAATCACAAGAACTTTTGATCGGCTAAACAAAACTCGCAGAAATTTGGTAGATGAGATCTTGGTTCACCGAGACACTTGATTCTTGAACCGATCACCAAGATTGATCTCAAAGATTCAATCTTTCTGTCCGAGAAGAAAGAGCACTTAAAGAAGAGCAGAAAGAACAGGGAAATCGGTGTAAGACTTGTTCCTGATCTAGAAAAGCGAAAAGATCTAGAGGTTTAGACACAGCAAGCTAAGGGCGCACAGAAATGAACTACAAGATCAAACAACTCAAGAACGCAAAAGACGCAAGAAAGAATGCAGAAGGAAGAATCAACTTGCGTGAAGTAAATTGTGTAATTTAAATTGCAGAAAGTAACTTGCATAAAGTAAATGACAGAAGGAAAAATGCAAGTATTGAAATCTTTGATATATATCTTGTATTCTTGGAAGGGAGGTTACAAAGTCACACACACAAAAGTGGGCAAAACTCAACAGAGCACTCAAAAACCTCTAAAACCCTTATGGGATCCCTCACCAACCTCTACTGTTGAGGGAGGCATCCCTCCATATTTATACAACTCTTGGGCCACCTACCACCCTTAGATGTAACTCTCAACCCTAGAGACTCATATAAGGGCTAGGAAGCGCCCACTCACACAGCCTGCAAGGGGAAACCCTAAACCCGCTAACACAGGGGTTTTCTTGCACGGCTCTCAAAGTATACTACTAGACCCCCTATTCCTATCAACTAGACTGTACACCAACAATCCTCATTGATCCTCGCAACATCTAGCTAGTATCTGCTCTTTTCCTTGCCTTCTTGGCTTACCCGAACTCCGTCTCCGGTCATCTTCCGGTGATCTCCCAACCGTTCTGGACCTTCGACGCGCCTCGCCTAGTCCCGGTCATCTTCCGCCTCACCATGATCCAGCACCGTCGTTCTGCAACCATCAAAGACAAGGAAACTTTTCACACAGCAATGCCCACAATCATATTCACTGATTATCTCCAAATAGTCAAATACAATCTAACCAAAACCAGTCGGCATACCCATATACCCAAGACCACTCGGCTAATACGCTTGGCTAGCCACATGGCTAATTCACCCAGCTAACCACCTGGTTAACCACTCAACTAACCACCTACTGAGTCTTTAATTACCCCTAGATCGCAACAGAGTACTCAACTCAGAAGAAAACCTATCAAAAAGCTAAACACCAAGCAGCAAGGACTGGAAGCACTCGGCCTTCACCAAAGGAAGAAAACTAGTCAAAAAGCTAGACGCACTTAACAAAGACAGGAACCACTCGGAACGCAGTACTTAGCAAAGAGACCAGTTAGAAAGCTAGAGGAACTCAGCAAAGGCTGGTAGCACTTGGCATTTAGCAAAGAAAACCAGTCGAGAAGCTTGAAGCACTCAGCAAAAAAACACGACTTGGTTGAGACCTTATCAAAATGCTCCAAGACAATTTTAACTCGGATCAACCTTTCAAGCTAGTCAGCTACTCATCGGATCAACCTTTAATCTAGTCAAGTACTCATCACACAAAGGTATAGACCTCCACATGGTCTTTCAGTTTCTTATTCTTTGAGAAGTTACGGTACTTCTCACGTGCCGGCTCATGAACTAGAGGCTTCTTGTTGTGGTGTTTGTCGATGTAGTCGTTCGTAGCCAGACCGCTAGTGTTGTTCTTGCCCTTCTCCAGCTTGGGGCAATTTGCCCGAATGTGGTTAGGGTCAACACACTCGAAGTAGATGATCATGCCACCTCTCTTCCTCTCTTTCACCCTTTTGTAGGCATGAAAAAACATGCATGCCAACAGAGCAAACTCATTTTCTAGAAATTTTTCCAGTTGGCCATCGCTTAGCTCGCAAAGGGCATAGAGGAAAAAACCATCAGAAGAATCAGAGGTTGATCCAGTGGGATCGGTGACCAAGGTTATCGACTGAGATTTCATCTTCTAAGAGACAACATTGATCTCACGAGTCTTGAGTCGGAAATAAAGTCCATCAAGAGTCAAAGTCAATAAGTCGATAGTGTCCTTGATGGTGGTCATTTTCATCTCCCAAATTCGAAGATCGAGTGCGATCAAGAAATATCGAGCATTATCTGAATCAAGGTATATGCAATCAACTACTCGGAGGTCACCCGAAATCATTGTAAAATGATCAAAGCACTCATCAAGACTCTCACCAGCGTGTTGTTCAAATTTATTATAATCACGCTTGTACTGATCCTGTCTCACCGTCTTGATTTGGGTAGTGCCATTAAGGTAAGGATTGAGGGTCACCAAAATCTGGTGAGTGGATCGAAGGTGAGAGATCCTGTTATACTCACTGTGGCTAAGGCCCTGTATGAGGATGTTCCTTTGATGAGAACACCACATGCTTCAACGATCAAGGTGATGCAAACCAAAGTGTGACCGACCAAAATGGTTGCTCCAACAATCTAGATGATGATGGTTGCATATACCACCCTTTGACCAATTTGGTAAGTTTTGCCTTGGTCAATTAAGGACTTAACCTTGCAAGTATTTGAACTGAGTCATTGATACAACCAATGTCTGGAATGGGACAGACCTAGCAGATTAATTTGTAATGCTTAGATTTTGGAACTATCATGGTTGTGTGGGTTTCGGGTGCACCAGTAGACTCACATGGCGCAAGAGGGTGGCCCTGAGTATGGTAACTAGTTCCATCAGTGTTGAAACCTCAGCGACAGTACTTGGTTTAGATAGTGTATTGTAAAAGCTTTGTTATTATCACTCACCTTTATGGTGTTATGATTATATCTTGTGTGTAAAGTGTATAACCTCTATAGTTTGTCAAACCTATTCAAATAGCAGTGCTTGAGGTATTGAGCAATTCTCGAGGATAACAGATAAGTGTTACATTTTAATAAAATGAACATATAAATGGAGGCGTATGGCTATGGAAGTGTGGAATTGAATTAAGGTTGTGAGTCAGTTTATTTGATAAATAACTAAGAAATTTAAAATTTATTATTTTTATTATTTATTTTATTGTTGTTTCAATCTATTTATGCTCTTCTTTTATAAATGCTGCTTTATTGCAAAATAACCAACTCAACCATTCATTTGGAATAAGCCATGCATGTAGAATAATAAATATGCATTCTATGCACAACTTGTTGAGTGCTTTATGTACTCACCCCTTGCATCAACAAAACACCAATTAGAGAGGAGGCTACACGTGCTTATGAGAGGGAGTTCTAAGAGGAGACAATCAACTAGGGTGCGAAAGTTGTCAGTTTCCTGTAGCAAATTGAAGGGTTGCTATAAATAATTTATTTTTGCTACAGTTTTATTTAAATATTAGTCTTGGCCCAATGTGGCTTATGCATGTTAAGTGGACCATAATGTCGTACAAGTTATAATTAAATTGATGAAGTTCTATTGATATTTCCACTGTGTATGATTGTGATATTCATTTGTATTGAGACTGTGTGCACTAGCGTGATCCTAGACAAGTGCAGAATACACAGAGGGTCTGGATTTGTATATTTGGGTCTGAACACCTATGTGGCACTCCACGTCACACTATTACAGAACCGACCTTTGCTACTGGCCCATCAGTACCAGTTGGGTACGAATCGGGACTAATAGTTAGAACAGTCCCGGTTAACGACTACAGGGCTGCGGGGGGAGATCAGTACCGGTTTAAGACACCAACCGGTACTGATGGTCTAACATCAGTACCGGTTCGTGTAACGAACCGGTACTATTTAGCGGGAGCTCACTACTACCGGTTCGTGACACGAACCGGTAGTGATGTGAGACCATCAGTACCAATTGGTGCCTCCAACCGGTACTGAGTCCCAATTTAAACTTCTTCCTCCTCCCGCTCTCTGCCAGACCAAGATCATTTCAGTGCGCGACAAGAACAATGGAGCTTCGGCCAAGAGCTTCAAGGGTGGGGAGGTGCTACCCAAATTTCAAAATTTTGGTCATTTTACTCGCAACCAAGGTAACTAAGGTTATTAACTTCATTCCTCACTTCATTTGGTGTTAAATAGAGCCTCTTTTTTGCTTGAATTTTGAAGAAAATTTGATCTTTTCCCATGATTGATGAAAGATTATGAATGTAGAGATCTAGCTTGATCTTTTCAAATAGGATACAAAAACTTGTTGTGTAAGCTTAGAATTTGGTTGGATTGTAATGTAGCTCGCATTTAAGGTGTGGATCTAGCTTAAATTTAGGTTTTAGTTTCATCAATCGATGAAGGATGAGGTTTGGTTGCACGTAGTTGGGGGGAGAATGGTGCATGAAAATCATAGAGTTTGGGATCTTCAAATGGCAATAGTTATGTGGAAAAGAAGAAATTTAAATTCATTTGCGTAGTAAAATAATATCAGAAATATGAATGGCTTTATAGAAAATATAAAATGAGTTCAAAATTTGAGAAAATTTTTCAAAAATACTTTGTAATATTTTAAACTTAGAAAAATTATTTCTAGTATAATTTTGGTTTTCATTTCCATCAGCAAATTATTTTTGAAAACATCATTAATTAAATGCTAGAGATTTAGAAAAAAATAAAAATAAATGATTGAATAATAATTTGGAAATTTTTAGGGTGTTACAATTTCAACATGATTGTAGCGGTTGTTATAATTTTTAGGGTGTTACAATTTCAACATAATTTGCAAACAAAGCTGTCGTGAATTTTGTTAGAATTTTGAATCTAGACTCTGATCGACCAATTCTTTTTGTAGGTTGCAAAAACTTGTTGTGTGAGTTTAGATTTTGCTTGGATTATTATTTAGCTCGAATTGAAGGTGTGGATCTAGCTAATATTTAGGTTTTGGTTCAACAATTCATTATCGAAAAATGAGCTAACAGTTATCTTGATGTAACATAATGTAGATGGACCAGTGATGGATGTACATGGACCGATGCTCCCCGAAGTTCTTGCAGGGTTTGCAAGATTTTCTTTGTGCGGCCGATGCATACACGACGTCGGGCTACATATGTTGTCCATGCATAGACTGCAAGAATGAGGAGTGGCCAAAATCCAGCCACCTTCACTTTCATTTGCCCGCAAGAGGTTTCATGTCAAACTATACCTGTTGGACCAAGCACGGTGAAGAAGAGATTATATAGGAAGACGGTGAAGAAGAAGAGGCGGACAACAATATCCCGGACGCTGGCCAACACGGTTCTTTCGAAGATACATTGGGGGAGTTTGGCGATGATGACCTAGACCAGATGCTGTTTGATGGAGAGGGAGAATACATCGATGAAAGACATTACGAAAAGTTCTAGCGCCTATGGGAGGACCAGAGAACATTGTTGTACCCAAACTATCGACAGGGCCATAAAAAGTTGCGTACCACACTAGAATTGATGCAATGGAAGGCGACCAATGGATTGTCTGATAAGGGATTCGACGAGCTGTTATGACTCATCAAGAAGTTACTTCTAGAGGGGAACACACTGCCCGAAACTACGTACAATGCCAAACAAGTTGTCTGCCATTTAAGGTTGGAGGTACAGAAGATACATGCATGTCGTAACGATTGTATCCTTTATCACAATGAGTACAAGGATTTTGAAGCTTCTCTGGTGTGCAAAACTTCGCGGTATAGGATCAGGCGTGATGACCCAGGTGAGGTAGAGGGGCAGCGTAGGAAGAAGAGAACCCCTGCTAAGGTGGTATTGTATTTCCCTATAATCCCTCGATTGAAACGTTTATTTGCGAACAAAGCGCATGCCCAGATGATGCGCTGGCACAAAGAAGACCGTAAGGACGACGGAAGGCTAAGGCACCCTGCTGATGGCTCCCAGTGGAGGAAAGTCGATAGAACATACCCGGACTTTGCTGAGGATGCAAGGAACATAAGGTTTGGGTTGAGTACGGATGGGATGAACCCATACGGCGAGATGAGCAGCAGTCACAACACTTGGCCTATGACTCTATGTATCTACAACCTTCCTCCTTGGCTGTGTATGAAGCGGAATTACATTATGATGCCGTTGCTTATCCAAGGCCCGAAACAACCTGGAAACGACATCGATGTGTACATCAAACCATTGGTTGATGATCTGCTAACATTGTGGAACGATGGTGTACATGTATGGGATGAGTACAAAAGAGAGCACTTCATTTTACGTGCATTGCTATTCGTAACCATTAACGACTGGCCTGCACTTGGTAACATGTCGGGCATATCTATCAAAGGATATAAAGCCTGCATCCACTGCTTAGAGTATACGGATAGTAAGTACCTAAAAAACTCTCGAAAGGTTGTGTACATGGGCCACCGTAGGTTCACAAGCACAGCGAGGCTTATATCAGACGCACGATCACAGACGGTTTTGAAAAACCGTCTGTAATATGGAACATCACAGACGGTTATGTACTCAAACCGTCAGTGCGGATATCACAGACTGTTTTATATTACAGCCGTCTGTGATGTAAGAAATATCACAGACGGTTTCTAAATATAACCGTCTGTGATGGCTACAGTACTCATTACAGACGGTTTCGAAGTAAAACCGTCTGTGATTTCACAGACGGTTATGTAAAACAACCGTCTGTAATATCTACAGTAGTCATTACAGACGGTTATATTTAGAAACCGTCTGTGCTATTTCTTGCATCACAGATGGCTGTAATATAAAACCGTCTGTGATAAAACCGTCTCCCGTAAAAACAGAGCCTCGATCCATCCACTTCGTTTATAGGGTTTCGTTTCTATCCTAAGTGGCTACTGTGGAAGTGAGGCGATTTTTGAAAGAAAGCCATTGATTTCAAGGGTGATATTAGATTCATTTGATTTTGGTGATCTAAGGTTAGTAATGAGTTCTCTAATTGCATGCATCCAATTCAAGGTTGGTTAGGAGAGAATTAATTTAAAGATTGTTTGTTTAGATCTAGCTTAATTGTAGCTGGATCCATATGTTGTTTGTGATATTTGGTTAGTAATGTATTTTAATTGCATTATATTCAACATCTATCTTCATAAGGAAGGAATTTGATGATTTTTTAGATCTAGCTTGTAGAACCATGTGTTGGTTGTTTGATCTATAAGGTTAGCTAGTAATGGTTCTATTTGCATAATATAATATTCGATCATGATGTAGCTAGCTAGCTTGTTAAGGATAGAATTTAAAGATTGTTTAGATCTAGCTTATAGACCAATTCAAGTCTTTTGGTGATCTAAGGTTAGTAATGGGTTCTAATTTCATTATTATATTGAAGATTAATTTGAATTATGTTAATTATTTCTTTGTGATGTAATTAAGGTATGTAATTGCATAATTAGTTTAAGAATGTGTGCATACGCACTACACCTGGTGCACTTAATATTTAACACTAAGTGTTACATGTGTAGCGTAGATGGATCAAAGCTAGATGTACGCTGAGAACCGTACAAGTGTTGAGTACCTTAATGGCGTCTCTACTTTCAAAAGAGCTGCAGAGGAGGATATGTTTCATAAGGGGTGCAATTCATGTCATGTCCGTGCATTGATTGCGAAAATCAAGATGTTTCAAACTCGGCAGATCGAAGCACACTTGATTCGAAGGGGTTTCAAAAGGGGCTATACATGTTGGACCAGTCATGGCGAAGAGCATAATATACAGGAAGCAACAAGTAGTGTTAATATCGTCGATGAAGTCAATGATATGTCGGATGATCATATCGATTGTGCTTCCGATGAGGACAGGTTGCACGATGACAATTTGGATCAGATGCTATGCGATGCAAAAGGAAACCTTGATGACAGGGAATATGGAAAGTTCCAGGGCTTAATGGAGGACTCGGAGAAACCTTTGTTCGCAGGGTGCAAGTTGAAATACACAAGGTTATCATCCGTGCTTCAACTACTCAAATTGAAGGCAAGCAACGTTAGTCCGACAAGAGTTTCACACAATTTATTACGCCTATTGGCGGACATGTTTCCAGAGGGAAACGAAGTTCGACAACCACCTACAAAGCCAAGAAGGTTCTTTGTCCCTTGGGAATGGAAGTAGAAAGAATACATGCATGTCCAAACGATCAGATCCTCTGACCGCAAAGAGTACACAAACTTGCATATATGTCCGTGTGCAACGATCCGGACAAGCGTAAGAGTCATTCAGATGATGATGGCGAGAGCATTGAGGTGAAAAAGGTCCTTCGCTAAGGTGGCATGGTATCGCACTGTAATTCCCCGCTTGAAGCGTTTGTTTGCGAACCCAAAGGAGGCAAAACTGTTGCGTTGGCACTTTGAGGAGCATAAGAATGATGGAATGCTAAGGCATCCTGCTGATTCCATCCAGTGGAGAAACATCGACAGGAGCTTTCATAGATTACTCTAGTTAGGCTAATTAAAGATTGAACAAATGTGATTGCAAGTCGGGTCTTCCATGGACATGGAAGACCCGACTTGCAATCACATTTGTTCAATCTTTAATTACCCTACCTAGAGTAATCTATCAAGTACATCTACAAATTTTTTCAAAGTACCATTTTCTCCCACCGTGGCACGACGGTGACGCTGCGTAAGAGTATGTCGTCCGGGTACTCTGCACCGTGGCACGACGGTGACTCTGCGCAAGGCCACTTCATATGGCATGAAGCAAATCACACACTCCAGTGTGTCAGGTTCGATCAAGCACACTATGGTTGCCGAGACCTCGCCATGCTGCCTACGGGTCTTGGTTGATTTATTAGTCGAGTTCCATCAACATTATCATAAGAAGGGAGAAAAAGCGCTACAAATGTTTATATTTTAAGTCTATCCTGATCGGACAAACTGTTGCCACAATGCATATAGGAAGTGCAGATATTCAATTACAACATCTATAACTGGTTGTGCCTTGTAAATATCGTTGTAGAAATATTGATGAAAATTTCGAAAGAGGTCTCGGCGGTGCCAGAGCTTGATAGTTTGAAGGGACTCGGCACACCATGCGCGTGGTACGCAAGTTGTCGCTTGCTGAATTTTGTGCAGCTTCGCTTGCGCTTGTGCGAATCCTCCAATTTTCCCCACTTTCTTCCACCACTATGGCCTAGTGGACCAAGTGCTGGAAATTTCGAAGTCATGAGCAGCGAGCTCTAGCTGCAACTCCTCCGAAAGTCCCTCCATGAAGCGCTCTTGCTTGCGCCATCGGTGGAGATTTCGTCAGGCATAACGAGCCAAATAGTTGAACTCGTGAAGATAATCCATGACGGTCTTGCCACCTTGCTTCAATGCGACAAATTCACACTTCTTCCTTGCCATAACGTCTGCGGGAACATGAGCCTCACGGAAAGCCACGCGAAACTCCGCCCAAGTGATGACATGATCGGCGGGCTGCATGGCGGTATAGCTGTCCTACCATGGGCACGCCGCACCATCGAGTTGATGTGAAGCGAAGAGGACCTTCTCATGGTCCCGGCATTGAGCGGCGGCCAGCTTGCGCCAATAGTCCGGCCAATCATCGGCCTCGAGTGGATCCGCAGACGGAGAATGTTGGCGGCTTCGTGCGAAGAAACTCGCCGAGTCCGCTAGCCGCGTGATGTCATGCCCCCTCGGCTCCTCGAAAAGGGGCTAGAGCATAGGCCGTGTTACGGGCGATCTGCTGTAGGATCAAAGTTTGATCTTGCCGGTTTTGCTCAATCAGAGCGAGGACTTGAGCCATGGTAGGAGGGGGTGGAAGTTCCTCCTCCACACGAGCGTGGTGCTGATTTTGGCAATGCGAGGACTCCGGGTGGTCAGGAGTGACCCCCTGAGTTGGATCCTCAGTTGCTTGGGAGCTGGTGGATTGCGGCCTCGCCTCACGCTGAGATTGGGAACGAGTGGTAACTCCCGCCATCTGTTGCCAGAACCAAGTTAGCAACAAGTAGCAGAAGAGCCACAACAACGCCGAACTAAAGTATCCGGACAGCAAGTCACAAAATTTAAATTCTACATGTATGTAGCAAGAAAACATGCACCAAATCCAAGGACATCAAAATAAGAAGGCTCTTAAACCACAACATCAACCATGAAAGCAACTAACAAGGTTCCGATACATTAGCACAAGTTCACAACCCGTAGGTCAAAAGCGATAACTAGGGTGACAAGTCTAAACATAAGAGCTAGCATAGGTTCATAAGGTAGCCTATTACATTAATTGAATCAGTTCAACTCATCTCCACTTGCCCTCCACTATGAGCATGACCGGGACAACTCAAATGTCTCTAAGGAATCCATGGGGAAACACATCCAAAAGATGATATCCCAGTGATCCGGTGTCTTCGGGGTCTAAGGGGTTAGTGAGATGCTGTGGTGACCCTATATAGAACCTAGGTACCCCCGGAGACTCTTGGACACGCCTACGCATCACACTTTCCGAGTTGATGCGCGCGTTGTTGCACACAACATCTTGGGTCTCTATCCCCGGCACATGCGGAAACTGAAAGGCGAGTGGGGCTACATCGTGTGGCGTTGTGGAGTTGCGCCCACACAGTATGTCCCGTGTCACCAAGTTAATCTGAACAAATTGGTGAAGATGCCCTTGTGCCGCGTGAAGACGGGTACGAGTCTCCCATAGCTCATGGACAATGCAACGATTAGCCCGATCCAAAGCACGGACCAAGCCCGACAACTGTCGAATAGAAGAGTCTTCTCCCATCTCAATTTCAGCAACACCGCTTACTTGCCTGTCGGTCCTCGCTCGGGAAATATCGACACGGAGGCAAAGTTAGCTCCCACAAGTCATGACGGAGATGGCACATGGCAACATACGCCACCTCTTGGATAGCCATTCCTACGGACGCCCCTCGCCGAAATGATAGGGAATGCTCCCCGTCACCATCCTAGCGATGATGTGAACCGTGGCAGTGTAGGTCTTCAATCCGGGTCCTATGGCACGACCATAAACCGTGTACTCTGGTGCATAAGTGAAATTAGCTCTCCACAAAGATATCCCTCAGAGGGAAGGATAGCCTCCACATCTTCGCCATGAAAGTGAGTAAAAACCAATGGCCCAAAACTCATCTGTCATGTTGAAAGGATAAGAGGGGTTAGAAACTTGTTTGCACAATCAAATGAACATAAGGGTAAGATACAGAACTAAGAGGGGTAAGAAATAAAGGAATGCACAATGTTATCAGTTCTGAAATTATTTGGTAGCAAACTAATTTTTGACTCAAAACACCCTCCTACTAGTCCTAGCATGGCCGTTCTAACCTACAGTCAGTACGGCTCTGATACCAAGCCTGTGGGGAACCGTCCCCGAGACTCCACTGATTCACCCAATTGCGCGGTACATCTCAAGTGAATCAAGGGAACCTCAGGCGTTCCACGATTATACCCGTGTTGGTCCCAGGATAGTTCGCCAACACGAGCATTCTCATCCAACAGTTGACATCACAACACATACACCATTAACGGAAGCATAACCGTTATTACATTCCAAAAGTAGGACTGCTGTCCATAACGACATATTTAGAGTTATTACATCAAGTAGCAGCGGAAATCATAAGATAAACAATAAAAGGGCCAGCATGGCATGCCCCCAAACCCTTAGGCAACCAACTGGGGCAAGAACGGCGACTAAACGTTAGAATTGTCGAAATTTGCCCGGTAAAAGTCCCCGGGCAGTGCCTCATCCTCACCTGCAGCAAGTGGACAATCCGATTGAGTACAAAGAGTGTACTCGCATAATAATATACATTGCATGTTGATTTCTAGCTACATGTGGTTGCTACATCAAAGGAAGGAAAAATGGCAATTTCAGCATAAAGCAATATTTGGGATAAATCGTAAGCATGTATAGATTGATAAGAATTTGCATTTAGTAAACATTTGCAAAATCTAATACATAATATAACATCATCATAATCACATTTGTATCATGCCTTCAAGCATTCTACGAATCATGAGTTCCATCACTCATGTTCGACTGCACACACTCAAGTACTGCAATACTTGTGTCTCTTTTTCTCACTCCCATCCCATTCCTACCAAGTCCTTAATACTCGCCCAGTGACTGACAGTTCAAGCGATCGTCCTTAACCATGGACGCGGCTATTCAAATAGTTTAAACTCTGCAGAGGTACGACTTTACCCACACGACACGTCACACTCCTAAGCCAAGCTATTAACACATTTCCTTAGATGTGTCGGTCGAGGTGAACGTGACAAACCATTTTCCAGTATGCATGGTAGTGTATCTAAACCATCCGGATGACTGTGACCCTTGATCCCGCGTGCCCAGTGCCCGGTGTGTGTGGATCAAGGAGTACACCCGTTGTTGGACATCCCCAACTCAACAAAGTTCGAGGGACTCCGAGGATATTCCTTGGCGCTCCACTCAGCCCAAGGAATTCCGGCGGTCATTCCTTAACGCTCCACTAAGCTCAAGGAATTCCGAGTGCACATGGTTTACATACCCTAGTCATACACAAGTACTTGGTTACGCCGGTCCCATAAACGGCGTGTGGTTCGCACGATAGTTACTCAAAGAGACGTCACCAGGATTCAATCCTTAAGGTCCTTAACCAATATCTCTACTCATTAACCAACATTTGAAACCATCATCATCATAATCATTCTCAATCATTGCGACCAATGGACTAAGTCCATCTATCACGGTTGCTAACGATGTTCTAAGCATGGCTAAGCAATTCGTATGAACCCATATACAATAGTGATAGACCAACCACCTAGGACGACAATGGACATGGAAAGAACATGATAAGGGAATAACATCACAATGTGGTAATAGCTAAGATTTCTACCCAATCATAATTGTAGTTGAAAGTAAGCATGCAACTGATAAAATAATTCCATAAATGTAAATTTCAAATAGTAGGAGCAATCATGGTCAAGGAGTAAAGTAGTGCCTTGTTGCTCGTTCTGACTTCGGCGAGTCGCATTCGGAGTGCCTTCCAAACGCCAACACCTAACGAGAAAATCAAAATCCATAAACACCAAATCGAGAACTCCAATGGTGCACATGATTAAAAGATGCATGAAATGCTCATGATGTGTCATACTAGTGATAATATGAAATACTAATTAAGTTTTACGTCAAAAGTTCAATTATTTAAGACATTTTATTGAATTATATCCGAATATCCGGGTTTAAACCCCGGAGTGTCCGGTTAACCCTCGGTCGCCTAATCCGAGATGCGGACAAAACCCCGGAGAGTCCGGGTTGACCCTCTCGGTCTCGCGAGTTCTGGCATATCCGGACTATCCGGACAAAAACCCCAGAGTGTCTGGGTTAAAACCCCGGACTATCCGGGTAGAGAGTTCTGTCTCAAAACGGCTATTTTGCTATTGTCCTCTACACTTCATAGCAATGCACTAGGACTTCAAAAAGGGTGGACTAGGGTGGGATCTTACCACTACGGGGCTACTCCTCACGTGATGACGGTTGGTTTGGCGAGAAATGACGAGAGGTGTCACGACGCCGGTCTCATGGTTCGCCTCCTCCTAACTCAGATAGACGATTTATGACCTCGCTTGCTCGTGCTTGCAATGGCAACTAACCCTCCTCCTCAAGCTTCCATCTGACATGCGTGACCCGATTCAAGTGTGATGATGGATTCCATGGAGAAGGAAGAAATGAGTTACAATAGCCAAAATTTCAGAACATGGAAGGACAAGAAAATCGATTGCCACTCACCCAAAACTTGGTTCCTCAAGAATCCATTTGGATGGATTTGAAGCTCTTGATCTTGGCTTCAATGTGGTATAGCATGCACAAGCTCAAACTCAAGATTTGAGGGGATTTGTGGGGGAGAATGTCAAGAGTTAGAGAAGAAGTGCTTGCTGTTTTTCAGGATTTGGAGGAGCAAATGAGCAGGTTGGGGAGGAGAAACCAAGGTGCATCACTATATATATGGCTGCCCATTCATGCCTTACATGTGGGGCTAGGTCCCACATGTCATAGAGTGAGTAAAAGAGTGGGTAGAAGTGATTGGAGTGAGAAAAGTCATGGAGAGGATGTGCAGCCTCAATTTCCTATACAAGGTAGGACCCATGTGTCATTGACTTGTTAGGTAGGTGGGTAGAGGTAGGTAAAGTAAGAAATGTTATAGTAGATATGTGCAGCCTACTCTCCTCTCTTATGAGCATGGCCCACATGTCATTGACTAAGGTGAAATAACATGGGTACAGTTTTGGAAAATGATTGTTAGGATTTTGTTACTCCCTCTTTATGCAAGATGAATGTCCTAACACTTGTATGATTATAATTAAATGAGGATGTAATGACATTATGGAAGATGTTAGCATGACAAACCTCACTTACTGGGTTAACGAAAATTGGGCTGTTACAAGGGTATCTCGCCATTTGCATCGATCACAGATCAATGTGCCAGAGACTGGCTAAGAGCGAGGTCAGCTGCCATGTCCTCCGCAACCATCTCCTTTGTAAACCCCACGGACGAGGAAGTCTGCCAACGCCTGGTAATATATAAATCGAACTACCAATTTTATGTAATTAGTCCATGACTTCATAAGTGAAATAACTTGTCGGGATCTTGTAGGTAGCGTTGAGTACACAATCGGGCGATGGCTCTTTTTTGCCAGATAGGGAGAAAGATGCACTGTCCATGGCCTTGGGAAACAAGGAACACCCTGGTCGTACACGAGGCAAAGGGGTTTTTGTTCCATGGAAAACTGGATTCTGCATTTACTCGGATAAATTCAAATAAGAAGAGAACTAAAGCCGAGCGCGAGTCAAAGCTACAAAGAATTTGGAGGAGAAGTTGAGAGGAGAGTTGAGAGAAGAGTTGAGGGGAGAACTGAGAGAAGAATTTTTTGATATGATAAGAAGCCTCGAGGAAAGGCTCAACAATCAAGAAAAAAATACTGCACAAGCCCTAGAAGTATGTTCGCAAGTCAGCCCCACTACCCGTAAGAGCAGCTATGCATCCGCCCCTAACATAGATGAATATAGCGGGAATTATCCTGTATGTGACATTAAGGTAGCCACGCGGTGCAATCTCCAAGTGAGAATTCACAATGGCACCGTTACTCTTACAGATGCTTGGGGCATCGCGTATCCATCCACTAAAGGGACCATGGTGCACAGTACCATGATAGCGCTGGGTTTCACCAAGGTCAATGTGAGCGGGGTATTTGATAGTTTCAAGATTGTCGATCTACAGAAGCCGCCAAGCGACGAGATCGTGAAACTGGGGGGATGCCATTGGCACATTCATCCAATGGCCTAGCAGCGACATCTCCCTGGTCGTCCCTTCTGTCATGCAACAACCGCAATGATCTGATTCACCTACTGCATCTGATCAATTGGCTACCAAATCAGCATTCGTAGCCCAGACTCCACTTGATATACATAATGTTGACTTCTTTCCTGCCCATTCCTCTCCTATGAAGGCTTCATACAATACAAAGAAAGGCAAGGACAAACGGAAGAAAGAAAGGCAAGAACAAATCGACTATCCGTCTGCTAAGTTGGCTAAACAATACAAGCTAGGAGAGCCGTTAATAACGAAAGGCATCCTAAATTCACTTAGTATATCTTCCCAACAATTGCATTTTTGGTACACCCAACAAGCTGGAAAGCCAGAGCATGAACGTACAACAAGTATCATGGTTAGGTTCCAGTATAAACATCTATTCAACGGTTAGTGGGGGGCTTTTTCGCGGTCGATTTTCTGGACTTGTTCCATCTCTACAACCTCGACGCCCTCGACGCCGCACTCATGAGATGCTGGACATTGTAAGTGTGTGCTAGCACAGTCTACATTCGTCTAATAGTGATAAATGTCCTCCAATATATATAATTCGCCTTTGTATATATAGATACATGGTACTTGAAGCGACACAGTAGAAACAATCGTTGGGTTTCCTCGACCCACATATAGTCTCAAAGCAAACAATGAATGAAGATATAAACATGGTCGAGAAATACGTGACGTGCATTGCTAGCACAAAAGATAAAGAATTCATACTTCTACCCCATAACCCGAGGTAAGTGCTGCACCACATGCTATACTTTGGTTTGTACTGCACACAACTCGCTTTCGCTCATTGTCCATTGTGATATACCTGTAGGTTTCACGGGTTCTAATTGTAATTGAACCAGCCACAAACCGGTTATACCTTGATTCCAAGACGTGGCGGAAACCACGACTTGGTACGTATCACAAAATTACTCGACAAGTAATCACGCTTCCTCCGCATATAACGCATATGGTCGTGTAAGTTGTTCCGTGTTTATATTGCTATTGAATGGCTTAGGCTAACCTTTTGCAATCTCATAGAGCGTTCAAAATGTTCAAGGATCGGACTAAACTACAACATGATTTTAACTTTCCGGTATTCGCTATACACAATAATCCTATATCAAACCCCGTAATAGTGACTCTAGAACTAACCTATTTTTTATTTGCAGTGCCACCAGCAAGGTCAGGGAAATAACCTATGTGGATTTTATGTTTGCCCCAACATGCAAACCATCGTCAATACAAAAAATAGCAGTACGGTTGCAGATGCGTTGACTGAGACCCATTTGAGCAACATTAGAGGGAGAGTTTTTTACTTCCTGCTCACCGAAGTAATAAATAAAAAAGGCACATTCCACGCAGACTGATAACTTCTGGAGTTGTACAATTTTCAAATGGTATTCATTCGGAAAATATGTCAAAAACTTACGGTTATTCTTGTTTGTACGATTCATTGTATTGTCACATGATATTATCCTTAATACATATTTGCTCATCTTGAATGCAACAACTTAACAATGTCTTGCTTGTTGAACTAGAAGTTTTCCTACACCTCAGAACCTCCATTATTTATGGTTTGTTGTTGAAATTTTCATCTACTTAGGTATTTCGCAACAATATTTTCATCGATTATAGATGTTGTAATTGAATATCTACACTTCCTATATGCATTGAGGCAACAGTTTGTCTGATCAAGATAAACTTAAAATATAAACATTTGTAGCATTTTTTCTCCCTTCTTATGATAATGTTGATGGAACTCGACTAATAAATCAACCAAGACCCACCTGACATGGCGAGGTGGCGGCAACCATAGTGCGCTTGATCGAACTGACACCTTGGAGTGTGTGATTTGTTTCATGCCATTCGGTGGCCTTACGAGCGCCACCGCGTGCGCTACGGTGCGAGTACCTAGACTAATCTATGAAGTACATCTACAATTTTTTTCAAAGTACCATGTTCTCCCATCGTGGCACGACGGTGACGCCGTAGAAGAGCATATCGTCCGCACTCGCACCGTGGCACGACGGTGACGCCGCAAGGCCACTTCAATGGCATAAACAAATCACACACTCCAAAGGTGTCGTTCGATCAAGGCAGACCGTGGTTGCCGCCACCTACTCGTCATGTTGCGTATGGTCTTGGTTGATTTGTTAGTCGAGTTCCATCAACATTATCATAAGAAGGAGAAAAGCGCTACAAATGTTTATATTTTAAGTCTATCCCGATCGATAAATCTGGTGCCTCAATGCATATAGGAAGTGTAGATATTCAATTACAAAATCTATAACTGGTTGTGCCTTATAAATATCAAGTAGAAATATTGATGGATATTTCAACAACACCATAAATAATGGAGGTTCTGCTGTGGGTGTGGGAAAAAAAGGTCATCACAGACGGTTCTTATTTGAAACCGTTTGTGATAAGTTCGTATCACAGACGGTTATAATTTGAAACCGTCTGTGATATTTAATTATCACAGACGATTATAATTTGAAATCGTCTGTGATATTTAATTATCACAGACGGTTTAAAATGAGAACCGTCTGTGATAATTAAATATCATAGACGATTTATTAATAGAACCGTCTATGATATATATTTTCTCAAACGGGTGGAAAACCGTCTCTGATGATCTCCTTTATCACAGACTTATTGTTACTGACGATTCACAAAACCGTCGCTAATGATGTTTACGAACCATCTGTGATGATGATTCCTGTAGTAGTGTCCTAGGGTAGGGCTCTCAAAGATCTTCAAATCCTAGTGAAATGGCAGTCTGCTAAGGCCACTATGGTTAGGGTTTGGGTTGAGGGCTTCAAGGTGGTCCTGGTGCTCCCTTTTATATTGCCTCAGTGTCCGTGTGGAGCAAGGAACGGCAATGATATCCACGATAGACAAGGTGTGTGCTCGAACTTTAGCTCATACTAGCAATAATAGCGCGCTACGCTGCGCCGTTCTGTAAAGTCGATAGAACCCATCGGCGAATCCATGGGCTGCTATAAACCTTCGATGAAATCTGCGCTTTTTTTTAGAAAATGGAAAATTTGGTCGAATTTTCGATCTTTATATTTTTTAAATAAAATGGGTCGGTAGGACCCGTTGGCGAATCCATGGGCTGCTATAAACCTTCGACGAATCCGCGTTTTTTTTAAAACCACGGCTAGGACCCGTCGGCAAATCGACAAGTTGCTATAAACCTTCAACGAATCTGTGTTTTTTTGGTGACGAAAATATTTTTTCGTGTTTTTTTGGTGACGAAAACATTTTTTTTGGGTTTTTTTGGTGACGAAAACATTTTTTCCGGGAAAAATGGAGAAAGGACCTAGATGTAAGAAGCAAGGGCCTGTTTGTTACATTTTGGACCTGTTCGCTATCCCGAAAAATTAGAAAAGGGCTTGTTCGCGATTTGAACTTAACGGGAGGTTTTTTCGTAAAATACCGCGCCAGGGACCCAAACGCGATGAAAAAAAATTTTCTTTCCCTCACAAAGAATCGAGAAGGACCTATTCGTAATCCACAGGGACCTATGCGTAATTTGAAGGAACAGAGGGGCTTTTTCGCAAAACGCGCAAGGTGACACATGGGATGGCCGGTTGGGGTTGAAATCCTTCGGCTATAAAGGGTGCAACCATATCGGGAAGATGACCTTGATTGATGAGTCCCACCTATTAGTGGCTCACGCAGGATAGGTTCACAAGTCGTGCTTGCTGGCAGGCATGGCTAGACTGGGCTATGGTTGGTTTGGGCTGGAATTTGGGTTTCAACCCCAAAAAACAAAATCAAGATTTTATTTACTTTTCCCTTTTTAAAACACCCAAAAAGAATATAGGTTCCAAATTAATATCAAATAAACATAGAAAAAAAATCCTAAAGATTCTGTAAAATAATTTAGAGAATATAGAACCGAAATAAAATTATTTTGACAATTGTTCACTTAAGCATTAGTAATATTAAATCCTTTTTGAATTAGAGAAAATCCATATTAGGCTTTAATTAACAAATAAAATTATGAAAACTTTCGAAAAGGCTAAAATACTTAAAACAAATTCAAAGATGCAAAAATTGGGTTGTTATAGTACTCAGGATCTTGGCTTATTTTACCAAAAGGACAAAGACTCGCCCATAGTGTGATATACGGATGCTATCTATCGATTTGTTCTCTATAGTGCCAAATCTTAAACTGAGTTTATGTTTCTCTACGTTAGTACAACCATTTCTCTATGGTCTTTTAGGCAGGCCTTGGTAACTAACTCTTTCAACCATTTAGAGATTATAGCATTATATGAAGCATCATATCTAAAAGTCATATGGCATTAACACTATTAATAGCCCACCATTATCTATGAAGATAATGCTGCTTGTATTACACAAATATAAATGGGTTATGTTAAGAACAATATTACGAAGCATATTGTCTTTAATCTTTTCTATCCTCATAAACTCCAAAAAAAATAATGAGGTAAAGATTCTGCAAACTATGTTATGTGAAAATCAAGCAAATTTATTTCCTATGTTTTTGCCGACATTTAGTTTCCAAAAATATATTTGTGGCATTGGAATGAGACAACTTAGAGATATGTAAAGCTTAAGGGGAGTAAATCCCTGAACCATAACTTATAGCATGATCCTGAAGATACTATTATAATTCAAAAGATTATAAGTTGCACTCTTTTTCTCTTAGTGACTTTTTCTAAAGTTTTCTCACATGAAGGTTTTTAATAAGATAATAATTAAGTGTAACACAATATGCTGATGCAATACATTTTTCTCCATCTTTTTTTCACTTGGTTTTTGGGAGAAGTTTTTAATGAGGTATATGATTATGTGGTATTCGCTGAGGAGTGTTGAGATACAATCCAACTCTTGGTCCTAGTTGTAGAGATATATCTGGACTCTTGGCGCTAGTTGTTGAGATATATCGAGACTCTTGGTTTTGGTGGACGAATTCCAAAACTACCCCTGAAGGATTATGGGTATAAATATAGCACTCTTTTGTACAAGATGAATAATCTATCAATCAATAAAGAGTGAAAAGAGATGAGCTCCCTATATCATGTGATCATTTATTATAATTGTTCTTTGTGTATTCTTAATTGCCAATGGAATTGATCTACGACCATCTTCGTTATTTTTCAACAGAAACAAACACCCGTTGAACGAAAAGTCCTAAAAGAGATAATATTTCCCTGGAGCATATAAAATTAAAAGCTATTTCCCAGATCCGCGAGGGGACGGCGGGTGGGTGCCATGGCGTCCCCTCCACGCGACGGGGGCGGCCAAGGAGAGGGGGCCACGCTCGGCTCATCACGGAGGAGACTGCGTCCGCCGATTGGAGTCAAGGTCCGGGATCCATTGCTTCGGGCTGGCGGGGCCGGATCGCACCTCATGCAAGATACACCGCCTCCCGCCGGTGGTGGCCAGACGGCTCGGGCGCTTGGTGGAGGGGGCTTTTCCCCACCCTCAATCCTCTCGTGGTTGCACTCCTCATCGGCGGGTGGAGTTCGGTGGCCTAGCGCCGGATCTTTGGTGCCCTCTCCGGATCCGCGCTCTCGCCCCGGATTTAGCCGTTTGGTGGGTGCCTTGCCACGGATGTCGCCGCCGTTTTCGGTGTGGCGCCCACCTATGCATCGGCTTGAGGGTCGGCGTCTGGTCCTTCACAGTGGTGATGGCTGGGTGGCCCAGCGGGCGGTGGCAGTTGCTGACCCCTCGGTGCCTTATGGTGGTTTAGGTTGATCCTCACTTGTTGTTGCCAACACCGGTGCCGTGGTGGGCTTTGCAACTTGTGGATGATGGGCGATCTAGGTGACTACTCCTCGCTTCAGCGTCTTCATCTCTTATTAGTGTTTTTCATACATTTCTTTTGACCTATGTCATCTTAGCATCGATTCATGGATTCGCTTTTCTTAGGCGACACAACTCATTTTTAGATGCACTCTATGGACTTGATGATCGTGTGCCTATTGGCTAGCTCGCGAATCTGCCATCGTGAGAGTCGAACATCTAAAATTGTTTGTCCGGCCTTGAGAAGGTGGCCGCTGCTATTGGCTAAGATTAAGTGGTATGGTGGCACTAGCTTGGAATGAGGGTGGTTGCAACACCGATCTCCGGTATTTTGACTTCGTGGAGAAATCCCTAGGTCTGACCTTAGTTGGTTGTGCTCGCAATGGCCTTGTTGAAGGCATTGTTTTGTAGTCCGAGGATTTACTCTCCGAGGTGAAAACCTTTGGTCCGCCTTCACTAGTTGGATCATGGCAATGGCGGTGTGCAGCGACGAGTCCTTCTCGAGGCGTTGTCATTGGAGAGCTTTTATCGCGTCCAAGTGTTGCTATGATGGTGGATAGCCTTGAAGACAATATTGCGTGATGTAGTTTGTCATGACGGTTCTTTTTTTGTCTTTTCTTGTGTGTGTGTGTTTGGCTGTGTACACCCTAGCTGTGTAGAGGCCAGGAGTCTTCTTAGTATAATTGTATCATCTTGATGTAATTTACTAAGATTAATAAAAGCTTCCTTTATCGAAAATCTTGTATCTTTCAAAATATTTATGATGTGACATAGTACCGAATAAAAAAATATTAGGTTTAAAAAAAATAAAGATGAAAAAGATTGGAGAACAGCGTGTCCCATCTAAAAACATGGGCAGGATCACGGGACACAATCATTTCGATGTTCCACTAAAATAGAAGAATCATCTTGGTGCGGTTAATGAGACATTGCCACTCTTTAGGTGTGATTTTTTTACCGCGCAGCTGCGCAGCTAGTTACAATGGTATAGCTCTATTTTCTACAATTATTTTGGATTTGTTACGTAACTTTAATATCTATATATAATTAATCCATACAATTATACTTGGTTCCACTAAAATAAGTGGTGGAGATCATTCTTATTTTCTTTCAATTAATATGAGAATTTTAAAACCAATTTATTGTGAAAAAATTTTACTCTTAAAACGAAGTAGCGCGCTGTCGTCATAAATAAGACGGAGTCAAAAGATAGCCTCCGTCAGAAAGCACCGCAATGCTCACGTAGAGCAAGCATACGAAAACGTAATGATGAAAATAGCGGCAACACGCGACAACGCAATAGACGCCCCACCACCACCTTCATCTGTCGTATTAACCAAGCAGCGAACACAAACTCATGGGCGGACTCCCCGTTGCGGCAACGCGGCACACGGAAACAAAACAACCTTCTATTTAACGCGTGCCTCTCGCTTCCACGAATCCAACCATCTCCATACTGTGACAACCCACCGACAACACCACGGCTGAGCAGCAGAAGCCACCAATGATGGAAGATCAGAAGCCAAAGAAGAGAGCTCGGCCGTCGGCCAAGAATCAAGCACCGCCTCCGCCGTTGGACGACCAAGAAACGTGGGATGAAGACGTGGACAAGTTCTTCGCGCTCCTGGCCGACGTCAGGGGGATGAGGGAGCTCTGGCGTCGGAATGGCGGCGGCGGCGCGGCGACGAAGAGGACGAGGGTGGATGAAGACCGGCACCAGCAGCTGTGGCGGCCCACGTTCGTGATGGAGGATTTCGCCTTCGAGTTGAAGGATAGCGAGGTGCATACAGGGAAGAATGTGGATGGCGAGAAGGAAAGTGGTGGGGCTAACTTAGATCTTAATTTATCAGTGTGATCGTTGCTTTGTTCATTGGAATCCATGCCTTTCTTGAGACCTATATAGCAATAGCTCTCGTCTGGCAAGGAAGCCAGAGGGCTCTTGGCCGGTCGGGGTTTCGATCCCTGGTCAAATCTTTGAGCCTCATCCTAATAAATATTTCAGACCGCCAATCATTTAAACGTGTATATCGGACGTGCACTCGTATGTACGCGTGACTGTGGTGGTGTGTATCGGACGTGCAGTCGTATGTACGTGTGACTGTGGTGGTGTCACTAGAGTGGATCGGGCATGCACAAGCAATTCGAAACCGCTTTCAGAAGTGATTTTAGAACCGTTTGTAAGAATCATGAAAGTGATACCCGTCGGTATCACAAACGGTTCTCTAACCGCTTCGTTGGACACTTTCACAAGCGTTAATGTTACCAACCGCTAGGAGAGGATCTTCCAAACGCTGTTGGTATTATTTAACCGCTAGGAGAGGCTCTTCCACAAGCGTTGTAATTACCAACCGCCAGAAGAGGCCGACAAAGACAAAGCTGCTTTTGATTATATTCAATATATATAGAATACGTTTTCAGATGGGTTTTTGATATAGATTTCGACAATTAAAATAAATAGGTCTACAGGACTTTTTTTGACACAATAATTAAATATATATTATTCATGCGTACTCATTTAGATAATTACAGGTTCATTTACAGAAAAATACGAAATTAATAGACTAAAAAATGAACAAATTGATGAACACATGAAATAATAAGCCACTTTTTACAAGTTTAAAAGAATAAAAGGGGAATCTTGAGCTCATTTCTTGCGTGCGTCGCTCTTTGTGCCCTTGGTCGATGATGATGTCAGTTCACCTGTCCTTATTTCAGGACAAGGTCTCCAACCATTTGCGTGGAACTCGCCTTTGGTGGATACAACCTTGTCGACAATAAAGCCGATGAGTCACTACTACAGAACCGACCTTCACAACCGATCTATCACAAGCGGAAGAGCGCACCGCTTGTGCTCTACGTGCACAAGCGGTTCAGTGCAAGGCGGGCGGGGGGTCTCTAGAAGCGGTTCTTGAGACGAACCCTTCTAGAGTCTCATCTCTAGAAGCGGTTCGTGTCTAGAACCGCTTTTAGATATAGAAGCTGTTCGAGACACGAACCGCTTCTATAGGTGGGGATCCGAGCTGTTCGTGTGTAGAACCGCTAGAGACCCCTTCCCGCCCAACAAGATTTAAACCCCATCTTCCTTCCCGAGCTCAAGACCGACAGCAAAGTGATGGGCGAGAGCAGTTCATGCGGGGAGATGCTGCCAAAATTTTCAATTGAGGCTATTAGCTTCGAATTAATTGTTCCTAAGGTGAGTAACATGTTGCTGACATCCTTCTCACCTATATATTGATGTTTTTTGTGCATTGGATGTTGAGAAATCATGTTTTGTTCTTGTGGGAATTGTTAGTGTACATGTTTCTGTTGTTGGCTTATTTTTTTGTTCTTAAGGTGATATATTGTTTGGTGTATGGAATGAAATGCAATAAATGTGAAACGATGAAAAATTAGAAAGGTGGGGACAAGGTAAAAAATAATTATTTATTTAGTAAAATTAAAATGCGGAATGATAGAAAAGGTTTGCATGAACATGTAACAATTAGTTAGTTTTATTTTAAAAAAATGCAGCAGGATTAGAAATAATTAGTTGGCTTTAGTTGAAAGAATGCGTAATGATTAAAAATACAAAACTATTAGACATAGTTAGCTTTAATTAAATATAGTGATAGATGTTGTTATTATTTTTATTGGTGTAGATGAACCGTAATGGATGTACAATGCGGACCGCCGGTCAAGAGAGTTCAGAGATGGCATGAAGGAGTTTTCGACGTGGCCGCTGCATTTTTGCCTCCAGAAGCTTCATACGTTGTCCGTATGAGATTGCAAGAATGAGAAGGAGCACTAACGATGGATGGTTATGAGCCATGTGATCACGAGAGGTTTCATTGCAAACTATACCGCTGGACCCACCATGGAGAAACAGAGGCAATTCGACAGAAGACGATGAAGAAGACGAAGAAGAGGAAGATAGAGCCAACAAGATGCCGGACACCACTCAATACGGGTCCGTGGAAGATACAATGATTTAGTTTGGCGATGATGAGTTAGATCAGATGCTCTGTGATGGAGAGGAGAGTTCACAGAGGAAAGACAATACAAGAAGTTTCAGAGCATGGTAGAGGACCACAGAATCGCTTTGTACCCAAACCGTGGATGTGGCCACAAAAGTCTGCAGATTACACTAGAACTCATGCAATGGAAGGCCACAAACGGTGTGTCGACAAGGCATTCAATGGTTTGTTATCATCAGAAAGAAGTTGCTTCCTAAGGTAACACTCTACCCGAATCACGATGAAGCGAAGCGAGTCCTCTGCCCTTTAGGATTGCAAGTACGAAGATACACGATGTCCTAACGATTGTATCCTCAGACGCAATGAGTATGCCGATTTGGAGGTTTGTCCAGCAGCGAAGAATCCCCAGATAAGGTACAAATGCGTGATTTATCCTGTGAATTAGATGGGAATCGACGAAGAAGAGAACTTTAGCCAAAGTATTGTGGTATTTCCGTGATCCCCTGCTGAAGTGTCTGCTTGTTAACGAAGGTCATGCCAAGATGATGCGCTGGCATGCGTAAGAGCGTAAGGAAGACGGATGCTTAGACACCCCGCAGATGGCTCGCAGTGGAGGAAAGTAGATCGGGCTTACTTAACTTTGCAAATGAGGTCGAAATATAAGGTTTGGGTTGAGCACCGATGGGATGAATCCTTTCGGCCGCTTGAGCAGATCCATAGCACTGCCCGTGACGCTTTGCATCTATAACATTCCTCCATGGTTGTGCATGAAGCGGAAGTACATCATGATGCCATTGTTGATCGGCGTCCAAGCAACCCGAAACGACATCGATGTGTACCGAAGCCATTGGTTGAAGACCTTGTGAAGTTGTGGGAGGATGGTGTACGGGTTTGGGATGAGTACAAAGAGAGTATTTCAACTCAAGGCATTGTTGTTTGTAATAATCAACGATTGGCTCGCTTCTCAGAACTCGTCCGCCAAACTCACAAAGGGTTTAAAGCTCGCACCAAAGGCATAGATGAATCGGACTGCATGTACCGAAAAACTCTCGTAAGTGTGTACATGGGCCACCGCAGTTTCTTCCTCGGCACTCATGCTTTGAGGTGGAAAGGCAAGAATTTAATCTGGGAACTGAAATTGTTAAGCCTCAAAGATCGTAATGGGCGATTTGTGTTTGCTATGGTAAAGGATCTGAAAGTAGTATTTGGGAAGGGTCTTGGAAGCATACCTGTGCTTAACGAGGATGGTCATGCACCCACATGGAAGAAGAAATCAATATTTTGGGACTGCCAGATTGGGAAGTTTTGGAGGTTCGTCACTCGCTTGACTTCATGCACATCACGAAGAATGTTTGCTTGAACTCGCTAGGCTACATAGATATGTATGGCAAATCGAAGATACACTACAAGCTCGAAGGACCTTGAAGACATGGAGGTGAGGAGTGACCTACATCCCAAAAACAAAGAAGGACAAAACAACTTTTTCTACATCCCGCGAGCTACACTCCAAGCAAAGAAGAGAAAAAAACATGATTGAGTGTTTGAACAAGGTGAAGGTCCCTTTGGATACTTCTCAAATGTAAAGAGACTCAGAACACGAAAGAGAACAAACCCAAGGCCTAAAATCCCATGACCGCTTTGTGTTGATGACACAGCTTGTTCTTGTAGTCGCCGAGGTATATCGCCCGAGTGGGTGCGGGGACAATCACAAAGCTATGTTCCTTCCTCAACGCCATTTCGCAGAAGGTTGTCGAACCAATTAAACCGCCTAAGTTGGAGGCCGATGTGGTACAAAGTTTGGTTAGCCTCGAGATGACCTTTCCTCCCGTGCATTCTTTGATATCATGGTTCATCTCACCGCTCACCTTGTCAAGGAGATAGGTATCCTCGACCAAAGGTATCGCACAACATGTTCCTTTCGAGAGGTACATGAGTGTCCTCAAGAAGTACGTCCCAGAATCGTCAAGGTCCCGAAGGCTGCATTGCCGAGGGCTACGGACGGAGGAGGTGATAGAGTTTTGTGTTGATTACATGAATGATCTAAATCCTATCGGCGCCCCCATATCACGATACACGAGGGAGGCTACGGGCAAAGGGACAATAGGAAGGCAATCATTGCATGCAATGATCTTGTTGCATTCAAGCAAGCACATTTCATCGCTCAAGCAATCAACTATATTCGCCCCTATGTCCTTCAAAGACAAGAGTGTCCTACGCCATGAAGTTCACAGGAAGACAGAGAGTTGATAACCCCAAGCACATGGATTCTTTCGGCAAACTGCCTGTATACATCCTTGAGGAAGGGTCAAACGATGAACTATTGCAACGCTTTGGCTCGGGACCATCACAAGAAATCGTGATATTCAAGGGTATGAGATCAATGGTTACACATTCTACACCGATCCCGTGATAACAGAGCACCAACTGTAACAAATGTGTCCAGATAGACGCCAAGACAACAAATGCAAAGTTGGACACATATTATGGTTTCATAGAAGAAATATGGGAGTTCGACTATGGACCTCTCAAGGTCCTCTATTTAAGTGCCAATGGGTCAAGCCGACTCCAAATGGTGTGAAGGTCGACAACACGGCATGACAACCATGGATCTCACAGAAGTCGGCTATAGGCGCGAACCGCTTATTCTCGCGAACGATGTGATCCGTGTCTTCTATGTAATGGACATGTCAAGCAAACCTAAAAAGCGTATGACAAGCAAAAGGTAATGCCAAAGCGACATGTGGTTCTCCAAGGCAAACGAAGGATTGTAGGAGTTGAGAACGCCACCGACGAGGAAGAGTATGGTCGCCTCGACGAGCTCCTCCTTTTAAAGTTGATGTCGACATAAACGCCCCAAGGTGATGTTGATGTCGATGTTCTTACATACGCCACGATCATAACGAAGGAACAATTGTAAAGACGAAGACTTAAGATGTACTACTTGTATACAAATTATTCCATATGATCATGTTGATATGTTGATGTTTAGCATTGCTTGTACATAATTATTTCTACAAATTTTAAAATGAAAGCAAAGCCCTAAAACCATTTGTACAAATTTTAAAATGAGAACAAAGCCTGAAAATTTATATCCACTCTATGAAAGGATCGCATAAATTTTACCATACAAAGAGAAATTCAGCTTAGCATAGTTAGCTCATAAATTCCCATACAAAAACCCCAAAAGCAAGGTGAAATTTACAACATTACAATGATAGCTATATTAACTAAAAGGAGCAACATTACAATGATAGCTATATTAACTAATTTCTTTAGCATATCCTCTACTCTTTCCATCCTTTCTTCTAGCTTTTTAATACTCTTGTTGTCATCGTAGCACCGGATGTGCATCTCTCCTCTTATAGACACTAGTCGCTTCGGATCTCGTGAACTCTCCCTTGAAGCAAATCTTCTTGTAATGCAGCAATTTGCATTGCAAGATTTTCAAGACTATGGTCGGCTTTATCATTTAACGCCAATACGGACATGTCAGGCCCTTCAAAAGTAAAGAATGGAACGGAAGGTGAAAGTCAAGGAATATGAACAAATGAATAACTTCAAAAACTTACCGACATATTCAACACTTCATGAACACTGGATGGATTCTGGATGTATGGGAGGTGAACACATTTACAGGATCTCCGATCGAGGACACGATAGCTTCATCCGCAATGCCTCTAGTTGTCTCTTCGCCTCGCCATTTGATGAAGCCGCCGACATGAATTAATTGCTTCAAAGAGTGAAACAAATTACCATCAACAATATTTTTCTTTACTCCAACATGAATATATCAACAAAACTCCTTGTGGGCATTTCACCAAACACCTTGTGGGCATGAAAACAGAGAGCAGGAGGGAGCGTATGCATGAGAGGAGGCGCCGGACTTATAAAATTTGAAGGTGTGGGAGAGTGCATGGGACTTAGAGAATTTAAAGTTTACCTCACTTCTACAAGCGGTTCGTAGTAAGAACCGCTAGAAGTACCATCTACAAGCGGTTGGTATTATGAACCGCTTGTAGAAAGCCACAAAAAAAAAAAAGAATGGCAAGGGGCGCGAGCGGGTTCAACCGTGGACGAGCTCAGACACTCAAGCGCCACGCCGCTAGTGGGGGAGGAAGAGATCTTATCGAACTATCCGGTACCGATTGTTTTTAATATTATGCGGTCAAGACTTTTACAAGCGGTTGGTATTACTTAATCGTCAGAGAAGTAATTTGTACAAGCGTTGTTATTACGAACCGCTTGTAGAAGGGTGCTCTACAAGCGTTCGTAATACCAACCGCTTGCATAGGGCCTTTCCCACACCGCCCATCCATGCGTTTCTACAAGCGGTTAGTAATATTAACCGCCAGAAGTCTTTACAAGCTGTTGATAGTACCAACCGCTTGTAGATCATTTTTACAAGCGTTGTTATTACCAACCGCTTGTAGAAGTGGGTGCCCTATATAAAGTTGATATCGCCCGCTTCTTCCTCACACCCCAAATTTCTAAGTCCTCGCTTCCTCACACCCCAAATTTTCTCGCCGCCAGCCTGCCGAGACCTCAGACCGACGCCACGCTGAAGGACCTCCTCTCGCACACCGCCGATGCCGCCCGCCATTCCACCCTAGAGGACCGGAGATCCTAGGTACGAGACTAAACGCCTCCCGCTTCTCTGCTTTTTATGCCCATAAGGTGTTCGTGAAATGCCCACAAGGAGTGTTTATGCTGTGCTGTGATTTGTGGATGGCTATGAAGTGCTGTGATTAGTGTATGGCTATGAATGTGTTCTGCTATGAAGGAGTGTTTGTTTGTTGGTGTGTCATGGATGGTCAAGAGTAGCATTAGTATTGGCGGGAAGTCATCTTGAGTAATGTTAAATTCGCGAAATACTGTTGAGGTCATGTTTTGTCGGTATTGTAATGCTGAGTTGTTTGGGTTAATGACTTGCTGTTTTGACTGTGTCTTGGAGAGGAGGAAAGGGTTGTCTGGGGTATAAATAGCCTGGGTAGTTGCGTGTGAAAGGGCGAACTGAATATGAAATGAAAAACTGAGTTTATAGCCTGGGCAGTTGTGTCGGAGGCCACGGGGTATAACATGGTGTCTTGTGGTCGCTATGCTGTGTATGAACCGGTAAAGATTACATATGAACTGTGACTTCTGCATATTGTTTGTTGGACATAGCATAACTCTGCTTCTGGGATGTTCTTGGAGTATATATGCTGCTATTGAGATATGGAGATTAAAAATCAGATTATTAGTACTTCAACTTAGATGTGGAAAGAGGTAAATACATGAGATAAGCAAATATGAATGAGTGACAACTTTCTGTAACTGGAATATGATTACTACTGCACATACTTACTCGCCTTTTGATTCAGTTTATTTCAAAGAGAAAAATAGTCATTTTCAGTGAGATGTGAAGTAGAATCTGGAAAACATGTATGCCCGCGACGTAATCACAATCTATCCTTTATTCCGATTGAGGCCGGTCGATGAAGATAAGGACTCAAGAAAATTTGCTGAATAAAATAATCATTTATTCATTCAATCATTTTATTTCATGTTTTTTTAATGTTAAATCATTCACAGTGTATCATGTTCTCGTACATGCTTTTTCAGTGGCATGTAACCTTTCTAGCGGTCGCATTTAATAGTCGCTGATGGCCACGCCGGGCAACGCAACGCCACGGCCGCCGCCGTGGCGAGCCCATCGGCGATATTAGGTGTCTGGCCATTGAGAAGGTCTCGTCTCGAGTGACCAAAGACCGCAAGTTCCAAAAGTATGGCTGCCAGCAGAAAGATACGATACACTCGTGGAGAAGGCCACGAGGTGACGGCTTGGTTGATAAGGAACCGATCGCTTCGCTTTTTGGTGTAATAGACTATTAACATTCTAGTCGTGGATTTATAACCTTATTTCATTTTTGAAAATCATATTAGTGTGGAATAAGAATGATTCATTGTCAATTGTATATGTATCATGTGAAATGTACAAGTATATGTGAATTGTCAATTGTATATGTACCATGTGAAATGTGTAAGTATATGTGAAATGTACAAGTATATGTGAATTGTCAATTGTATATGTATCATGAAATGTGTAAGTCTATGTGAAATGTGATCTCATCAGCACAAACCTGTTCTCGCCGATCTTAAACTATGCTTTCAAACTCAATTGTTCTCAACAACCTTGTCTTCATATATAATCTAAGCCTCGAGATGTGCTCTACTCTAGATGGCTTACACCAAGACGTGGTGACCCGGCTGGCGAGGCGGAAAATCTGATATTCGAGACCATTGCGCTGGGTAGCATCTTAGCCAATGAGGCCGTTAATATCGATGCGAAAAATCACGATGGTGTCATTGACATTGCCGATGAGGCCGTTAACACTAGTACCGAGGTATACCTCACCCATTACTTAATAGGTTTCACCAGAAACATGTTAATTATTCTAAAATCATTCATATTATATGTGTTTGTGTATCCAACCGGGACCTCATCGCCACCCGGTCCGAATGAACCGAGGACCTAACAAGAAGCCTTCGACAAAGCACGTGATAACCGAAGTCGGCAACGACGGAGTCTGCTAGCCCCGAATCAGCAATTGGGCCTTTCAACAACGCTATGCTACCACGTGAGGGATCACGCCCCAATCAAGATCCGTAAATGGGTCAAGTCCCGCAGCTACCAAGGAACCGCCTCGAATGATATAAAGGAAAATTTCACTTTTTCGTATGGGTACGAATGAAGGCCAAGGGATGGGCTTTGAAGAAGATGGCAACTTCCTTTCAAGAAGGGAAGTCGCCCTCACCCGCAAGTACATCGACAAAGGAGAAAGGCCGACTTCAATAAATTTCCTAAGCCGCCGATCATTGGGATGCTTTCGAGGAGTACAAGCCGCGGATGCGTGATGTGCCACGAGAGAGAAAAACAAGGTGAATGCACAGAAGAAGAAATACCACCACCATCTCGGGACCGGTGGTTACATCAAGGTCAGAAAGAAATGGGACAAGCGGAAGATGAACTTCGGCAGCACAATATTATACCTGAAACTGAGAATTGGGAGCCCCGCATGCGCAATTGGTTATTGGCTCACGGGGGCGGACTTGCTGATAACGGTAGCTTGGTGTTGGCACCGACAGTCCAAGAAGTTGGCGAAAGGATTGCAGAAGCCATCGAGCAGACTCGGTTAGGATCCTTGGTGACGGACAGGGAGAATGACGAGCTAACATATGCCCTTCAAAACCCCGAGCACCGGACGGACACGAGGTTTCGGAAGGTGCCATGGAGGCACGGCTTTGCCAAAGACTCAAGCACTTACATGTGAGTCGGGATGAAGCAAGAGGAGAGATCGTGGTAGAGTGAGCCGATTGGAGGAAGAGCTTAGAGCTACGAAGGCTTCCATCGATGTCCCGGTCACGCAAAAAGTGTCCGGCAATGAGCCGCCTTCAGGAGCACTACGCTCGACCAATGTTCAGCGGCGCCGAATCCGTGATCATCCGACCGCGCTTAAAGAGCAGCTTGCGCGTCCGCCGTGGGCCCTCAGAGCAGACGACCCGACGCCCGTCATCCCGTGGACAAGATCAAGGTTCGCCGCCGGTCGAAGCACATTGATATGCGTAACCTCACCTTCAAGGTGGCTTACGGCATGGCTTATCCGGTGGAGGCGGGCTGACATTCCATCGCAACCAGATACCCTCCTGATACTCAAGGTCACGGTGGAAGAGGTGGTGGGGGCTTCAAGATCTCATTCTCGATATTCCCGGGGCGACGAGGTGACCAACCTTGACAGCCCTCCATGGCACATTCATCCTATGGCGCAAAAAGTACATCATATTTCCAGATGGTGTGGAGGTTATATCTCCAAAGAAGAGAGGCCCCGCATTTGAGCCTCCAGAGCAAGCACGCCTCCACATCGACAACCCACGACTCCTCCGGCGCCGCAGACGCAATGCTTCCCGGTGGTCCGAGCCACGCCTCCTTCACCTCCCGCTCCACAAAGAAGCCCGACCACCGCCACCGCCACCGAAAGTAAGAAGCACCCAACATCTCCAATACCACGCCCAAAGATCTCCCGAGGAAGAAGCTCGATGTCGGAAGGAGGGATCCCAGACTAGCACCTCCTCCCACGAAATCGCATCCCAGACCAGAGAATGTCAAAGCAACCGCCAAAGAGGCCATATGATCTCGATCATGAGGAGCTAGCTGATCCAGAAGATGGAAGTGGCTGCAGCACTTGCGCCAAAGAAGCCGGAGCCCAAGTTTAAAATAGATAAAAATCGTGAAGCACTTTCAACATGCGGAACGCCGCCGCTACCGTGATGAGCGACTACAAAAAGACAATAAGAAAGGCTACAGTGCAAAATACACGGGCTCCTTCAGCGGGAAAAAAGAAGAAAGTGGAAGATCAGCAGAGTGCTGAGGAGTTGAGGAAAATGGCATTCCTGAAGGAGGCGAGACTCAAATCAATAGACCAGGATCTTCCAGTGGCACCAACCAAATGGAAGTATGAGTTGGGCAAACCGCTAATTGATCCAAAGGATATAAAAGATCTCCCAACCAAGATGCGTCAAATGCATGAATGGTACATGGAAAGGGCATCTAAAGGAGAGCAAATGTTCCTCCTCCATTTCCAAGATGAGTATTTCTTCCAAGGAACAACACGTAACTATGGTCGAATTGATGACTTGTACCATGTGTACCAAGGAGACGAGGTCAACGTGTCTTTCATGTCCCGCCGGTGTCTGTAAGTATCGATCTACTAAGTTTACCGCTTGCTTCCTCCCGCACCACAAAATTGAAAATCTAATTAACTTAGTTATCCTTCTTATGTAGAATGGAGATACAACGATGTACAAGATCGACAAACAGAACGCTATTTCATCGACCCGTAGATTGTCAACGAGAAAATCTGGTCATACGACAAGCAAAAACCGCTACTTGAGGGATACCTTTTGCATGCATTGTTGAAACAACACTACAAACCGTATATACTTCGCCCTTCAACTTCAAGTACGTGTTCTCACAAACCTCTTGTTCTTGTATTTCTTAAGCCATTGATAGTACGAGTAGCTACTTACGATATGTTGCAATATACTTAATAGGTTTCATCGATCCTTCTAGTCATCGAGCTTGACAATAGCAGGATTACAGCTCATGACTCAAGAAGGAATCCACCCAAAAATACCAATGGTTCATTGACGCCCTTAACAGACATTTGCAAAGTTCAAGAAGAAGCAAAAGGAGAATTCCGAAAGAATTCAAGTCATAGTAAGCACTCAGCACGACGCATTACAAAAACTATTATTAATATACATGCGCCATAACAGCTTCTTCATCTCATATTCTGAAATTTCTCCCGTGAAGGTTAAACGCCGACGGCCGAAACAACTTATGCGGCTACTACGTGTTCCACTATATTCAAAGTTTTATCCATGGCGATGAGTTGGAACATTATGCCGAGGTTCAGATTCGCATGTCAATTTGTTAGCTACAACTTACATTTTAATTAATTGCATGTGATCGGATATTTATATACTTCCCGCTTAATTAATTGTCGCCCAACATCGATGAGCACGTTAACGTGTTCCCGCCTCACCGGTGCGCGCGACTCCAAGAACAACTCATCGGCTTCCTTGTCAACGAGGTTGTATCTCCAAATGGCGAAGTTCCACGAAGGTTTCTGCGCTGGACACCGCTGAACCGATGACGACATCCATGTCGACCAAGGACATAAAGAGTGACGATGCACGAAATGAGTTCGATAATCATTTTTTTCATCATTCAAACTTGTAAACGTCGGTTGCGTGTATGTACTTGTCCATTTTTTACACTATTAAGTTCGTTTTTTTGTACTGAGCTAGCATGTGAACATGTGTATGAGTATGCATATGTAATATATATTTAATTGCGCAAAAAACTCCTCCACTCATATTTAATTTCATGGTCAAAAACGATATACAAAAACACCAGAAGAACATATTCTATAATACATATAATCGAAAACTTTCCACAAGCGGTTGGTGATTCCAACCGCTTCGAGTGTTGCTTCCACAAGCGTTGGTAAGACTAACCGCTTCAATATCCTTCTCCACAAGCGGTTTGTAACACGAACCGCTTGTGGAGTCCCTCACGTGGCGGCTCCATCGCCCTCCTGAACACCTTCCCAACCGCTTCGTGCCACAAAGACAGCGGTTCTGAAAGAATCGCCAGATACCCGACGGTATCACACGCTGTTGCTTAGAAGCGTTATAAAACCGCTTCTAAAGGGGGTTACGAGCCGCTTCGTAGCCGGTTCAGAGTAGTGAGTTGTTCTGGATTGTCGCAACCCAAGTGCGGCGGGATCACGCCTTGCACATCGATGTTAATGACAAAGCGGAAGTAAATAAATCTCTAGACATGTAATTAAAGTTTAAGTACTAAGAAATTGACATGTTCAAGACACTACCTCGGCATTGGTTGTCAAGACATCGTCAGGTAATACTTTGCATATAGTGGCACACATAATAGCCACATAAGTTGTTTCCTTCCGTCTGTTGTAGAACCTGCGATGAAATTTGAAAAAAATACAATTATTATTGGGATGAAAAACTGTTACGACATATTAATATTCTTTAATACGTACTCGAGTGCTTATTTCTACATCAAATTCATTCTCGAAATCTCCTTGGTGCTTCTTTCGAAACTTTGCAAATGCCTTGTGTGATGCGTTAGTATGAATAGTAATTATCAGAGTTGGAATTAGCAAGGTATTTCAATATATATAATAAGGAAAACTATCGTATATATATGTGTTATATACCTATTTAAGGTGTCAATGATATATTGATATTTTTCCACCGGAGTCCTTTTTGAGTCTTGAACAATGATTTGGCTGCTATCAAGCTTGATGGCAAGAAGGATCCAGTGAAACCTATTCATGTATTGCAACATATATGTAATTAGCTAGTAGTATTATCAATGCATTGAAAAATATAAGAACGAGAGGTTGTATATATATATGTACCCGAAGTTGAAGGGCGTATATGTACAGCTTTGTAGTGTTTGTCCCAAGAATGCATCGAGAATGTAATCTTCAATGACTTTTCGCCATGGTTCAATCCAAAGACGACTCGCTAACAATCTCGGGTCGATGAAGCCCATATTGAAGATGTTCTCTTTTCTACATCGTTGTATCTCCATTCTACATAGAAAGGTATAAGTTTAAGAGTTGCAATTTTATTGTACGAGGAAGCACACGGTAAAGGTATGAGCTTGACACTTATAGGCACCAGCAGCTCATGAGAGACACGTTGATGGAGTCGGCATGGTAAATATTATAGAAGTCCTCGAATTTGAGCCATATGCTGTTGTCCCCGCGATAAAAATCTTCTTCTTTGAAACGGAGGGGGAACATCGTTCTTCCTTGAGCGGACTCTGTCATGTACCATTCGTGAAATTGCCGCATCTTGGTTGGCAGATCCTTTATCTCATTAGGTCAATCAGCTCCCGGCCCAACTGATATTGCCATTTGACCTTTGCCATTGGAAGATCATCTATTAATCCAAGAGCTGCAGCTGTGGAACTGATTCCTACCTCCTTCATAAACCTCTAGAGGTTCTCCTGATCTTGGTCTATCTTCTTCTTTGCTGCCGCCGCCTGACCATGTTTATTCTTCTATGTAGCCTTTATTATTGTCCGTTCATAGTTGGACGACACAAGCAGCGGTTTTGCACAGCATGTCGCGAAGTGTTCCGCCGCTTTTGGATCAATTGGTACCTTCTTTGGCTCGCTTTTTTGGTGAAGTGTGCACCAATTGCTTTCATGACGCGCCACTCTCCTCATTAGTCATATCATATGCCCTCTTTGGATGTTCCTTTATCTTTGTTGATCGGCTGGAGGAGGCCTTCTTGGGAGCAGTGGAGGAGCCTTTCTGCTATCGAGCTTCTTTCTCGGAGGAGATGGTGGTGGCGTGGTTTTCCTAGGGGGTTCATTTTTGTTTGAGATGGTGGTGGCGGAGTAGGGCTTCTGCATGGAGCGGGTGGTGGAGGAGGCGTGCTCTGTTTTGCCGGCGAGGCATTGCGTGGAGGTGACATTGGAGGAGGCGTGGGTTGCCATGGTGGAGATGACGCCTCCGCACCATCTGGAAATATGATGTACCGTTTGCGCCAGAGGATGATACTGTAGAGGGCTTGTCCAAGCTTAGTCACGCTGCCGCCCAAAGAATATCGAGGTGAAGTTCTTCAACCGCAAAGACCTCCTCCACCGCGACCTTCGAGTAACCCGGGGGTATCTCGTTGCAATGGAACGTCTGGCCCTACTCCACCGGAAATGCCATGCCGTAAGCCACCTTGATGGAGAGGTTACGCACATCAATGTGCAGCTCACACTGGTGGCGAACCCTTATGTCATCCACGGGGTAACGGGCTAGCAAGTTCTCCGCTTGAGGGGCCCCGGTGGACGCGCAGCTACTCCGCCACGCGGAGGGGCTGATCACGGCGTCCGGCTGATTGCTCGGACCTAGTCCCTGAAGCTTGCTGAGGGCAATTTGTACTTGTTGCCCAATTATGTCGCCGATGGTAGCCTGGGTTGCTCCGAGCTCTTGTTCCAATTGGTACACTTTATATGATTCTCTTGCTTTGCTTCTCTGCCGGCTCCTGTACGTATTTGCATCCTTGGCGAAACCATACTTCCACGGCAGATGCTTGCCCATACCTCGTGTCCGCTCCGGTGCTCGTGGTTTTGAAGGGCATGTGTTAGCTCGTCATTCTCCTATCCGCACGAACGCATTCGCTCGAGACCGCCGACACCTTGTACAATCCTTTGACCAAAGATCTTGCACTCTGGTGCCATCACCAAGTGTTGTCATCCGAAAGGCTCCTCCCGTGACCCATGAACCAATTGCGCAGCGCTCTTCCCACAAAGTGGTAGCCGGTGTGACGCCCTTCGCCATTAATTCTTCTTCCCGCTTCTCCCATTTCTAGACAGCCTTGAGGTAACCACGGTGCCAAGATGGTGGTGGTATTTCTTCATCCGTGAATTGGCCTTGTTCTTCCGACTCGCGGCCGGCCTTCAGCTTGACAAAACTTGTACTCCTTGAATGCTTCCCTGATCCGCCACTTAGGAAATTGGTTGAAGTCGGGTCTTTCTCCTTCTCGACATACTTGCGGCCGAGAGACGCCTTCCACGCTCAAACATTGTTGCCATCTTCTTCAGAGTGAATTTCTTGGCCTTGTCTTGGACCCTTGAGGAAATGTGAAATTTTCCTTAATATCTTGCCGAGGTGTCCTTGGTATCTTGAGGAACTTCGCCCATTTTTGATGCTAATTGGGATGTGATCCTCACGTGGTAACCGCAAGCGTTGTTGTACGCCCAAATGTTGAAAGAGGGCCACCGCATCCCTTCGTTGTTAACGTCGGTAAACACATGCTTTGTGGATGGCTTCTTGTTAGGTCCCCGATGCTTGGATTGGTTGCTCGATGTACGCGGCTTGAAATACACAAACATATGTATAAACGTGTCAGAGTGTATTATATTAATGAATCGCGATTAATTAACATGTCCACGGGATTATATTCTTCCGCTATACCTCATCTCGCCGAACCAAGAGTTACCACCGGACTCAGCTGCTCCAACAAGAATGGTTTCATCATACCGCAGCCTCAACAAATTTCACCGAACCAACGTTAGCCTCAATGGCAGAAGGCGTTAGCATCACCTTCGATGTTACCCAACAAGAATGACGCTCAAAGAAGAACTGTTCTCCTCGTCGAAAGCAGGTCACCACGCCCTAGTTGCGCCATCTATCCTAATTCAAAAAATATTGACATAAATGTTGACATAAACAACTATATTACAGATTACAACACAAGCATATTGTAATAAATTCCTTTCCTCTCGCACCACAAAACAAATATAATATTATTTGGACTTGAAAATATAATAACACATTTCACATGATATATATACAATTTGACATTTCACATATACTTACACATTTCACATGATATATATACAATTGACAATTCACATATACTTATACATTTCACATATACTTACACATTTCACATGATACATATACAATTGACAATGCACATATACTTATACATTTCACATATACTTACACATTTCACATGATACATATACAATTGACAATTCACATATACTTATTTGTAATAAAAATAATGTATCATTCTTATTTCACACTAATATGATTTTCAAAAAAAGAAATAAACATAAATCACAACTAGTACCTTATGTCGTAGTCTATTACACCAAAAAGAAAGCTGCTGTGTTGCCGTCAACCAGAGCCCATCGGGCACATAAGGTGCCCATCGCCAGAGAAGGTGTATGCTCTGCTTTTGACCAAAGACTGCAAGTTCCAAAAGCATGGTTGCCAGGAGAGCATACGATACACTGAGAGATGGAGCCACGAGGTGACGTGCGTGGTTGACATGGAATGATCACTTTGCTTTCTTTTAGTGTAATAGACTATTAACATTCTAGTTGTGGATTTATAACCTTATTTCATTTTTTAAAAATCATATTAGTGTGGAATAAGAATGATTCATTATTTTTTTATTAAGCAAATTTTACTTAGTCCTTATCTTCATCTGACCAGCCTCTTGCACTCAGTAGTGCCATAATTTCAGGGGATATCAATCTGGAATAAAGGATAGATGGTGATTACGTCCCAGGGCATAAATGTTTTCACAAATTCTACTGCACATCTCACTGAAAATGACTATTTTTTCTACTGAAGTAAACTAGTGCAAAATATATTGTTTCACTTGCAAATATAGACAGTAAGTAGTAAAATGAAATAGTTGGTTTGCAAAATGCATAACCGAATGTATAAGAGTAGCTAATGCCTGCTATCTCCAAATTACTCAGACAAATTTTCAAAAATCATGCAGCAAGAACAAGTAGCAAATTCCTCATCCCTCATTCTCCCCCTCCTGCCACTTTCTTCCCCCCTCCTGCCACTTTCTTCCATGGCGCCACCCTTCTTCCTCCTCACTCCTCCTTCTTGTCAGAGACTGGGCGCCAGAGCTAGCCGGACCGCCTCGTGCATTTCATTAACACCTTGCAGGGGTGGGATTAGAGAGGGAGGAGGAGGGCATGCGTAGCTATACCTCGGTCCTCCGGGGTGGAATGGCGGGGCGGCGTCGAGCGATGGCAGAGGAGGTCCTTGGCGAGGTGGCGACGACGCGGAGTCTCGACGGAGGCGGCGGCATTGAGACTTGGAAAATTTGGGGTGTGAGGAAGCGCGGGGACTTAGAAAATTTGGAGTGTGAGGAAGAACGGACAGTATCAACTTTATATAGAGAACCCACTTCTACAAGCGGTTGGAAATAACAACCGCTTGTAGAAGTGCTCTACAAGCGGTTGGTATTATCAACCGCTTGTAGAACGCATGGATGGGCGGGAGTGGGAAAGGCCCTATGCATGCGGTTAGTATTATCAACCGCTTGTAGAGCGCAAGCTACAAGCGGCTATTAATACCAACCGCTTGTAAAAGTGCTGACTGGATAATATTCAAAACAATACGGTGCCCATATCGTTCGATAAGATCTCTTCCTCCCTCGGCTAGCGCGTGGCGTTTGAGTGTCTTGGGCTCGCCCACCCCGGTTCGAACCGCTCGCGCCCCTTGCCATTTTTTTTTTTTTTTATGTACTTTCTACAAGCGGTTGGTATTATCAACCGCTTGTAAGATTAATATATACAAGCGGTTGTTAGTACCAACCGCTTGTAAAATTAATGTCAGAATTTTTAAAAAAGTTTTTAGAACTTTAGTTTCATTCCATAATTTTTAAAAAAGCTTTTAGCACTTTAGTTTCATTTCAGAATTTTTTAAAAAAGCTTTTAGCACTTTAGTTTCATTGTATAATTTTTTAAAAATGCTTTTTACACTTTAGTTTCATTCCAGAATTTTTAAAAAAGCTTTTAGAACTTTAGTTTCATTCCATAATTTTTAAAAAAGCTTTCAGCACTTCAGTTTCATTTCAAAATTTTAAAAAATGCTTTTAGCACTTTAGTTTCATTGTATAATTTTTAAAAAATGCTTTTGGCACTTTAGCACTAGGCGTATGAAGGCAGAGAGAGTGAGAAAGAGACTAGGCGTAGTACTGCACGATTTACTAGTACAAAAAACAAAGTGAACATCATTGCCACTTTCCTAGTTACATTGCAAGGTCACAGTGCACACACCTCACCCCAACACTTAAATCTGTAGTTACAAAGGGAGCATTAATTCCTTATGAATGTTTCATATATATAGTAGTGGTACACATACATAGTTCATACAGTAGTGGTACATCTCAAGTAGTCACATACTTTGTCTTTACAAGTGTTCCTTCATTATGATCGCGACGTATGAAAGGAGCATCCATGTCTGTGTCATTGAGGAGGCTTATGTCGACATCCACAATGAAAGGAGGGAGCTCATGAATCGACTATACTCTTCCTCGCTCGTGACGCCCTCAACTCCAACAATCCTTCGTTTGCCTTGGAGAACCACGTGTCGCTTTGGCTTACTACTACAATCTTTCTGCTTGTCCTTCTGCTTCTTAGGTTTGCTTGACATGTCCATTACGTAGAAGACCTGTCTCACATCGTTTGCGAGGACGAACAGTTCGCACCTATAGCCGACTTGCGTGAGGTCCACGATTGTCATACCGTATTTGTCGACCTTCACGCCGCTTGAAGTCAGTTTGACCCATTTGCACTTAAATAGAGGGACCTTCAAAGGTCCATAGTCAAGCTATCATATCTCTTCTATGAAACCATAATATGTATCCACCTTGCCTTTGTTGTCTTCGGCGTCTATACGGACACCGCTATTACGTTGGTGCTCTTGTTATCCCGATCCGTGTAGAATGTGTAACCATTTATCTCGCACTTTGAATGTCACGATTTCACAAGATGGTCCTCGAGCCAAGCGCTGCAATTGTTAATTGTCTGACCCTTTCAAAAGGATGTACTTTTGTAACCAAGCGCCGAAAGAATCCATGTGCTTCAGTTGTTATCCAATCCTCGACCTCCCCGAAATCGCGGCGAGAATACTCTTGTGCTCAAGGACATACGGAGGCACTACAGTTGATTGTTTCAAAACCGTGAAATGTGCTTGCTTAAATGTAAGAAGATCATTGCATGCAATTGCTTTCCTTCCTAGTGTCCCTTTTCCCCGTAGCCTCCCCTCATGGCGTGATATAGGGACGCCGATCGGGTTTAGATCATTAATGTAATCCACACAAAACTCAATCACCTCCTCTGTCCCATAACCCTCGCAATGCATCCTTCCGGATGAGAACGGTTACGGACATACTTCTTTAGCACACTCATGTACCTCTCGAAAGGGAACATGTTGTGTAGATACACGGGTCCGAGAATACCCATCTCTTTGACAAGGTGAATAGTGAGATGAGCCATAATATCAAAGAATGCAGGAGGAAAGATCATCTCAAGACTAACCACACTTTGTACCACGTCATCCTGCAGCTTACTTAGTTTATTTGGGTTGATGACCTTCTGTGACACCGCATTGAAAAAAGAACACAGCTTTGTGATTGTCCCCCGTACCCACTCGGGCAGTATGCCTCTCACAGCTACTAGGAGCAACTGTGTCATTAACACAAGACAGTCATGGGATTTCATGCATACGATTTTATTCTCTTTCGTGTTTATGAGTCTCTTTACATTCGAGGAGTATCCGGAAGGGACCTTCACACTGTTCAGGAACTCTATCATGCTTTTTTTCTCTTCTTTGCTTAGAGTGTAGCTCGCAGGATGTAGGTAATGTTGTCATTTCCTCTTTTTTCGGGATGTAGGTCGCTCCTCGCCCAAGAGTTTAAGGTCCTTCCGAGCTTGCAATGTATCTTTCGATTTTCCGTACATATCTATGTAGCCTAGTAGGTTCAAGCAGACATTCTTCGTGATGTGCATGAAGTCAATTGAGTGACGAACCTCCATGACTTCCCAATAAGGCAAGTCCCAAAATATTGACTTCTTCTTCCACATGGGTGCCTGACCATCCTCATTCTGCACATGTTTGCTTCCAGGACCCTTTCCAAATACTACTTTCAAATCCTTTACCATAGCAAACACACGTGGCCCACTACGATGGTGAGGCCTTGCACGAAGGTCTGGTTGCCCGTTAAATTTCCTACCTTTCTTCCGCAACGGGTGACTCGTAAGAAGAAACCTACGGTGACCCATGTACACAACCTTCCGAGAGTTTTTCGTACATGCCGTCTGCTTCATCTAAGCAATGGATGCGAGCTCTATATCCTTTGACAAGCTTAGGTGGATAGGTTACCGAGAGCAAAGCGGCCGTTGATTGTTACAAATAACAATGCACGAGGGTGAAATACTCCCTTTGTACTCATCCCATACCCTTACACCATCGTCCCAATAACGTCACAAGATCTTCAACCAATGGTTTCGGTAGACATCGATGTCATTTCCGTGTTGCTTGGGGCCTTGGATCAACAACGACATCATGATGTACTTTTGCTTCATGCACGACCATGGAGGAATGTTATAGATACATAGTGTAACAGACTAGGTGCTATGGCCATGCTCAATTCTCCGAAAGGATTCATCCCATCAAGACTCAACCCAAACCTTATGTTTCTCACCTCATCTGCGAAGTCTGCACGTCCGGTCGACTTTCCTCCACTGTGAGCCATCTGCAGGGTGTCTAAGCATCCCGTCGTCCTTACGCTCTTCTTTGTGCCAACGCATCATCTAGGCATGCGCTTTGTTACCAAACATACGTTTCAATCGGGGGATCACAGGGAAATACCACAACACTTTAGCTGGAGGTCTCATCTTCTTACGCTCCCCATCTATTTCACCTGGATCGTCACGCTTCACCTTATACCGCGATTCTTTGCACACTGGACAAACATCCAAATCGGCATACTCATTACGATACATGATACAATCATTAGGACATGCGTGTATCTTTCAGACTTCCTATCCCAAAGGATGAAGACTTGCTTGGCTTCATATGTAGATTCGGCAGAGTGTTATCTTCGAAGCAACTTCTTTACGAAAGTGATAACAACTCATTGAATCCCTTTATCCGACACACCATTTGTAGCCTTCCATTGCATGAGTTCCAAGCAGTGGTACGCAGCTTTTGTGGCCCCGCCTACGCTTTGGGTACAAAGGAGTTCTGTGGTCCTCTAATATGCGCTGGAACTTCTCGAACTGTCTTTCATCTGTGTAGTCTCCCTCTCCGTCACGCAACATATGGTCTAGCTCATCATCACCAAAGTCACCAAGTGTTTCTTCCATGGAACAGTATTGCGTGCCGTCCGGGATACTATTGAATCGATCTTCCTCTTCCTCGCCTTCTTCATCGTCATCCTGGCTAATCACCTCAACTTCGCCATGGTTGATCCAACAGGTATAGTTTGGCATGAAACCTCTCATGATCAAATGGTTCATAACTTGCCATCGCTGGGAGTGCTCCTTCTCGTTCTTGCAATCTACACACGGACAACATATGAAGCTGCCTGGAGGCAAGAATGCAACGGCCACATCGAGAAAAGCCTGCACGCCATCAATGAACTCTCTCGAACGACGGTCCGCATTGTACATCCATTGCCGATTCATCTACACCAAGTTATAATTTCATTAAAATTATAACAAATTTCATATAAAATTATAACGTAACTTATAGTTACATTTAAAAATCTAAAGCTCATGACCACTTAAACCCAACAAAAAACCTCCACCTACACCGTCATCCAATTAAAGACCTACCTTTCTAATTATTTTGTATCCCTTCCTACTTTTGTAATTATTTTTTATCCTTCTACATGTTTTTCTATTTTATTTCATACACCAATAATTACTTCCTTGCCATATTGTGATATTTAAGATTCTAAAGCTAACAACCACCTAGATCTAAAGCTTCCAATCACCTTTACCTTGTAATGTCATATTTTGAACTAGATCTCCACCCTACATCTTCATACAACAACAAAAACAAGCATAGAAAACAAATTTTTGATCATGGTGATCTTGCTTAAAAAGTTCAAGATTTCTCCACATCCATTGAAAAAAACAGCAATCTCTAGGTGAGAAGGATGTTCACATGATGTTACTAACCTTGAAACACTTAATTTGGAGCTAATCACCCCAATTAAAATTTGGACAAGACCTCCCAAGAACAATACTGGGCCAGCTCTTCTCTGTTCGATCGTACCTCTGCTGGCTCGTGGAGGAAGAAGAGTTTAAATGCGCTGCGCGGGAGGGCTTTCAGAAGCGGTTTGAGAGACGAACCGCTTCTGAATGTTGCGTTCTAGAAGCGGTTCTTGTCTCAAACCGCTTCTGAAAATCACTTTTGTATATTATGTATTATATTTTATTTCAGTTTTTCCTTTTGTATTTCTCTCGGTGCTTATGGGTTTTTATTCCTTAGAGTTATGAGTTCACATCACTTAGACTTCTGGCATGCTTTGCATGGACCTCTCATCTTGTGCTTTAGGTTGCTATCATGCTTAATTAGCTGTTCTCTCTTCTCTCTACGTTGAGTTCCCTCACAGTCTTATAAGTCTAGCAGGTGTTGGGCCCCCTGGGTAGACAGGGTCTGTGTGCACTCCTTAGTTTGGGATCTAGAGGCAGCTTTCCTATGTTAGTCATTGGGGAAGATGAGAGCGAGTCTGAGTCGTAGTGTTCTCTACCATCTTTTCTATACTCTATAGCCACCAGCTTTGCGCTTGACTTCTTCCTCCATTTCGTGTTTCGGCTTTAATTGAGTTCTTTTCGATCTTTCTTGAGCTTAATCTTACTAATAACTCAATTTGAACCAGATTTGTGCTTAAAATGAAATCACATGTTGAGGGGGAGTTTAAGAATATGTCTCATGCATTGCATATAGACTTGATTTTTCATTTTATGAGCTTTGTCTATTATGTAAATGATCCATGTTTTATTTTATACATCATGCTATATTATGAAGAAAATTACTTGTTTAGATATGTCCAAGTTCATTTATCTTGCTAAGCTTACAAAAATTGAAAAATGAGCGTTAAAAGAAAAACTTGATAAAACATGTTGCTTTTACTTGTTAAGTTTCTTCTCTAGGTGTTTTTGCCATGATTTGTGAAATTCTGGAATTCTCTAGAGTCCCTATAGCAACTTAGGTGAATCTTGTTTGATCCATACTTGAGTTCTTCACTAGCATAGCGATGAAAATGCTAAAAATAAAAGTGAAGCAAAATTGACTCTTTTTGTGCGCATTAGACTCAACACCTCACATTTACAAGACGGCTTCTCATTGCACTTGAGATGAACTTGGAATGGGTTGTGCATGACCAAGATCATTCTCTTAAGAGTCTCTCTTGAGATGATCGATTATGGCTTGAGTCAATTGCTTTAAAAATGAAAAAAAACATATGTGGGTAAAGAATGCAAATAATGTCAAACATTTGCACCCCGCTATGTCTTTCAAAGATTCAAAGAAAAATCTGCATACAATAAAAAAAACTTGAAGGACCTTGTGTGCACTTCTAGATTCCCCAAAGTGTTGAGTAGGTTGAACTCTAGGTTTTCCATTTGATCTCTAGGTTTTCCATTTGATCCTTTGAATGGCTTTTCTTCTAGTTTTGAAACTAATGAGAAGTGTTGCTCATGTTCAATCATGCTAAAAATGGCATAGTTTTAATTAAATCTTGATAGCAAAATGATTATTTGCACTTGGACATGCCTTAGCTTAGTCTATTTTTGCCATAACTTAGCTTGGTGTCATAACTTGTCTTGTTGGTCACATGTATAATCTTCAAAGCTCTCTTAGGCTGCATTACTTGCATAAAAACAACAAAAAAATGGGAGAAAAGAAAATGTCATCTTGATGCCTATATTACCAAAAGGGGGAGAAATTGTAGAAAAGGCATCATTTTGCACTTGATTCTTCTTATTTCTTATGATCTTTGTTAATCTTTGCTATCTATCTTCCATAGATCATAAGTATTTCCGGTTGCCAACTTGGTCATGTTTTTATTTCCATTTCTTTGATCAAGTTTGGCTTTGCATTCAAATTGCTTTCTTCTTTTATTCAAACTCAACTTATGCCTTTTCATGTGTTTGTCAATATACTCATCAAGGGGGAGATTGAAAGATCATGTGGAGGTCTATCCTTGTGTGTGATGAGTAATTGACGAGTATTGAGCTTAGATTGATTTGAAATTGAGTTTGATTTGAAGTGAATTGGATTTGAAGCAATTTGAGTGTTGGTTGCTTTTCTTAGTGCTACCGGCCAGGGGGCAGTAGCACCGGACTGTTGAGCGTAATTAAGATTGATTAATGATTTTGGGATAATCATTTAATATATATATGTGGGCATTGCTATGTGAAAGGTTTTTCCTTGTCCTTGATGGTTGCAGGGCGACGGTGCTAGGTCATGGTGAGGCGGAGGATGACCGGGACTAGGCGAGGAGCGTCGGAGGTCCAGACGGTCGGGAGATTGCCGGAAGATGATCGGAGATGGAGTCCGGACAAGTCAAGAAAACAAGGAAAGGAAATGATGCTAGCTAGATGCCGTGTGGATTAATGAGGGCCGTCGGATTGCAGTCTAGTTGATAGGTTAGCGGGTCTAGGTAGCATGCTTTGAAAACCATGCAAGAAAACCCGGTATGTGTGTGGGTTTTGGGTTAGCCTTTGCATGGCTGTGTGAGTGGGTCAATCCTAGCCCTTAGATGAGTGTCCTAGGGTTGAGAGACTCATCCAAGGGTGGTAGGTGGCCCAAGAGTAGTATAAATAGGGGTGGAGGGGTGGCCTCCTCCTCTTGAAGGTTTGAGTTGCTCCTTTGAGCTTTGCCCACATGAAGTGAGGCTTTGTAAACCTTCTCACCAGAAATACAAAGAAATTTCTTTACATCATTGTGAATTTAAATTCCGCATTTACATTATGTCTTTACTTTACGCAATTTAAATTCAGCATTTACATTACGCATTTACCTTCCCGCAATCTACATTCATGCAATTTGGATTTGCCTCCCCTCCTTCTAAATGCTGATCTTGGATGTTTTGAGTGTGTTCATATGGTTTTACATCTCTTTTGCACTCTTTGATTAAGTAGAGATCATCTTTTCTTTCAAGTTCCAGTTCTGTCCAGAACTTGTTCTTCACGCAGCAGTTAGTATTTGATTTTTAGAAAAATCTAGAAAAATCCTTTTTGTGTGATTATTCTTGGAGATTGTGTGGGACTCCCAGACACATCTGTAGAAAAATTGTGGAGTTCACTTGTTGCACCTTTTGGGCACCATGAGGTGAAAACCGAGCCCCAAATTTCTACTGGAAGTTCCTGACTGTCTGTGTTCATAGATTTATGATGATTTTTCTACATGGATTTTTGATCTGAAATTTGGTGGAGTTCTTCATGAATCATCTGGTCATAGGGAGAAAATTTCTCATAATTTTGTGAGCAGAATAAACCCACCAACCTCCTGTTCAAATTAAAGACAGATTCTGGAAATATCTGCTTTTGCTTTTCTAAAAGAGACTTTTGTGTCTTGGCTTGATCTCTTTTAGAAAAGAAGTATTTGAATTGATTCCTCTTTCTTTTGGACACTTGAAAACCAGGATTGTGATTGAAAAATCCCTCACATATTTTATGGATAACATCCATGTAAGCTAGGGATGCACATAGTTGTCTAGTCGTTCCGGTTTTTGCGGGTTTTTCACGATTTCCCTTGCGCGATCTTTTCATGGTTTTAGTTGGAGTATTTTGGGAGAAAATTTATTTGCGACCATTCACCCCCCCTCTATTCGCCATCTCGATCCTTCAATTGGTATCAGAGCCGGTTTTGCTCTTCCATAGATCTTGACCGGTCTCAAGAGCCATGGCGACGGACAAATACTCCATCAAGCCTCCCATTTTCAATGGAGTTGATTTTCCTTTTTGGAAGTCCCGAATGGAGTCATACATCACTACCCTGGGCTTCCTCGATATGGCGAAGGTGAAGCTCCCATATGAGGTTCTCGCCGATGAGAACGCCACTGGCCGCAATATGGTCGACGTTGAGGCAAATGCTAAGGCAAGGAACATTCTCATACAGGACTCACCAAGAAGTGAGTATGATCGATTTTCACCTTCGCTCCGCCCACGAGATTTGGGTAACCTCGATGCTTACCATGAGGGCACTACTCAATTCAAGACCGTGAGGCAGATTAGATTCAAGCGAGTACAACAAATTTGAACAACGCTACCGGTGAGAGTCTCGATGAGTGCTTTGGTCGGTTTACCAAGATTTTGAGCGACCTCCGAGCAGTCGGTTGTATATACCCTGACTCGGACAATGCTCGGCATTTCTTGACCGCACTCGACCTTCGGGTTTGAGAGATGAAGGTGACCACCATCAAGGACACCACTGATCTGTCGACTCTGACTCTTGACGAGCTTTATTCCCGCCTCAAGACTCATGAGATTGATGTCGTCTCTCGGAAGACGAAATCTCAGTCGATGGCTTTGGTCACCGATCCCATTGGATCCTCTTCTGGATTTTTCTTGACTTTGCTTCGGTTTTTCTCTCCGCTCTTTGCGACGTAGCGATGAAATTCGAACGATTTCGGAAAATAAGCTTGCTCTTGTCGCCAAAAATTTTCCAATATTTACAAGAGAGTGAGAGAGAGGAAGAGAGGTGGCATGATCACCTGCTTCGAGTGTGGTGGCCCCAACCACATTCGAGCGAACTGCCCCAAGTTGGAGAAGGGCAAGAACGACGTCAGCGGTTTGGGCAAGAACGACTACACCGACAAGAACCGCAACAAGAAGCCTCCAGTTCGTGAACCGGCGCACGAGAAGAAGTACCGTTTCAATTGACTGATAGCCAAAAGGGGCTTTCCTTGTACATAGGCCTTAAAATCTTGAGGGGTCTTTGTAGCCTCTGCCGACTTTCCTTTTAGGACAGGGGACTTTTCATGTACATCAGAGGGCACTGTGGCCTTTGTCAGCTTTGCTTTCTTGACAGAAGGAGTCTCTGAGGCCTCTTGTAGTTCTGTGATGTCGTGATAGTCCTTTTGTGTGCCAACGTTGCGTAGGAGTCATCATGGTGGTGGAAGCAAGAGTAGGAGCAGGTGCAGGTACGGTAGAAACCTACGAAGCACGTGTATATGTAACTTGTTACACTACTACTGGAATGATAGAGAAGATGTGGTGGGGGTTTACCTTGATTAGTACAACACCCGTCGTAGGCCACTTAATGAACGATATCCGTGCTTGCCCAAGAGTGGTGATATCTTCGTTGGGGGGGAACTCAAGCACCTGTGATAAGAAGTCTTCGTGGATGTAGTCCACCTACACCCTCATGTAGCCCTTCCCCAAAGGCTAACCACACACCGTGTAGGTCTCCTTGCATGAAAATGCAACCCTGCGTGCATCCTCAACAGAAAATCTGTATTCTATCAGGGTATGCTGACACTTGGTAGACGCCTACAAGAAGTGCGCAACATGAGGGAAAACATTGTGGGAGTTACCCTTGTACCTCTAAGTTATGAAAAATTAATTATTACCTTCAGCTATAGACCAGACTTATAATTTTAGAAAACGCAACTGTCGGGTCGGGCCACAGGCTTCTCTACGATAGGCGAGGGCATCTAACTCTGGCTCTGGGATATCATCACCATCATGTCAGCACTTAGACGCTCCTCACACGCCATCAACTCCTCCCTCATCTCTGTAGGATCAAGGATAACTGACAAGAGGGGGTGAATAGAAGGTTTTAGAATTTTTCAACTTTAATTGTAATTAATTTAAATAATTATGCTCGAATTGCAATATTCTACAATTTTACAACTACGTTCTCTAGTGTTTTTCAAGTTCTCTAGCAATTCAAGAATGAGTAAGAAAATAATCTAAGGACAACTAGTATGCTTGACAAACAAGAAGAATAATTTGAGCACGAGAATTGTAAATACAAACCACAAGAGAGCAAGAGACAAGATTTTTATCCCGTGGTCTCGTAGACTTGCTGGTTTCCACTACTCCACATTGAGGTGACTTGAACTTCTTCAAGTTGGCTCCACCCACTTAAGCCTCCTCGATCACTCATGGTAGCTCTTCCCCACTCCGGGTAGGCGAGCTCCCACCCTTTATAACCGATCGGGTCTCCTCACAAGCTTCTTTTCAATGGCTCAATGATGCAATGCACTCAATTTCCTCTCTCCAAACTCAAAAAATCAATTATTGAATGCACTTTAGAGTGGAGAGTTTTGCTTGGGCAAAGGATAAGTTCAATGGGGTCAACCCTCAAGCTTTAATGCAAGGGGGGATTTATAACCCCCACAAGCCAAATTACTTGTTACAGAAAATTGTTAGAAAAAATAGGCTAGCTCGGCACTACCGCCCTATAAGGGCCGATAGTGCCGACTCTGGCTCCAACGGCTAACCCAGTGCAATAAATGCACTGGGATCTAGCCGTTACATCAAATTCCGCCCAAGACCGGCATTACCGCTAATAATGGCCAATAGTGTAGTATTTTAAGTTTGGCAAAGATTTCTTTTCTATTAAAAAGCTACCACAGTTTAATGTGTGGTACTGCCGCTCAATACGGCACTACCGCACCAAAACTCCAGTAGTGCCAGCCTCTAGATGCTGAGGAAACCTGCCTTCTGTTAAAAAGGTATCGTAGTTATATATACGATACTACTGCCTAACCCGACAGTACCGCATTGAAACTTCGGTAGTGCCACTTGAACTCTGAAAACAGGATTTCATGAGAAATTGTTTAATGTAAAAATGAGCTATCAATTTATGGAGCCATTTAGATGCACCTTTTAGAATTCAAGGTACTAGTCAAGTCCCTTTCGATAGTATGGCAACTATTCCTAGCAACCTAATCTCTCTCCAATACCGAGATCATCAAAATGCTATAAAATGAAACCTTAATCTTTACACCTTGTCTTGATCTTAACTTCGAACATGGCTTCATGATACACCTTTACATATTCCAAGACGATGAACAATCACCTTTTAACATTCTCAAAACAAATGTTAGTCCAACAAGGCTTGATTGTCATTAATTACCAAAACCGCGTAAAAGAATTGAGGTCTAGATGCTTCAATCTCCCCCTTTTTGGTAATTGATGACAACCCTTATATAATTTGAAATAATTGAAATTGATTTTGAGTACACAAAATGTATGAACAAATTTGTACCCTAGAATGACATTTTATCCTTTTCAAGGAAGAAGCATTTGGAAGTTGAGTAAAAAGACATTTTGAGCCTTTTTTTATATATATAGCTAAAACTCCCCCTAAATTTGTGCATGGATGTTGATTTAAGTAAATGCACAATTGTGAGTTTTTTCTTTTTAGAAATGTTGGTGGAGTTTCAACTATATATTGAATCTAAGGATATCAATATATGCAATGAATATATCCATCATGAAAATGTGGTGAGCTTATGAGTATGAGATATGAATAATCACAAACATAGATAGGCATTTAAACTCATAAGCAAAGGATGCTACTAAACATCCAAGATAATCACAACCATCCAAAATTAGTAAAAGACAATAGTTCAACCACAACCAAAAGACAAAAGATAGCGAGGTTCATTAGCTTACATAAAGTATATATAAAAGTATAAAGTACTAAAGCTACTCCTCGAAGACCACTCCTAATCTTCACTTCATCACTTCTTCTCCCCTTTGTCATCAAATACCAAAAGAGCGATCAAGAAGGAGGATCACTACTATGTCCTCGGCCACGGCCATAACAATGAAAGGTGACAGGAAGAAGCTCATCACGAATCTAATCAACTGCCACGCGTATGCCATCCATGCGCTCCTTGACTTCTTTGACCATTTGATGGGTTTGAAATTGATACTCATAAACAAGGGCAAATTGACCCATCATGTCAGATCGCAAGCTCTCAAGGCCAGCAAGAAAAACGTTAGGTGCCGGGTTTGCTTGTGATGCTTGTTCTTGGGCTTGAGTTTGCTCTCTCTCTTGCTGCTACTGGAAGTGTTGTTGGGCAATATGATGCAGGACTTGAGGAGGAGAAACCCAGGGCTTGTAAGGTTTGTGGAGAGTGGGAGTAGGACCATTATATCCTACCATCCTCCTGAGCAGGGCCATAATGTAAGGAGGAAAGTAGATCATCCTACCTCTTTCTCTAGCAGACTGCTCCATTTCCCTCATAATAAAGTTTACCACATCAAACTTTTGCTGGAGGCGAAGCTTTGCAAGTTTTTCGGGCTTAACTACTCGACACCGATCATAAAAGTCTACAACAACGCTCAGACTCAAGATTGGATCATCATTAATTTGAGGGAACCCACTATGGAAGATCCCCAAAGTTTGCTCAAAGTCCTCTTTTGAAGCTGTGTACACTCGAGAATCTGTCATCCAAGTGAGGGAGTCAAAGGTCTTAGGAATGAACTTAGTAGCATAGAATTGCCTGATGAGCTTTTCATTATAATCAGTCCCCCCCCCCAAGAAAATGATATAACCCCACGCCTCCAAAAAGCTTAGGGATGCTTACAAAGTCTGGCTGATCCCTAATGTGACTCCAATTGACCCATCTCTGATTTGCAAATTTCTTGTCTGAATAAATCTGCTCATAGACCTTTTGCTAAAAGAGAGAGTGAAATCTAGGGTCAGTGGCATCGCGGGGTGAGAGATACTGATTTTCTCCACTTAGAATGAAGTACTTGTCACTCCTTATTTGAGATGGATCATTTTTATATCTCCCCACTTGAGGCAACTCCTCATCATCACTTTCTTCCTCCTCTATTTGATCTTCTTCCTCACTCTCATATACTTCTTCTTCTTGTGGCTCATCCACAGAGCCCTTCCCTTTTCTAGAACTGGAAGTGCCAGCTGAGTCTTTTCTAGGGGCTGTTGAAGTCCTCATGTCAATGGTGAAGGAAACATCATCACTACCACTATCAGAGTCAAGCATAGGAACTCCACGTCCTCGCATAGATTTCCTAACACGATCACGCCCTTGATGCCCAGAAGTACTAACCCTAGAAGGATTCCTTGTTCGTGGCATATTCTGGGGCAAACAAAAGAATAGGGAGTGAAAGAATGATCAATGTACGTTTCTCTTTTTGAAAAGGATTGAGAGGTATATAAGCGAATGAAATGGGTAGGCATTAGTTGCTACAGTCCTTGTGCTTGCTGTGCAAGGGCGGCACTACCGCTTAGGGAGGTCGATAGTGCCCGCCATGCACAACAAATGCATGGGACAGTAGCCCTAAATCCCCATCTTTGTAAAACTTTTGTTAAGCATGGATCGAGAGATTGAATAGCAAGTGATGACTTCTATTTGTCATAATCCATCAAGTTTTACCAAGAGATTTGAGCGAAAATTCACATATACACAAAGTTTTCAATCAAACCCTAGAATGAATATGGGAGAGAGAACAAAATGGAATGCGGATGAACAAAGATTACCTTGAAGGAGAGAGGCTTGGGCAAGAGATTAAAATGAAGAAAATGGAGATTTCTCAAACTTTAATGGAGATTAGGTTTTAGTGTTTGAGAGCGAGAGAGAGAGCTAGAGGGAAATGAGAGGAAGAGAAGTTGGCCAAAAAGAAGAGAGGAGGAGAGGAAAAAACTACCACACGACGCTTTAACTCCCGTTAACTGCCCCCTTATGACACGAGAGGCACTACCGCTCTCCTCAACCGGTAGTGCTGAAAAAGTCGGTACTACTACAAAATGCTTCGATAGTGCCAACCACCACTAGCATTGCAAGGAGACTTATTGAAAAAATTATGAAATAGCTCATATGATCTCTTCATTTAGCGATAACATATTTGAGCATTTCCAACTGGAAAAAAATTCCAAGAAGCACAAGATTTAAATAGTTTTTATTCAAACAATAAAACTTTTGATTTGTTGAAATGATTTTGAAAGACAAACATCCAAAGGAATGATGAGATATTTAGAAATGAGTTGTTCGAGTCAAAACACCCTTTTAGAAGACTAGAAATGTTAATATTCTAGTTCTAATGGTCATGACTCGATAAGTGCCTTAGATAGAACAATATAGATCAATTTGTAAAAAAAATTGATACGAAAAACACTTGTCCATAAGGCTTTTTGATTTTTATGGTAAATAAGAATTGTTTTTGTATATATATACACACTAAAACAATGAAGAGATGAGTCAAGTATATATAGAGATATTATTTTGAGAAAATTTAATGGGAAAACATCAACATATGATAAATTTAAATAGCTTTTGACTTTATACTCATTAATATTAGATTTGAAGAGTAGTATGCACTTGTTTGATATTTTCACATTACTAGAGATGTGGTATACATAGAAAAGGTATAACACTCCCCTTAAATGTTTTACTTATCAAGAAATCAGAACAGACAAATCAAATTAAATAAAATTCAATGATTGTGCACATAATTAAGCAACATTAGAGATATCTATGACATTTAATTCATTCCTCAATTTGCAAAACCGGGTTTCATCTAGGGGCTTGGTAAGGATATCCGCTAATTGATCATCGGTTCTAATGTGACTAATCATAATGTCACCTTTACTTACATGATCTCTTAAGAAATGATGGCGGATATCTATATGTTTGGTTCTTGAGTGTTAGACTGGGTTGTTGGCTATTTTAACTGCACTTTCATTATCACATAGAAGAGGCACATTTTTTAAATTTATTCCATAATCCATTAAGATTTGCCTCATCCATAATAATTAAGCACAACAACTACCGGCGAAAATGTATTTAGCTTCGTCGGTGGATAGGGCTACAGAATTTTATTTCTTGGAGAACCATGAAACTAGGGATCTACCTAGCAATTGGCAATTACCAAAGGTGCTCTTTCTATCCACTTTGCAATCCACATAATCTGAATATGAATATCCGATTAAATCAAATTTAGCACCTTTGAGATACCATAATCCTATATCTAGGAAATGCTTTAAATATCTTAGAATTCTCTAAACATCCACTAAATGACATTCTTTAGGAGATGCTTGATAACGAGCACACATGTAAACACTAAACATGGTATTGGGCCTAGATGCGGTAAGATAAAGTAGACTACCAATCATAGAGTGATAAAATTTTAAGTCTACCGATTTACCTCCCTCATTTAAGTCTAAATGCCAGTTGGATGCCATCGGAGTCTTGATAAACTTTGTGTCTTCCATACCAAACCTCTTGAGTAGGTCCTTTATATATTTGGTTTGGCTCACAAAAGTCCTATTCTTGAGTTGCTTGATTTGTAGTCCGAGAAAGAAACTCAACTCTCCGATCATAGATATCTCGAATTCCCAAGACATCATATCACCAAATTATTTGCAAAAATCTTTATTAGTAGAACCAAATATAATATCATCAACTTAAATTTGACATACAAAGAATTTTCCATCAATTATTTTAGTAAAGAGTGTTGTATCAACCTTCCTAATTTTGAAACATTTTGAAATTAGAAAATCTCTAAGCCGCTCATACCATGCTCCAGGAGCTTGTTTGAGAGCATATAGCACTTTAGAGAGTTTATAAATATGATTTGGGCGTTTAGAGTTTTCAAAATCAGGAGGTTGTTTCACAAATACCAATTCAGATATTTCTTCATTTAGAAATACACTCTTTACATCCATTTGAAATAGTTTGATATCAAAACAAGATGCAAATGCAAGCAAGATTCTAACAACTTCTAATCTAGCTACAGGTGCAAAGGTGTCACCAAAATCCAAACCTTTGATTTGTGTGAACCCTTGTGCCACTAATCTAGCCTTAATTCTTATCACAATACCGTTCTCATTTTGCTTGTTTCGAAATACCTATTTTGTGCCAATTACATTGTATTCCTTAGGTTTTTCGATTAATGTCCAAACATCATTTCGAGTGAAGTTGTTTAGTTCTTCATGCATTGCATTTACCCAATCCGGATCATCTAAGGCCTCATCTACATGAGTAGGTTCAAAAGAAGATACAGAAGAATAATGTTCACAAAAAGAAGCGACACGAAATCGAGTTTGAACACCCTTACTAACGTTGATCTATTGGATGATTTTTGGAGAGTCCATGATGAATTCTTTGAGGTAGGAGTTGAACTTGTTGATCATCCTCCTTATCATCCACACTCATTGGTTGAATTTGACTTGTCGTTGAGGAAGTAGATGGTTCGACTTGAGTGGATGAGGGTTGATCTTTTTTATTCACTTTTGGCTTCATGTCTCCAAGCGTCATGTTCTTTATTGCTTCTCTTAAGCCTTCGTCACCTACATCATCCAAATTTTCTTGCTCTTCTTGAGAGTTAGTTTCATCAAATTCAACATCGCAAGTTTCTTCAACAAGACCTCTATTTTTACTAAAAACATGATAAGTTTTGCTATGTGACGAATAGCCAAGCAAGAAACCTTTATCACAACGATTTTGAAATTTTGAAAGCTAAACACCCTTTTCAATTTGCATCCAAAAACCCGAAAATAAGAAATGTTTGGTCTTCTTCCAATAAGAAGCTCATAAGAAGTCTTTTTCAAGAGATGTTGCAAATAAAGTCTATTTGTTACATGGCAAACGGTATTAATGGCTTCCGCCTAAAAACTATCGGAAGTGCCATATTCATCAAGCATTATTCTTGGCATTTTTATTAATGTTCAATTTTTCTGTTCATAACTCCATTTTGCTCTGGAGTGTAGGTAGCAAAAAGTTTGTACTTTATTCCAAGTTCATCACAGTAATATTTAATTCTTGTATTTTTGAACTCGGAACCATTATCACTATAAATTTTCTTTATTTTAAAATTAAATTCATTTTGAGCTGTTTTTGCAAATCTTTTGAAAATTTCGGAGGTTTTGAATTTATCATCTAAAGAAAACAGCCATGTGTATCTCGAATAATCATCAACAATGACTAAACAATAAGAATTGCCTCCGATGCTCTTATAGGTTGTTGGGCCAAACAAATCTATTTGTAAGAGCTCTAATGGTCTAGAAGTAGACATGATACTTTTTTGAATGGTGAGAACTAGCCACTTGCTTGCCGGCTTGACAAGCACTACAAAGTCTATTTTTCTCAAATTTTACATCTTTCAAGCTCAAAACTAAATCATTTTTGAAAAGTTTTTTGAGTTGAATCATCCCAACATGAGCTAGTCTTCTATGCCATAACCATCCCAAAGAGATTTTTGCAATTAAGCATGTTTGAAGACAAGACTCATTTGAGGTGAAGTCAACTAAATACAAATTTCCAAATCTAAAACCTTTGAATACCAAAGAATTACCGTTTTCTTTAGAAATAAATACTCCATTTATAGAAAAACTACAAATTAGACCAAGATTACATATTTGAGAAATGGATAGCAAATTAAAATTTAATGTTTCAACTAAAAAGACATTTGAAATAGAAAGGTCATTTGAGATAACAATTTTACCCAATCCTAATACTTTTCCTTTGCTATTATCACCAAATGTGATCTTGTCATGTTGCCCACTTCCCGAGTCAAATGTGGTAAATATTTTCCAATCACCGGTCATATGTTGAGTGCATGCGCTATCCAACACCCAATACCGTCCACCGGTCTTGTAGTTCACCTACAAAAGAGAATCAAACCTTTTTAGGTACCCAAATTTGTTTGAGTCCTTGGAGGTTAGTAACCAAGGTTTTGGGCAACAAAATGGCTTTCTTTGTTTGGCCAATTATAGGAATCCCAATAAATTTAACAAATATTTTTCCATTTCTATCTTTCCTAAGTACATAGCAAGAATCATAAAGATTACTTTTAGGTGCTTTACCCAAAGGACAATCATTTGCTAAATATCCTATATCATGACATTTATAATAAAACTGATTTCACAAAATGAGGAGCTTTGTTACTTAATTTCTTATCCTTTTTAGGAACATACCCAAGTCCTTCTTTATTGTAAGAACATCATTGACTATTTAAAATTTTATTTAGAGTGTCCTTACCTTTAAAGCATCTATCTAAACTTTTGCTAAGTTTATTCACTTATTATTTAAAGCTCATTGTTTTCAACAACTAAATTTTCATGACAAGAAATTGAGCTAGAGCATGAAATAGAAGGAATATCAATTAAATCATCACAAGAGGTGGATATGTTAGTTTTTGCTACACAATGTGAATAACTTTCTAATTTAGGCATATCATTAATAATATTGCATTCAATGCTAACATCATTTGAGGACTTTGAATGATCCTTGGCAAAAAGAGTTTCATGAGCTTCCTTTAGCTCCTCATAAGAGTCTTTAAGGGAAAGAAATTCTTTTCTCAAAGCCTTATGCTTAGACTTTTCTTTGCCTAGGTACTCATTTAGCTCCTCAAGTATATCCATTAGTTCGTCATATGTGGGTTCATCATCGTCATTTGATTTTACCTTAAAATCTCTTTTTGTCAAGAGACACAAAGGAGTGATAAAACCCGAAGAAGCCTCCTTGATGGCAACACCGGCGAGACCCTTCTTCCTTGTGGGTGTGTCATCCTCAGAGGAGTTAGAATCTGAATATTCCTCTTCAAAATCCCATTCTCCAATGTGACCTTCGCCTTTGCCGTCCTTTTGAAGCTTTTTGAAAAGCTTCTTCTTTCCTTGAAAAACCTTCTTCTTTTTGAGCAACTTATTCTTGTAATCCTTCTTCTTGGGATAGTGAGAGGCAATGTGCCCCTTCTCATCACACTCATAGCATCGGATATTTGCATATCGGTTTGTGCTAGAATGTTGTCCCTTCTTGAACTTTTGAGGAGCGTTTGAGCTTGAAAGCCTCCTCATAAACCTTTTTATCCTTCTTACGAGGAGTGCCATCTCCTCCTCAGTGTCTTCATCTTTGAAATCATCAAGCACCTCGTCACTTGACTCCACTTTTGCCTTGAAGGCAATATTCTTCTTCTTCGATGAGCTTTGCTCCAAAAGCTCCTCCTTATCCTTCTTGTAAAGCTCATTAATTAGTAATGAGGTTTTCAAGAAGTCCCGTTGGTGTCATCCTTGGTAGCTCAGATAAGTTGAGAAACAATATCACCAAAGTCTCAAATTTCACTGAGAGAGCCCTAAGCATCTTACGAATAATATTAAGATTGGTTAGCGATGCTCCAAGGCTCTTGAGCTCATTTACTATGTTACTGAGCCGTGAGTACATCTCATTGATGTTCTCATGGGGTAACATAATAAAGCTCTCATACTTGATCTGAAGCATATACAATTTGGCTTCTTTGATCAAGGATGTCCCCTCTTGGATTTCCCAGTGTTTGTCCAAATCTCATAAGCGGTTTCTAGATTGCTCACTCGATTGAACTCATCCGCATTCAAAGCGCCAAAGAGAGCATTCATAGCTTGATTATTGAGATCATGTGTTTCGCTCTTCTTGTTCCATTATAAGAGTGGGATTTACTCCCGGAGTGAAACCCGCAACTACAATTCTCCATATACTTGGGCTTATGGCCTTAAGCTAAACGGTCATGCAAATTTACCAATATGCGTAATTTGTGCCATTGAAAAATGGCACCTTGCTATTAACACCCCATCGCTAGCATTCTTACTCTCTAGGCGGTAAAGCCCTAATAGAGAGTCCTTGCTCTGATACCAATTGTAGGATTAAGGATAACCGACTAGAGGGAAGTGAATAGAAGGTTTTAGAATTTCTCAACTCTAATTGCAATTAATTTAAATCACTATGCTCGAATTGCAATATTCTACAATTTTACAACTACATTCTCTAGTGTTTTTCAAGTTCTCTAGCAATTCAAGAATGAACAAGAAAATAATCTAAGCACAATTAGTATGCTTGACAAACAAGAAGAATAATTTGACCACGAGAATTGAAAATGCAAACCACAAGAGAGCAAGAGACAAGATTTTTATCCCATGGTCTCGGAGACTTGTCGGTCTCCACTACTCTACGTTGAGGTGACTTGAACTTCTTCAAGCCAGCTCCACCTGCTTGAGCCTTTCTTGATCACTCATGGTAGCTCTTCTCACTCCGGGTAGGCGAGCTCCTAACCTTCACAACCGATCGGGCCTCCTCACAAACTTCTTTGAGAAAATCACCGATACCACACGTCTCCAAGCCATCTAGGAGGCGGCAAACTCCAAGAGTAATAAACTTGAAGTTTGCTTCAGGCTCTAGACTGCTCTCAAATGGCTCAATGATGCAATGCACTCAAATTTCTCTCCCTAAACTCAAAATAACAAGAATTGAATGCACTTTAGAGTGGAGAGTTTTTCTTGGGCAAAGGATGAGTTCAATGGAGTCAACCATCAAGCTTTAATGCAGGTGGGGGGTATTTATAACCCCCCACAAGCCAAACTAGCCGTTATAGGAAATTGTCAAAAAAAACAGGCTAGCCTGGCACTACTGCCCTCTAAGGGCAGGTAGTGCCGACTTTGGCTCCAACAGCTAATGTAGTGCATTTAATGCACTGGGATCTAGCCGTTACATCAAATTCCCCCAAGACCGGCACTACCACTAATAATGGTTAGTAGTGCCACAATTTAAGTTCGGCAAAGATTGCTTTTCTGTTAAAAAGTTACCATAGTTTAATGTGCGGTACTGCTTCTCAATACGGCACTATTGCACCAAAACTCTGGTAGTGCCGGCCTCTAGATGTCGAGAAAACCTAACTTCTGTTAAAAAGCTACCACAATTATATATACGGTACTACCGCCTAACCCAGCAGTACCGCATTTAAACTCTGGTAGTACAACTTGAACTCTGAAAACAGGATTTTGAGAGAAATTGTTTATTGCAAAAAAGAGCTATCAATTTATGGAGCCATTTAGATGCACCTTTTAGAATACAAGCTACTAATCAAGTTCTTCTTGATAGTACGGCGACTATTCCTAACAACTCGATGTCTCTCCAAGACTAAGGTTGGTAAAATGCTATAAAATGAAACCTTAATCTTTATACCTTGTCTTGATCTTAACTTCAAACATGGCTTCATGATATACCTTTACATATTACATGACGACGACTAGTCACCTTTTGACATTCTCAAAACAAATGTTGGTCCAACAAGGCTTGATTGTCATTAATTACGAAAACCACATAAAAGAATTGTGGCCTAGATGCTTCAATCTCCTCCCTCAGCTGCTCCCTAAGCGAATCCTTATGGCGCTCCGCACGTGCCTCCCATGATCTTGATTTGGCTAGCAGCGTCATCTTAGAAGTAAGACTTTTTCTTATGCCTCGCCCCTGCGGCAAGCACCTAGCCCTTATGGTCAGGCTTCCCGATCACAAAGATAGGATGTCCTTCGACCCTTGGCTCAGAAAGGTCCCCTGCTATTTCTATTGGTTTACTTCCTCTAGTAAGAAGTGAGCACGAATTAGATCTAAAATACAACAGGAAAGGCCAATTGCAATGTACTAAGTTAGATGTCTTACGATGGTGGAGACAATGTGAGCGGAGCGGGGTTTGGTACTACAAGCTATCCTTCGGCAGTTTTCTTTGTGCTCGCTAATAGCTAGTTGCGTGCCTACTCCTCACATTTGTGGGAGTAAGGCATCACCGTTGTGATGTTAGCCGCCCAAACCGAGGTGATGCATGTGCATGTACTGCCTATGGTTAGTGATGTTCTTGTCTCTCAGCTCCTTCGCCTCGGGCGTACTTTTCATCCTCGTGAACTCCTTCCAAACACTGGGAGTCATGAATGGATACCTCTCAAATAGAGTACGGCCTTTCAACACATACTCACCATGCTTGAAGACTCTGAAGTGCCTCGAGGCCACACACATCCTTTTCAAGACGTACCACCTCACATTGCTTTCATCTTTCCCTTCTATAATCCATTTGCTCTTAACCTCATCCCATAGTTGATTCTTCTGCTCAGTGCTGATTTTCTTTCTCCAATCGTTAATCGTGACAGGCACTCTCTCCCACACCAATTGGCCGTGGAATAACTGGCATTGCCCCTTGTACTTGGGAGGACCCGTGCAAAATCTTGTGGCATTGAAGTAGAGAACCAGTGGTGTTCTCTCTGTGGCCTCTTTGTTTGGTCCTCAGGCCTTTCTCACCTTACTTGGGCCTTCAACATTTGGAACCTTGCTCGATCCCTTAGCAGCACCTTCTACTCTGTCTGGCAAGGAGCCGATACTCTCTACTTGCGCCATTTTGAATGTGTAGATCTAACATTGTCATATATTTGACTTGAGAGAAAGAAATTCATAGGTGTTATGTAGACATGAAAAAAATCATGTAAAGTAACAGATTAATAGATAATTCATAGCATATAATTATTGTATCATATTGTAGTAAAGTAATATATTAATAGATGATGTTAAAGACAACTCTATATTTTCACCAAGTAAGCACGGACCAATGATAACTCCTAATCTCTAAATAGGTTAGGTCCTAATCCCATTAGAGGATATGTGGTTCAGGCAAGTTTCTAATCCATTGTATAACTCCAGAGAAAATTTCGGTGGCATCTCCCTGCTGTTCTCTAGATACACATCTCAATAATAGGTCAAGAGGGGTGTGTATCCTGAGAACACTAGAGAGACGCTACTGAAATCTACTCTGGAGTTTTACAACAACTTAGCAACTTTCCTGAAGCACATATCCTTGAACTGACCAAAAAATGTAAACAATTCAAAACTGCTTGCATATAAATATGCCATCTCGGCATATTTATAAACAAGCATCCTCGAATAGAAGACGTATGTTACGCAACTTAAACTGTAACATCATGTTAAGATTTTAAAAATAAAACTGATATGCAATTATAACTGAAATAACAAACTTAATTTACATAATAATCTGACGAGATATGTGGTCAACACGTGAATATGATGCCGTGCTTGATATATGTTTAAGGGCAGCTCCAAGAGCTTCCCTATCTCAGCCCTCATCTCAAAATTTAAGGAATCAAGAAGACCTTGCATAGTCTCCAACAGATCCCCTATCTCGTTCTCCATTTTTGAGGGTAGGAGAGAGGTTCTCGAAATTTCGGGACTCTCTCTCCACTCCCCATCCGATTCTCCATCCGCCGAACAGCAAGAAGGCTCTGCGCCCTGCGAGGATCGGCGAGGTTTCTTCTCGCTCGCGCCGCGTCACCATTCTGGGTTCAAGACAGTGGCATCGCCGAGGCGATTCGGGACAGTTCCGCATCCTGGCTGCGTCGCCGCCTCCTCCACGACCCGGCCTCTGCCCGACCTCGCCGCTGCGCCTTCTCCGGGCCATGCCGTCTCCCCACCCGATTCCTCGTCCTCAATGCCGCTGAGCTCTCCGTCGACGGATCCTCCAACGCACCGTCTTTGTGTTCGATCTTTCTATTTCCCGCGCTCAAGAGCTCCTCAAGTCTTCCTCGAGATGAGAAAGAAGCGTGATGAGCAGCCCAAGGATGCGCTTCGGCATTACCAGACTGACCGAGAAATGGAGGAGACGATGGTCTTTGAGGAACATAATGGTGTATGTTGGAATTTGCCCAGTATTCTCAGTGTAGTATTAATATGTTAGTGAATTTCTGTTTCAGATCGGTGCGGGCAGAGTGCAAGCGAGATTGCCTCTGGGATTTGTGGATCTCTTACAGTTCTTCTTTGGTATTGTTGTGCTACGTTCTACTAGAGAACTCGATCAAACTCTATCTGCGGTAGATGCTTGTGAAGTTTGGTGAATGATGTCACAAATATGCTTGTGCAGTAGATGTTTCCTTTTTACTTATAGTTGGGAGTCTTTGAGAAGTTGCAGGAGCGTTGGTCAAGAATGTTTTTACCTTCCATCCGCAAAACTCGAAGTGCCATTGTACGGTCGGATTGTCTTACTTGTTTAAGGACAAAATGAAATATTGAGTGTTCAAGGGTATGGATTTGGTAATGCCTTTCAATTGATGGATTAGACATTCAATTGATGGTTTAGACTGGTCGAACAAGCGGTTGGCATGCCTTCATTGCTCAAATATTCAAGTTTCATAGTGAAGCGTTTTTCGAGATAATGATGTAATGTTTGTTGAGTTCTTTACTTGAAAAGTCGTTTTTCAGATATTTTGATGTCTTTGTAGTAATCATAATGGACTTTGGATGCACTTGCAGGTGTATTGCTCAAGTTGGGATGCCTCTCGTCCTCTTCGGATCACCATCTGGTGATCCACACACAATGTAGCTACTCTCTATCCGAAACCGAGTTATTTGAACATGCATAAGAAAGATCCTGTCTCTTCGATCGACTTTACGATTGTAAGATTAATAGTTCTATCATGCAAACAGAATGAATTCCAAAGAAGGAATTACAGTAAAGATCCATGTAATTTTTGAACTTGTTTGTATCTTCATTTACCGTATACATTTTGTCTTTTTTGGATATGTTTGTACCACATGCTCCTATTGTAATTGCAGAGGAAATCAGAAGAAGTTTTGTTCTACTTGAACGGGAGATGTTGTTCTGTTGTGTTACATGTAGCATCTGAAGATTAACATATGTGAAGAAGTTCTGTTCTACTTGAATGGAATGTCTAGTTTAGTGTAACATATGTTACAATACACATAAAATATAAATTAGTACATAATTGAAACACTACTGAATATATAGCCTAAAAATATAGCCGTTACAATATAGCCGTTACGCTGACCCTTAGAACAAATTTTAAATTCCCGCAATTAAAAATAGCCGGTCAAATTTTTTCCGCTAAAAAATAAACGTGGCTCATATGACGGTTAGGAAATATCATTATAATATAGGAGTGAGAAAATAGAGAGTAAGATTTGGGGAATGCTGTTGGAGAGGAAAGAGATATAGGGAAGGAATCTTTTTAGGGAATTTTGTATATGGGGATATAGCGAATGAGATTTAGAGAATGCTGTTGGAGATGGTCTAAGCCATGTCTTTTATCAAGAAACTAGCATGTACAGTGTCAGATTACTCTGATTCCATATTCCATCTTGCGAGCCAAAGAGCAGTGGGCCGGGGCTTTTAAGAACTGTAACAGATGTTCTTTTATAATTTACATGCTGTCTCGATTCAAGTACTAGCAGATCTAGGACTAGCTGCTCAGATTCTCAAGTTTTCATGTAAGCAAGATATGAAATGATGCAGATCATGTCAGTGAACAAGAAATAATATAATTCTATACATGCCTACTGTTCTGAATAAAAACTAGTATGTCACCTTATATGTTGCATCTTATAGTATGCCAAAAGAGCATCTTATATCAACTGTTTAATCTAAAACAATTCGAATAAAAATCAGCAGCAGTTGGCCAGTTACTGAAAAAACCAGCAAACTGTTTAGTCTAATACAATTCGAGCAAGTGAGTGGTTAGGTCATGAAAGAGATGACCAACGGCAAGCTTGGATAATTTTTTTTTATTATTCCGAATGTTCTATATAATTGATAGTTAAATTAAGCATAGATAGGGGCTGCCAACATTGGTGAATCCCGTTATCACATTTGTCCAAAATCTCAAACCGGACCACATGAAAAAGGATTATTTCAGGAGTAGATATTACTACTGTCCTGTAAACATTGTCCTATTAAATTCTCACTTAATGCTAGCTGAGTTTTGCATTTTTCATGCATATAAAATAGAAATAGCCAGACAAGAACGGCTGACTTTGATATGGTTTCCAGCTAAGTTGCCTGCTGTAAAGTTAATCTGCAACAAATCTTGGCCTGTGTCAAAACAGTTACCACCATCATTTATAAGTAGGCAGCGGCAGCTACATCTAGGGGTGCAAACGGATCAGATACAGACGGATTTCGCTCATTCCGTATCCTATTTCAAATTTTTTTCTCAGATATAGAATCGGATACGACAGTGCGGATTGAATCTGAATCGGATTATTTGATCGCGAATACGAGGCGAATCTGGATCGTTCGAGATACAGTTAGCACTACAAAAAGCAGGAGAAAATTCGTGGGTTTTTAAATTAAATAGCCAAAAAACCCACGAATTTATATATTTAAATTCGTCGGTTTATAAAAAACCCATGTATTTAATTAAATTCATGAGCCAAAAAATCCACGTATTTATATATTTAAATTAAATCGGTTTATAAAAATACCCACAAATTTAATTAAATTAAGTGGGCAAAAACTCACAATTTATTTTTTAAATTAAATCGGTTTTTAATAATTTCACACAATTTAATTAAATTAAATGAGCCATCGTTGCCCATGAATTTAAAAAGTTAACCCTAACCCACCGCCCTTCTCTTGATCTCGTCTCTCACTCTCTCTCTCTCTCTCTCTCCTCTCACCACCACTTTCCTTGCACGCGCCACCCCCCACCCACTTCGCCTTGCCCCCACCGCCGCCCGCCCTCACGCCCACACGCTTGCCGCCTTGTTGCTGCCGCCCTAAGCGCCCATCCCGCCTCCTCGCTCATGTGCCCCGCCCTCACCCCCACGCCACTTCCTTCCTTCTCCTCCAAACTCCGAGCACCTCCCAAGGTAATTGCTAAAGAAATTTGGGCAGCAAGGGAGCTTTGATCTTGAGTATTTTAAGTGTTGGTGGTGGTTTGCAGAGACGGAGGAGTCGTTGCTCATGATGACCGGCATCCGGGGAGGATCAGCAGGCAGCGTGGGGACCGCTAATGAACCATCATCACCACCGTGAGGACGCCACCATTCGCATTTGGGACTCGGAGGTTAGCATAATTTCCATACTTGCTCATAGCTCTCTGACCACTTGCTAGTTCCATTGAGTTCTCTTGACCACTAGTACTATGGTGTGCGGTGCTTTCTAGGTATATGAAAATTTGCTTATAGATCTGAATGCTAGTGTTATTCTTGACCTAGGTCATTGCCTTATATAAATTCATCTTGTAAGCCGCCGCGAGTTGATCTCTCCGGCGATTTGTAAACATTCCTGAAAATAGTGAAGTTTGCCGGTCGGTGCCCGTGATATATATATGCGTGATTGATATGGTTATATGTATTGAGTGTGATATCGATATGGATATATATATATTTTTTGTATAAATATCTAATAAATTCGTGAGCCATTTAAAACCCACGAATTTAACGATTAAATCGTAGGTACCCACAATTTAAGTTAAATTGTGAGTTTTTCAATTTACAATTTATGATTAAATCGTGGGCTTTTTGGTAACCCACTAATTTAATTTAAATAAATGGTACCTACACAATTTAATTGGTTAATTTAAATCGAGTTAAATTCGTGAACTAAATTGATGGTTTGCCCACTTAATTTACCTTAAATTGTGGGTTTTAGCCTAAATTCGTGGGTTTTTGGCCCACAAATTTTTCCATGTCTCTTGTAGTGTAGTCTCGGTTACGAATAGTTAGTCGGATAATACAAGAAAGCAGAAACCATACATGTTGTGCATATTAAGATCAATCAACCATACACAAAACTTTATTAAACCTTGGAGACATATAAGTGTTTCAAATTCAATAATAGTTGCCTTCCCTATATAAAAATAATATGCAACCAAGTATAATTCCAATCAACATATGAACTTATATGATGTAGAATGTTTATGTTTATCGGATCTATTATCGGATATCTATCTCACTCATTTACACTGATATTTTTCGGATACCTCGGATATGCGGGTATGGATCGGATACGGATCGAATACTTCTCTTCCCATATCTTACCCCATATTTTTTTCGGATAGGCAGATTCGAATCCGGATCGAATCCGGATATAATCGGATATAACCGGATATCATTTTTTTGGATTCGAATCGGATTTTAAACGAATTTGGTCTCGGATCAGTCGGGAATTATCCGCTCCGTTTGCACCCCTAGCTACATCGTACCCTGGTGTCGTTACTCATCGATTAGGATGCACATGGGCATGGATAGCTCAAAGGCAGCACCCATTTCCACAAGCCGGGACTGGGATCAGGCGTGAATTTTGGCAAGCAAAGCAACAGTGAATATGAAAGGGGTGGGGTTGGCCTATCCAAGGATCCCTTCAATTATCCTTACTGCATTATCGAAGGCAGAAGAACTTTTAGGATTGGCTAGAGGGGAACTATGAACTACTCCCCCAATCCCATTGGCTGCACGGGAACCCGATGTTATTAGGCTTTTGAAAGACATTAAAACTAACGCTTGAAAATCGAAATATATATACCACATAATACTGCTTGCTATTACTGACTGCGGTGACACAAAACATAGAAAGGCTGGAGGATGACAATAGCTCCACCATTAGGGAGAGGAACAGGCATACTTCAAAAAAAAAGGAGGGGCGGTTCAATCGAGAGGCCCGAGAGAGAAGAAAGTCCGTGTTTCTTTTTGTTCGATCAATGGATATTGAAAGCTTCCACGTGTTTTAATCAGAAAACAATTATAGTATACAGAATTTGGCAACAACTCCATGGCCACTGAGAAATAGAACGTAACACAGCCATGTAGCTCTAAATTTTAGATGGTCCCAACTCCTATTTTAATACATGACCCGAAACCATTCGTTTATATTGCACACATAGTCACAAAGTTCCCGGGTCGACGGGGTCGAGGAACAGGGTCGCGGGACGAGGGTCGACACTTGGAAAAAATATGGTACGAAGGGGGTATACCCCTTTGGAACGAGAACCCAAAAATTGGTACGTGACTCTATGGCCTATGGGTCGATGACCCCGGTTCGGACCCTACAGTAGGGTCGCGACCCCAAGGGTCAAGAGTTGATGACCCCGATACGAAAGCTAGGGTCGAGGGTCGCGACCTTTGATGTCTTGGGTCGATGACCCCGGAACGTCGAAAGACAGCATAGAGTCATGACTCATGATCCCTAGTGTTTTGGATCACCATGGCTTGTGTTATGCGTTATGAATGAATATGAGATCCTTATTGATTCTCGGCATGTGTAATTGCATACTTTGAGGCTATCAAGCGCTTCTCCGTAACGGGAGTTATAAAGTTAGCTTACGGGTATGCCATGAAACATGGCGTGAGATATAAGAGATCAAGATGGAATTTGCCCCTCCTTGATAATGAGAGATATCTCTGGCCCTCGGTGTGGATGGATAAGGAAAAGTGCATGGCCATGCCAAAGTGATTAAAGTGTTAATCACGAATTATATCCATTACATTGGCGAGTGAATGGGTCGAGCTACCACAAGGATGCACGTATCTTGCCTTGAGCTTGGCGGTATCGCGTGGCAAAAGGATGGGTATATGAGTATATCAAGGTTCAGCCGATCGATCATTTTGTGCATTCGGGGGCGACATGTCCTGCTAGGAACATTGTTGTCGATGGTGCGGAAAAAGATTTCGGGGCTATGGCCGTTCTTGCAAGAACCTAACGGGTCACACACTTAACGGGTTGGATCATGTCGATGATATTGGCTTATGAGTTTATGAATTATGAGATGATAAAAATCAAAAGAAAATGTATATATACAACCCAAGTCACAACTAAGTTTATTATTCAATACGCTAGCGTAAATAAAGGCGGTTGATGATAAAAACTAAAATGTACTTCTCAACAGACTATATAGTTAAGGTTTTAAATTGACTAGCATGCCATCATCCTCTAAATTCTTCCAACGCAAGTGCTCAAGCTTCAATTTTGATTCCTCCAAGCAAGTGTCCTCTGGATCTGCATCCCACTTGGAGCTAGGACCTGCGTGGTAGCTCTCTGAAAATCTTGATTGAAGCCGAATGTTGGAGTGGATGTAGACTAATTTATCTGCTGTTCTCCAATTCAGCTTGTTCCTCTTTACATTAATGATGTACGAATACGTACTCCAATTTCTCTCAGCCAAGGAACTACTGATTGGTTGAGATAACACTTTCAAGGCAACTTCGGCCAAGTTTGGAGTTTCCGAGCCAAAGTTCTACCACCAATCGATGGGTGTCATTGTGGTTGCATCAGTTTGAACAGACGGAAATGCAAACATTCCTTTCTTCATGTGAAATGCAATAAATTCTTCTTGCAGTATCTTTCGTTTGGCATCACCATCTGCTATTTTTCGAAAAGCCTCCACCACTCCTCTCATGACCTCCTTGTCTTGATTTGGAGCTTTTCTGGGAATGCCTCCAGGAGCAGGTGTTTTTCAGATAATCAATGTCATAAAACTTTGGGCACCGTGCAAAAGCCAAACAATGGAGTGGGATGTTCATTTTCTCCCACTGGTCTGAATGATTTTATCAACCTCATGAAAGTCTTGCTTGTGAGGATAGGCTGCCTTGTTCATAACATCACTTATCTCTCCCAACATAATGTCCATTCTTTCATATATTTCACCCATCTTTGGGCCTTCTCCGTCACTATATTTTACCATCAGGAACAAGGGCTTTGTGAGAGCAAGTATGTGCTCAACCTCTGTCCAGAACTCGTTGCTGTTAATAGTTTCAACTGCAACCTTTGCATACGGATCATTGCCATTGGTCTTCATCCAGTCCTTCCACTGCTTGGTAACCACTGTCGTAGCAAGTGCTTCTCGGCAGTCACTCGGCCTCTTCAGCAAAATATAGTGGGGTGCAAATCGTGTCTTTGCCACCCTCAAGAGATCTAGTTTTGAATTGTTTCTGAAAATTGCTAGGCCATGCTGGTGATTCAGAATGAATTTTACTAGAGCTTTACCAGCACGGTATGTCGCCTCCATCCAGGGAAGTGCTTTTGCTAAATCTTTAAATATTAGATTTAAAGTATGCACTACGCATGGTGACCAAAAAATATGTTTATGGACCTAGTGAAAAGTATTGTCAAAATTAATAAAGATTGAAAGAAAAAAATGTAGCATCTATTCTAGAATTTTAGTAGTTGCAAAGAAAAGAAGATGACAAATACGTACGTTCTCAATCTCCCGTCCCTTTGCTTTGCAATTTGCTGTATTATCATCACTACTTGAAGAACATTTGATTCTCCAATCTCATTGATGGCCTTAAGCAAAAGTGCGCTATTGCTTCCCAGCTTTCTCAATTCCGAAAAATCTTGACATACAAGAACATTGAACCACGGCTATTTGATGCAATGCCATTGATTAAGGGCTTGTTCTTCATATTTGTCCACCCATCAGAAATGATAGAGACACCTTGCGTGTACCTAATTAACAGTAATAAGTGAAGTACTCGTAAATCGTAATTATACAGTGCAGTATAACAATTTAACTACAATGCAGTGCTTAGTTAGTGCCAGCGTAACTGCGTACCATGTATTTCTAACTGGAGATAATTCTTGCTCCACGTTTCTCTTGCATGCGTCTAGAAGGGTGGTTCGTGCCTTCTCGCTAGAAGGCGATTTGTATCCCTTGGGTGCTTTGTTTAAGGCTGCTACCATTTCAGACCATTGAGGACTTCTCAGCACATTGAAAGGAATTCCATTAGCACACAAGCACCTCATTATTGCCATGTCAATTGCATCCCTTTCCATCACACTGAACGAATCTGCAATTGGATTCGGCTTCTTGGTGAACACACTACCTTGAAAAAGGTAATCGGTGGCGGTTCGAAGCGCCGCCGATCGCGATTTGCCGAACCGCCACGTAATTAGTGCCAGCGATAATCCAGATTATCGGTGGCGGTTCTAGAACCGCCACAGATAACATTATTTGTGACGGTTTTTGGCTAGAATCACATCGATACCCATGATATCGATGACGGTTCTAGCCAAAAACCGTCACTGATATCAGGGTATCGATGGCGGTTTTGGCTAGAACCGTCACTGATAATCCCGCTCACGAAAATAAAAAACTTGCATTTGTGGCTAGCCTCAGGCAGCACTAGCCATGCCCTCTGCATAATGAAAATAGCGTACAGAAAATAATCATAGACTGGAGGTAGTATTATATGGTTGCTTGCTTATTTTATCTTGTGCCAAAGTGGAACTAAATACAAACACATCATATATGAAAGAATTACAAAAGCATCTGCACCTCCTCCCTCCCTAGCATCAAGTAGCAATTGGTTACAATGTTATGTACCTCAAGCTGTTCATGAAGCCGCTTTTGAAGTTCCAACTGAGACGCAATGCTTGGTGAGATCAAAACTCCTACAATAGAATACAAAAACCTCAAGAACCCCATAACAACCAAGTAATTTGCAGATGCCCATACAACTTGGCTCGCTAAAACAAGAGACCATCCCATATTTGCAATCGAATAGAGCAATTGTAACAAAGGCCAATCCTCACGACCAAAAGAATAGAGCTAATCCTGCTGACCTCAATGGAAATCTTTTGACACACTTAACTGACCAAAAGAAATTACTGGATTTCATACACCATGTTTCACTTAGAACTCATGGGGTTATCAACAGTATAAATGGAGAGAGTAACATGCCGTGATCAAAGACTACTACTGGAAACAACTTTAGGATGCCTACCTAAACACTGTTTCAGCAGCTTTGTAACAAACAACAAGATGAAGGCCCATACCAAAGAACCATGAAAGTAGCACTAAGCAAATGATTCTTTCAGAAATTGAAGGCGACAATATGTACTATACTGTTCTGCACATATGAGCTACTCAGCAAGTCAAACCAATCATCACAAATAAGCAAAGAAACAAAAGGCAACACAGAAAAAAGAAAGCATGCCAGTAGCAATCACCTGGTTATACATTGGAGTTCCTCCATAGGCCACCACAACCCTGAGTCCAGTTTGGTAAGAGAACTTCTTGGCCTCCTCATAAATCTAAAGCATGAAACCATTAGTAAATAGGGGGCATATCCAGTACAATCAGCAGTTTGGTGCAATCACCGTGCAATACAACTAAGAAAAGTTTCAAAAAATTCTGAAAAAAATCATGGATGTACATATCATCTTACCTCATCTACATATAAAATTTCATGATCAAATTTGTCCTATGCTAGAAGTTACAAAAAAGATAAATTTGGGGTGCATTTGAACTATTCAAGTTTGTCAGAAATTTGTCTTTTTTATTACTCTTAACATAAGACGAATTTGATCATGAAATTTTATATGTAGATGGGGTAAGATGAGATGTACATCCATGATTTTTTTAGAATTTTTTGAAACTTTTCTTAGTTGGATTGCACGGTGATTGCACCAAACTGCTGATTGCACTAGATATGCCCCCTAGTAAATAAGTCTTACCACCGGTAACAATAGCATACATGAATCAAAATCCATTCACCTCTCCTGGCCTTGCAAGACTAATTCATACGAAAGCACAGAAGTAAATGAAAAACCATACGTGAAGTGACGAACCATCAAGCATGTTCAGGCCCAAATATCAAAATAAAAAGGCAGATACATTGCATTCACATACATTTTACATAAAAGAGACCAATTTATTGGCACACAAAGGAGTTGTCTGATCATCTTGTAATATACCTGTAGAAAGCCACCATGCCACCAGTATTTTCACCACCTTGTCCACGTACTTTGGGTAAATTGGCCGGTAGGAGTTGTCTGATCATCAATAAAGCTATCTCCATATTTATCTCGACTCTGATCATCCTCATCTGCTGAAATATCAGCATCTTCAGAAACCCTAAAGCAATAGTGTAAGATAGTTATAATTGATAAAATATCAATATTCTGCTAGAGTAATATGAAACACTAGTATACATTTATAAGCTATAATAATAGTACCTATACAGTCTGTTCTCTTCGATGAACAAGCTAGGTGGGTATATATTTTACCTTGCTCCTCAGGTACATGATGTCATTCTGTAGCTCCATTTCCTGAAATGAAAATGTTGCTTGTTATTTGGTGAGAAAGAAAACTATTTTGCCAGAAGATGAATGCATGCATCATAAATTTTACTTACCCTTTTCTGCATATACTCAACTTCAACATATAATGACTCATTCGCATGAAGCCATTATTTATTAGATGAGCAACTGAAAGTAGTAAGCTGATCATGGAAGCCAATTTGATCCTATTATATATGGGCAGTTGTCCACATGTGCTCTTACAACTATGAGAAGCTGTATGTACCTGAAAGTCCTCTACTGTCCCTAATAGTGTAGCGAGATGCATCTTGAGGCATAGTGAGCTACATTGAACACCATAAACGAATGTTACATAGATTGCTCGTATCGTACAGAAACGAGCAGGCAAGTAATGATGATGCCTGGATAGCGGTCATCACTTCTGAGTTATATATGCACATTGAGGTTAAAAATTAAAAAGAAAATCCTATGAAAGGGACTCACCTCAACAGACAGAGTTTTATTCTTATAATCTACATTGATGAACCCACTAATACCTTTCTTCCCTAGGTGCTCATGGAACCTTCAATACAATGAAAAGGTTGTAGAACTATCAGCACTAACCATTTCAAGTGTTGAACAAGAAAATCAAAATCATTTACAAAAAAATGATGATAGACATCTAAACATGAAACATGTACTTACAAGCAAGCGGTTGGTTCCTCCTGCGGTCATTAGCGACAATTATACATTTGTGAAATGTTACGCAAAACACGTAATCGACATTGAACTGCGAGAAGCTATATGGCAACATTCAACATTTTTCACTTGGTTAGTTTATCAAAGTAACCAAGTAATTTTTTCACTTGGTTAGTTTATCAAACTATTACAAACACATGAAATAACTTCATATGAAAAAAATAACCATGTAAGGCAAACACATGAAATATTTAGAAGTGCCACTCGCATGTGTGTACATGTCTTCCTTAAGAAGACAAACGTACATGCTACAGTAGCAGAACCACTGACAAGAGAAGTGGCATTCACGAAAGAAGGGGCTCCCATTTCAAAGGTACAAAGAGTTATTTACACTTTGTAATGAAAAAAAATTGAAGTAACAAAAGCCTTCGTAGTTTCCTAAACTAGAAGCTGGCCTATGGGTCTTCGGAGGTTGGAGACACGTGATGTGAGACATGAGTATGGAGGAGTGGATCGTTGTTGTCTTCGTCATAAAACTCGTCTTTTTTGTTGAGTATTTCCTTCATGATGAAGTAGGCGAGCTGGCCCTGAACGGCTTGGATTTCATAAGCAAGCGCCCTCCTCTAGAGAAACTTTGAGGCGTCAGAGGTATGAAAAATGTAATTAAGAGAGCATATAGAAATCGAGTGGCGAATCGATGTGTCATGTCAAGATGGTGACCTCCACATCATTGTCTTTTATTGTGCAACTTAAGATTTCCGCATGTCTTGGCACACGAAGTACCCACATAGATTTGTTCCTTGCTTCGCTTGTGACCGTGAAAATCGAATGAACTAAGATGTCGTCGAAGGAGCTATTTACTATGAAATACGATATAAGAATATTCCTTGCGTGCGTCATGGAAATTTAGTACGGATTGTAAGGGTTTTTCGGTATGGGCGGTGTCTCGTGCTCTTCTCGACAATATCTTTTGAGCGCCTCGTTGATTAAACGTGTCATCACTTCATAGTCCGCTTTAGGTTTATCCGGTGGATCCATGATCGACATCTTGCTCTTGTGCGGATGAATTACTACGAGAATCGATGGAATCTGGATGCCATAGCCATTAGTCGTTACGTCAGAGTAAATAACGAAACCAACGAGTAATTTAACTCGCTAGTGAGGAACTTACTTAAAATTGTATGGTACAAGTATAAACTCCTTGTCTTGTAGTTTAAGCAAAGCTTTATATCGTACTCCTCGACCTCCTTTGGTACTCTCACGATTTCGTCTTGGCAAACCGTTCCCGGGTCGAGGAATCCCACTGGCCCCTTGGTTCTTCGTAGTTCTTGAATCTCGTATCTATATAACGAAATAGTTAGACATGACATTTATCGGTATTACGTGAATGTATACCAAGATTGATATATTAGACACTTACGATTGTCCAAAGATCTCAAAAACATATGTCGAGGGCGTCATGATAGAACAAGTTGTGCATGTTATCGAATTCTATTAAGAAGTAGCCATAACCCTCGTGGTGAAAATGTTCCTCACGGAACACTGCAGTGATCACCTTCGGGAGTACGTCTTGGTTGGATCGCTCCATGTACCATGCATGTAATCGCTGCATCATGGGTGTTAGACTTTTTAACTTCGAATCGGTGACTAAGGGCTTCCCAACCTCGAATTTCAATTTTGGTTGATTTTCTTGTTCATCAGACTTTGCCTTGCCCTTACTTTTTTCTCGCACGACATCATACTCGGTCCTGGCTTCCCCTGATCTAGCTGATACGGCTTGTCTAATGTGCCATTTTTGGGATCGGGGTTGTAGGTTTGTCCTTTGAGTACCTGTGTTCTGTGTTTATGCGTTGGAGTACTAACAGGGGCCATATTTATGGGGCCCTCAATGGATTTCTTTTCTACCTCATCTTGCTTCTTCACCGTTTCACTCTCACGTGCTTGTGACTGATGCGCGGATTGTACTGCAGGAGAGGCTGGCAGTGCATGATCCAAGACGATGTCAGGAGAGGGTGCCACTGCATGGTCCAAGATGATGTCACGCTTGCGCCACTGGATGAATGAGTGGACGGCACCTCCCAGAGTTGTTATCTCGTCATTGGCGGGTTTTTCTAGCCCAATATCAGCAAACTGTGCAACTACCGTGTCCACCTGGACCTTTGCATAACTTGGCGCTATCGGGGCATTGTGCAGGACACCCCCTTCTTGGCACGGATAAGCTACCCTTGTAGCAGCCTGTAGAAATATGTTCATCACGGGCACGTTGAGCTGACAGGGTGTGGGGTCATGTATGTCGTCCACAGGATAATGGTTTTTGTCCGCTTGTGGCAATGGCGTGGACCGCAAGCTTATTTGGGACGACACTGTAGAAATTTGGAGAGCGTTTTCGACTGCGTCGCTCAAGGCTTCTTGTACTTGTCGTTGAACTTGTTCGTGAATGGTGGGTTGTAATTCTCGCAGAACCCTTTCCTTCATACTTTCCATTTCCTGCTCAGCCCGCTCTTCTTTAGCTCTCTTTCGACTCCTATAAGAGTCTTCGTGCTCAGGGAATCCCATCTTCCATGGAACCTTGACCCCGACGCCTCGTGTTCGACCGGGGTGCTCTTTGTTTCCGAGGGCCGCTGATAGCTCGTCTTTCTCCCTGTTTGAGTGGAAGGATCCTTGGGTGGGTAGGCGCGAAACCGATGAACTCTTTGCGTCATTGCTTCGTCTTCGTTGCTCTTGAATGATAAACTCCAAGAGACAAGAGATCGCCCTCGCTAGCACGTAGTGCTTCACTCGATCCGTAGTCCGACCAAGGGACTTGCGCCATCTGTTAGATCACTTGTAATTCTGCTGTCCCATTGAGCAATTTTACAGTGTACCCACTCGTGCCAAGTCCGTGGGGTGAGTATTCCTTCTTGCGATGCTAATGTGGTCCTCACTAGACTTCCTTCTTTGCTCAGATTGCTTCATCGCCACAAACTCATCCCGGTATGGTGTAATCTTGGGTAGTCTCCGACGGTGACCGTTTTGCTTCACATAATTTACGCTCAGCCTCGCCTTGAAGTTTCTCCACGCCGCATCCATGGTCATCAATGCATCGCGACGCGACGAGTTCTTCGACTCTTCGGGAATGCGAAGGTTCCTTTCAGCTCGCCCACAGATCCGCTTTGGTGGCAGGGCACTTTATGCCAATCCGAATAGGTGATTGGCACTTTCTCCCGACGATGTACCCGCATGTTGACTGTATTTTGTCTGCTGCCTTTTTGATTGCAACAGGGACCCGAGATCTGAGACCTCCGTGATGGTGTACCGGCCTTCAGGCTTCTTAGTCTTCCCTCGTCCTCGGCGTGTTGCAACAGAAGTGGAGGCCCCAGGAACAGCGGTGGAGGCCCCGGGAACAGCGGTGGAGGCCTCAGCAACTTCGGTGGTTGGGTGGAGGGTAAGGTACCTGCTCGGGCTCTCCTCCATTATAGGCTCAGTTTTGGGCTCCATTAGAACTACTCAATAGAAAGGGAGATATTTCAGAGAGGGAAAGAAAATATGTACTAACTGATAGAATAACTAAGTGTATCATATTGAATTAGCACACTGAGGAAAATATGTACTAACGGAGAAATAAGATAGAAGATGTACTAACTGAGGACTATATTAGATCCTTAAAGTGCCTGTCCATGGCTCATTTCGAGTCACAAATGGAATAAGATAGAAGATGTGCTAAGATAGAAGATGTACTAAGCGAGGACTAAATTATATCCTTAAAGTGCTCATTTGCCCATGGCTCATTTCGAGTCACAAATGGAATAATCCACTAATAACAAGAATGACATAGATAAGATAGAACTTAGCAATTACAAAGACAATTAACCTCGTATTTGTTTACTATCTTTCTATAGTATTCAGGAACAAGAAAAGACAAGTACTATGGTTCCTACATGGCAGTTCTATGGCTGGTTATTTCTCTCTCTACATATCTAGTTTTATGTGGTTAATGAATACGATAGAAGATGTACTAATTGAGTGTATCATATTGAATTAGCACACAATCAGAGATATCAACATAGACAAAATAATGCTTAGCAACATAGAGAGGAGATATGAATGATTTGCTCTCAGATTTAGGGTTTGGATGAAAATAAGAATTTTCACCACAATCACAAATGGGCTAACAAATTATTTAGTGACTAGGGCCTTGAACCCTTACCACCTTACCATGCACAATTAAAGAGTTGTTCAGAATTTCACTGTTAAAATTTCTATGATCGATTGATAACAGCATAGTTCAAAGCAGATACTAAATATCAATAGATTCTGAATTAACAAACAAGTCGACTAACCACAAGAGAGTATACTTATCGAATATCAGCAAATGATGTAAACAACACTCTCAAGCATGTTATTCTACCACGGTGACAAAATGTGCGATTCTTGACTATAAAAATGCCTTCATTTTCCAAGGAGGGTAGGAAAGTATCATCCTTTGATATGCAGAAAGAAAATTAACTACTTAGATGCCATATGGATATGAGAAAACAATTTGAAGCATGTTGTTTTACCAGTTCAAGGCCCAAGACACATAATAATTGTTCTTATCATTCTTAACCCAATATCATCATAGAGCAACACCCAAACCTTCAGCCAACAAGAACAAGTGCAGAACCACCAGGAAGATGAGCTCAACTAACATCAGCCAACAAGAACAAGTCCATCTCGATCATTTTACAATTTCTATTTGCAGTACATAACCACCAGGAAAATTTGCATAAAAGCAACAAATATAAATGATTCATGTAATGCAAGGTAACAAATTACAGTGAGACACAATGTACCCATCAAATACCAATAAAAATTCACAGCCATTAAAATCAGAAAATTCATGATAGCACATGGCAGCACAGGAAGAATCTTCAGGAGGAACCTTTTTAAATTGTCCAGGGCATTTTTATGTTAGGTCAGACACCTATGTCATCACTTCACCCAAGATCTAAAAAAAATCTAGAACAACCAATGATTATGTGCTTTACTTATCAGATTAAACTTGGTGGATGTAATTTAATTCCCAAAACAAGAATGACAAGCATCGTTATGAAACAACATGTGTAGCACTTGGAGTAGCATTTAGACTTCAATAGGAATAAGCATAACCAAATTTTGCCTCGATTCATGAAATAATCGCATAGTAAATTCAGTACCATCACAGAATTTATGAATTAAGCGCATTGTAAACTTGGAGTTTATGAATGAACTGCATAGTAAAATCAAGTACCATCACCAAGCTTCATCGGTTCGGTTCTAAAACTTTTTTAGAGCAACAGACATGATCAAACCCGATGTCGATTTCAATTAAGAAACTACCACAATTGTATCCAACGTTATTACATTGTAAAGCCCATTTTAATACTACGGACTCAAAACCCAAAACCACCCAAGAGCATCAAACCCGCTATACTTGCCTATTTTCGGATCACCAATGAAACACGCATAAAGATCTAGCAACATCACTAGACCTAACCTGTGTTTTGTCAAAACCATGAATAGGTTCTTGAACTTCTCACATTTGCACAAGCCAATTAATCACTTACAGGTAGGGTTGGAGGCGCGCCACGGTGGGGAGGGCGTTGGAGGGCGGCGCGTCATTTGGGGGCGCGCCGGTGGGGAGGGCGCGGAGGAGCCTTCGTCGCGGCGCTGCGGTGCGGGATGAGCCCTCATCTGCGCGGGCAAGCGGGAGCTAGGCACAGAGAGTGGAGGAAGCGATCGAAATTTGCGAAGTGTGCATGTAAGGTCGTGGGGTGTGGTATATATAGAGGGAGTATCGTGGCGGTTAAGAACAATAAAAATCACAGATACGATATCTGTGGCGGTTAAGAAAAATAAAATCACAGATAAGCGTTATCCGTGACGGTTATTTTTCTTAACCGCCACAGATATCGTTATCTGTGACGGTTATTGTTCTTAACCGCCACGTATACTCCCTCCCACACCATAGATCTGATGACAATCATATTAAACTCCGGGAAGCATGCATATCACAATACATAATTTTTTCTTCCATACATTAATACATATGAAGCATGTATAACATAAGTCCTACAAGCATTTAAATGTTTATATCCTAGAGCACATAAAAAATGAGTAAATAGAATTATTCAAGCTACTACACTTCCTAAGAAGCCATAGAAACCTGAATTCAATTGAACAAGACTCCACCATCACCTCGTCGAGATTTTGAAGTTTCGAAGTTTTCTCATCAAAATCGTGCATATTTATTTCCTATTAATTCCACAGAAATGTACATTTCTTACATCACATTTCCATTACTCCATACAAATGGCGACATGTTGCCATTACTCCTAGCTAATTATTTTCTTTCACAATTTGGCCTTCGTTGTGATCATCGCGATGATAGGTAACTTCTTGAGTGGATTCTTCCTCAGGCATGATGCTGTCGCCTGCGAAAGGAGGCAACTCATCAAACTGGTTGTACTCTTCCTCATCCACGACATTCTCAACTCCAACGATCCTTCTTTTTCCTTGCAGAACTACATGGCGCTTCTTATCGCCGGTCGATTATGTAGAATACTTGTGCTACTTGATTCGCAAGTACGAATGGTTAAATCTCAGATCCGACATGTTCGATGTCCACAGTAGTAAAGCCGTACTTGTCCACCTTGACACCATTCGAGAGTCGTACCCAATGACATCGAAACACCGGGATCTTGAAAATGCAGTAGTCCAGCTCCCAAATCTCCTCTATGAACCCGTAGTAGATGCTCTTCACACTGCCTGTGTTGTCGTAGGCATCTATACGGACACCACTGTTTTGGTAAGTGCTCTTGCTATCCTGAGCTCTCATGTAAAATGTATATCCATTGATGTCATATCCTTGCCATGTCGTGATTGTACCTAAAGGCCCTTTTGCCAACCACCTCAATGTAACACTCGTTTCTTCACGGACATGTGCTCCACGAACCAATGGTGAACAAACGATTGTGCTCTTTTGTTATCCAAATCTCGACTTTCCTCGGTTTTCCCTCCTTAGCTTACCCTTGTGTATGTCCATATCTGGGAACACCTCAAGTGATTGTTGTAATCTTGTGAAATGGGCTTGTTCAACAAAATATTATCGTAAGAATTTGTAGATTTCTTTCCTATTACACCTTTCCCACCTAGCCTACCCTCATGGCGAGATCTGAGCACTCCTACCGGTTCGACCTCCTCCATGTAATCGACACGTAACTCAATAACCTCCTCGGTTGCATAACCTTCTACAATTGAGCCTTCCGTACGAGATCGACACGTACATATTTCTTCGTAACACCCATATACCTTTCAAATGGGTACATCGATGCGAGAATCTGTAATACAAATATTTATCTCATTGACAAGGTGAACAATGAGATGAACCATGATATCAAAAATGATGGGGAAAATACATCTCCAAGCGGCACGAGTCTTTACCACATCACTGAAGTTCATAAAGTCCAACGGATCGATGACCTTATGTGAAATCGTGTTGAAGAAGGAACACAACCTCGTGATTGCCTCTCGGACCTTGTCGAGCAAAACACCTCTAATTGCAACAGGAGCATTTGTGTCATCATCACATGACAATCATGAGACTTCATGCCGCTTAACTTCAAATCTTTCATCGATACGGTTTCTTGATGTTTGCGGAGTAACCGGACGGAACTTTCACACCATGCGAGCACTTGCGAGTTCATTTTCTCTTTCTTACTCAAAGTGTAGCAAGTCGGGGAAGGTAAAGCCGGCCTTTCCCAAAGTGTCTTGAGGATGTAGCTCGGCTCGATTTTCATGTCTTCCAGATCCCTTCGTGCCTTCATCCATCCTTTGTTTTGCTAGGAATATTCAAGAAAAGACCAACCACGCTGTCACATACATTCTTCTCTACATGCATGACGTCGATGCGAGGTCGAACTTCTAAGTCCTTCTAGTAGGGTAAGTCCCAAAGATGGATCTCTTCTTCCACGTGGTCTTCTCGAAGCGGGACCGCGATGTATTACCAAGACTTCTTTCCAAGTACAACATTAAGATCCCTAACCATATCATACACCTCTTCCCCACGAAGACGCCTTTGAGCTAAACCGTCCTCCTTTGTCCCGTCAATTGTTTCTTCATATTGCGGTACGGATGATTCTGCGAAGGAACCTCCGGTGACGCATGTACACCTTATTTTCCTCGAGTTGTTGAGCCACACACTAGTGGTTTCATCCATGCTTTCGGGGCATGCTTTCGCTCCTTTTATAGTACGGCGGACAAAGTTACCAAGCGCAGAAAATCATTGATGGTGCGAACAACAATGCGCGTGAGAGTGAAGTACTCTCATTTGTACTCGCCCCATACCTGTACACCTTCGCTCCACAATATCACAAGATCTTCCACCAATGGTTCTAGGTATACATCAATATCGTTGCAGTTGTCTCGGCCCTTGGATAAGCAAGGACATCATAATGTACTTTCGCTTCATACACAACCGTGGTGGAAGGTTGTATATACACGAGTCACGGGCCAAGTGCTATGAATCTGCTCATGTTACCGAAAGGATTCATTCCATCCGTACTCAAGCCAAACCTTACATTCCTCGGTTCATTTCGAAGTTCTCCTCAAGAGTCTATCGATGGTTCTCCTTTGGCGTAATCGGTAGGGTGTCTCGATTTTCCATCCCTCTTACGGTCTTCCGAAAGTGCCATCGCATCAATTTGGCGTGCTTTTTGTTTCCAAATAAACGCTTCAAACGAGGTATTACCGCAAATACCACACCACTTTTGCGGAGCTCCTTTCTTCACCTCGATAGCCGTTGTCATCGCCCTTACGCTTGTATCGCGACGCTTTGCTGCGGACATACATGAATATCGCATAGTCTTTGCGATAGAGTATCTGATCGCTTGGACAAGCATGTATTCTTTCTACTTCCAATCCCAAGGGACATACAACCTTCTTAGCTAGATACGTGGTTTTAGGCAACACGTTTCCTTCAGGCAGTATGTCCGCTAAGAGATGTAACAACGCCGTGAAACTCTTGTCGAACCAACCATTGGCTGCCTTCAATTTTAGTAGCGAGAGCACCGTGTGCAACTTTGTGTATTCCTCCTTACAACCCGGGAACAAAGGTTTCTCCGAATCCTCCATCAAACCCGTGAATTGATTAAACTCTCTCTGACTAGTGTAGTTCTCTTCTGCATCGCGCAACATTTGAGCAGTTAATGTCGTCATCGACGACCAACCTATCCTCATCGGATCCATAACTGATGTTAGCTGCCACATTGCCGGCTCCGTCGTCGTCGACGTTATCACGTTCAAGTATGATCTCCTCTTCACCGTGCCTTGTCCAACTTGTATAGCCAAGTACAAAACCCCTCCGGATCAAGTGCAAATGGATATGGTTTTTGTTCGAAAACATCTTCTCATTCTTGCAATCAATGCATGGACAGTGTATGTACTCCGTCTTCTTTTGCAAGCTGTTCTCCTCGGCTGCCCTTAGAAAAACAGATACACCGTCGATATATTCTTGGCTGCAACGGTTCCCATCGTACATCCATCTCGGTCCATCTACAGTTCATTAATTTAAACAATTTATTAATATCCAAAAATCTTAATTAAATAAATTGTTATTCAATATTCAACAATATCCACTAACGGGACAACATTAATACTAAGTAAATGTTGCAAACTTAATTAATTAATTTTAATATATACTCATACGTAACCAAAAATTATATATATCCTCAGGAAGATCAACATAAAAATTCCTCATCTCCAAATTTCATGATCACCCAACTACCATATTAACTAAAATTTATTTATCATTCACATCCAACAATCTTAATTACATAAATTGCGTTTATATGCTTCATAAAAATTCACTAACAATACGCACTAATAGAGCAAGATGTATATGCACGTGCTAACGAAAAAAAATCATGGTAACTAAGAAAAAAATATTAACTACATAATTTTTATACATATCCTTCGGAAGAGCAACGTAATAAATTCCTCATCTCAAAATGCAAGTCAATTAACTTCATGATCACCCATCTATCATATTAACTATAATTTATTTATCATTAATATCCAATCATCGTAAATACATATATTTGACATATGCTTGACAAAAATTCATCATCTAAATAAGGTAGAGAACTTAATCTAATACAGCAAGGTAATAAATTCATCATCTACAAATTGCTAGCTAAATAAAAAACAAACTAAATGTAGACCTTGCACCTAAACCTTAATTAAGCTAGGAATAAACCTTTTAATGGCAATTTTACATTAGAAATGAAGAGAGGAGACATATTTTACACACCTTGGAACAATTCTAGGAAGTGGAAGCACAAGATCTTGGCCAAACAAAATCTGAAATCAAAAAGTGAGTTTTGTTCTCGGGAGGAAGATGACCAAATGACAAGGGCAACAGGATATTTATAGAAAGCATTATTAGTGGTGGTTCTAAAACCAACCCGCCACAGAAAATGTATTATCTGTGATGGTTCCACCTACCAACCGCCACAAATAGTCCAACCGTTATCAGTGGCGGTTTTTATTTAAAACTATCACAGATTAAGTATTATCTGTGGCGGTTTTTTGATACAACCGCCATAAATGGTCCTCCCGCCAATTTCCATATAGAACCGCCACTGATACATGTATTTGTGACGGTTCCAAAAGAACCGCCACAAATAGGGCGTCACCTATGTGCTGTTTTGTAGTAGTGACACTGGCTTAGAAGAACCTCCGTTATGAACCTATATGAAATAGTAGATAATAATGAACTTAGAATAGAGAGAAGAGTGTAGATTAGAATAGCGGACCAACAACTTACAACTTAAACGTACCTTATCATACAATTTTTTATACTTGGCGTGATCATTTTGTAATGCAGAACAACGGATGATTTGTGCCTTTTTACTAGGTGGAGCACCAAAAAAATGTACTTTAATTCTTGTCATGCTGCTACTGAACGTCTTTTTGCAGTGATTGCATTGCCAACTCTTTGATCCACCAGGATTCTTCCCTTTAGCAGCAGATAATATTCTTACTTCTTGAAGGAGAGGATTTTCATTTTTAGTCTTCGGTTCTTCAGCTGTTTCTTCGCCACAAACGTCCTCGCCTCCTTCATCAACATCAATGGGATCAATTTCTTCACCACCATCGCTGTGTTGTGGTGCTTCACGTTCTTCATCATCAGGCCCCTTGCGTTTCTTTGATCCAAACGCCATTACGATCTCTGAAATAATTGGAATAAAACGTAACTAAAAAGAAGGATCAAAGGAATTCACGTGCACGATAGAGATTGATACGGACCTGGAACAGCACGCCTGAAGTTGATACGACAGAGATCTCTGAAGTTGAAAGCTTGAAATCGCCTATAGAAGAGGACGTCTGATGATTGATCCTTAGTCGTGAGTCGTCGGGACCCTGACTAGCAGTATAGGTACGACAATATGTACTCGTATTATGGAATTCAAATCAGCAGGATACAAGCCTGATTAGTAGCTATCCTAATATAAAAGCTGCGCGAGTTACAAAGGGTCAAAGGCAATGGATCGACACTTATATTTTGTTGATTTGTTCTTTATTATTTTTTCCAAGAATAAATGCTTTATCCCATTCTCAAAACCAAAATTTATATATACACTAGATCAATGCACGTGCGTTGCTACGAAAAATACAATTGGTAACAAAACATAAAGGTCAAGCAATAAAAGAAAATTGTGCTACAAGATCAAACATCTATTTCTCCCGATTACAAAAGTTTTTATGGTTTCTTTTCCGGTATGAATTCGAATGGCAAATTTTTGTGGGACATTTTTAGTGCAAGTGGGAGTTCCCTGTGAAATTTTTAGCTCATTCCAAGAACAAATGCTCGACTGAATAGCCTAATAGAGCCAAACGGTGTACGCAAAAGAGCGTGTGTTGACTTCCATGATTTTTACTGGGTAATACAGAATGAAATCGAGTGGCGAATTTCTGTGACAAGGTATCACTGCAAGTGGGAGTCTATCATGAAATTTTCTCCTTATTCGGAGAATAAATGCTCTCTTGAATTGGCGATAGAACCGAATAGCGTAGGCAAAGAGGGTGAGTCAACTTTTATGAATTTTCTGTCTTGCCGCATGAATGAATTCTAGTGGCGAATTTCTGTTGCATGTTAGAAGTGTAAGGTGAGTCCTCTCGAGTAATTTTTAGCTCATTTGGAGAACAAAGACTAGCTTGAATAGGTGATAGAGCAAAACGACAAAGGCAACAGAGGGTGAGTCGACTTCTATGATGTTTTGTGGGCAATATAGAATGAATTGAGCATTTAATTTTTATGGCACATTTTTAGTGCAAGTGGGAATTCTCTGTGAAATTTTTAGCTCATTCCGAGAACAAATGCTCGACTGAATAGCCTAATAGAGCCAAACGGTGTACGCAAAAGAGCGTCTGCTGACTTCTATGATTTTTACTAGGTAATACAGAATGAAATCAAGCGGTGAATTTCTGTGGCAAGGTATCACTGCAAGTGAGAGTCTATCATGAAATTTTCTCCTTATTCGGAGAATAAATGCTCTCTTGAATTGGCGATAGAACCGAATAGCGTAGGCAAAGAGGGTGAGTCAACTTTTATGAATTTTCCTATCTTGCATGTAATGAATTCTAGTGGCTAATTTCATTGCATGTTAGAAGTATAGCAGTGAGTCCTCTCGAGTAATTTTTAGCTCATTCGGAGAACAAAGACTAGCTTGAATAGGCTGATAGAGCAAAACGACAAAGGCAACAGAGGGTGAGTCGACTTCTATGATTTTTTGTGGGCAATATAGAATGAATTCGAACGGCGAATTTTTATGGCACATTTTTAGTGCAAGTGGGAATTCTCTGTGAAATTTTTAGCTCATTCCGAGAACAAATGCTCGACTGAATAGCCTAATAGAGCCAAACGGTGTACGCAAAAGAGTGTGTGCTGACTTCCATGATTTTTACTAGGTAATACAGAATGAAATCGAGCGGTGAATTTCTGTGGCAAGGTATCACCGCAAGTGGGAGTCTATCATGAAATTTTCTCCTTTTCGGAGAATAAATGCTCTCTTGAAGTGGCGAAAATGGCGACAATTTGGTAGCGCATGGAGTATTATATTAGAGCATGGCTAATAAATTAGCTAGCTGCTAGTTTATACTAGTGTCATGTCACCTACAACCGATCTAATAGCTCACCCATATAATAGTTAGTTCGCCATACATATTGTACCTCTTCGTAGTTACACTCAAGGTTCTCAAAATCGTAGACTCTAAGTCGAATCGGAGGACGTTAGGTAAAATCGAAATCAATAGATTTCGAACATAAAAATCGTAGAAATGTAGATTCTACTAACTAGATCGTAGAATCAGAGAGTCAGACCCTCTCACTCTGATCGTAAAGTCATGAAATCAGATGAAAAAATCGAGATTTTAACAACCATGGTTACACTTGCCTCTTCGTACATAAGCACACTTGCCTCTTCGTAGTAGAATATAAGTGGAGAACTGGAGACTAGACTTATACGTGTTATAGAAAGTAAATACAAATATAACAGTGAGCTGCAGTGGTATCTTTCTGAGCTTTTGAGCGCAAGGTCGTGCGTTCGATGCATTCCTTCTACAATTTTTTTTTTGTAAATTAGATCGATGGAGGGAATTTTTTAGATGGCATGGACTTGGAGGGAAATCTCCCGCTACATGCTATGTATACTAATTTTTTTCCTTCCTATAAAATAATAAAAAACGAAAGATCTTCCTCGGTCACTCCGTCCAGTACTCCAGCGCTTATCGCCTTCCTTTCCTCCACTCCTCCCACGCGAATACGCGATTCGGCGCTCGGCGCTCCTGCTCCGATCTTCTTCCTTCTTTTGTTTCGGCCGGCGACGCCATTCCACATCACCATCTGGGGCGCGCAGCCAGACCCAGACGCGAACCCCAGACGGCCATCATAGCACCCGGCTAGGCGGCCTCAAATATGCCATATTTTTAGAATAAGCGCCAGCGAATGACCTAATCTTTAATCGGCCGTCTGGGTCGCGGTAACGCTCTGGCTATCAGGCGGCGCCCTCGCGCCCGGTGAACGGGTCTTGACAAGCATAGCCCTCGCTGCTGTGTGCTATTGCGGGTCTTGAAGAGTTATGACGGCACCAGCCCGGCGCTGCGGTAAGCCTTCTCCCTTCTACCTTCTTCGTCTGCATCTCGTGATCTCATCCCATCTTTAATCCCAGCCGTACCGGTGCGGTAACCCGTTGAGATTTGGGGCGTCGACCCTAGTCGACCCCGTCCCTCGATCTGGGACGGCGACTCGAGTACCTGGAACTGGAACGCAGCCTCGACCCCATATTCTGTGACTATGTTGCACATTCTTCAGTACGCCTATCCCCAAATATATTGCACATTCTGGGTTAAAATTATGATATCAGTGCAGCAACTCACCATATTTTTGCTAAGTACTTATGTAGGAATGATGCCACACACACTGATCTCTATAAATAGCTACTCACCGTATTTTTGCAAAGTACATATGTTGGAATAATGCCACACATTGATCTCTAGAAATCGCAACTCACCATGTCTTTGCTTAAAGAACTTAAGATTAACATATAAGTAAACCAATATTGACTTTATACCGGTGGTGCAGGGGAGCTCGTTGGAGGACCAACACATGGAGCCGCCGGTGAGGGGAGGACGAGGGCGAGGTGAGGGGAGCTCGAGGGGATACTGGTGAGGGGCTGTAGTAGCTTGAGGGCGACCATTTAGGGCAAGCAGTGAGGGGAGCTCAAGGGCTGCAGAAGATGTAGTGGGCAATGCTAGGGTGGTGGGAAACTAGGGTTAGGTGAGAACGGCAGGAACCAAGGTTAGGGCATGGGAGAGTGCGGAGTAATTAACTGCGTCCGCGCTTGGTGGATGTGGGCGAGTGCTAGTAAATAGGATGCGAGGCATTTGTGTAGGTTTTAAACCAAAACTGACATAAATGTGAAAGAAATCACTATCGGGTTATAAAACAAACCAACACAAATATTGCGATTATGACTATCGGTTTTAACAGTAACCGACACAAATATATATCACTTCACTGTCGGTTTCTAAAAGAAACTGACACAAATATACAGTTTTTCACAAAAACCGACACAAATTTTGATCATTAGCACTATCGGTTTTTCACCAAAAACAGACACAAATGTATACCATTGCACTATCGGTTTGTAAGAAAAATCGATACAAACATACAGAACATCACTATCAGTTTTTCACAAAAACTGACACAAATGTTGATCATTAGCACTATCAATTTTTCACCAAAAACCGATACAAATGTATACCACCGCACTATTGGTTGGTAAGAAAACCCGATACAAACGTATAGAACTTTACTATCGGGTTTTAAAAAAACCGACACAAATATATATCACGACATTATCGGTTTGTAACAAATCGACACAACGTACAGAACTTCACTATCGGTTTTTAACAAAAAACCGACACAAATGTGGATGATTCCACTATCAGTTTTTAACAAAAACCGATACAAACATATAGAACTTCACTATGATCCAAATGTACAGCACATCACTATCTGTTATTAACAAAAACCGACACAAATGTAGATCACTGCACTATTAGTTTTTCAGACAAACCATGAAGTCTAAATTTTCAGAATTATTTGATCAAAGAGTAAAAAAACTATAACTTTAAAAATATAGTTGGAATTATTTCAAATTTTTGTAGAAACATACTTTAGGATACTGCAAATCTTTTCCTAAAGGAATTTTGCAAAAAAGAGTTAGCATTGAAAACAGATGCCAAAATTCACTTCGTAGGCATGATTTTTGCTTATAGAGTAGAAAAGTCAAAACTTTTTCAAATAAAGCCTAGGTTTTTTCAAAATTTTCACAAATGAACTTTGGACTAGTTAGAAGCTTTCCCAAATAGTACAATTTAAAAATGAATTTTCTTTCTAAATATATGGAAAAATGCACTTAGTAGGCATGAACAAATGACCGAAAATCCGATCTACGAGGTGAAACTCACATAATGCTAGAATATAACCTACACCATTAAGAGTAGTTTTTTGGCTACTTTTAAAACCAAATAGCTTAGGATCAGTTAGTCTTCCAAAAATCTTTTGAATAAGGGAATTGTTATGACTTACCAACTAGTAAGTAGATTTAAAGTATGTCACAATGTTCTATGTGAGATGCCAACCATACAACTGTACCAAAATAAATGGCAACATAAAATAGGCCTATTAAATAGTAACGACCATTAAAAGGTGTAAACGGCCTGATAAAACGAACAAACACCAAATAGTTTCTTCATTTACAATACAACCCTTCTTGATAATCTACACACATGTAATTTGTTCCATGTGTTTCATCGTCATCGCTAAGGTAGGCCCTATCTACAAATAGAGGTATTTCGTCGAATTGATTGTACTCTTCTTCATCTACCACATCTTCAACTCCAACAATCCATCGCTTGTATGAAGGATGACGTGCAACCTCGATTGACCGGATCATGCAAATAGAAGACTTGATTTGCTTACTTCCTAAGGACAAATGGTCCATCTTTGTATGCGAGTCTATTGAGATCCACAAGAGCAAAACCTCTCTTGTCAATCTTCACTCCACATGGAAATCCCACCTACTTACATCGAAACAATGGAACTTGGTATATTATGTAATTGAGCTTCCAAATTTCCTTGATCATCTTGTACTATGAGTTCATTACCGTTGAGGATCCTCCTTTCGAGTGATCATCAGAAAAAGTATATATACTCACACCACTATTTTGGATAGTAATCTCGGCGTTTTGACTCTCAGTGTAAAAGGTGTAGCCATTAATATCATACCCCTGCCATGTTTGTACATTAAATCTTGATCCATTAGCCAATCATTTAACATTCTCACTAATGGAGACCTCCGCCTTTTCTAAACCATGTGAGAAATCGATCATTGTGTTCTCACATGATAAAAAGCTCATCTATATACGGATTCTCTTCCCATAATATCAACTTGTATTGCTCAATGTATGGATGAACTTCTATGCTATGCTGTAAGATTGTCAAATGTACTTCGCAATACATATCAAACCGTGGACTCATTAGTTTGAACCCAATGGTTCCTTTGCCAGCAAGTCTGCCCTCATGACAAGATATAGGAACACCAATTGCTTGTCTTTTACCTTTGTAGTCTACACAGAACTCAAAATAATCTCTTCAGTCCCATAACCTTTAACAATATTATCCTCAGGCTTCAACCGATTCCTCACATAGGACTTTAATGTATCCATGTACCTCTCGAAAGGATACATGTAACGCAGGAATACGGGTCCACATATCTTAATCTCTCTAATAAGGTGAACAATAAGGTAAACCATAATATCGAAGAATGAGGGGGGAATGCATCTCAAGCTAACATAGAGTTTGTACCATGTCACTTTGTAAGTTGTCTAGCACATCAGGGTCAATAATCTTCCAAGAAATCATATTGAAGAAATAACATAGCTTCGTGGTTGCCAACCTGACATCCACTGGCATAATATTTTTTATTGCAACAGGGTGCATTTGGGTCATCGAGACATGACAGTTAAGGGACTTCATATCAAGCAACTTCAAATCATCCATAGATACAAGCTTCTTAATATTTGCAGAGTAGCCTGATAGAATTTTAATACCTTGGCGACACTTGCAGAGGTCTTTTTTCTCCTTGTATAGGGTGTAGCATGCAGGGGATGTATGAACCTTTTTCATCCTACTCTATTACTGCAACCTTGGGCCTGATGCCCATGTAGGCCATGTCACAGTGAGCATTCAAACCATCCTTGGTCTTCTCAATTATGTTCAGTACGATGCCAACTAAATTATCGTAGACATTCTTCTCAACGTGCATGACATCAATACAATACAATACTGGACATCTAACTCCTTCTAGTATGGTAAGTCCCAAAATATCGACCTCTTCTTCCAAATGGTCATGGGATGAATAGATTTACGACTCCTTCCATACTGAACATTGATATTCTCCATGCGTGAATATACTTGCCTTCCACTCATATGACGAGGGGCTGAATGAACTTCCCTCTTTCCATCAAATTTGTCATCCATCTTACGATATTGATGACTTAGAGTAGAAACTTATTATTGACCCATGTACACAATTTTCATGGAATTCGGTAGCCACAAACTTTCAGTCTCCTTTTTACAAATAGGACACGCTTTAGCTCCCTTCATACTATAGCCACCAAATTACAAAGGCCGAAAAATCATTTATGGTGCAAAATATCATAACCTGTAGGGTGAAGTGTTCTCTTTTGTATGCATCCCACAACGAGACCCCCCTCATTCCATAATTTAACCAAATCCTCGATCAGTGGTGCAAGGTACACATCAATACCATTTCTCTAGCTGTTTGGGTCCCGAGATTAGCAACATCATCATGATATACTTTTGCTCCATGCAAAAACCAAGGAGGGAGATTGTAGATATACAACAGAACTGGCCAGGTGCTATGACAACTACTTATATTGCCAATCAAATTCATTCTATCGGTACTCAATCCAAATCATGTATTCCTAATCTCGGCACTAAACTTTTCATGTTTCCAATCGTTGTTTCTCCACTAAGTCAAATCAACAGGGGTCTCAGCTTGTCATCTTCCAAAGTAAAATCCATGGCTTTACTTTCATCTGTCTTAAACTTAATCCTTTTAATATTATCATCGTTCTTCTGACTTTCTCTAATATGATCTTCTAAGGTTAGCTTTAGTTCCAAAATAGCTAAGAATCCTTTTAGAACCAATCTCAATTTCATATTCTAAAATTTTTTACATAATTCAGACTGATTCTCCTGAACTAGCATGTTTACACTATGGCTTTTCTGACTCAAGGCATCAGCTACCACATTAGCTTTTCTAAGATGGTAGTGGATTCCCACATTATAATCCTTTATTAACTCCATCTATCTTATTTTTGTCATATTGAGATCTGCTTGAGTAAAGATATACATTAAACTCTTGTGGTCCATATATATCTCACAATGATTTCTGATGAGATAATGACGCCACAACTTCAAAGCATGCACTATGATAGCTAATTCCAAATCATGTGTAGGATAATTCTTCTTGTGCGGTCTAAATTTCTTTGATGCATATGCAACCACTTTGCCTTTTTGTATCAACACACATCCAAGTTCTTGTCTTGAAGCATCATAGTAAATATCAAAACTGCTTTGAACATCCAGCAACACTAACACTGGTGGTGTCGTTAGACGCTTCTTCAATTCCTAAAAACTCTTCTTATACTCTAGAGTCCATGTGAGCTTCTTTTTCTTTTTCAACAATTGCGTAAGGGCCTAGCAAATTCGAAAATCTTTCGATAAATCAATGGTAATATCATACCATTCCCAAAAAAAATTTGAATCTTGGTAACTGACTTCGAATGTTCCCAATACAACACTGCCTTCACTTTGCTTAAGTCCATAGCTACTCCTTTAGTAGTCATAACATGACTTAAGAACTCAACTTCATTTTTCCAAAAATCACAATTGATGAACTTAGTTTACAACTGTTGTTCTCGAAGCTTCTCAAGGACTAATCTCAAATGTTCTGCATGCTTTTCTTCTGACTTGGAGTAAAACATGGAAATTGTATATGAACACAACAACAAACTTGTCCAAATATCTCATGAATACCTTATTCATCGTATTCATGAAATATGTAGGAGTATTAGTCGATCCAAAGAACATAACCGTAAACACATAATACCCATATCGCATAGACAATATAGTCTTAGGGACATTCTCAACACGAATCTTCAATTGATAATATCCAGTTTACCTATCTTGGAGATAACTTTGGTTCCTCTTAGTTGATCAAACAAATTATTGATCCCATATAACGGATACTTATTCTTAATCGTCACTTCATTAAGCTCAAGATAGTCAATACACATCCTCAAGCTTCCATCTTTCTTTTTTGACGAACAAAACAGGCGCTCCCCATTGAGATGAGCTAGATCTCACAAAACCTTTTTCTAGTAGCTCTTCAAACTAACTCTTCATTTCCACCAACTCATCGATAGGCATCCGATGAGGTCCTTTTGCTATTGGTGCTGTATAAGACAAAAACTCAATCACAAATTCAATATTTCGATCTAGCAGCATACTAGGCAAATCCTTAGGGAAAAAAATCTAGGTACTCACTGACAATTGGCACATCCTCCATACTGATAACTTTAATAGTGTTAACCATCAACTGACTCTCTAGAACTGCGATCACTTGAAATTCCACTTTCTCATATTTTAGGCTTTCAACTGACACAACTCTTCAACCATAATAAAAAATAGCCTTATGATTGTATATAAAATAGCCTTATGATCGGAGTTCTAATCTAGGAGATTAGACTAATAGTATGCACTTAAGATTCAAAACATCCAACCCATTTCCAACAAGAAAAAGCTCGCGAAACAAAAGAATGTGAAGCTCTAGAATCAATAAAACTGTTGCAGGCATTAAGTTAACTAGGAACTTACCCAATACAACGTCTGATGCATCCTAAGCTCCATCAGCTGTGATGTGGTTGACTCAACCTCTCTTTGTTGCTTGGGGCATAGCTCCATCTTGATTTGATCTCTGGTTCACTCTTGGTGCAAGTACCTTTGCAGGTGTAGAACCAAGGTTAAAGCAAATGGGGGTAATACCTCCTCTCTTGAGACAGTTATTGGCAAAGTGTCTAGCTCATGGCAACTGTAGCAACGCTCGACTGAAGTCTATTGATTTTCTCCTTGCGCATTAATTGCTTGAGAGGTGTCTAAAAACTCTGACCAGATGGATGTAGTGTAGGAGATGATGTCTTGAACATAGCTTGAGGTTGAAACCTGATAAACTAATAAGGAGCAACTCTCACTCTTTGTTGACCTTGACGACCTCCTTGTTGTGCCATTCTATGCTTATGGTCATCACCCAACTACTTGCGCATATCTTCCAAAACCTAAGCTTTGTTGACCAATTCATGGAAATCAAGGAAGTTATGAGTAATCAACCCAACTTGCAATCCAGAATTTAGTCCATTCATAAAACGAGACTATCTTGCTTTATCAGTTGCTACATTTTAAGGTGCATAGTGAGCAAGTTGTATAAACTCCCCTTTTTTAAATTCATTGTACCTTGCAATATATGGTACTAGAGAAAAGTGGTAGTAAACTCCTCTTAAGTAATCTCTTGTGGAGCTTCATTGGCAGCACAACAGTTCTTCTACCATTCAACAACAGTTCCTTCTAGTTGATGGGAAGCATAGAGAACCTTCTCGTTGCCCTTACAATGGGTAATGTGTAGCTTTCTCTCTATTGTCCTAAGCTAGTCATCTGCTCCTAGAGATTAACATTATAAGAGAACATTGTTGGATGAGTTCTTATAAAATCTAACAACTTCGAATAGGGATGAGGTCCATTGTTTGCAGCTTAAGTGGAGTTGTTGGCTGTAGCTTGACTTGTTATATTCTATACTTGCTGCATCATGATTTGCATCCATTGAGTCTAAGTAGAAAGAAAAGTGCCAAAGTTTTGCATGTCTACTTGGGGCGATGGTTGAGAGAATGTTCCTTTATTTGGGTTGTCATTAGATCAAGTACCACTTCTATTAGCTCCATTTCCCACGAGTCCACACCATCTACTTTCTACTTGACAAGGTTAGGGGTGAGGTAACAACAAAGACATGTAACAAAAATCCTAATGCGGAGAGACAAGTTTAACAAAAACATGCCCAAGGGTCCGCTTCATAGGATACACATTGATGCTGGTTGAGTGACAACACAAGGATAGTGTCAAGACCCGAATATGCAAATCCATACCCTCTGTATATATAGCACTAATCTAGGATCATACTAATGCGCACAAGTCAACATAGATGATATCGTAATCAGACATAGTGGAAACATAATAAAAATATCTCATTTATTGAATATAAACCTATTAACTAACTTTACAGTTGACTTTACATGACTAAGCCATGCAAGACTAAACTATAAATATTAAACTAAAACTACAGCATAAAGAAAATATAAATAGCCACTTAGCATACTACAGGCAACTGATAAGGCTCGCATCGTAGACATTCGCCTTCTCTTGGTACTCCTCCAAAGCTAGTGTAGACTCCTCTTTAACTGATGATTTTGTTGCAGCAAGGGTGAGTACTTAAAGAACTCAACAAGTTGTGCACAGAATACAAGTTTAACATAGCTATATGCTTGGCTTATTCTCATGGATGGCTGATATGGTTATTTTGCAATAGAGCGATGCTTATAAATGATTACAATGAATAGATTGAAATGTTAGTAAAACAAATAATAGTAAATAATAACTTTCAAGCATTTCTCAAGTATGATTAAAATAAATAGATTGAAATGTTAGTAAAACAAATAATATTAAATAATAACTTTCAAACATTTCTCAAGTAAACTTGCATGTAGCCCTAAACAACTTCCAAACCCTTCAATGGCACAAAGCCTCCCTTTCCATGTTTCATTTCATAAAATCTAACCCTTAACTATAATTCCCGGGCATTATCCAACACCGAGGACATGGCTATGATAATAGATTTACCCTCTGCCGAGGTAACACGTTTTACCCACATGACATGATCATCTCTCAATGCCAAGCTATTATCATATTTCCTTTGGTATGCAACTGAGTAATTATGACAAAAAATTTCAGAAACTTCGTCTGGACACTGACCCTCCCGATAAGCTGGACTTACTATTCCTTCCCTCACACAAAGCAAAAGATTAGGATTAGCCCTTATCATTGGACATATGTGTGGCCTAGCGACACACTTCCCATTAACCACACACACAATTTGGTTATCCCACCTTATGCATCACATGTCAAAACTCGGTAGCCTAGTTAGGTTTGTCCTATTCCAGATATGTGGTTGCTTGTTTGGCTCAGTTCAAAAGCTTGCAAGGTTAAGTTCTTATTTGACCAAGCCAAGACTTCCAACAACTCACGTAAGAACCACCTAACAATCACTCATATGTCATCGTGTCAACCCAGTGCCACATAGGCCCACTATAACTCTCAACTCTTGCCACATGTCCCTATCTAAATCATTTACTACCCTAGCTGATTATCATACAATACATGCCATCAACTACTCAACATCCGTATGTGATAATACAAGAAACACCTTTCCACAAACATGTTCCATATTCCATTAGTCAAGATTAATTTTGATATTCCAGAAGACAAGAGTTATACGTGGCATGACTTAACAACTACACACGGTCTAACCAACCCACATTGGAATATATTAGCAATGAACTAATAACAAACCATCCTAAGGTGACAAATAATCATGGCATACAAATGACAAGGTAAAAATAATCCAATTGGGTAGAATAACTAGATCCCAAAATATTTAAAAACAGTTGTAGATATAAAATATCATGCAATAATTTAAATCAACATAGTATTTGTAAAACTAGGTTCAACATGATTAAAGCACAACTTGCCTTGAAAAAGCTTTTGTTCTTGTTCTGAACCTTACTTTGTCAACTTTTCACCCTCAATTGCTCGGGAATTTCGATGTCTATGCGAATCAAGAGAAAATAGCAAATAAATACCAGACTAGAGAGCAAACAAACTCCAATAATCAAGTAAAATTCATCATAAAATATATCTCAGTTTTACAAATTTTTAGAAATATGAATTGCTTCAATTGGAGCTTGCCTAAGGAAGAACGGGCTCTCGAAAGATTCAAAAATTAGGAAAAGAATATCTCTAGAATTTCCTGAATTTTTTTTATACTCATCAACATGGTGAACTCGATGCTGATGTGGCCAACACATGGTAGCCATGTGGACGCTACATGGGCATGGCCGGCTAGGGTTTCCTGATGGCAATGGCACAACGGTGTATTGACCTAAAGTGAGGAAGATGACCATGGCTTCGATGATGCGATGACTTTGTAATGACAAAATTCAACAGATCTGGAGGATCAAGTGATGACAAACTCAACTGTGCCTTCAAACTCAACAGAGGCTCAATGACAATGATGATCTTGGTAGGAAACACTGGTGGCTCTTGCGACAATCTTCGGTGAGCTTTTCCTTAATGACAAGAACTCCTCGATTGCAACCATTCGGAGAAAACTTATGCAATGACATGGTTTTCCTCGAGGAACGACTTGATGCTCCTTTTATTGCATTGGCTTATATGCTTGACCCAAAGAGCTGAAATGTCATGGCTGCAAAATCCAAATCTAAGATGGTGGCAATGACACGACAACGAAGACTTTTAGTCGTACATGCACTAGCCATCCAACGGGCGACACGGCACGGATACGTGGCGCAAATCCAACAGCACAAACACTTAGGGTTCCAAAATGATGCAATTAACCACACACGACCGATCTAGACCGCATGGACACCATAGCTTAGAATCACCTGATCCACTCTCAGCCATTCGATGAGATCCAATGGCTCCAAAACTAGGGTTTTTTTGCAATTAGGCTGAGGCTGGACCAGACTGGGCCAACATAAGGAGATACGGGCTGGGCTACATAGGATTTCAACTCATACACTATTTAGCAAATTTTCAATACATTTCTTATTTATAATAATTCCAAAAATTAGAATAATTCAATTAAAATAATAAAAATATTTGAAAAATTCCAGAAAAATTTTAGAAAATATTTTAGAATATTAGAAACTCAAATAAAATATTTTTATCAAAAGTTTATTAAAATTTTTACATATTTAAAAATTTTCTTATTGAGAATAATTTAAAAATATAAAATAAATTCCAAATAATATCAAAAAATTCCAAAATTTTGCAGAATTTAGAAAATATAGAAATAACATTATTAAATTAATAAGAGCCCAAAATTGAGATGTTACTGCTAGTATTTATTTAACTAGCCAAATTGTTCATGCAATTCCACTGATAAATATTACGACACAATTGTTTTTATCAAACTACTTTAATGCCAATTGCTGAAAATGCTGTTGTATTCACCCACAACTCTAGTATTCTATCAATATACTTAATGAATTTGTATGTTATAATCTAATTCCGTCAAAATAAGTAGTAAAGATACTTTCCCTCATTCTCTCCATTAATGTGAGAATTTCTAAGATGTTTCCTTGTAGATTTATTGTGAGATTTTCTTGCATCAAAATGAAGATTTTTCAATATTTCACTCGGTTAATTAGAGAATTTATATGTACATTTAGGATTAGTATTTTTTTATTTTTAGGATTATTATTGTGGGCTTTTTTTGCATCAAAATGAAGGAGGTGGCTTCAAACTCACCAGTTGTCCGATCGAATTTATATAGATTAGTTGTTAAGCTATGTAATTAAAAGTTGGTAGCCAGCCTTAAAATTGGTAGTCCGAAGCTCGCACGTTTCTGAAAACTTCCAACCCAGTGCCCCACTTACATCCTATATATTTTCTCTCTGGCCATCAGTTCGTCATGATACTACAGAAATCCCTTGATTATACTGTCACAAACAGTGTTACTTTATATATTAAGTTTGACTACATATCTAGACTGTAATATAATAATTGTAAACCTAATAGAGTTATAATATTTTGAACGACGAGATAAATCTACTCATGTAATTCTCATATGGCTGATCTAAATATTCAAAATACAGTATATTAAAATCAAAATAGTTTGACTGCATGTTCAATAAAAAACACATTTTTGACTGGAGAGAGTAAGCCCTTTAACACGTTTATTTATGCAATATTTGCAATTGCCAGCCACTAGCATATATATACCTCATGGAGTGTAGACACATACTTTCCCACTAGCCGCCCTCGTGTCGCCATAACTCCTTATATCCTATTCCCATCCAAACCAACTCATATTTTATAAATCAAGTTAAAAGAAAAACTCGTACTTTATAAATCTGTTTGTTACAATGGATAAATCAAATACACTCAAAATGAGTTCCACTGTCGTGTGTATTTACCTAGCTGTTATCCTTTATTCTTATTCCATTTTTCTGAAAGGAGTTGTACTATTGTCCTGGTCAAAAGACTTCCATTCATCGCTGCGTCTGTACTGACTGCTGAGTGGAGCCTCGTTTTGGTGACTGCCTTTTATTATCTTAATTATGGCCGAATTCCAACTTTAGCACATGGACTAATGCCCCCCACCCAAAATGTTCGATATGATAATTTTGACGAGAGTTATGGACGAACGCCAGAGCACCCATGTGACAGGTAGTAGTTTTTTCCCCCAAAACCCCTTAGAAGATCTACTTGTCTTTTGTATTAAGAAAAAAGTCGGCATTGTTATATATTCGAGGTCATGTTACTGACGATCAAACACTCAACTAGCAGTAATATAAAAGTACAATAGAAGAACACACAAGATGTAGTCATAAGATTTCTCGCTCCATTTGATTCATGGAATTGAATTGGCCTCATGGCATCAGAGCCCCAATTCAATTTGTACTGAAATTGGAATTGGTCTCCAATTCAAATAATTGTATTTTTGGTTGCCAAAGAAATCACCACATGGAAACGAACTCCCGGAGGCAATTCAAATTTCTGTTTGGATGCTACATCAAAATGAATTGGCACATAGGGAATAGATGTGAACTAGGAAGCTCGATGGTGACCAGATCCGGACGTTGGGATGGTGGCCGGAGTGGTGGTCAGCCAAGGAGATGGAGAGGAGAACCATGTGTTATAATCAAATCATAATTTATCACTAATTCAATTCAATTAATTAGACTTAATTTGCAACAGTGAAGAAAATGAACAAAGTACATCTAACGAGTTGCAAAACACATAAACTAGCAGATGAATTAAAACTGCCAAGTTCCAAATAAGCGATATGCATGAATAAGTATCACATACACCAAAGTTATTGCCTATCATGCTAGTAGCAGAATCACTTAACGTGATCAACCGATATAATAAGAATATGATCCATTGGACCAGAGAGCTAGCCATGATATTAAACTCTAGGACAGAAGCATACAAGAAGCAAAGCATGAATTGGATGTCTAGAGTACTAGAAGGCAATACTGTAAACTAAAGTCACATGTAGTAATAAGGGCATGTTTGGATCCTTGGGCTAATTGTTAGCTGGCTAAAAATTAGCCCTAGTCTATCCAAACAGTATGGCTAAAAGGTGGGCTAATTTTTAGCTAACCCCTCAGCTAACAACTAGCCCATTAGTTGATGGAAGGGAGCTAATTTGGGCTAATAGCAGGAAAGCACATGTGAAAAGTCAAAAATACCCTCAGCACGCATTGTCCTCACTTCCAGACTTTTCCTCACCCGTGCGTCCACTCCCTTCCCCAATCCGTGCGACCCGGCGGCGATACTTCCTCTTGCGCGGCCGGCGGCCGGCCGGCGGCGATAAACTTCCTCTTCTTGTGGGCGGGCGGCGGCGCCAAGACGCTGCTCCATCGCGGCTGCACTCCACGGTCCCTCCCCGTCACTGGTCATCTCCCTCCGACAGGCATCGCATCAATCTGCGAGGTCCGCCGTCTGCCGTCGCCACACGCTCCGATCCGCCGTCTGCCGTCGCCGCACGCTCCGATTTGCTGCCGAACCTCTCAGATCCACCGCCTCCCATCAGGTATTTCGTCATCTCCTCCCTCCTTGAGCTCTATCCTCCTTCCTTCACCAGGGCTCACCAGTTTCTGTCTCTCTGTGTAGTTCGCCCGCGATGGATGGTGATGGGCAGCACGAGCAGCAGGGATTTTTCGATTTTTGGTCACAAACCGACTCCATCGCGCCAACCGCCGCACCCGCTGCACCCGCCAACATGGACTTCTTCTCGCGGACGCAGCCCTCCGAGGATGGGCGCGGCGTGCCTACTCGGCTTGGTTCATTCGCCATCGACCTTAATTCGCAGGCAAACGAATTCCCCGACCTCTCGATGTACCAAGGGATCCTTCAATCGGAGGTGGGGGGTTCAGATGTCGTTGGCGTACACCGAGGCCGAGGTGGTCGTCGAACCGGCAAATCAGGCCGTGGGGTGCGTTGGCATGCACTCGATCCGATGGAGATGCAGTCGGCTCGGCCGTGCCACCATTCCGCGCTCCTCGCACAATCAGAGTGGGTAGCAGAGGCGGTCGTGGAAGCACTCGGTCCACCTCTGCCATTGCTGAAAGTGGTGCTCTACCTCGGCAGGTCTTGCAAGTCTTTGCTCTACCTCGGCAAGTCTTTGCAAGTCCGCTCTACCTCGGCGGTGATCACGACACTCTGCCGCTGAAGGTAGTGGAGCAACTCCTGCGGCAAATGATGGAGGCGATGGCCTAGAAGAAGATGAGGAAGACTTCGTGCAAGAACCTTTGGTGAGCACCATTGACCGCTTGTGAAACCTGATGGATGTTGTTTACTCATTGCTAGAATAATATAGAGAAATTGAGCACCATTGACTGCTTGTGAAACCTTTCATCACCTGATGGATGCTGTTTACTCATTATGAGTATGTGCGAAAGCTTTCGAAACTGACTCAAATTATTCTTACTAAATTGCCTGTTTGACAAATTGACACTGACCAAGTTATGCGACATTTTCCTATTCACAAAGGACAAAATATAGTGGATTCTCACTGAACCCAATATATCTATCAAATTCTACTATGGTGGGTTGGTGAGAGTGAGACCTACTATTTCACTAGTTTTGGGTATGCCTTTCCATCCAAATTCACTCCGCACCAATGGATGCCACTTAACAACATTTCTCTGATGGTCCTTGCATATGCTTACTTATACAAGATGGTGTCAACAGATGAAATGTCCAGTTGAAATGCTAATTTCATACATACATACATATGTATGTATGAAATGCTCCTTAACATTTCATTCAGCAAAATGGATAGTTGATTAGTTGGCCATCTTGTCAGCTACCTTTCATTTCATATGTATCCAATATCAAATGTATTTCATCTGTTTTGCTGTTTTGAACTGAACCATGGCCATCTACCTTTCATGGTCACACCATTCATTCACTGAAACAGTAATTACTAGAATAGTACACACTAATTTCAGTGGGATATATTTTTAGTAGCATATGTTAATTACTAGAAGAGTACACACTAATTTCGTTTGGAAACTATACACATAATCTTTCACATGAATAGGCAAGGTGCATGTTTTTAGTGTGCTGATACATCATCTTACATGTATTCAATTGCCTTGTATGTACTATTATACAAATATATACTAGATGGATCGAGGATTTGACAAGGCAAATTGGACCTCCGAGAACACATTTGTTTTCTGTGACATTTGTCTTGAGGAAAAAAGGGCTTGAAATACCAACAATGGTTTCATGACCAATAGAGGTACAAGAACTTAGCCGAGAAGTATTTCATAAGCGTTAAATTGCGACACTCTAGAAAGCAATTAAAAACAGATGGGATCAGCTAAAGGGAAATGCAGCTTTTGGTTGTGGCTCAACAAGCAAACTAGATTGGGACGATCTAATGGCACTGTGGTGGCTGATGACAACTTCTGGAAAGATCACACAAAGGTAATTCAGTTCTGTTATGACAAGTTCTGGAAAGATCACACAAAGAACACTCAGATTTTTTTATTGTCTGTTCTGTTATGACAAAACTAATATCAATTTTTTTTAATTCAGAATAAATCTGAGTGGAAGAAGCTAAGGTATGGCCCCCCGGAAAATCTACATCTTCTTGAGCAGATGTTCGAGAATGTGGCCATAGATGGTTCCTCCTCATGTATTCCTGGACAAGAATGCAATGAAAGGGACAATGGCAACGAAGACGATGAGTTGACGGGAGCCCTATGACTACAAGTACCCTTAAGAGGGCTGGTAGCACTAATACAACTGCCAATAGTCCATGTAAAAAGACAAAGAACCCAATGTACAAGATCATGAAGAACCTGGTTGACAATTTTAAAATTCGATAGTCTTTGCTACACAACAAGTCTTTGTAGGTGATCATATGGCTGAATCAATGCATAAAGTGTTGGATTTGGTCGTGGAATGGGGCACCTTAGGAAGATAGCATCAGTATTTCATGGCTACACAGTTGTTTTTGAAAGCTGAAAACCGTCAGATTTTCATTAAATTCAGTACAAAAGAAGCAAGGCTGGTTTGGTTGAAGAGGTGGTGCCAGATGAAAAAGTTGTACTAGTTTAGATGGATAAAACTTTAGCATGAGTACCTATCATGTCTGAACTAATGCATGAGTCTGTCAACTATATGTCTGTGAACCGGTACTATGAACTATGTGTTGACCTGTGTATGTGAACCGAGTACACTTATCTTTAATGTGTCTATCATGTTTACTGAATGCACTTGTTTGTCATGTGTTAATATATTGTCATTTCCATGTCATGTATGTGCTTCTACCATATCTGTGGTTGATATATTGATATATTGTCATTACTGAATGCACTTGTTTGTCATGTGTTCATATATTGTTATTTCCATGTCATGTATGTGCTTCTACCATATCTGTGGTTGATATATTGATATATTGTCATTGCCATGTCATGTTTGTCATGCACTTGTTTGGTCATGTGTTAACATGTTTGTGGCTATTTGTAGATGGATTTTTCAAGTGATGAGGATGACAAAACAATTGAGTTGGTTCGGGAGCATCAGAGGAGGAAACGTCGATATATGGCCATTGCATGCATGATTGGTATGTACTACTATGATTCTTTTGTGAACAAAGCTCCAATGAGGGAACCAGAACTGAGTGGATATGATTGGGTTAGAATAACCCTCAATAATCACACATCTTGTTACAACATGTTTAGGATGATGGCTAATGGCTAGAGCTAATTGTTAGCCAGCTAATAATTAGCCAATCCAAACATGCCCTAAAACTAATTATTAGTTGGCTAACAATTAGCCCAAGGATCCAAACATGCCCTTAGCCAATCCAAACATGCCCTAAGTAATCAAGGAGATGCAATCAGAAATATGCACTTACTAACCACCTCAATTCAAATCAGAAAAGGCAACACGATGTCGACTGGGTGCAGCGCCGATCTTCTTGACGCGAGCAATCAGCAGCAACTTGTCCAAGATTTCATCGGGAGAGAAGGATGTCAATGAAGCCGTCTCACTGCGTGGCTCGAGGAAGAACAGGTTCGATTGGTCGCACCGTGTGCTACCTAGAAACCTCTAGACTGCCCCCGTACAGGGACTCACACGGACTACGCTTCGAGACACCACTCACCGAGTGGCTGTTGCACGACGAGCAGCTCAATCGACTCAGTTCAAATTGTGGGGCAGCGCAATAACAAAACAGGAAGATTAAAGAAGAAGCGCGGTCGTGTATTTCTCTCTATCTTCTCCATGGACGTCTCCCTGTTCTCTATTAGAGCCTCGGCCAGAGACTGGTGTTAGAGTATATTAGGCAGCACCAGATATGGTTAGTTTAGGATTGATTGTAATCCCGTGATAACCTTCCTTATCTCTAGGAGAGGCATCTTGCCCTCCAAGCCATGTACTCCTATATAAATGACCTAAGGGCTCAAGAATACATCATCCCGCGATTACACAATTCTCTCTTTTCTACATGGTATCACGAGTTTAGGGTTCTCATCCTAGACCTAGCCTTCGCAGCCGCCATATACGCCCGGGAGATCGATCTCCACCGGGGCGCTACCAGAGTTAGGTTGCGTGTCGATCCTTCCGATCCGCCACGTCCGTCGTCGCGCGTCCACGCCGTCGCTGACAAAGATCGAGTTCTTCCGGATCCGCGTCGTGGTGGTCATCTTCTCCGTCGTCGGGTGCGTCACGCCATGCCTCGCTCAAAATCCGCCCACACGCTATCGTGGTGATACCGTGGGCTGGCCGCCGGCGTCCAAGCTTCCCCTCCGCCGCCGCCGTGTTGATGGCCGAGGAGGCACGCTGGATCTGTGAGGTCTTTGCTCCGTCGCGGCGGGCCCTCGCGCTCCACGCCACCGTGGTTCTGCGGGTCCCTCCTCCACTTCGCCCGCCGCGCCATCTCCGTCACTGGTCATCGTCCGCCGACCGAGCCCCTCCGTCGGCCGGGCCTCGCTCCATGGCTCCGTCGCTGGGGCCCTCCTCCCGGCCGTCGCGCCGCCGAACCCTTCTTGCGCCGCCCCGCCGATGGTTATTTGGGCCATGAGACGATGGGGCTATGGGTACCCAGATCTCTGCTGCTTCTTTGTACCTTTATTTTTTCTCCCGATCGAGATCGGTTTGCGCCTCCACCGCCGATCGGCCTCGCGCATCTTCGACATCGCATCGACAACACCGCTTCCTCATCTTCTTCGGTATGCGGCATGACATGGCTCGCGGCGCACTCGAACGCTGCGTGTGCCGCGCCTCTTTGCTCGCACATCGACCTCGTCGGCTCGTCGTCGCCACCACCGTCGGGAGGCTCCACCTTCGACTCCGTCTCGCGCCGCCCTCGGCCGATCAACCAATCACGCGGCGACCATCCTCCCGTGGCGTCATGCGTCTACTATCGCGCTGCTTTTCCAAGCACAAAGGCTGCGCCATTGCGCCGCCTCCTCGGCGGCAAATAGCGCCGTCTGTCGTCGTCCTCGCCGTTGCACCTCCATCGCTGTCGACTACGTGCGCGCTGCTCTCGCGCATGGTCTTCTCCGGCTGTTTGAGTTCTTCGCCGACTTCTTTGAGCACCGCCGTCGTGACACTCCAGCGCCACCGTGGTTCTCCTCGTGCGTTACGGCTCTCTCACCGCTGCCAGTCTGAGCCTTGGTGCGTCGCCCATCTACTTCTTCGACTTCGTTCACCACAACCTCATCGCCAGCGTCGCCCTCTCGTCCTCGCCTACTTCGTCCACTCCGACAACCACGGGCTGCATCGGCACCTTCTTCCACGCCGTTCTTTTGCGCACCGCAACCGTCGTGGAGGCCTTCTCTGCTGGTCCTTTAGACGCCGACGCATGGTTGGGGCCCTCGCCTTAGTACGTCCGAGCATCGCAACACCGGTGCGTGCCTTCGTTCCCGACGCGTTCCCGGGCCTGGCAAACCCGGCGCACGCCTCGTCCATGGCGGCTCGACAGTGTCGACTTCGGCATTGACCTTCTTCTTCATCGACTGCGTCGCCGTCTTCGTCTATGGCGCTCCCTCTTATGCGCCCTCATCACCCTGGCGCCCCTTGCGCGCCCGCGACTTGTGCGGCTCCTCCTCTTCGGCGACCTCAACGGCTCCCTCGACCACAGCTACCCTTCGCACGGCACCTCGACACGGCTTCTCGCCCTCGTGCTTGGCTACTTCGACATGGGCACAAAGGGCTACCGCCTTGCTTGAGCAACCTCGTCGGCTTCCACTCCAGCCACAAACATCTGTGGACGATCGGACGAATTCTGATGCGGGGATGTCAGCTCGTCTGCTTCTTCTACAGTCTCATCGTCTGCGCCACTCCCGCTGTGACTGCGAGGGGATGTTAGAGTATATTAGGCAGCACCAGATATGGTTAGTTTAGGATTGATTGTAATCCCGTGATAACCTTCCTTATCTCTAGGAGAGGCATCTTGCCCTCCAAGCCATGTACTCCTATATAAACAGCCTGAGGGCTCAGCAATACATCATCCCACGCATTACACAATTCTCTCTTTTCTACAGCTGGGAAGTCCACGACATCCCAATGATTCGCTTCTTCGCTGCTTCATTCTCAGATTGAATCTGCATTGGACGTCGTCGCCGAACAGCCCACGTATGTGCAAACATCCTTAGCGAAGGAAGCAGTTAGCTGATAGAGAAAGATTAGTATGGCTTCAGAATACACATGCATACATATATATACATGAACTGCTTATCCATGGACCAGTGCATGGCTAATTAGGCTAACCGTACCTATAGATAGGCTAACCGGAAATACCCCCAGATAGAAGGAAAGCAGTAAATGCATCTCTCAACAAATTAACTTTCTACTTTCCTCAGGAATCGTTATGTTTTTCTTCCTTTCGTCTAAAAACTGACTTCAAAGCTGACTTCAAAGCTGCTTTTTTTTCACTCTTTTGGATGGGGCAAGGTGTGATCGGTCAAATCTCTATCTCTAGAATAATATGCCAATGCTTTCGTACTTGCCACGAGATGGCATTGACTCTAACCACCTAGAAATAAATATCATTATCCCTCTCATGATTTTTCAATCCCAGTAAAAATCCTACCATCAGCACATAGGCGAGATCAAAGTTCCAATTGAACATCTGCCTCTTGTACGTTAGACCCAAGATAAAAAAATCTCATCTTTTTTCCGTATTTCATTGTTGAGATCTTTCTATCAAGAGAGACAATAAAATGGCTTCAGAATACGCATGCATACATGCATGCACTCGTTCAATGCCACCAATGGCATTTGGAATTCGCTGAAAACTTGTGTGTACGTATGCACATAATTCCAACAATCCCCATCAATTTCAACGCCATCTGCCACAATCTCAAAAGAAAGAAAGAAAAAGCCACAGTACTGTTTAATGCTAGCTTTTCGATGTTAGTACCTTTTGGGTTGAACTATAATGTCTACTACTTCAAGATCAACTCACCCGTAGCTATGCAATGGATGAACCCTTGAATTGCTAACTTTCTACTAGTAAGATTATCTCAAAGACATTGCTAATACTAGGCCACCAAGAACCAAACCTTTTGTTGGAGCTTTAACTGTCATGCTCTGGTGTCTATTTGTGAGTTTACTAAAGAGTTCCCAAGTCTTATAGACTGCGACCTCATAATCGGGCTCATGTAGGTGTGCTCTTTCGAATGTACTCTGTAGGACAATACCTCACCTTTGAAAAGGACCTTAGAGCACATTAAGATATAAATCATCCTACTATACAGTACAAGAGTACTACATCTCCAGTGGGAAAGGGTATCAAAGTATTGTACTCTCCCATTAGACCAAAAGATTGTTTCTGCCCATTACCTGCTTCACGGGATCTCCGTTCATATAAAATGGGTTACCACTATGGTGTAACTCACGTGGGTCACAATCCCATGTCCCTTGATGAATTCTTAATCAAATTTCATAATAAACCCTTTGTCGGTGTATTCTATACCGGGGTACTCTCTCCACCGCTGTCAGGTGGGACCGCGTGCACAAGATACAAAAAGAAGAAGGTCCTGTGCAAAGGACTCAACCCGCTGAAAGAGAGGCCTGGCAGGCGACTAGGGCATGTGGCCGCCCGGCGGGCTGTTGGATGACCAGGTCCCAGCCCTGGGCGACCAAATCAAGACCGCTGAAGACCGTGACTCGTGCCTGCCCGACGAGCAGTCAGGCGACCAAGCCACGTGGCCGCCTGACAAGCAGGCGAGCACATCGTCAGCCATCCTCGCAGACAGGGCTGGGAGGCTTCCACTTGAAGCATTCACCAGGATCACAACGTATCATAATCATTAAATGCGCATGGGAGCCATTAAATGCACATGGGAGCCATTAAATGCACAGGGAGCCATTGCAGTGCGCCTGAAGGCCATTTAATAGGCGTGGCTCCCTGACGCTATGATGACATGTCCCTCCGACTGAGCCAGCTTCACCAACTCCCATTCCATCTACACCACCTAGGGCGAGATGGGGAGACGCGTGTACCAGGCATTCATCACGCAACGTCCGATCCCCTCCCCTCGGGCGATCCGAAGACAAGCGACGTCAAGCAACGACGTAGATAAAGAGGCTCTAAGGGACAGTAGCGACAGGACTAGACGCATTCAATGTAATTAATGTAAAACCACTCCCTCTGCTTGCCCTAGCTAGTCCCGGGAGTATATAAGGGAGCTAGTATGCATGAGGCAAGGGAGGTGGGTCGATCAGTTGACAACAGAGAGGAAATCCCTAGCTCGAATGATCGAAAGATCGAGCGAACTAAGAATAAGCAGAATACTAGAGCAACATGAGCTTGAGCAGGACGTAGGGCTGTTACCCGCGTTGGGGGCCTGAAACTGGGTAAATCCCTGTGTGTTCCCTATGTGTTCGTGAGCTTCCTGTCTTACTCATCACATGAAGAGATTAGAGAAGAGAGCCGAGAGTGACGCAGCTGCGAAGATCCCCTTACCGAAACTCGGTTATACACTCGAACCAATACTGTCTACCACAACCACGCCGACAGGGCGCGCCAGGTAGGGGTGGTAGTAGCTGTTTCAACCTTTGCTTTCTTTGGTGGATCGTCGAGCACCGGCAGCAAAGATGGAGGCTTCACACTCTCATCAGGCGGGGGCCTGTCCGACGCCTTCCGTAGAAGGCAGCGGCACCCACACTGCGGTAGGAGCGCAACCGGTCCGACGGTGACTAGCGATGGAGGAGGCCACGCCGGCCCAAAACTCGCACGCGGCCCACCTCCTCCAGGAGCACCCGCCGGTGGAGCTGGGGGGCGACACCCCGGCAGCGCCATGGCTGCAGGACATCGCCCGCCTTGTGGAAGCGGCCCAGCTCCACACAGAGGCATCAGAACGGTCGGATACCTCTGGTATCCCGCGGTCGAAGTCGCGCACAGAGCGCATGCAAGCTTCGAGCCACCCAAGAGAGGAACGCCCACGTCATGGTGGGCGAAGCAAGGGAAAGGGCATTCAAGACATGGGCCCCGCTCCTGCCGGGGGTAGTGCGATGGCTCCAGTACAGTCTCGCACGCCCCCGGGCGTGAGGAGAGTGCCCGTGAAGATCTTAGGGCTCATTTGGAGGAGCGACGCTAAGCGCGCAGTGGTGACTTGTGTGGCAAGTTGCACCATCGGCAAGCGCAGGAGCAGGACCGCGGCAAGCGGATGGCTCCTGAGGAGGACGGCTCCTCCTGCGACCCCGATTTCCCTGCAGAGGAGAAGACCTTCTCCTCCGAGTCTTCTGAGGAGCCAAGCTGCGCTCCTTGGCTGACCCGGATCGAGGTTCCGGGGCTCGTCAGTTCTCCCTACAGCGTGGGGTGTTAGGCGTTCTCCAACCGGCTGCGCCGCGTCGCGTGGTCGGAAAGGTTTCGCTCGGTAACCATCGAGAAGTACGATGGCACCACCAACCCGGAGGAGTTCCTGCAGATCTACACCACGGTGGTGCGGGCTGCTGGCGGCTCCAAGAAGGTTATGGTGAACTATCTCCCGGCAGCTTTGGCGGGCTCCGCCCGTTCTTGGCTGATGAACCCCCCGAAGGTGTTGGTGCACTCTTGCTCATGGGATTTTGATGATCAAGATAATCTTGGATAGCTTCCCACATGTCACAGTAAATAAGAACACAAGCAAAAAAATCCCATAAACATGAATCACGAGATTATTCATTGAAGAATGCAAAATTAGTTTTTTGCAAGAAACTTGCATGGATTTGCCTATATTATTGGGACATGTTCTAAAGAAGATTCATCCATTAATCATCATCCTTGGCACAAGAACCAAAAGCAAGTAGAAGGATGGGAGGCAAATCCAAATTACGAGAATGTAAATTGCAAGAATTTAAATATGTAATTTAAATGCAGAATTTAAGACACAAAGTAAATGTGTAATGTAAATTCAAGCATAGAAGAAATTGATTTCATTTCAGGAATGGGAGGATTACAAAGTCTCACAACAAAGTGGGCAAACCTCAAAGGAGCACAAAAAGCTCTCAAAATCTTCAAGGGGGAAGGCTACCCCTTCGCCCCTATTTATACTACTCTTGGGCCACCTACCACCCTTAGATGAGCCCCTCAACCCTAGAGTACTCATCAAGGGCTAGGATTAACCCACTCAACCAGCCATGCAAGGGCTAATTCAAAACTTACACACAGAAAGGGTTTTCTTGCACGGTTTTCAAAGCACACTACCTAGACTCGCTAATTCTATCAACTAGACCACTATCCGATGACCCTCATTGATCCACATGTCATCTAGCTAGCATTATCTCCTTTCCTTGCCTTCTTAGCTTGTACAAACTCCGTCTCCGATCATCTTCCGGAGATCCCAATCGTCTGGACCTCCAACGCACCTCTCCTAGTCCCGATCATCCTCCGCCTCACCATGATCGAGCACGGTCATCCTACAACCATCAAAGATAAGAAAACCCATCACATATTAATGTCTAAAATGATATGCAATAATCATCATAAAATTATTAATTAAATCAATCACGCTCATAAAATCCGGTGGTACTACCCCTAAGCCGGTAGCACTGCCCAAAGTAGGCCGGTGCTACCACCCTCAGAACGGCAGCACTGCTCTTTTGCAAGACATGAGAAACACCCTGTCAATGATTGGGATCGCCTGACTGCAAATGTGAAACGGGGTTAGTGTGAATGGGGGACCCAAAACAAGCTACGCTCAACGGAGGAACGGATGTTGGTCGGGGCAAAGCGTAAACGAGCAAGACACGGCGGATTATACTGGTTCGAGCCCCCGTGAGGGTAATAGCTCTACTCCAGTCTTCTCCTAAGGCGGAGGAGGTCACTATTCTTGAGTACAGAGGTGGTTTATAGCTTGAGCTTGAGCGCTCTGATTATGGCCATTGTCCTATTGCTTGTGCGTTTTTGTCCTGTCCTTTGTTGTTCTGCTTCAGGGGATTTTATACCCCTCCCAGCCGTTACCAGAAACGGCCAGGAGAGATTCTCGGAGTAATGCACGGTGTGCATTGAGGACGTGCAGCAACCGTCCCGGATCTGCCGCCCACGTCCACCTTAACCCCGGGATTCCCGGTCTTGGTAATTGTCAGGTAGGCGCACACCTCAAATCCAAGGTCGAGGTCATGCGGGAGTTGAATCCCCATTCCCCAAGCTCGAGGTCGTGCAGGGATCAATGCGGCTTAGGTCGTGGTCGAAGTCCCATCTTTGCTTAGCCTCGAGCTAGGGACCTCTGTTGATGAGCGTTGACTGTCATAGATTCCTCGATCTGACAGCCTAGCCCCGAGGCTCAAGGTCGTGGCAAGTACTTGGGTCAACCTCGAGCCTCTCAATATAGACAAAGGGGACGGTCTTTTGGAAACTCCGAACCTAAAGTCGAGGTTGTACGGAGACCTACGAACGAGTTTTAGTGTCGTTACACCTTGCGCCCCTTGATCTTTAGAATTCTGGTACAGACACGATCGAGCAGCGGAACCGTCTGCAACGCCTCGATCCCGCCGCTCAACCCTTAATTGCACCTGCCGAATCGCCCGACCGGTGCGTCTTTTGAGATGCCCTAACCTCTGGCCAGCAGTGCTTCGGGCTTATAAAACCCGAGCCTATTGCAACTTCAGAGAACTCTCGACCTTCTTGCAGTCTTTTCCTCCTAACCCCTTCACCCGAGCCCTTCTTCTGTCGACCAAGCACCCCCTCAACCGCCATGGCCAAGCTCGAAAAGAGTTCCCTGTCGGTGGCGAGGATGAAGGAGCTCGAGAGCCTAGGACGCTGGACTCAAATGACGTGGCACTGCCCGGAGAGACCGAAGCAGCCATGGGGACGACAGGCTTCGTCAAAGACAAAGCATTACATGCTCTTTGGTTTGCGGACGCCGGAGAGTGACTTCCTTGCAGCAGTTCTCACCTAATGCGAGATTGAGCTTATCAACCTGGTACCCAATTCCATTCTTCTCTTTTCCATCTTCTCTCATTTGTGCGAGGGGTTCCTTGGGATCCTTCCCACCCCCTCGCTTTTCTTTCGCTTCTTCTCCCTGTTCCGACCGGGAAGGACCCCGTGGTCGGATGCTTCTACTTTCGGTGCGGGTGGGCCTCCCTTGGTCCTTCCCTTAAATCCGATCTCGGGATTCCCTCGGTCCATGGACCGAGTGGTGGTTTTACCTGAAGAGGGGTGAAGACAACGCGCTGGCGTTCGACGGAACCCCCATCACCGGGAAGAAGCAGACCCCGGAGGCGGACGACCTGGAGATCGACCAGGAGGCCATCGCCGCCATCCACATCTGCGCCTCGCGTGGCCTCACCGGCGATCCATTGCCAACGACTTCTCGTGGGCCGGTGTTCCTCTCATGGAAGAGGATGCGCCCGTTCTTCGAGATCAAAGGCCGCGACGACCTTTCCCGCGAAGGGACGTCTGGTAAGTCCTTCTGCCCTGGAGATTGTCCAGGTTTTGATCCTTGAGTCTCTTTGATGAACTTATCTTTCCAGCAGTGCTGAAAGAGTCCTGGATCGCCGACAAGATGAGCGAGATGTTCGGGAAGGCGGCGCACGACTACACCTGCCGAGGTTGCCCCGACCGTGGCGGTCAGAACGCCCCCGGCCGCCGAGGCCGATCATGCTTTGGCCGGAGCAAGCACAGAAGGTCGTGCTGAGGATCAGGCCAAGGCCTCCACGGGAGAGGGGACAGAAGACGCCCCAATCGCGAAAGACTAGGCCGATGCAGCTACCGGGACCGAGCTCGGGGGCAGGCTGAGCCCCCCTGGGGAGGAGGCCCAAAGCGAGGTCACCCCCGGCAGAGTGCCCGAAGGTCCCTACCAAAATAACCCAGTGGCGGCAGCGGACAACACCGCACTGTGGTCGCCGGCAGAATGTGAACCACGCCGAGTACACCAGACGAAGCCAAGACCGGCCACCTGTATCAAGTCTCTTCACACCATTGTCGAACTTTAGCTCGAGTCTCCCTTCTTTCTTCTGACAAGGACTGTGTTGACCTTTCGAACCCTGCAAGCCATCGGCTCCGTCGCCCAAGGGCTGCAGGGCCTCCAGACGCACGCCGACACGTTGAGGGTCTTCCTCAACGTAGTGGAGGAGCGGGAGGCGTAGCGCTTCAAGCTCATAGAGACACTGGAGGTCGAGCAAGTGGAGGCTGCACAGAAGGCAATGGCCCACTCCAACGAGGTTGCCGGCCTCCGCCAGGTGATGAAGGCGCTCGAGGCCTCCCATGCATTTGAGCTCCAGCGGGCCATCGCCACCGAGCGCGACCACACGTACAAGGCTGTTGAAGAGGAGCACGTGCGGTCGGCCAGGGAGCTCGAAGCCGAGCGAACCAAGACCGAGGAGCTGAAGAAGGCCGCTGCAAACCAAGTAGCTGCCCCAGCGAGGGCCTCCTCCGAGCTCGAAGCCAAGGTCCAGGAGCTCGAGGAGAAGCTGGGTCGAGCGAGCAAGGCGGCAAAAAGCGCCATGGCCCAACTTCAAGAAGAGCGATGCCGTGCCGCCGACGCCGCCACCGAAGCCCTTCGACTCCAAGGCGAGCTGTCGACCTTAAGGGCCAAGGTCACAGAGCTCGAGCAAGAGAAGCTCACGCATGAGATGGCCGACCTGTAGATAGGTTTAGACCTTCTTACCTGTATGCATTACTTTTTGTAAGACAAAAGTTTTAATGGAACAACATCATTTTGGCAGAAGGAGCTAGTGTCTTTGTTTGCTCAAGATTTTTCGATCAAGAGATTCTAGTTTTTTAATCGTGCACTTAGCCGTTTTGTCTGTAGTGTATCCTCGTCCAGCCCCCATTGTGACCAAGGTCGAGCAACGCCGGCCTTGGGTGCAAGGTTAAAGACCTGCGAAAAGTCACGACCTGCAAGATCAAGGAGAAACCTACAGGAGGCACAACACAGGCGTACGAGGAAAAACTTAGGGTCAAAAGCGTTAGGGTTGTTTCTAGGTTAGACTTTCAAATCCCGACCAAAACTTGTGCCTTGCTCTAAGTGGTCCCAATCATGAAGCTTTGGTTCAACTCTGCGCCAGGGGAGATCTTAAGAGATTGCTTACAAGTAGCTCGACCACTGGGGGTGAACTTCAAGTTCGCAACGTTCGGATCAAGAGCAAACGTGCTTGAATGCAGGTCGGATTGAAAGAGTTCTCGAACTCGAGTCAGCACAAAGTGTGGAATGAAGAAAAGGCACAAAGGAGACCAACATAACAATTGAACAACAGCTTTATTGAAATTTGAGGTAGAGTGTTACACATAGAATTTTTGAAGCTGGTCAATGTTCCATGAGCTAGAGAGCTCTCTGCCATCGGGCATCGCTAGCCGGTAAGCCACTGTGCGATCTGTTGAAATAACTCTATAGGGGCCCTCCCACCGCAGGGATAACTTGTTGGTGTTGGACGAGCCCTAAATTCATCTTAGGGCTAGGTCCCCAACAAGGAGCTCCCTAAGTCGTACCGATCGAGACGCATGTCTGCGAAGAGCTTGCAGGTGTGCGCTGATCGTAGCAGTGCACGACATCTTACTTCTTCTGCCAGGGTAAGGTCGAGGGACCGTTCTTGCTCGAACCGAGTTGACCCTAGCAGAGCCTAGCGTGACCTCTGGAGGCAGGACGACTTCAGTACCGAATACAAGCCGGAAGGGTGTGGACCCTATTGCACGGCTGACTGTGGTACGAATAGACCATAAGACGATGGGGAGTTCGTCCACCCAGGTCTGGCCGTGTCGTCCGAGCTCATCTGATACTCGTTTTTTTATGCCTTGAACAATCTATCCGTTGGCGCGTTCCACTGCTCCATTGCTTTGCGGATGGGCCACCGAAGCATAGCATACTTTATCGCCGATGTACTCGCAATACTCCTGGAACAGTTCACTGGTAAATTGTGTTCCATTGTCGGCAATAATTCTGCATGGAACCCCATACCTGGTGACCACGAACAAGAGGAAGAACTTGACCGCCGCGCGAGCCGTGATGGTCGAGACCGGTTCGGCTTTGATCCATTTGGTGAAGGTATCGATGGCGATGAACAAGAACTTCTTCCCACCGGCCGCCTGTGGGAAGGGGCCGAGGACATCTAGCCCCCAGGTCGAGAAGGGCCAGGCGAGTGGAATGGTTTGGAGTGCATAGGCAGGCTGGTGCGACTTTCGAGCATAGAACTGGCAGGCTCGACAGGCGCAGATGATGTTGCGAGCATCCTGGAGCGCCATTGGCCAATAGAACCCCATGCGGAAAGCCTTCCTGACCATGGTCCTGAAAGAAGAATGCGCCCCATAAAGACCCGAGTGGATGTCATTTAACAGGTACTTAGCCTCCTTCGTGGTAACACACTTTGTCAGGATTCCAGAAGCATTTCGACGGTAAAGTTTGCTGTCCACGAGCTTGTACGACCTTGCCCGGGGCTTGACCCTGCTCCTTTCCACACGATCAGTCGGAAGCTCTCCCTGTGCCAGAAAGTTGTGGATTGGCTCGGCCCATGAGGGAATACCTTCGATGAAAGCAACCGGGGCCCCTTGGTCGAAAATTGAGGGCGACGCCAGGGTCTCCAGGATTACATCTAGAGGAATTTCATCGTCGGACGACCCGAGCTTGGAGAGGAAATCTGCGTCGGAGTTGTCTTTCCTTGCCACATGCGTGATTTCCAGGTTTTGAAACCACTTCTCCATCTTGCGCGCTTCGGCTAGGTACTTGGCCATGGAATCTTCCGAGCATTGATAGCTCTTGTTGAACTGGTTGATGACGAGCTGGGAATTGCCCTTGACAATCAACCGGCGCACACCCAGCGCCTTGCAAGCTCGAAGTCCCGCCAGGAGAGCTTCGTATTCTGCTGCATTATTTGTTCTTTGGGAATCAAGCGAACCACACCTCGATCTGTCGCCCACGGGTGAGAATAAGAATCCAAATTTCAGCGCTTGAAGGATCTTGAACCATCGAAGTACATGATCCAGGGCTTCTCCTCCCCGACCTCGAGCTTAGGAGCCGGCTGCGATGTCTGCTCGATCACAAAGTCAGCAAGCACCTGCGACTTGATGGCCGTGCGCGCCATGAACTGGAGGTCGAACACAGCCAGCTCCATGGCCCACTTGGCGATGCGACCTCCAGCCTCTGGATTCCTCAAAATCTCCCTGAGCGGGAAGCTGCTCGGGACGACCACGGAGTGAGCCTAAAAATAATGACGGAGCTTGCGCGAAGCCATGAGGAGAGCATACAGCAACTTCTGGACCTAGGGGTAGCGTTCCTTCGGCCCATGAAGAACCTCGCTGATGTAGTAGTTCGGGTGTTGCTGCGCATCCCGTTCAGCCACCAAGACGGCGCTGACAGCTTGGGCGGTGGCCGCGAGGCAAAGCAACAACTCCTCGCCTGGCTGCGGGGTCGTAAGCAAGGGTGGGCTTAATAAGTATACCTTCAACTCATCGAAGGACCGCTGCGCTTCGGGCATCCACTCGAAATCCCCTTGTTTGCGTAGGGCCTTGAAGAACGGCAAGCCACGCTCGCCAAGCCTTGAGATGAACCGACTGAGGGCGGCCATACAGCCGATGCGGCATTGCACCTGCTTAACCGAGGTCGAGGCTGCCATCCTCTCAATCGCCTCGATCTTCTCCGGATTCGGACCAACTCCTGAGCCCCCGATCATGTAGCCGAGCACCTTTCCCGAAGCAGCGCCGAACACACACTTCTCCGAGTTGAGCTTTATCCTGGGCTTGTTCAGGTTGGCGAAGGTCTCCTCAAGGTCTTGAACGTTGTTGTCTTCAAAAGAGCTCTTGACAATGATGTTGTTCACATAGACCTCGAGGTTGCGGCCGATCTGAGGATCGAACGTCTTGGTCATCAGGCACTGGAAGGTCGCACCGGCATTGCGGAGACCAAACGACATGGTCGTGTAGCTGTAGGTCCTGAACGGTGTGATGAACGATATCTTGCTTTCGTCGTCGACCACCAGCTTGATCTAGTGATACCCAGAGTAGGCATCCAGGAAACTTAGCATCCTGGCAATCGTGGTGGAGTTGACGATCTAGTCGATGTGCAGGAGAGGGAAGTTGTCCTTCGGGCATGCCGAGTTCAACCCTGTGTGATCCACGCACATCCTCCACTTCCCGCCTTTCTTCTGCATGATTATGGGATTGGCCAACCATTTGGAGTAATCGATCTCACAAATGAAGCCAGCCTTCAGCAGCTTATCGAGATTCTCCTTGATTATGGCGACCTTCTCGGGAGAGAAGCGTCGTAACTTCTGGTGCATGGGCTGGCAGCCGGGCCGCACCTGCAGTCTGTGCTTGACCACCACGACATCATCCACATATGCCTCCATGTTGCATCCGAGTTGAGTGTGAAAACACCATTGTATCGTGCGCTGATAGGTTACGTCAGTGTTTTTCAACCCAAATGGCATTGTGACATAGTAAAAAGCCCTAAACGGGGTGATAAACGAGGTTTTAATGCAGTCTTCCTCTTTTAATTTGATCTAGTGATACCCCAAGTAGGCATCTAGGAAACTCAGGAGCTCGCACCCAGTGGTTGAGTCCACCACCTGATCGATGCGAGGTAGCCCGAATGGATCTTTTGGGCACGCCTTATTGAGATCGGTATAATCAACACACATGCGCCAACTTTTATTCTTTTTATGAACAAGAACTAGGTTCGCTAACCAGTCGGAATGATACACTTCTTTTATAAAACCAGTAGCTAAAAGTTTAGTGATCTCTACTCTGATAGCATCACGGCTGTCGGTGTACTTTGCACCAGGGTACCCTCTCCGCTGTAGAAGTAATAGGCCCAAGAAGTGGTTTGGCCCAGCTTGGCGGCCTGGCAAGCAGGTGGGAGATCACGCCCTGCCCGCCGGGCGAGGAGCCCGCGTGGCCCCCTGGCGAGCAGGTGGGCGATCACGCCGTGCTCATCGGACGAGCGGCCCGTGTGGCGCCCTGGTGGGCAGCCGGGCGATCACGCCCTGCCCGCCAGGCGAGGAGCTCACGTGGCGCCCTGGCGGGTAGCCGGGCGATCATGCCCTGCCTGCCGGGTGTCAACTTGTGAGGCGGCCTGGCTAGTGGGCAGGCGTATGAGCCCCCCTTGTCAGCCACGGAGGCAACCAAAGGAATGAGAGGAAGGCTTCACCTCGAAGTTTCCCTCCCCTGGCACCTTGTGTTAGGGTCATTAATGATGAAGGATTTTACTATCGACACGACGACGGCTTGTCCCTCTGACGCCTCTTACCAAACCCGTCGTAGGGGCATCGTGTCCCTGACGGACCGGACGAGGCCACTTACCGACATTAAATATGGTTTGAAGGACAAGGCCATGGAGGCGTGTGTAATAAATGAGTCGTGGGTCGACGTGGAGGTTGAAATGATGGGTGTAATTAATGAGTTATAGATAAGTATAGCGTCACTTTCTCCCCTGCCCGGGCCAGCTTGTCTGTATAAGGACGCCTCGGCGCATGGAGAAGGAGGCCAGAGAAAGAGGAGACACAGACACATATAGCACGTTGGGCCATTACCCGAACTGGGGGCCTGAACCTGGGTACATCGTTGAGTTCATCAGTTTGTTGATTCCGTGAAGTCCATCGTAGAGAGACATTAGGGTTTCCAGCCACGAAGATGCCCTCTACCGAACCATACTTTCCGTCCAGGGTGTAGTCAACCCCGTTCGTTGATGGAATCTTGTCAGGCGGAATACGCCGACAGGGGCGCGCCAGGTAAGGGGCTAGTGGTTGGTTCATCCGGCCATCTCTCCGGTGGATTACGACCTTCCGTCCGAAAGGACTTTGCATCCGGTGATGGCGGGTTCACACTCGCAGTGACAAAGAGGTGAAGGAGGCTAGCAGCGCCCAGAACACGTCCCGGCATTCTCGTCGGACGGGGGATCGCCTCACGCCGCGCCTCAGGAAGGTGGTGCCCCATTGATGGCGGGATCGGGCTTCCACCCGCATCGACTGGCCTTGGAGACCGCCACTCTGACTCAGAACCTGCATGCGGTCCGTCTCCTCCTGGACCACCCTCCGGTGGAACTTGCAGGAGACACCCCGGCCACGCCATGGCTGCGGGACATTGCTGGCCTTGTGGACATGGCCCACTCTGCGAGGATGCCCGACTGGCCTGGGACCGCTTGGCATTCCTCGACCAAGGGTGCCCGCCGATCGCACCTAAGCTTCCCACCACCCAAGAAGCGCTACGCCGAGGGCGAGTAAAGGAAAGGGCATGCAAGAAGAAGGTCCCAGCTGCGAGGAGCCGCGAGGACCGAGGGCCCATCTAGAGCTCTGGCGGTGGCGCGGCGGTGATTCGCGTGATCACTGCGGCGTCGCCAGCGCCAGGATTTTGACAGATGGCTCCCTAAGGGTGAGAGTTCCTCTCATGACTCTCACCTTCAAAGCGAGGAGGAGGTCCGTTCCTTCGACTCTTTGGGGAGTCATGGTCCGCCCTCCCCGGCACGGTTTTGGCCGGGCGGGCGACGGCAGATTCCCCACGGCGTGGGATGCGGGCGTTTTCTGGCGGGCGTACACGTGGCGTGCTTCACAGTGTTTTGCCCGCCTCCATCGAGAAGTATGATGGCACCACCAACCCGGAGGAGTTCTGCAGATCTACACCACTGCGGGTGCGTGCATCGGCGTGGTCTCGAAAAGGCCATGGCCAACAACTTCCCAACGGCCTTGACGGGGTCCACCCGGTCCTGGCTGTTGAACCTCCCGCAAGGATCAGTGCTCTCGTGGGAGGAGTTGTGCGGCCTCTTCGTCGCCAACTTCCAAGGCTCCTACGCGCAGCCGGGCGTGGAGGACGATCTCCATGCCCTCGAGCAGGAAAAAGGGGAGTCGTTGCATGACTTCATCCAGCGATTCTGCCACTGTCGCAACACGATTCCCTTGATTTCGGAGCAGTCGGTTGCCATTGCCTTTTAAAGAGGCGTTCGCGACCGTAAGATGTGGGAAAACATGGCGACCCGCGACATTGTCACCACCTCTGAGCTCTTCTCCCTGGCGCACAAGTGCGCATGGGCGGTGGAGGCTCGGGGGCTAGTGTCCAGTGCCGCTCAAGGACGCGGCGGGGATGAAGCTGGAACCTCGAGGGGCCCCGGCCCTGCAAGCAAGAAGGCGTAGAAGCGCGAGGTGACCGAGACCAGGTGGGTTCTGGCCACTGAGCTCGAGCGTGAAGACGCCCGGCCGTGGAAGCGCGACCGCCATGACCAGCGGGATGACTGCAGCTAACGACGGGATGACCGTCGAGGCCGGTGCGGCGACTGCCACGGTCAAAGGAACAACCACCGTGAGGAGAAGGAGGGCAAGCCCTTCTGCCCGATCCACCAGACCAACTCTCATGACCTGGGTGATTGCCGGGTTGTGAGTGAGATGGTTGAGCGGCGGCTCAAGGAGCGCCGCCCTCACAACGACGACCAAGAGGAAGGCCCCGCCTCGCTGGCCTTCTAGCAGGCAGATCGTGCCGTGGCGTACATTCATGGTGGCTCGTCCACCTACCCCTTCAACGCTTCGTATAAGCGATTGAGGAGGGAGGTTTGCGCTACGGCGTCGAGTTCAGGGGCGTGTCGGATGCTGAAGTAGTCGGAGGAGCCGATCACCTTCAGTTGGGCTGACCACCCAGAGAGCACTACCGGCATAGGTCACCTTCGATCGTGGCTTCTCCTATGATCCGGAACATGAAGCTCGGGTGGGTGCTGATGAACGGAGGGAGCTCCGTCAACCTCCTATCCTTTGAAGCATTCCGGGCACTCTGTGTGTCGAACCAGAGCCGCGCCTGCCCCGCCTTTCACTTGACGAGTCTGGGGGGCAGGCATGGTCCCCTGGCCAAAGGTCTTCCCGTCACCTTCGGGGAGAAAAGCAACTATCGTATGGAGTTGGTCGACTTCGAAGTCGCCGATTTTGACCTCCCGTACAATGCCATACTTGGCCGACTAGCTCTGGCCACATTCATGGAGGCAACCCACTATGGTTACATGGTGGTGAAGATGCCAGAGCTCGGTGGCCCCATAGCCGTCCGGGTGGATAGGCCAGAGGCTTTGCGCTACCACAAGCACGCATTAGACCTAGCCGGTTCCACCTATGTGAAGCCGGCTGATGCCGCCTTCTCGGGAGCCCCTCAGGCGCATACCCGCGCTTCGCCTGGCTCGGTCGGCGAGGTGAAGGTAGTCTCCCTGAGTAGGGGCGAGCCCAGGAAGTCTGTCTTCATTGGCGCCAGCCTCAGCGCCAAATAGGAAGACGCGCTCGTCACCTTCCTCTGGTCCAATTCCGACGTGTTCGCCTGGCAACCGTCCAATATGACTGGGGTCCCCAGGGACGTGATCAAGCACCGACTGGCTACGCTCCCCGAGGTGCGCCTGGTCCGCTAAAAGGTCCGGCGCCAAGCACTTTAGCGGCAAGACACTATTCGGGAGGAGGTAGAGAAGCTGCTACGCGTAGGGATCATCCGGGAAGTCTCTCACCCTGAGTGGCTTGCCAACCCTGTGCTCGTCAAGAAGTCCAATGGGAGGTGGAGAATGTGCGTCGATTTCATCGACCTCAACAAGGCCTGCCTGAAGGATCCTTACCCCTTGCCGCGCGTTGATCTCATCGTCGACTCCACAGTGGGATGTGAGCTGCTGTGCTTTCTGGATGCGTACTCTGGGTACCATCAAATTAGCATGGCGGTAGAAGATGAAGATAAAACAGCTTTTGCAACGCCCATGGGCGTTTATTGTTTTATCAGAATGGCTTTTGGGTTAAAAAAATGCTGGTTCTACTAACCAACGTGCCATGCATATCACTTTCCATCCACAGATAGGGCGCAACCTTGAGGTGTACGTCGACGACCTGGTTGTGAAAGTGAAAAAGAGCGAAGAACTGATCCAAGACCTGGAGGAGACCTTTGCCAACCTCCGAAAGAATTGCTTGAAGCTCAACCCCGAGAAGTGCATGTTCGGCGTACCCTCTGGAAAGCTGCTAGGGTTCCTCATGTCTAGGCGGGGCATCGAGGTCAATTCTGACAAGATAGTAGCCATCAAACACATGAAGCCGCCGGTTCGACTCAAGCAGGCGTAGTGCCTGGCTGGTCGCCTGGCCTCCCTCGGACGATTTATTGCCCGACTGGGAGAGAGAAGCCTGCCCCTGTTCAAGCTGCTGAAGAAGACGAACCACTTCGAATGGACTGAGGAGGCTCAACAAGCATTTGAAAACTTGAAGCAAGACCTTCCTCCCCACTGCATCGGTCGCCTCACCGGCCAACCATTGCTCCTCAGATATCATCTGCCGCTACTCCAGTAGAGGAGCGCAAGATTAGTGGCGAGAGAGGAAGGCATCCGTGGTTTGGCCTACTACGCCGCCAGGTGCTACACGAGGCGGAGACCAGATACCCACAAGCGCAGAAGATGCTGTACGCCATCCTAGTGGCGTCCAGGAAGCTGCGGCACTACTTTCAAGGGCGAGAAGTCATGGTGGTCACTACCTACCCCCTACGAGAGATTCTTCACAATCGGGAGGCAGAGGGCCGCATTGCCAAGTGGTCGGTGGAGCTGGGGGAATTCTGTCTTAAGTTTGTACCCCACACCGCCATCAAGAGCCAGAAGTTGGTGGAGTTCGTTGCCGAGTGGACTCCCGCCACTCCTGAAGCTGAAGAAGCACCCGCGCCTTCCCCTTGGACCTTGTTTTTCGACGGTTCCTTTAGGCTCGAAGGCGCGGGGGTTGGGGTTGTCCTGGTCTCCCCGACCGGTGACACCCTCCGATAAGTGGTCGCCGATTTCAAGTCCACCAACAACATTGTGAATACAAGGGCTTCTTTGGCAGGTGGCGTGTCGCTTGAGATTAGCGTCCGGCGCCCAAGTTAAAGGCATGCACTGCTCACGGGTCATCAACCAAGCGTGGAAGGAATTTCAATGCTCGACCTACCATGGCCGCCTACTTGGCGGAGGTCAAGAAGATGGAGCGCCACTTTGAAGGATCGATATTGTTGACACCAAAATGTGATGTAGGGTTTTTGATCGCAACACAATGGACGAACACCGGTTCGCTTTTGCGTGAACGCTACCGACGGACCTCGAACAATCGACAAGGGGAACGTGAATCGTTAAGGCGCATCAAAGTGTCTGGTCGGTTTAGATCGATCGGCTACAAGTCGATCGAACGTAAGGGTAGCAACTAGCCGATGAAGGCTAGCCGAAGGGTAAAAGCGCGATAAACTCGAGAAGGCGGCGTAGCAAAACAGAGCAAATCAGACTGGATAGAGTCAACAAAGAACAATAACCGCGATGCAACTCGTATTATTCGACGAAGATCGTACAAGACTTGAGTACAAGACTTGAAGAGGGATTGTTCTAATCTAAACTTAATGCAGAAGGTAAAAAGTAATGTGTAAACTTGTGGGTTGGCTCTGGGCGTCCTTTCCTCTCGCCTCTGGACCTCTTATATAGCACTCTGTCCGAATGTGTCCTTCTCGGTTTCCTTAATCACCCGATCGGCCTCAATCTCTCCTACCATGTAAAGCCCGATCGTATCCTCCTCAATCTCCTATCCCGCCCATATTGGACTCGATTTTTGGGATCGAGGCCTTCCAATCCAAACCGTGATCAACTTGCTATAACCGATATATCCTTACCAAAACTGATTTCTACGATATCGACTGCCAAATTTGGGTGCAAACATATGCCCCCAATTTTGGGGTATGTTTAAACATGCCCCAAAATTACATGTCAAACCGCTTTCCAACCGCTTCTCTTGGTAAAATGTCATCCCATTGCATCATCTTTTACTTTTGAGACCACCGCTTTTAGAATATCAGACTCATGAATCCTTCTCGGCTCATGCGCTGTACCGCTCCATCTTCCTTGCCGCTTTTACACATGACGCTTCGTTCCTTTGCTTTTCCCGGTCGGCCGGCGCAATTCTTGCGTCCGAGGCGCTGGAGTTGATGCTCAGACGGCTTCCTCAAGCAGGTACGGATCTCTCAAAGATTGTACCTTTCGCCGATTTTAAGCTCTTCTTTTGGTTTAATTATCTTGAGTGCTTGCCTTCACTTCTGGCCGGTCTCAATCCGAATTGAACCGATCGTGATTTGTATCATCTCCTTACTGTCCGTCCGCCTTCATATCGGTTTGTTGATCGTTTCAACCGATGTTGACAATCTGCATTTGTCAACCAGATTCAAGATCTTGTATCAACTCTTTCCTTTTGCATAACAAAGGAACCATGTTAACAAAAACAAAGCTAGGATCCAACTCAATCGCGGCTCTCTTCAAGAAATTGTAATCGACCACCCTCTATAGCCGATTGATCTCATTTTTGTTATTCTCGAATTCCTCCTGAAGCCGCCATTGATAGATAAACGACTTTCTTGAGCCGATACTCGGTAGGAGGTGACTCAAATCGCTGAATTCTTGTCCGCCAAATCTTTCCTTTAATGGGGAAATTAACCCATGGAAAGCCAAATCGCCAACCGATTATCCGCAAAGTTACACCAAAACACCGATTCCTAACCTTTCTAAATCTCTTAATGTACTCAATTGCCGATTCTCCATACCTGCTTGACCGAGCTCAAATCGGTGATTCGATTTCGGCTTCAAAGAAAAAAGTATTCATGAAATCGACTCTCTAAATTGTTCCGAAGTGGACCGAATTTGGAGGAAGATTTATGAACCACATGAAAGCAGTTCCAGATAATGATAATGAAAACAATCTAATCCTTAGCCCATCGGACTGGGCAGCTTCACCGCATTGGGCAATAAATCGTCCGATGTGTTCTAAAGTAGTAACGAATCGTCCCCTGAGAATTTGGCAAAGTCCGACTTGGTAATTGCGTGGATAGGCCATGTGATCAATGTAACTGGTACGGCTTTGATGTCGATCGCCCTACCCTTGGTTGCGTGCCAAACGGTCTCTCAATCTGATCGAGATTTGGTCGACCTGGGCTTGATATCCCGCCTCGAAAAGCCAACTCGGGTTGCCGACAGGCCTTTTATAAACAAGATCCCGCCCCGAGTGTAAAACTCGGGTCGCCGATGGGTATCACCTCTGGTATTGTTGTGGCGCTTGATCACGCTCTATCGGCTCAGGTGCAAGTGCAAAGGGTTCCGTGTAGGCAACCACTCGTGAGTCGCGATTCACTCGGTCGAATCTACCACATACATGTGCTCGCTATGGTATGTAGCTGATTGGGTATAGGCACCAAGCGATACCGAAGGCAATAGCGAGCCGACTTTGGGTTTTGCAGCGTCAGATATGCATAGTATCGAGTGAATCCATCGGATTGTGTCAAGATCATGGGTTGAGTCGGCATTGCAGAATTGCCGATGCCGACTTAATCGCCACGTTAGTTGGCGCCCAAGATAAGCGGGATACGTCGGAAGTTGTTGTAATGGTTCTAACAGACTTCCTGACGTGGCCAACTCTTGAGCGATTGTCTTAACGCTGTTTTTTATCATCGGCCCCAAAGTTGTGACCAAGGCCGATGATTGGTCGATCAGTGCATGATGTCTGCATCGCTCAATTAAAGAAGATAACTTCGGCTTTGAGCCGCATGTATCGACTTACGATCGGCCGGTTTGTTGGTATCGCCGATAGGGTTGAGCGCCGGAGAGCTGCTTTTTGGATAACCCCTCGTCGGGTTTTTGGTAGCAACTCAAGCATCATCTCTTCGAAGCGCCTTTTCTTTCTTGATCTCTTGTCGCCGCTTTCGAGTCAAGTCCTCCATTGTGGCGGCGATGATTGCCTTCGTGTTGACGTCTTTTGGAGCGATGGACTTGTTTATGTTCATCCTGTAGATTGGTTCTTTGGTCCCACCGGCGTGCCAAAATGTGTTGACACCAAAAACGTGATGTAGGGTTTTTGATCGCAACACACCGGACTAACACCGTTCGGTTCGATTTTCTTGTGGCGTGCGGTCGATTTGACTCAACAATCGACAAGGGGAACGTGAATCGTTAAGTCCAGTACCAAAGTCTTTGGTCGGCTTAGATCGATTGGCTACAAGCCGATCGAACGTAAGGTAGCAACTAGCCGATGAAGGCTAGTTGGAAGGGTAAAAGGCGATAAACTACGAGAAGGCGTCGTAGCAAAGCGAACAAATCAGACTGGATAGGAGTCAACGAAGAACAATAACCGGCGATGCGCAACTCATATTATTCGACGAAAGACTGTACAAGACTTGAGTACAAGACTTGAAGAGGGATTGTTCTAATCGAAACTTAATGCAGAAGGTAAAAAGTAATGTGTAAACTTGTGGGTTGGCTCTGGGCATCCTTTCCTCTCGCCTTTGGACCTCTTATATAGCACTCTGTCCGAACGTGTCCTTCTCGGTTTCCTTAATCACCGTATCGGCCTCAATCTCTCCTTACCATGTAAAGCCCGATCGATCCTCCTCAATCTCCTATCCCGCCCGTATTGGACTCGATTTCCTTGGGATCGAGGCCTTCCAATCCAAACCGTGATCAACTTGCTATAACCGATATATCCCTTACCAAAACCGATTTCTCGATATCGACCACGCAAATTTGGGTGCAAGCAGATATATCCATATCCTCGACACGATAACCATCTAGCTGACGAGCCACACCACGCCCTCAAGAGCCTCTCGCTTTCGGCCGAGTCTTTGAAGAAAGACTCTCACGACCGTCTCGTTGCCCGCTCCAAGCGGGGAGGAATATGGCGCTTGCCCCGCTCCAAGCGGGGAGGACGATATGGCCGTCGTGGCCTCCGATCCAAGCGCGGGCGGCGGTGCGGCTGTCGTGCCCTCCGACTCAGGGAGGGTAGGCAACTGCGACTCGCCCGGTCCGGGAGGAAGGCGGTGGTGCCGCCCGATCACGGCACTGGGAAAAGCCCGCGAAGCGCAGGCGATCACCGTGTGATCGCCACTCTTGGCTGGGAAGGTCAATGGATGGACCACATCCTAGCCTTCCTGCAAGACCGAGAGATCCCCGACAGTGATGCCTCGGCTGAAAGAGTTGCACGAAAGGCCAAGTGCTATACTCTGATAGGTGGGGACCTATACCGCCAGAGCAGAAATGGAATTCTGCTAAAATGCATCACTCGGGAAGAGGGGAGCGCCCTACTCTCTGATATCCATGGAGGCATGTGCGGGAGCCATATGTCCGACCGGACGTTTGTCGGCAAAGCGTTCCGCCAAGGATTTTATTTGCCTACTGCCCTCCAGGATGCTTACGAGCTAGTGAGGAGATGCGAAGCAGGCCAATTCTTCACCAGACAAATTCACCGACCAGCCAAAGCTTTGCAAACCATCCCGCTCTCCTGGCCATTCGCGGTCTGGGGGTTGGATATCCTGGGCCCGTTCCCGCGGGACACAGTGGGCTTCACCACCTGTTCGTCGCCATCGACAAATTCACCAAGTGGGTCGAAGCCGAAGCAGTACATGCCATCACGGCTTCCGCTGCTATCAAGTTCATCCACAGGATCCTCACCCACTTTGGAGTCGCCAATCGCATCATCACCGACAAGAGCACTTTCGATTCACACCAAGCGGCTTTCACGGAGTTCTCGGAAGATGGGCACCAAAGTATGCTTTGTGGTGGCCCATCCAAGAGCAATAGGCAAAAGCGGAAGCGCCAACACGCCAGTGCTGAGGGGCTTGAAGACCAGAGCATTTGATCGGCTCCATAAGCGAGGGGCGCGGTGGACGGAAGAGCTCCCGGTTGCGTTGTGGTCGCTCTGAACCACACCTAGCTGGGCGACTAGCAAAACGTCCTTCTTCCCCGGTCTCTGGCGCGAAGTTGTCCTCCGATGAAGTTGTCGTTATCGCTCGCCCGCGCATTCGGCGTTCAACGAGGAAGGACAAGAAGACCACCGCGGTGAAGATGTCAACCTCGGAGGAGGTGCGTGACCGGGCGGCTCTATGCGCCGCCTGGTACCAGCAAAGTCTCAGGCGGTACCACGCCACCCGGGTCTGCGAGAGAACACTAGCAGTTGGTGACCTGGTCTTGCGTATAATTCAGACACATGCTGGGCTCCACAAACTGTCTCTCCAATGGAAGGGCCCCTTCAAGGTGGTCTCAGTATCTCAACCCGGGGCGGTCCGGTTGGCCATTGAGAACGATCAAGAGCTGGCCAACTCCTTCAACGTGGAGTTGTTGCGGAAGTTCTACCCCTAAAAGCTGTAAGTCCCTAGTAGCTCGTTTTGATTGGTTGTGCGGGCGAATATCCCCCGGCTGATCGACGACTGCTGATGGTTAGCAAAGTTGTTGGCTTTAAGAGCTTCTGTTTTATCCTCCTTGCTTAACCCCCGGTGGGAAAGATTGCACGGGAATGTCATGTGTTCTGATGGTTTGGTCGCTCTTTGCTGACATTCGGTAACCCCCGGCATTTCGCGTCGTGCGACAGCGGGCGACCAAGAGCGCGAGTGCGGCATGGTGACTCAAACGCGGCTCGTACGCCTCGGGTCGGCTCAACGAAGCACCGACGGCTATCTCCGTGAGCACCGCAAGCCCAATGCCCCCCTGGGAACTTGCCCCCTCGCCACGCAGCGCCACGAGCTGGTCCCGAGTCACAAGAGCCTAAGTACCCAAGAAAGGTACCATGACATACCCGCGTGGGACCATGTGTTCTTCAATATATTTCCTGCATGCTTTGCGTGATGCCTACTTGTGTTTTCAGTAGTCATGTGCAATCGCAGATGAAGTGCTGGAGCGCCTATAGCTCAAGCGTTCAAAGCAACCCCGTGGCAGCCGAGCGAGCAGGTGAGCGAACATGCCCTGCTCACCGGGTGAGAGGCCCACGTGGCCCCCTGACGAGCAGACAGGCGATCATGCCCTACTCGCTTGGCGAGAAGACCACGTGTGGGTCCGGCGGGCAGGTGGGCGACCACGCCCTACCCGCCGGGTGAGCAGGTGGGCGACCACGCCCTGGTCATGAAGTGTTGGCCTCTGTGACCAATCCGGGGGCTGGTCACACAGCAGGCCTATAGCAAAGATAAGTTTCTCGCCTTAACATTGCCAACTTATTGTAACAGCCCGATTTTCGCTAGTCCGGTAAGTGAGGCTTGTCGCGCTAACATCTTCCATAATATTGTTGCATCCTCATTTAATTATAATCATACAAGTGTTAGGACATTCATCTTGCATAAAAGAGGGAGTTACAAAATCCTAACAATCACTTTCTAAAAACTGCACACATGTCATTTCACCTTTCTCCATGACATGTGGGCCATGTTTGTAAGAGAGAGGAGAGTAGGCTGCACATACCTACCATACCAATTCTTACTTTACTCACCTCTACCCACCTACCTAACTAGTCTATGACACATGGGACCTACCTTGCATGGGAACTTGTGGGCTGCACATCCTTTCCATGTCTTTTCTCACTCAAACCACTCATACCCACTCTTTTAACCACTCTATGACATGTGGGACCTAGCCCCACATGTAAGGCATAAATGGGTAGCCATATATAAGGTGATGCACATTGGTTTCTCCTCCCCATCAGCTCATTTGCTGCTCCAAATCCTGAAAAACAGCAAGAACACCTTCTTCACCTCTTGCCATTTCTCCCCCACAAATCCCCTCCATTCTTGAGATTGAGCTTGTGCATGTTATACCACCTTGTAGCCCATATCAAGAGCTTCAAATCCATCTAAGTGGATTCTTGAGGCATCAAGTCTTTGGTAAGTGGCAATCGTTTTCTTTTCCTCCCTTGTGCTGAAATTGTTGCCTTTGTAACTCATTTCTTGCCTTTCCATGGAATCCATCCTCAAACCTTGAATCGGGTCATGCATGTCGCGTGGAAGCTTGAGGAGGAGGGCTAGTGGCTGCTGCAAGCACGAGCAAGTGAGGGCATTGTCGTCTACACGAGCTAGGAGGAGACGAACCGTGAAAATCGGCATTGTGACATTCTTGTCATTCCCTCACCGAAACCAACCGTCACCACGTGCAAAAGTAACCCCCTAGTGGTAAGATCCCACCCTACTACACCCTTTTGAAGTCCTAGTGCATTGCTATGAAGTTTAGAAATCAATAGCAAAACATCCATTTTGAGACAGACCTCTCAGCCCGGATAGTCCGGAGATTTAATCCGGATAGTCCGGGGTTTTAACCCGGATAGTCCGGGTATTTAATCCGGATAGTCCGGATATGCTAGAACAGGGCAGACCGAGAGGGTCAGCCCGGACACTCCGGGGATTTAATCCGGATAGTCCGGGGATTTAATCCGGATAGTCCAGATATGCCAGAACTCGTCTCACCGAGGGGGTCAGCCCGGACACTCTGGGGTTAATTGTCCGGATACTCCGGACATAATTCAATAAAATACCTTTAAAACATGAATTTTTGATAACCAAGTCCAAAGTTCGCAAGACTAAATTGGTATTTTCATATTATAATCAAGTATTGTGCATCATGAGCATTTCATACATCTTTTAATCATGTGCATCTTTGGATTCTTGATTTGGTGTTTATGAATTTGGATTTTCTCGATTAGGTGTTGGCGCTTGGAAGGCACACCGAATGTATGACTAAACGCTTCGAAGTCAAGAACGGCGACAAGGCACTACTTTACTCCTTGACCATGATTGCTCCTACTAATTGAAATTTACGTTTTTGGAATTATTTTATCGATTGCATGCTTACTTTCAAGTATAATTATGTTTGGGTAGAATTCTTAGCTATTACCACATTGTGATGTTATTCCCTTGTCATGTTCTTTCCATGTTCCATTGTCGCCCTAGGTGGTTGGTTTATTATTATTGTATATGGGTTCTTGCGAATTGCTTAGCCATGCTTAGAACATCGTTAGAAACCGCGATAGATGGACTTAGTCCATTGGTCGCAATGATTGAGAATTATTATGATGATTATGTTTTCAAATGTTGGTTAATGTGTAGAGATGTTGGTTAAGGACCCTAAGGTTAAATCTGGTAGCGTCTCTTTGAGTAACTATCGTGCGAACCACACGCCGTTTATGGGACCGGCGTAACCAAGTACTTGTGTATGATTAGGGTATGTAAACCATGTGCACTCGGCATTCCTTGAGCTTAGTGGAGCGTCAAGGAATGACCGCCGGAATTCCTTGGGCTTAGTGGAGCGCCAGGGGATGTCCTCGGAGTCCCTCGAACTTTGTTGAGTTGGGGATGTCCAACAACGGGTGTACTCCTTGGTCCACACACACCGAGCACTGGGCACGTGGGACCGAGGGTCACAGTCATCCGGATGGTTTGGATACACTACCATGCATACTGGAAAATGGTTTGTCACGTTCACCTCGGCCGACACATCTAAGGAAATGTGTTAATAGCTTGGCTTACGAGTGTGACGTGTCGTGTGGGTAAAGTCGTACCTCTGCAGAGTTTAAACTATTCGAATAGCCTCGTCCATGGTTAAGGACGATCTCTTAAATTGTCAGTCACTAGGCGAGTATTAAGGACTTGGTAAGAATGGGATGGGAGTGGGAAAAGAGACATGAGTATTGGAGTACTCGTGTGTGTAGTCGAACATGAGCGATGGAACTCATGGTTCGGAGAATGCTTGAAGGCATGATGCAAATGTGATTATGATGATATTATATTATGTATTAGATTTTGCAAATGTTTACCAAATGCAAATTCTTTTCGATCTATACATGTTTACGATTTATCCCAAATATTGCTTTATGCTGAAATTGCCATATTGCTTCCCTTTGATGTAGCAACCACATGTAACTAGAAATCAACATGCAATGTATATTATTGTGCGAGTACACTCTTTGTACTCAATCGGATTGTCCACTTGCTGCAGGTGAGGATGAGACACTACCCGGTGACTTTTACCGGGCAGATTTCGACAATTCTAACGTTTAGTCGCCGTTCTTGCCCCAGTTGGTTGCCTGAGGGTTTGGGGGCATGCCATGCTGGCCCTTTTGTTGTTTATCTTATGATTTCCGCTGCTACTTGATGTAATAACTCTAAATATGTCGTTATGGACAGCAGTCCTACTTTTGGAATGTAATAACGTTTATGCTTCCGATAATTATGTATGTGTTGTGATGTCAACTGTTGGATGAGAATGCTCGTGTTGGCGAACTTTCCTGGGACCAACACGGGTATAATCGCGGAACGCCCGAGGTTCCCTTGATTCACTTGAGATGTACCGTGCATTTGGGTGAATCAGTGGAGTCCCGGGGACGGTTCCCCACACTTATTTCTTGCATTTGCACCCTATTGGGTTGAATTATGCCTGGCTATCACTGGCTCTGATAACCTGATAGCTCCTCGCTGATAAAAGGAAATGCCCAGCGTTTGTATCGCAAGGACGGGTGACTGGGAGTGCGAGTGTCGCACGGTGACTCAAACGCGGCTCACACACCCGGGATGACTCCGCAAGGCCCCGCTGGCTGTCTCCGCGAGCACCGCAAGCCCGGTACTGCTCCTGGAAGCTCGCTTCCTTGTTGCGCAACAATGTGGTCAGGTTCCAAGAGATCATAGGGATATAAGTTCCAAAAGGGCAGGAGTCAGTGACACCCTTGCGCAGAAACTTAAGACTTTGCTTGTGTACATTCTGCATGTTCTGCGTAATCTTTGTTTGCGTTATTGCAATCACTCAAAAAATGCCTAAGTAACGACCTAACCTGAGTGTTTAGATTCGCATCATGACAAGGCTGGGGGCTGATCGCTCGAAGATTGAGTTGAGCAAGAATACCCAAAACGCAAACAGACGAACATGCCCAGGTGAAATCAAAAAATGCCAACTTCATTACAATTGCTGATATTGTTCTGGCATACAAAAAACAGGAACAAAGAGGAAGCAAAGAAAACAAAAGGAGGCGGCCTGGGTCATCTGTTGCCATTGACGACTTGGATGCCCCCGTCATCACCTTCGGCCTCCAACTCCACTGCCGTCGTGCCAAGGTCCAGGGCCTCCGCTGCCATCATGCTGACGACGCGCTCCGTGGCCTCATGCACGCACGCCTGCGCCTAAGCCTCCTCCCCTTCGATGCCATCTGCGACGGTCATTGGGTTGAAAGCGCGTCGCGGTGTGCGTACGCCCGAAAGAAGGTCGTGGTGGCCTGGCGACTTCTTGCCCTTCACGGGCGGAGCGGCGCCATGGCGGCTAGCGGGCGAAAAACGCCAGTGACCGGGTGGTGCGATGGGCGTCTTGCATCGCCGTGGGCTCGAGCAGCTCGCGAAGGTCCACCCCTAGCGGCTCCAAGACCCTCGCCGTGCTCCGGTACGATGACCGGAGCATGGTATAATGTTGTCGCGGCGCTACGGCATTGCTCCTCGCCGCCTCTCTTCGCGCGGCCTCGACCTCCTGCACCCGGGCGAGTAAAGTCACCCCGGTGGCCCTCTCTTGGGCCAACTGTGCCTCTGTCATCTCCAGCTCCTGCGCCGCGCCGCCACTTGTCATGTCACGTGGGCCCGCGTTGGTAGGCTGCCGTGAGGAGAGTGCTTGCGGTACTGGCGCCGCGTAAGCTTCGGACGAGCGCGTGCGAGCTAATTCTTGGCGGGGGCGATTGGGGCCGGGAGAGTAGCAATGTTGGTCCCGGCGATGTCGATCCGGCGGCCGAGCCGCCAGTCGTCCTGGCGAAGTGCCGCCGTGTTCGTAGGCGCTGCGGACGTCTGTCTTGGTAGGCGCCTTGACGATCTGCCCTCGGGGGCAATTTGAAGCTAAAAATTGGCCACACCATAAGCCGCTTCGGCGAACATCGGCGATGATTGGACTCAGCCTTGTTGGAGTTGGCGCCGGCGGAGACGTCGCCGCAGGAGTTGGAGATGGCGCTGGTGCAGGCGGCTTCGAAGAAGGGGCAGCAGGCGTCGCCGCCCCGGATGAAGATGTCGCCGCTTCATGCATGCTTGGCGGAGTTGCAGAAGCGACGGTAGCAGAAGTTGGGCCCCCGGTGCAGACCCTCTTGGGGTCCACGCCCGAGGAATCTGGAGCGATCGGCCGTTTGCCTGTGCTCCGGTCGTCGGCCCAGGGCTGGTCCCTAATCACCAAGGGGCCGCGGGCTAGCACTACGGCGGGACCGGTGGAGTCCATCGCTAGAAAGGACCGGATGATCCGAAGGCACTCTGCGAACTCCAGATCGCAGAGCTAGTGAACCTCGGTGAAATTCAGGCCGCTCGGCCTTTGGCGGGATTAGCCTGAACGGTCATCTGGAGAGGCGGGACCATCGAGTTCCCTCACCTAGCACCAAAAGAAGACAGGAGTATTAATTGATGGTGACCGCGAAGAAGAATATGCATTCAAAAGAAGACCAACGAGGACTTCTTGCGCTGGAGTGCGTCTTGGCGTCATGTAAATGCGTCCCTCGTGTCTTGCCATGCAGGCGGGCACGACAACGTTAGAGTGATCCTCCGAGCCACGAAGTCTCGGACTACCAGCGCCCCAATCAGGTCGGCGCCCCGCAACCGATCGATATGGGCCGCCATCGCTAGGAGCTCCACCGTCTCCTCTACGGGCGAGCTCCAGCTCTCGCGGGCTTCGCCCGCGCGTAAGGCACCCCAAGAAGGTCGACCCCACTGTTGTCGCCGATGTAGAGCGATCGCTCGCCAAGTCTTCGGTTGGGCCTTGGTGGAAGGATATGTGAGGCCAACCCATCGCAGAGGCGGAAGTGGCAGCTCCCTACGACCCCGCTGTCAGGAGAGCTACGGCAAGTGAAGAAGTAGCAAAAAGGGGGAAGATTGGGCATTACCCCCACGAACATCTCGCAGAGGTAAGCGAAGGTGGAGAGAAAGACGATGGAGTTGGGGGAGAGATGAAGATGGTGAATCTCATAGAAGTGAAGGATGGTGAGAAAAAACTCAGAGAATGGTGGTACCAAGCCCGCCATAAGCCCCCAAGCGAAGACGATGATCTCCCCTGGCTGGCAGCCTGGCACGATGGTCCCCTGGCGCAGGTGCAGGGAGCCCTCGGGTACCATCTTGGCAACAAGATCCACCCTGCTCTGGCCAGCGGTGGAAGAAAGAAGAGGCTACGCCATCGAAGCGAAAGCAGAATTCTTTGAGCAAAGGAAGATGGAAAGAGCAAAAAGCAAAGTGCGAAGAAGATCAGAGGGCGTGAACTGTTGAGTGGGGGTGCGTTTCGTGAGCAGGCAAGAGCCGCGGCGTTTTTGGTCCCAAGAAAAATCGGCGGAAGTGGGGAGGACCGAAGCGGTTGCTTGCACGAAGGTGGTGGGCCCATCTAGGAACGCATTGGCATTAAATAAGGTCTAAAAAGCAACTAGCGCACGTTCCAGGATGGCCTCGGGGGCTACTATCAGTGTACTTTGCACTAGGGTACCCTCACCACCGTAGAAGTAATAGGCCCAAGAAGTGGCCTAGCCCAGCTTGGCGGCCTGGCAGGCAGGTGGGCAATCACGCCTGCCCACCGATCGAGGAGCCCACGTGGCCCCCTAGCGAGCAGGCAGGCGATCACGCCCTATTCGCCGGGCGAGCGGCCCGCGTGGCGCCCTGGCGGGCAGCCGGGCGATCACGCCCTGCCCGCCGGGTGTCGGCTTGTGAGGCGGGCTGGCTAGTGTGCAGGCGTCTGAGCCCTCCTTGTCAGGCCATGGAGGCAACCAAAGGAATGAGAGGAAGGGTTCACCTCGAAGTTTCCCTCCCCTGGCACCTTATGTCAGGGTCATTAATGATTAAGGATTTTACTATCGACACGACGACGGCTCGTCCCTCTGACGCCTCTTACCAAACCGTCGCAGGAGCGTCATGTCCCGGACGGACTGGGCGAGGCCACTTACTGACATTAAATGAGGTTTGAAGGACAAGGCCACAGAGGCGTGTGTAATAAATGAGTCGTGGGTCGACGTGAAGGTTGAAATGATGGGTGTAATTAATGAGTTATAGATAAGTATAGCGTCACCTTCTCCCCTGCCCGGGCCAGCTCGTTTGTATAAGGATGCCTCGGCGCATGGAGAAGGAGGCCGGAGAAAGAGGAGACACAGACACATACAGCATAGAGAAACCATTGTAACCCCCTTCGCTTTTCCTCAACAAAGAACTAGCAGGACGTAGGGCCATTACCCAAACTGGGGGCCTGAACCTGGGTACATCATTGAGTTCATCAGTTTGTTGATTCCCCGAAGTCCATCGTAGAGAGACATTAGGGTTTTCAGCCACGAAGATGCCCTCTACCGAACCATACCTTCCGTCCAGGGTGTAGTCAACCCCATTCGTTGACGGAATCTTGTCAGGCAGAATACACCGACAGAGGCGATCTTGCGTGAACCGCCAGAGCCGCTACTTGATTAGCCACGCCTTCTCGTCGACATTCAGAGAGTGCTCGATCACCTCCCTAGGGACACCAGGCATAGCAAAAATGTCCTTGTTCGCCCGGAGGAAGGTGACGAGTGCGTCTTCCTATTTGTGATAAAGCCCTGTCCCAATCAGAGCCGTCTTGGCCTAGTTGGACAGGTCGAGTATCACCTTCTTGACTCCTTTGTCAGGCTTTATACCTGACTTGGCCTGCTTCTTGGCTGGGACATCTCCTTTGTCTTGTCGGACCGCAGCCGCCAGTCGGATATTCTCCCTGTCGGCCGTCGCCTCTTGCATCTCAGCCATCTCGTAGCTCTCCTTATCGCACACGAAGGATTGCTTGACATCACCACAAACCGTGATAATGCCTTTTGGCCCTAGCATCTTTAGTGCCAGATACGTGTAGTGCGGTATGGCCATGAATCTGGCTAGGCCTGGCCTTCTTAAGATGGCATGGTATGCCGTCTCGAAATCAGCCACTTCAAAGTTCAGTCTCTCGATCCGGTAGTTCTCCTTTGTACCGAACGTGACCAACAAGGTGATCTATCCGAGTGGTGCCGCCGAGGTCCTGGGGATTACCCTATGGAACGGCGATGAGCCATGCTTCAGCTCCGAGCGAGGGATCTTCATGTTGTCAAAGGTTTTGGAGAAAAGGACGTTTAGTCCGCTCCCTCTATTGAACATCACCCTCTTGAGCTTGATCTGTGAATAACAGGGTCTAGGACCAGTGGATATCTACCTGGGTATGGAATATGCTCGGGGTGATCTAAGCGGTCAATCGTGATCGGAAGCTCGGACCACCTCAAGTATTGGGGGGTCGCTAGCATAACTGCATTGATCTCCCGAGCGGTAAGTTTTTGCTTCCGCTTGGACTCAAATGCAGCCGAGCCCCTGAATATGTAATTGAGCTCACGCTCGGTCATCTAGTAGTTCTCATCTTCAGGGGGGTCCTGCTTCTTGCCTGCCTCACCTTTATCTGGGCTTAACTACCTATTGCTTTCTCGCACGAACCTTTTCAAGGTGAAGCAATCCTTGGCTGCATGTTTCCCCTTGGGATAGAAACGACATTGGGCATCCATTACCTTGTTGTAATCTCTCGACCGCGGCACTCGGGGCCGTCCATGATCTGCTACCGTGACAAGCTCCTCGCCCTTCCGCTTCTTGTCCTTCTGTCTGGAGGACTCGGCGTGATCCTTGTTGTCCTTCGACCAAGGACAGTCATCTTGGCGCTCAGCTAGGGCATCTGAGGCCATGGCGTAGTGGTCCGCTAATGCGAGCATCTCCTTTACCATGGTCGGGGACTTCTGGGACATCTTCTTGATCAAGTCGGCGTCGCTGACTCCTTTCTGGAAAGCCGCTATGACGACCGCTTCCGAGACGTCCTGAATCATGTTCTTCTTCTGCATGAAGCACCGGATGAACTTTTGAAGAGACTCATTCTTCTTTTGATGGAGCTGATATAGGTCCCACGGGGGTTCCAGGCCTCTCATAAGTGCCCTGGAAGTTTGCGATAAATTGCTCACAAAGATCTCCTAGGAATCTATCGAATTCTCTAGAAGTCCCATGAGCCAGGTCTAAGCCGATGGGGTGAGTGTGACTGGCAAGTAATTCGCCATCACGTTGTGGTCGCCTCCGGCTGTCTTGACTGGAGGGCATAAACCTGCAACCAATCCTCTAGGTCCCTCTCCCCGTTGAACTTGACGATGCCCTTAGGGTTGAAACCTTTGAGCCACACCACTCGGCGAAGTCGAGCGGTAAACGTGCGGACCCCATCAATGGATCTGTCATGATGCCGTCGCGGAGATCGGTGCGGTGGAGTTTTGACTCGGTGGTCTTCGTTGTCACGCTGGCCACTGTGGTGGTGGTCCTTGCGGTCATCGCGATTGTTGCGCTGATCGTCGTGGTTGTCTCGACCATCATGGTTGCTGCCGAAATACTCGTAGTCGTCTTCGCGCGGGCACCATTCATCATCTTCCCGCTCACACCGCTTGGCGTTGAGGTCCAAGCGGAGGTCGCGGTTGAGACTACGACGGGCATCCTCATCACAGCAAGGCTCGTGCCGACTGCGCGTGGTCCGACTGCTGGCAGTCTGAGTGACTGCACGAGTGCGAGAATGTACCATCCCCGCTGGATCTCCTTGGTTATACTGGATTGCTACCGCCGTCACCATGGCCTGAACTTGGGCCACAATCGGAGCAGTGGGGCTATCGGCACCGAGCAATGGGCATAGGGTGTCGAGAAGCATCTTGGAGGCAACAATATTTTGCTACGGCATATGGAAAACAGCTTGGTCCTCCATTTTTGTCTGCAAGATGTCTTCGTTGACGTTGCGGCCTCGGGTCCGAAGAGCCCGTGAGAATGCTTCTTGTGCCTCACGCCGATGGTGATCTGCCTCCGCAGCTTCTTCAGCATCCCGCTGGTGTTGAGTTTCGATCCACGGGTCTTTGATTACGCAAACGCCACATAAATTTTGGCAACTTCTCGCGCTACTCTCTGACTCGGTCTTCGAGCCAGAGGAGCAAAGAGGGGATAAGCCGACTAGATCTCTGAATCCGAGTGGTTTGCTGTTAATGACGCCCACCACTCGAGATTCATCTCTGGTCGGATCCTCACCGTATCTGAGTCGGGAAGTAAGTCCCCGGCGTACTACTCGTGAGCAGGTAGCCGCAGCATTCCCCAACCCAAACGGGAGTGCGAGCAAGGTGCTACCGAAGTCTCTCTCAGATTGGATCTGGTCTGAGTCCGAGAGAACAAGCTTGTTGAGATTGTTGGCGATGAAATCCAGACTCCCAAAGTGAAAAGCTTGGCTGAGAGCAAAAGTGACGGCGATTCCGTTGACGGCGGCCATCGAGCTTGACGAGAATGATCTTCGCGCTTCCCCTACCTGGCGCGCCAACTGTCGATGTTTGTTGTCAGCAATGATGATTATGGGGCTAGGCGTTGGATCCAAACTCGATGGTAGCACAAGACACAGGATTTATACAGGTTCAGGCCCTCATAGAAGAGGTAATACCCTAGTCCTGTGCTCTGAGATTTGATATTGCTGTGGATGTGAATGTGAATGCGTGTGATGATATTCTGATGCACCCCTGCCCCCTTTATATAGTGGAGGGGTGCGGTTACAAGGAAGAGTCCTGATCGGTTACAAGATGGAGATTCTATCTCTACCCTTTCCCGCTGAACCTATTAACAACCGGGATTACGATCGCATCCTATCTAATCAAGGTTGGTTACTATCTTGGGATTTCCTTGTTGCGCACGGCTGTGGTAGCCCAAGTGATATTCATCTCCATGCAGTCGGCTCAGCCCATCCCCTCTTGGGTGGTCCTCACAGCCTGCCATGTAGATACCCAGGGTCCATGTACTCCACACCTTGCATATAGATATGTTAGAATTGAATTTTGTGCACAACTTGTTAAGTGCTTTAAGTACTCTCCCTTGCCAACCACAACATCACTAGTTGAGGAGCCTACACCAGTGCTGGAGGAGTTCCATGAAGAGATGAATGTTTAGAATGCAAGCCTTATCAGTTGCATGTGGTATACTGAGGGGTTATCTACGTCTTCATTTTGCTACAGTTTAATTTATTGTTTAGCCTTGTGAGGCATAGTCATGTAAGTTGACCATAAGGTTATTCAATAAGTAATATTTGATATATGATGTCTTTTATCTTATTTCCGTTGTGTATGATTGTGATATTTACTAATGTTGAGCATGTTCACACTAGCATGATTATGGACTAGTGCAGTATACACAGAGAGTCCGGATTTTCAAATTTGGGTCCCAACATTAAATCAAAGGTAACAATAAGTCTGAAGAGCCGATTAGAGTTGATTACATGATAAAAGGTAGATTTTTTAAAAGAAGATGATGCGCAACAAGATTAGAGAAAATCATACCTGGCGTAATCGATGATGACCAACAATGGCGATGTGCATCTTTATTGATCAAATCGGATTACAAGAGAGATTCAAAATTCCAAAACTAGTCCTAGTCGACATGAAAGTAAATAAAAAGTATATGCAAGTAGTTTGATTGATTGTGTTATTATTTTTGCCTGCTTTTGATTCTTTTTTATATTGTATCGGCCGATCATATCCTTTTCCAATATGTTGCCAATCATGATCTGTATCAGCCTTTGTACAAATAAAATTTTACCTTTGAATCTATATCAGCCATAATGATATCTTTTACCATAACTTTTCCTTCTTTAACTGATATCAGCCAGAAGTCTCTGTTTTATCCTTTAGCCTGACAAATAAATCATTCCTTATTAAATTTGGATGCAAATATGTACTCTCTATTTTTGGGAGATAATAGATTATCTTCCAAAAATTTTCTTCATTTGCTTGAACATTTATCGGCTTAGCATAGTATATGAACCGTTGTCATTAGCAAATGCTCTATCTATGGCGCCATAAAATCTCAAGACACATATCTTCTCCATTAATCGCATGTAAACTACCAAAAAAACCTTCCACCTTTTTACCTTTTGTACCTCCTATAAATATGCAGAATTGCTACTGTACAGATGTACGGAGCGAGAGATTTTTATCGAATGGGTTTACTCTACTTTCCCACCTACTTTTCTGCTTATCTTCTTGATTCATGATTTTCTTTGCACGGGCATTCATTCCCTCATTGTGCGTGTAGGTCCTCCAATCTCAGCACAGAAATGAAAAGGTTCCATCGTTTTACCATATTACCCTAGATCCATTTGCATTAATAGGCTCTTAAATGGTGGCCAAAACAGTAATATCGCCTCATACCATTCTTGTGCCCATGACTCACTCAAAACAGGGGCCTCCACTCTGCTCTGCAGCACATACTGCTCCTATTTCTTTTCTTGTGCTAGCTCCTTAGCCCCATCTATAGCAATGTCTTTTTTACGTCCTCTACTCATCCACGACTCCTCTATTCTTTTCACTAGCTGTTGAATATGATTGATTCATTTTCTCTCTTTCTCCGTTGAAATGGCACGCTAGAGGAGCTAGGAGTGCTAGATTTGTGCAGATTAGAGCAATAGCTCTTGTATGCGATGGATTTGCCTCCTCTATTCCTCCCTCCGTCAAGGCTGCACGCTAAATGATTTAGTGGTGCCAGATTCGTGTAGATCAGAGGGAGCCATTGTGTCTAATCCATGCAGATCGGAGGAAATGGCAAAGGGAGGGCTAGGAGAGAGCCACTTGGCTGGCCTTAGCCTGCCAGATTTTGGGCTCCTTCACCATCAAGTTCGGTCATTGCCAATGCTCACATGCCTTCTAGAGGTACAATTTGTTACAGGCATTAGCCAGATTTGTTGCAGGTGTTCACTCGATTTGTTGCACGAGTTCACTCAAAGTATTGTTGGATATTTTTTTGATTTTGTTGTAATATTGTTGCATCGATCCTTTAATTGTTGTGATGAGTTTTGTTGCAGCTAGAGTGGGATTTTTATCGCACGGATAGCCATTCATTGTTGTGTTTGTGCTGTGAAATTTGCAAAGCTAAATTATTTTGTTGCAATTACTAGCTCAATTTGTTGCAAACATTTTTGGAAAATGTTGCATCCAGTTGTCTGATAGTTTGGTTCCTGTGGAGAGAGGGTGTCCCCTCTATGAACGATTGCAATAGCCCCCTTCTCTACGGCGGTTACTTCTTCATGAGTATGTCGAGTAGAGTGTTGTTGTTAGACATCCAATTGTACTCAAATTTATATAAGTTATTGAGAGAGTGATTTTTTTCAAAAAAAAATCTTTTCTCAGTGTTACTGGTATTTGTTTTGCAATGTTGCATGTGCTGCTATGAATTGTTGCATACGTTGAAGAAATTTGTTGCACTGCTTTCAAAAGTGTCCGATGGAAATATTGCTTTCGGACGTCCGAGCCCAGTATCACCCATAAATATGAGGTCCATTTACTTGTCAGCACAGAAATTCTGTGGGTGGTATCCATCTGTTCAGGCTTTGATATGTGGCCCTAAGGAGCTGGCTTGCTGGACTAGAGCATGGAGAACATCCAAAACGCATGTTACAGAGCATGGGATACACGTAGTGATCACTCGATAAACATGCAAGCCTTGTGTAGTTGCGGTTATTCTTCAAAGTTGTCAATCGAGGGTGTTATGCCTTTTTTTAAATAAAAAAACTTTCTCTGGTCACAAATAGTTGATGTTTTGTATATAGGTTCGGTCAAAAATTTAAAGCTTTGCTAATCAATATCTTTTAAAATATTTAAATTCGATACATTAAAATCATATTGTAGATTTTTCTCGAAAAGTATTTTCATCACGTGCGGATGCAAGTCTCGGGCCACCCGTACCTTGGCCCAAGGCCTAACATGAAAAGTCTATGTAAAATGTATTAAAAATAATAAAAATTACTGATTGGCCTGGTCTGAGGAATGGGCCTAGACACCCTTGACTTTCATAATATTATAATGTTATTAGAGTTTATAAATATATTATAACAGACATTAGTAATTAAAATCATGTTTTGAAGAACATATCAATATGCAAAATGATAAGTATTTTTAACCGGGTGGAGTACATAAAACTCTACATGGGACAATATAGAATAAGTTGCTTAATTTACAGCAGCCAGCTATGGTCAATGAACAAAACAGTTACAAGTAAATAAATATATCGATCGGGTGTGTAACGCACAGACACGTTCTAGAAAAACGGTAGCACACTGCACACACGCAAGCTAATGCAGATTTTTCGATGAAGTAGGCTCACTACACTACAGGAAAACGATATTTTTTCGTCGGCCGAAAGTATTTTCGTCGGCTTATTTTAAGCAGACGATATTAAAACGATTTTTTCATCGGTCCAGGTCAAACCGACGAAAACATACGTATTTTCGTCGGCTAAAGATAGAGGCAGACGAAAATAGAGATATTTCCGTCGGCCAGGACACATATTTTCGTCGGCTTATGTGGCCGACGAAAATAATGGTTGCCCATTCGGATTTTGCCACGTGTGCGGAATGTTGTTTTCGTCGGCTTACGTGGCCGACGAAAATGTTTTTTTTGCCACGTGGACTTATTTTCGTCGGCCTGTGTTGGCCGATTTAAAATACTGGCGAATAAGGCCCGTGGACCGAGCAACCGCGAATCGTTTCCGCAGCGCGCTCCGCCTCCAGCGCCACCACGGACTCCGCGCCGCGACGCGCAAGCAGCGGCTCCACGGACTCCCGCGACGCCATAGCCGCGCCCGCGCCGCCGCTGCGCGTCACGCCAGCGCCAAGGGCGCCGCCCGTGAACCGTCGCCGCCTACCACCTCCCTTTCGCGCGACCATCGCCAAACAAGGTGAGTTTTTCGTCGACCGAGTAGTTAATTAGATGATTGGTTGATTAGTTCTTAATTATGTAGGGCTATTTTCGTCGGCCAAGCAGCGAGCCGACGAAAATCCATTTTTTATTTTGTTTGGACCATGATTAGTTGGGGGTTAAAGTCGGTAGAACATGATTTAATTAAGTAGAATCGATTTAGTCAGCCAAGCCTAGACGTCACCCGTTCGGGAACGGCGCGTCTCACATTTACTTGTGAGGTGTGCCGTTCCGGAATTGTCCAGTTTAATTTGGACAGCCTAGGAATGGAGGCTAGAGCATATGTCGGATTTATGATGAGCCCAACGGTCCGAACGGAATTTCGGCAGCATGATCCAGTTGTTCTCCGATGCACCAAGACTGGGCGTGCATTCGGAGAACAGCGGGGTTATGCTGCCGAAATTCCGTTCGGACCGTAAGGCTCGGCATAAATCCGTGCTCTGGCATCCATTCTTGGGTGGGTTTAGGACCTATCTTTCCCAGTAGAGCCCTTGTTCGTAACTAAGCCGCTGTGATTGATATCGGTGCATGTGTTTAGATTCGAGAATGGGTGATGATCGAAGGTGGATGTATGATGGTTGGAGTAAGATGGGCGCACTCAAGAGAATGGGCCGTAAATGCCTGAGCGTTAAGTGGACCATGCATTCACAGGGGCTGCTGGTGGTGTCGCAAAGTGCCCGTGTAGCAAGTGCCGCAACTTTTCTTACCACGTGAAGTCGGATGTAGAGCGGCATCTGTGCAAGTTTGGTTTCATGCCCGACTATTTGATATGGTGCGAACATGGTGAGGCAGAGCCCATTGTTGAGTCGGACCATGAGGATGAAGACAGGATGGATGAGATGCTCAATGATATTGGTAGGGAGTTTGAGGTTAATTCGGAAGAGGAGCCTGGGCCGGAGGTGCAAAGATTTTATAGGCTCCTTTCGGCCTCGGAAGAGAAATTGCATGAGTTCACCAAGGTGACCGTCCTACAGACGGTGACACGGCTCATGTCAATGAAGTCGAAGTACAACTTTTCGAACAAGTGCTACAACGATATAGTCCAACTGATTAAGGATATCCTTCCGCCGAACCATAAGATGCCGAAGGACATGTACCAGTCCAAGAAGATGTTGTCCGGCCTTGGGATGAAATATGAGAAGATTGATGTTTGTGAGGATAATTGCATGTTGTTTTGGAAGGAACATGCCAACGACACTCGTTGTAGGTACTGCAACAAGTCTAGATATGTCGAGGTGGTAAATGATGAGGGATAACGGTGGCGACAAAAGTCGCGATGAAGCGACTCCGATACATGCCAATCACAGATAGGATTAAGCGTCGTACTTATATAAAAAACAGCCAAGCATATGAGGTGGCATAAAGAAGGTGTCCGTGAGATCGATGGTGTGATGGTGCATCCATCGGATGGCGGCGTGGAAGGCATTGGACGCTTGACCTGAATTTGCAAGTGACCCTAGGAGTGTTCGCATTGGGTTGGCGACAGATGGGTTCACACCTTTTAGTACAAGTGCTACCCCGTACTCTTGTTGGCCGGTTTTCATCTTGCCGTACAACCTACCACCTGCATTGTGCTTGAAGGAGGAGTACATATTTCTAGCACTTGTGATTCCGGGTCCTGATCATCCAGGGAAGCACCTCAATATGTTCATGTGGCCGTTAATGGAAGAGTTGAAAGAGTTATGGAGAGGGGTAGAGGCATATGACAGCTACGGTAAAGTAAACTTTACCTTGCGTGTCGCATACCTGTGGTCGGTCCACGATCTACCTGCGTATGGCATATGGTCCGGTTGGAGTGTTCATGGTCGGCTTTGTTGTCCCATTTGTATGTATGACTCAGATGCATTCCGGGTGCCGCATGGTGGAAAATTCTGTTTCTTTGATTGCCATCGACGATTCCTACCATCGAATCACCCTTTCAGGCGGATGTCCAATGCATTCCGAAAGAACACCCTTTATTCTGAAGGGCCCGTCGATCGTTTGACGGTGGAGAGATAGCTGCTGGCATAGGCAAAGCTCGTAGTAAAAACGATGGAGGTTGAAGGTTTCAAAGTGGAGCACAACTGGACTCATATCTGTGCAATTTGGGAGCTCCCTTATTGTGCGGCATTGATTCTACCGCACAATATAGATGTGATGCACCAAGAGCGTAATGTTGCGGAAAGCATCGTAAGCATGTGCTTTGATTTCAAAGACAAAACAAAAGACAATGTGAAGGCACGAAGAGACTTAGCCGAGATTTGTGATCGATCGGCGCTCGAGATCGTGCAAGATCCTGAAGGACGAATTGCCAGGCCACGAGCTCCGTACTGTGTGAAACCTCTAGACAAGAAACAGATATTCCGGTGGTTGAAAACCCTTAAATTCCCAGATCGCTATGCAGCTAACATAAAGCGTGCAGTGAATGTCAGCATCGGGAAGCTAAATGGGCTTAAGAGCCATGATTACCACATCATAATGGAAAGACTTCTCCCCGTAATGTTTCGTGGCTACTTTAAGGATGAGTTGTGGAGAATGTTTGCGGAGCTTAGTTACTTCTATAGGCAGTTATGTGCTAAGGAAATCTTGAAGAAGATGATGCGAAAGTTGCAGAGAGAAATACCGGTACTTGTATGTAAAATGGAACAGGTATTCCCACCTGGTTTTATGAACGTGATGCAACATCTGTTGGTGCATTTGCCCTAGGAAGCGGAGGTTGGAGGACCTGTGCAATTCAGGTGGATGTATTGCGAGGAAAAAGAATTGAAAAAGCTCAGATCAACCGTACGCAACAAGGCCAGAGTTGAAGGGTGCATCGCTGAGGCATATGCTCTAAAAGAGATATCGTACTTCTCAAGTACGTATTTCACACATGAGCACAATGTTAATGCCCCTACAACGCGGTATCATATCATGAAGAAGCACCCTGAGTAAACTTCAAATTTTTTGGTGGAAGGGTAAATCTGTACGCTTCTACTCCACATGAGGTGTCACCAACAGAGTGGAACTCGGCTTTGCTTTATATGTACTCCAACATGGATGAAATGGAAAAATATTTCGAGTAAGTAACGATTAGTATTTTGTATTGAATTGTGTAATCCTGAACCTATTCTCATTTGGTCGGTCTATGCGCAGATTGTTTGATCAACAACATTGGAAATCTGCTCGCCAACCTACTAGTAAGCAGTTGGATAAGCTACGACGCGAGGGGTTAAACAACGGCCCTAGTTTCGTTGGCTGGTTCCGAAAGCATGTAATTTTATCCTCCTCCCAATTTTCTAACCCTAAACTTCAAATTATTTCCGTTGCACCTAGTAAGGATGTCTTAACCTATGTAGTGCATGCTCGATGCTGACGCGGTTTCGCACGATTTCTGGGTGAGTTCCTTACCTCTTTACAGTTCATTCATTTGTAGTGATATGTCGCTAGCTCAATAATTGCTTTTGTAGGAGAGGTACCGCCTGGAGGACGGGGATGTCCCTGCAAATCAAGAGAGGGCCGGAAAAGTCTTCAACAAGGCGGCCCATAAGGTCGTGAAGGACATGATGTCCAATGCACGCATCCAGGCGGTGTGTTCCTACTACAAGGGGGTGAAAAAGGAGAAAATGACCAAGAAGCTCGGGGCTTCCAAGATCTACCTGCGCGAGGATGAGTACCTCCAGGCGTCCATCCCCTGGATGATGAAGTGCCCCGAAGCTTACAGGTACTTGTGCACGTACTGGGCGTCGGCTGACTTTGTTGCTAGGTCCAACAAGAAGCGAGGCAACAGAGCGGCAGGTGACCCGGTGTTGCACCGGTACGGCGCGGATGGACACCTCCGCTTAGCGAGGCGCATGGTAAGTATCTAGCCTTAGTTCAGTACGCTTTTGAATGCATGTCGCTAACTTTGGATTACAGGAGGCTGAAAGTGGCGTTGCCCCGAGCTACATCGATGTTTATCTTCGTGGACACCGAAGCACCGATCGAGTCGCTGGACATTGTGCACCGGTCGGCGACTCGAGAGGATTGTGAGTTGTTCGACCTACTTTGATGAAATTTATGTCTTCAAACTGTTGTTTTGATATTATCGGCATGCAGGAGCAATATGGGGATGAAATGGCTCGGCGTCACGGCCGGAGTACAAGCCGGAGGAGTGAGGACCTCGATGTCTCGGCGCTATACCCGAGTGGTGGGGGCAAAAGACATGGAAGGTGAAATAATCCCCATATTTGTGTATAATCCACCTTTTATTAATGCCTTCCGTTTCATATATATCTCATTGCGGTGTTCTCCATGTTCAACGGGTTGTGGACTCGATGTCGCTCTGTCCCAAGGAAGAGTGTCGGTGTCCTCCTGAGCGACTCTCGCTACTCCAGGGATAATGCGAGGTTCGCGGAGTACGAGGAGCAGGCTCGTAAACAGCGTGAGGAGGCTAGCCAACAGCGTGAGCTGATAGCGAAGTACGAAGCGGAGATGGCGCATTTAAGGCAAATGCAGGTGTACTTCCAGGGAGCTCTTCAGGTAAAAGCTCGAAATCTGAACATATCGATTAATTTTTACTATTGCGGATCTAACACTTCGACTATATGCAGCAACTGTACTCAACTGTGGGCACTCAACACGGCTTGCCTACGTTTTAGCCTCCACCGCCGTTCTACGGGTATCCACCTCCAGGGCAAGCACCGCAGGTAATTATGCTTTAGGTTAATTCGGTTTGAAAAATATTTGTAATTCTAAACTAACATGAAATTTCATAACTATTCTATAGGGTTCTCAGCCTCCTCAGCCGTTCTACGGGCACCTGCCACCAGAGCAAGCACCGCAGGTACATATGCTTTAGATTAATTCAGAATCTCCATATATATATATATTCATTGTGTACTAACGTGAAATTTCATGACTCTACAGGGTTCTCAGCTTCCTTCGCCGTGGCAAAATCTCGCCTAAATTTTTTAGATTACCATAGCAATTTAAATTTTTTTTCGTCCCAGATTTTGGATCTATTCCCGATCGAGATTTCTGAGATTTTGACCGCTTTTTTTATCCTCGGGCAAGCGAGGCGTGGCCTAAGTGCACTGACGCCGGGTTCATCTTAGCGCAAGTTTGCCATTGAAAGAGTTTTTTTAGATGTGACTACATAAGATTTATTTCCTGAAACTTTAAATTAAGGTAAAAGTTGTTATGAGATAAGGACTCTAAACCGTATTTCGTTTAGGACTCTATCTCTGTATGGTGTGGGCGAATATGAACTCCTCTTTCATATTGCTATATATATTGGGTACCTCCCATTGTAATGGATTAATCTAATAAAGAGAGAGATTACCACCCCTATATTCTATGTGTTCTTGATTCTCAATTCACTTGTCCTTACATGCGTGCCGTTGATTTGAGCGGATGAACGACAATATTTTACAACATGTTATCAGCAAGAAGCTCTACAAGGCTAAAACCAGCGTTTGTCGTTTCATATTCTTTACAGTAGATCAATCTTGTTTTCTTGATACTAATCACGGATTGATCTATATTTATTTTGCATATCACTCATATAAGAGATCAATATATGGAATTGCATACATGGACATGCGAGTTCTACCAAAACCGTCGATTGTGATCGTCTACCTGCGACAATCTACATGGCGTCGAACTCATCCTGCAACACGTGATCTACGCTACCGCAAGCACCACGTAAGTGATTCTACGCAAATTTTGATCCTCCATATCACCATATATATTCATAGATTAATTACATATGAATCGCTAGCAGTATATGCGTACTGTTACTGTTCATAATCAATACATAAAAAAAATCTGCGCTCAGTGCTAGCGGTCACACTCGTAGTGCCCTCGTCGGCGGTGCTATCAGTGGGGCATTCTTGCTGCCCCGAAGGAAACACTTGCGCGTAGTGTAGCGGCCACGCCCGATGCACAAGCGGCCGGCGGCGTCGGCTCCTCGGCGCCTGCTCGCGCCTTTGCCCCTACGCCTGCAGCCACCCCTGGCGACTGGTCGCCGGAAGCCCGGCTGTGCATCCCCGGCACTTGTGCCTGCGACATCTTCCAGGCAAAATTTGCTCCATCGCGTTCCGCGCCACGCAACGCAAGCTTCACTCGTGCTCGGCTCGATCCAATGGCGCCTGTAGCGCCCCTGCTGGTGGCTGGCGGTGCTGGCCCCTCCGTGCATGTCACACCGAAACGGCCTCACCGCCGAAGAGTTGGCCGGTGTGCCACTCGAAGCACCACCGCGCCCGCCTGACCGCCTCGGCGCCGCAGTTGGATCACGCACCCGAAGCACCGCCACGCCGGCCCGGCTCCTCTCCCCCGCGTGGTGATTTAGGCGCAGCCGAGGAGTCGATTTGTGCGCCTCGTCGCACACCGGTGGTCACGCCTCGTTGGCTGAGCCCACAACTGCTCGCGCGCCCGAAGCGACGGCGGTATGCTCGCTCACCCGAAGCAACAACTGTACCTGGACTGCGCGACTCAACGGCGTCGCTTGCCCTTGCAGTTCCTGCACCGCATGTCGTTTCGGCTTCCGCCCCGCCGGCGGAGGTGCTCGGGTCTTCAAGACCGCTCGCCGCCAGTTGCGCCGCCGCCGCGCCGTGGCTGGCCGATGAAGACGGGACTCCCGAATGCCGTCGAGGCTGCCCGAGCTTGAAGCTCGTCTATCGGCCGTGGTTGCGCCGCGCAATCCCGACCTCCATGTCAATAGCAAGAGGAACGCTAGTGACGCCTATGCGTATCACGCCCTGTCCCGCAGCGCACGGAGGAAATTTTTGGTGGCGGTGCAAGAAGCTAGGGTTTTTCTACGCCTCGGTTTCCTCACCCGCGAGCCGTGCCTCTCGCAGGATGTCTCGTGCGGGCTGCGCCTCACGTGGGCCAAGCGCAATGCTCGAAGCCGGCCCTGTATGTGGGCCGCTCAGGCAACCTAGGCTGGAAGCCCATCCACTATTCCCAAAAAAAAAATGGCAATAAATCCTAGAATTTAGATTTTTTATGTATATGAGATTTTTCAAAAATTGCGATTTAGCATACTCTGGTTCTAGCATTATTCCTTGTTTAATATATGTAGAATATTGTTCTCTATTGTTTTAAGTAATTCTGTAAATTGCTTAGTAATTAACAGGAAATGCTAGAAAATTATGGAAAAATATGTATGACCCACTGCTTCGTGTCATGTTGCTAGATTAATTTCTTAGCATATTTTTCATGTTTATATTTTTCATGTTTATATGTACTAGGCATGTTTTTCCTGTCATTCAGTAATTCTGAAAATTACTGGCTAATTAACAAAAAACATGAAAAATGCTAGAAAAAATTCTAAATAGCATTTGAGAGCTTTAAGTCTCTGGATTAATATCCTTAGCATTATGCCATTATTAATTCATGTTGAAAGTTATTTTCTGTTAATCAGTAATTCTGAAAATTGCTTAATGATTAGCAGAGAAGTATGAAAAAAATTGCTAGAAAAATTCTGAGAAATTTTTAGATAATTATCTACTGAATACATATAGACCAAGCTTTACTGATTGAAAAGTGAGCATGCAATATAATGATTTTACCAGTAGTAAAACTCATTTTGCAAAAAAAATAGAAATAGGATATATTGGACATCGCAAAGAGGGAAATTATCAAGCTTGCCGTGAATGGCATCAATTATCTTACCCGGGCAATAAATACTAAGATTAATCTGATAGCTCAATCTTTTAAAGCTACCATTTTACCAATCTAAAACTGGTACCCCTACTGTTCCCGAAACCACCAAAAGTACGACTCTGCACCTCCTGAGGTACCATCTTCATGCCAAGTACCAGAAGTACTTCGAGCTTATATGCATTTGCTAGAAGCAGAAAAACATGATGAACTCCTGATGAAGGATCATCACATACTTTCTAGTGGAAGCCTTGCAGTGCTCGAAGCACATGCAAATACTTAGTAGGCTAACACTAATTGTGGCCGCAGAAAGGGCCAATAGAATGAAGGGATAAGGGGAAGAGGCAATTTGTCGGCGTTTTTCGCCGGCCAACTATTATGCCTCGAAGGGATCCGAGATTCGATAGAGGTGATCTTCATGGCAGGACACCTATAGGCTCTCTCGAGGGGTCCTCACAAGTGTAAATTAAAGAACACGTTGATGTACCCAGGTTCGGACCCCCGATGTGAGTAACAGCCCTACGTCCTACTTCGGCTCTTGTTAATGTGTTTGTAGGGAATTACAAGTGCTCCACATACACGTTGGGTTCTTCCCGAGCTCCCTCAGCGCTCTCTTTCTCTTGTCTTCTTTTTTCCTCTCGTTTTTCTCTCCGTCCTCCCCGTCCTCATGCACCGAACCCCCCTTATATAGGCTAGGCTGGCTCGGGTGTGTGAGGAGGATGACATCACAATGATTACACTTCATTTATTACATCAATCACTGTAGCCCCATTTTCTGGCCTCATTCTTTGCACCATCGTCCAACTCCGCCCGGTCCGCCTGGGAAATGACCTATATAGGACTGGTTAGGTGCAATACGTCAGAGGGATAAGCTATCATGTTGTCAGCGAAGCCACGCACATTTAATGGTTCTGACACGGGTTGTCGAGGGAGAAGACTTCAAGGTGAAGCTCCTTATTTCGCCAACGTACGTCTTCATGTCTGACCAGCGGTGTACCCCGGCTCCTTCGACTGACCTCCTGGCGTGGTCGCCCATCTGCTCGCCAGGCTGCCACGCGGCGTGGTTGCCCGGCAGCAGGGCGTGCTTTCGCCCACTGCCGCAAGGACGCCACCTTGGCTGTCGCCCAGCCAGCAGGCGTGCTCGCCCACCGCTCACCGAGCCGCCCGCGCAGGCGATCGCCAAAGACTGTGGCTTGCTCGCCCACCTACTCGCCAGGCTATTGGGCTTTGGTGCCTGTGGGCCCTTCTGACAGTGGCGGAGAGGGTACCCTGGCGCAAAGTATGCCGACACAATTCATAGTGGAAAAGTAAAGATAAAGGGTTAGAGACTTCCATAAGTAAGGATGCAAACCCTATTTTTTGTATGAATGCATTGACTATTGGTCGTGCAACTATTGCATCCCGAAGCATGTGCTAGACCTTTACACAAAATCCACTGAAAAATCAATAAGACCAGGTGTAAACAATGTTGAATCATACTTCGTCGTTCAACCTATTGTTGACATGGGTGCTAAAAAGTGTGATAATATGGTTATTGAAATTATAAAGTTGAGGGGTCCCAGAAAGACATATGCGACTCATATGGAGACCTGGATTAGTCTCCTGAGTATTCCTTTACTTTTCTAGTCGATGTCACATATTTCTTATAAGTCTCCTTATCAGTTTAGCCTAGTTCCTGAATGAACATTTGGTCTACGCTCCTGTTGAGCAGTTATCATTCAAAATTGAATAAATTGATATTTCTCAGATATTTATTTAATTGTGCTATGTTTGTTCTATATTCTACAATTTCTTCCTGATGCAACAATTATTTGATTAATAAATCATATTTCTGATATAGAACAAAGTATAATCCGATAGCGAAGGAGAAAGTTTGTCTAGAAGACAGTTATACCACACTAATTAAATTTAAAACATTATGACTATCGCTAGAAATGATACTCTCATAGTTGGCACTGGAAGAATGTCATATTATACCCTAAGTCTAGACGTACTCTCTTAAGTTCTAAAGACATTGGTCTCAACCGTTTCTATTTGGAGACAAAGAATGAGGATGGTACAGAATACCTACTCATGACTAAATTTAATGGGTGTAATTAACGTGTGGTTAAAAAGCTTCATTTATTCTCCTCCGGGTTATACTATGCACATATAAAATCTGAAGTTTATGTTGCGATAAAAACCCAGAAATATTTAAAGATCTAGCAAATCAACTGGGTTATCTTGAGTTAAATATTGTAAGAAAAATAATTATAATTCTGCTGGCAATAGTGTAAGGTCTTTCCTAGATCTGAAGTTTTCTTATGCCCTGGTTGCACCAAAGGAGAGCTCATTCTTAGATCTCCTTACCTAAAAGGATAGGGAAGAATCACTGAATTTCCTGGAGAAAATTCAAAGTGGTATCTATGGACATGTTTAGCCCCTGTCGAGCCGCTTCAGATATTTTATGATACTAATAGATGCTTCTGCTAGATGGTCCTATGTAGGTCTCTTATCTATTAGGTACCATGTTTCTACTAAAATTAATTGCCCAAATTGTTAAGCTAAGAGCCTACTTTCCAGAAGAAAGGATCAAGCGAGTTTATCTCAAAGCATTTAATGACTATTATATGGCTCCGAGAATTAATGTAAAGCATCTCGTACCTAATATCGGCTCTCAAAATGGCCTTGAAGAGTCATTATATTAAAAGAACAAAATTTATTATATTGCTTGGCCATTCTTGCAGAATAGTTGGCTTCTCACTAGTTATTGGAGCCATGCAGTGCTGCATACTGCAGTAATAATTCAACTCAGTCCAACTGCACATTCCGAAATTTCCCCGTTGCAGATAGTGCGCGGAAAAGAATTAAGTATTTTCCATCTGCGAAAACTTGGTTGTGCTGTATACATGCCAATCTCTCCACCACAGTGTACAATCATAAGACCTCACTAGAAGTTGAGGATCTATGTAGGTTATGAATCTCCGTCATGTATTAAAATACCTAGAGCATATGACAAGGGATCTATACATGGCTTGGTACGCTGATTGTACTAAGGACATTTTTTTGGCATTAGGGGGAGATAAGTACCAAATTAGAGAATGCTAAGTCCTTAGATCCACGCACTAGAGAAACCGAACTTGAAGCTCGAAGGATAATAAATCTGCAATAAATAAGATAATGATCTACCAAATGCCTTTACTGGTCAGAAGGGAGTGAAAGATCTCATATACCTACAGTATATGCACCTGAAAGAGTGGAAATACCCTAGAAGGATATTGAATCCACTCTTGACCCTCATGATAAGAAGAGGGGGAGGCCTCCAGGTGTACAGGACTTAATTCCGCGGAGACGTCCGTAGAAGTAGAGAACCGAACAAATGAGAACACTACCCGTGACAATAGAAGAAATTCAACCTGATGTTGAGAAAATCTCTGAAGTGAGCCATCCTAGAGATGGTAACATCCTAGAAGTGATTCATCCTGAAGATGATAACCCCAGTGTATATTTGTGTGCACAATTTCACACTGGGAAGTTGGAACACCCAGACTCTATCGTTGTGGGAAATCATGAGGAGCTGGAAGAAATTAACATAGATACAACCCCGAAGCGATGCAAGAGAAATGAATAAAAGAAAGACTACAATTGTCGTCATATATTTGCCTCTAAAATTGCTAAAACCTGGATCCAGAATCAAAGTCCATGGCAGAGTGCCAGAAGCACTCATATAGGGTCAAATAGAAGAAGCAATTGAGGCAGCGCTCGCTTAATAAGAGGAAAGATTCTGGTGTTGTTGACCGAACATCTCCTAAATTGTTCCCTGTAGGATCAAATGGGTTTTTCATTTGAAAGAGAAATGAAAAATACCCGGTAGTGAGATATGAAAGCGAGGCTTGTAGCACAAGGGTTCATGCAGAGACCCGAATCTATTCTCCTGTAAAGAGTGGAATAACGTTCCGAAATTTAATATTAATGGCAGCAAGCTTAATCGTATCAAATGCAGTTGATGGATGTAATGACCACATATTTATATAGGTCACTGGATACAAACATTTATATAAGAATCCCTGAAGGAGTTATAATTCCGAATCCTAATAATCGCAATATGTATAGTGTCAGACTAAAGAGACCGCTATACGAATTAAAACAGTCGGGAAAAATGTGGTATAACCGACTTAGTGAGTTCCTCCTGAAGTAGGAATATTGTCTCTGTGTGTTCATAAAGAAATCCCAGAATGGATTCTGTATCATCTCAGTATATGTCGATGATCTGAATATCATCAGAGCAATAGAGGAGATAAAGAAAGCAAGTGCTTACCTCGTGATGGAGTTTTGAGATGAAATTTTGGGTAAATCAAATTTTGCTTAGGCCTGCAGCTAGACCATTTTTCAAAAGGAATTCTTGTTTACCAGTCTACCTGTACCCGGAAGGTATTGGAGAGATTTAATATGGACAAATCGCATCTTTTGAAAACCCCCATGGTCATAAGATCCCTTGAAGTGGATAAAGACCTTTTTTAGACTGAGGATGGAAAATGAGAAAGTCTTAGGACCTGAAGTCCCATATTTAAGTGCCATTAGAGCACTCATGTATTTTGCGAATTGTACAAGGCCTGATATTGCATTCATAGTGAATTTGCTAGCAAGACATAGTACAGCCTCGACTAAAAGTCATTGGGCTGGTGTAAAGATTTTACTCAGGTACCTCCAAGGTACTCAAAATCTTGGATTGTTTTTCCAAAAGAACCAAGACTTGACCATGGTGGGATATACAGATGCAGGCTTCCTGTCTAATCCCCACAATGTCAAATCGCAGATTGGTTTTGTGTTTCTCTACGGTGGTATAGCTGTTTCTTGGCGGTCTTGTAAGCAGACTCTGATAGTAACTTCTACTAGCCACTAAGAGATCATAGCTATGTATGAAGCCTCACATGAATGCGTTTGGCTGTGACGTGTGATTAACCATATCCAGAAGTCATGTGGCCTTAACACCGTCGATCCCCCCCACACACAATTATCCATGAAGATAATACTGCTTATGTTGCACAAATGCAATTGGGTTATGTAAAGAGTAACATCACGAAGCATTTTGCTCCTAAGTTATCTACCCTCACGAACTCCAGAAGAGCGGTGAGATAAGAATCTTGTAAACTAAGTCATGTGAAAATCTTACAGATTTATTTACTAAGTTCTTGTCCTAATCCACATTTCAAAGATGTGTTAAAAGCATTGGAATGAAAAAACTTAAAGAGATGCAAAGTTCAGAGGGAGAAAACCCTTGAACCATATTGATGTGACTTTGGGTCCCGATCTTTCGATGAGAGCGATAACTTCGATTTGGAGGAATTGACTTTGACGATTCGACTACAACGTACGACGATGATGCGCCTTAGCAATCGCTAAACCAACTCCAGAGGGTTATTGATCTTGCCGTTAGCACGATCAACCTGAACACGAGGTTCGATTCCTGCATGCAACCGAAGAACAAGCAAGAACAATGGTAAAGCAATCTGAAATTGCGAATATGAATGAAAGATTGATAAGGTGGGGTTCTGAAACAAGGAGCTTCTTAGGCGGCTGTTGAGCACGTCTGGAAGACTCAAAATAGTAGCAATGGCTAAACTATCAAATAAACAAAACCCAAGTCCTAGATGAGGGTTTGGGAGGTTATTTATACTAGAGGAGCAGGAGGGGGCCTTCCATAGTAAAGGAAATCTAATACAACTCAAATCCAAAACACCAAGTCTTCTTTGACTCGAGTTTGACTCGGACTGGAAAAGCAACGTGTGGTTTTAGGCAGTTTTCGGACGCATCTGAAGGAATTTTGAGGTGGGGCCAGATCCTTTGGAAAGTAGACTCCGAGATCTTTCAAACGTGTACTCATGGGCCTCCAGACTCCTCCGGAATCAAAAGTTATGGCACTTTAAAGTCAGTGCTGTTTCTGAGTTCGAATTGGACTCGAACTCGGACTGAAAAAGTGTTCCGGATTGTTTTACGTTTTCCCGCTGACTCGAAGGGAATTTTGAGGTGATCTCAGATCCGTTTGAAAGAGAACGACCAGGGCTTTCGTTCTTGTACTCATAGACCTCCAGAAGCCTTCTAGAACAAAAGTTATGGTCGTTTGAAGTTGATGCTGTTGCGGAGGCCGAATCCGCGAATTTGCTGATTCCAAGTCCAACTTGCATATGATGATTGTGCTTTATGCTTGGCATTTGGAGGTTCTTCTCCTTGGTTCCTAAGGACAATAAGATCATCACAAGAATTAAATAGCATTCCATTCATATTATCACTAATGGGAAGGCTTTGGAGCGCATTCACCGATAACTAAACTGTCGTCGCGAGCTCGAATAACCGGTCCTTGTATAATAGCAGCGGGTTCAAATTGATGTGTAGATGTGGTTGTATCCATGGAAGTGATGTCCTCATCATCCTCCCCTTCTTGCATTTGAGTCGTCCTCGACTCATGCTCACCTTTTTGCTCATCTTCAGCACAAAACATTCTCATATAGGTCCTGTATTTATTTAAATAAAATGGTAGCTCCGCCTCTTTATATTTTTTTAAGACAAAAAAAAACATTTAGAGGATTCACCTGATAATTATCCACATAGCTCAACACTTCTTTCCAGCATATTATGGTTTGATGAATGCTAGCACTCTTTGATGCTTTCTCCCCTCTTTGAAGGAAAACTGTTCTCGGTTTTGGACAAGCTGGAAGCAAGCAACCAACAAAAAGAACGTGTACACGGCGAGATGTATATATCCCAAATTTCATTGTTCTTTTGGATTAGCGGTGGGTTATTTTCAAAACAACACATGAGGAAATCAGATTTAAGCAAAGCACCTTTCCTCGCAATTCGCTTAATCGATTTGTGGTTATAAGTGAAGCATATAACATCAATATTAGCATGATTTAGTTTGCAACTTGATTTGCAAATATAAGTAAAGCACATATCTATTCTGACCTTTGATAAAGAATACTCATGTTTTGTGAGTCGCATTCAATAACATGTTTTGTGGGCAAAACAACAAGTTACGGCATCAAGTATGGCTCATTCATGTTATCAAATTGTAAATAAGCAAACTCAAACCATTCCAATAATGGTGACACAATTTTAATTGGCTTCCACGTATCAACTACGACATGTTGATTTGTAATACAAGTTAATGTACTAAAATTCGAACAATGTGGCAGCAAACTATGGGTATCACACTTATTAGAAAAATTTGATGGAGCCTCAAATAAAACAAGTTGTTGCTTACAACTAGAATTGCCCAAAATAGCAAGCTTCAATTCTTCAAGTTTATCACAAGTTATGCATATTCTGTAAACAAGAAACTTGCCATCTATGCCATATTCACCAAATAAATTGAATTTAAAACAGTAGGCATTGGTGCTAGACAAAGACTTAAGAGATGAAATTTCAGAAATCTTGTTCATAGCACAAGTCAAACTAATGAGCTCATTCAACATGATATAGCACAAAAGCGGTGGTAGGGATATTCTAGCTATCACCTCCTTATGCGTAATCAGCACCACATGAGCAAAATTATAAGCATGCAATTCGTCATATGGTTCTACAATTGTGGCACAAGGTGGTAGTTCACAAGAGTCATGCATAGTAGGAATATACTCACCAATTTGATCCTTTTCTTGCTGTAAAAGCAGATCTGCACCATGGTCATTAGTTTCCTCCTCAGAAGTAGAAATATCAAAACTTTCACCTGATAACGTTGGTATTTCTGCTTGTTGTGTCCCTTCTTCAAAAGTAACCTGAATAGAGCATGGAACAACAGAACTAACAAAATAGATTGGATTGTGTTAGTAGAATCATCGTCACATATGCTATCCTCTACTTCACTCAAATTTTCTTGTATTTCTTTCACATTCTCGGTGTGTATGCTCTCATTCAGGTTTGGTGCAGTGCATGCCACAGAGTAGCATTTAACTTTGTGTTAGCTTGAATTTTGGTTGATTGTCTTCTCTGTATCTTTCTTTCGACTTCGTGAAAGATTAAGTAAACATGACAAAGAATTGAATTCATTACAAGATATCATGATCTGAATGTCGAAATCTAGTCCAAAATAAAAGTTATTCATGCGAGTCTTTTCGGTCTCTTCTAACCCGAACATAAAGATCTATGTTGAAATTCTTGGTAGTACTCATCCTTTGTTTTACTACCTTGTTTTAGATGTTGCAATTCATTTAAGTAATTGACGGGCAACATATGAAGGGACAAATCTAGCTCTCGAATTTTCTTGATTTTGTCCATGTGCTAGGAATGTCTGATTTTTACTCATATAATCATTCCACCAAATAGCAGCAAATCCAGAGAATCCACTAGTAACAACCCTAACCTTATCATGCTCAGAATTTCATGTTTATCAAATGATTGTTCGATGACTAATTCCCATGTAAGATAACCTTCAGGATCATATTTATCACTAAAAATGGGTACGGTAAACTTATTTTTGGTACATATGCGATGCCGTTGTACCTTCCGTGGTGTTGAAGGTATGCTCGTCGTTCTCTGTATCTTGGAGTGTGAACTATCTCTTCTCCTAGGATCTTTGTTGGCCCAAAGCGCTTCTGACGTTGAGAACTCCGCCATTGTTAGTGAAGACAAGAAACAAAATCACAAGTATAATGTTCTATCACTACATAGGATGTTGACAAAAGTCGTTCAACTCTCAAACTTTAACCAAAGCTCTTACAAGTTCTTACCATGCAACAGAGTTGTCGTGGTTAGGCGGTATCAAAAGTTCTCCCAAGCTTGGATAAAGCGATTGCCAAGTGACCGAACAAACGTACGAGGTAGAATATGTGGAGCTTGGTAGGCTATGTTAATTTCCTATGCAATCTGATAATTCTAGATTTTGTAATGATAAGTAATGATCCAAACTAGAATTCACAAGCCCTAGTTGCCGATCTCAAAGATATAAGTGAATTTCAAGGCAACACACACGCAAAGATAGTGAAACTTAATGCAACCAATGGAATGAGCTAAATAAGAATAATTTCAGCACTAAAACTCGTGTTGCATAAGTTATGGAGAGACGCTAGCTAATTGCTTCAGAAAAGGTACAAGGGCACAAGATTGCTCACTACATAATACAATTGCACAATCTGAAAATGACAAACACAAATTAGGGTTTTGATCAATGTAGTCAGCCGCCACTATTCTCTTTTCTTTTTCTTTTTTTTTCTTTTTGGCCTTTTGACTCTTTCTTTCTCTCTTTTTTTTAGTGACTTTCGGCCAACACTAGTATGAGCAAAGTTTTGGAATCCCTAACTTGATATCACAAAAGTTATGATAGTGCAACGTATCAAAAGGAGCAGCCCCAAGCAATGTCAAATTGCTAGTCTCAATTGGGATCAAAGTATTCACAAAGGATGAATTGGTTCCCAAAGGTATGTACACTGATATTTTGGAACTTTTATGGTTGTAGATGCTACTGGACTCAACCAACTCAAAGGAACAAAGCTAGAACACAAATTGAAGAAACAAACCCAAATTCGGCCAGAACTATCCAATAAGGTTGTTGCTGCAATTAAGGCTTGAAAATGACCGAATCAAGCTTTCTTACAATGTAACCAAATGATGCCACTGTTCCAAGCTTTTAAAAAAAGTATTCAAACACACAATTTGGAGCTCATATGTAGAAGTTATGGCCAAAACACAAAGATGCACAGATTCAACAAAATTCAGCCGATCTGACCAAATCCGAATCCGAGTCAAATTTGGTTTGAAGGAGTCCGAATCACGAAGGACACCCAAAAACGTTTTTGTAGAGGACTCTTCAAGGATTCAGGAAAGTATAAAAACTTCTCAATCGGAGTTCGGATGTGAGAGTTACGATCAAAATACCGAACCAATCTGGATTACAATTGCAACTTGCTTCCCGAAATTGATGTCAAGATTAAACAACCTTTTAGACAGAATGAGATTTCGTGCCCAACTAGGTTTTTGTGGAGCTTGTCCCAAGGTTTCAGGAAAGTGCAAAAACACTTAAATCGGAGCTCGTATGCAAAAGTTATGAACAAAACAATGAACTGGACAGATTGGAAAAAAGCTACGCGAAGGAAAAACGATCAGCAACTAAAACAAGGACTCTAATGGATCAAAACCTAACAAAACTCACTAAAATACCAGATTGAATCTAAAGGTTGAATTTTTGTGGAGGATTTTCAATTTTGGACAGAAAACAAAAACTAATCTAGGGTACTGAATCTCTCACCGAGCAACTTGGCGCTCTGATACCACTTGATGTGACTTTGGGTCCCGATCTTTCGATGAGAGCGATAACTTCGATTTGGAGGAATTGACTTTGACGATTCGACTACAACGTACGACGATGATGCGCCTTAGCAATCGCTAAACCAACTCAGAGGGTTATTGATCTTGCCGTTAGCACGATCAACCTGAACACGAGGTTCGATTCCTGCATGCAACCGAAGAACAAGCAAGAACAATGGTAAAGCAATCTGAAATTGCGAATATGAATGAAAGATTGATAAGGTGGGGTTCTGAAACAAGGAGCTTCTTAGGCGGCTGTTGAGCACGTCTGGAAGACTCAAAATAGTAGCAATGGCTAAACTATCAAATAAACAAAACCCAAGTCCTAGATGAGGGTTTGGGAGGTTATTTATACTAGAGGAGCAGGAGGGGGCCTTCCATAGTAAAGGAAATCTAATACAACTCAAATCCAAAACACCAAGTCTTCTTTGACTCGAGTTTGACTCGGACTGGAAAAGCAACGTGTGGTTTTAGGCAGTTTTCGGACGCATCTGAAGGAATTTTGAGGTGGGGCCAGATCCTTTGGAAAGTAGACTCGAGATCTTTCAAACGTGTACTCATGGGCCTCCAGACTCCTCCGGAATCAAAAGTTATGGCACTTTAAAGTCAGTGCTGTTTCTGAGTTCGAATTGGACTCGAACTCGGACTGAAAAAGTGTTCCGGATTGTTTTACGTTTTCCCGCTGACTCGAAGGGAATTTTGAGGTGATCTCAGATCCGTTTGAAAGAGGACGACCAGGGCTTTCGTTCTTGTACTCATAGACCTCCAGAAGCCTTCTAGAACAAAAGTTATGGTCGTTTGAAGTTGATGCTGTTGCGGAGGCCGAATCCGCGAATTTGCTGATTCCAAGTCCAACTTGCGCATATGATGATTGTGCTTTATGCTTGGCATTTGGAGGTTCTTCTCCTTGGTTCCTAAGGACAATAAGATCATCACAAGAATTAAATAGCATTCCATTCATATTATCACTAATGGGAAGGCTTTGGAACGCATTCACCTGATAACTAAACTGTCGTGCGCGAGCTCGAATAACCGGTCCTTGTATAATAGCAGCGGGTTCAAATTGATGTGTAGATGTGGTTGTATCCATGGAAGTGATGTCCTCATCACATATCCCTTATTGTGATCCTGAAGATCCTAACATAAATCCTGAAGATTATAAGTTGTACTCTTTTTCCCTTAGTGAGTTTTTCTGAAGTTTTCTCACATAAAGGTTTTTAATGAGATAACCAGTGCAACATAAAGTGGGATTGCGATGTACTCTTTTCTCCATCTCCTTTTTCCCACTAGGTTTTTGAGTGGAGTTTTTAACGAGACATATGTATTACGCGGTATTCGCCTAAGGGGGAGTGTTATGAGATAAGGACTCTAAACCGTATTTGGTTTATGACTCTATCTCTTTATGGTGTGGGCGAATCCGAACTCCTCTTTCATATTGCTATATATATTGGGTGCTTCCCATTGTAATGGATCAATCTAATAAAGAGAGAGATTACCACCCCTATATTCTATGTGTTCTTGATTCTCAATTCGCTTATCCTTACATGCGTGCCGTTGATTTGAGCGGATGAACGACGACGTTTTACAACAAAAGTGAGTATTGAAGTTGAGTGATTCTGCTTTATTAGGATCATAATGTTTTGCCCAAAAAATAGCACCACAAAAAGTAGAAGCCAGAGTAGGTTTGAGTCTTCTTCTTCTTTTTTTTTGTGAGGAGGTTTGAGTCTATTTCAAATACTGGTTAAAAAGAAGCCTCGTGAAAATGGAAGTTTTAACGTTTGTATCTGAATTTCCGGCTCTCTCCCCGGAAGGTATCATTCTCCATTAACAGTCGTTGTTAGACTTGTTCATAGACGGCCGAACCGGCCTGGTTCAAGCTTGGGTCTGGCCTAGGCCTAGATTTTCCCCAAGGGCCCTGGACGTAGCACCCAAAAAAAAAAAAAGACTTGACAATTTTTTTTATGTCAGAAAGAAAAATCATTACTTTTTCTTGATTTCTGGCTAGTGTCGGCTTGTCCCATTCAGGCGCTTAAGAGCATGTACAATGGAGAGTTAAGAGTGTCTCTTAGCACATTCTTCTAAGCAAAAAAGATAAGCATGTACAAAGGACATACACAAGAGCCAATATGCTATTTAATACTGCTCCTCTCTAATTATGCCTAAGAGCTTGTGAAGAGTCGTCTCTTCACCAAGAGTCGACTCTACCATTTTTTGCACGTTTCCCCCTGCCACATCAGCGAAGCATGTCCACCTCATCACTAAGAGATACCATATTAAATGGCTTTGCACATGCCCTAATGCTTGTTTTTCTAGCCCTGGCCTGAAGCCCAGTCCGACCGCATCCTTGAACTGGTCTAGCTGCTGCACACCTAGTCTGGGTGACGCAGCTAATCTAATACTCCCTCCAGTTAAGTTTATAAGATTTATTTATTAAATAATTTTATCTATAAAGATAGGATATATTTTATATTCTAATGCAAAATTATTATGATGTTTTCTATATCTTAATAAATATCAATTTTTACTTTATATTCTCTATAAGCATACATTAAGTATAGGACTTTTGTGATAATAATTAGAGTTAATCTAGTTATTTTCCATGTACATCTTATCAACTTGAGGGGGGAGTAATGTTTTCGATTTGTTCCCGTTGGACCACGCTTGCTGTACGAATACCACTGAGAAAAAGTAGCACTGGCTAGTTGGCCGCTATCATACGCCATGATGCACCGTGACACAAGCCACACTTGCGTCATGCGGCTCTCGTCAGCAGGTGGGCAGTTCAATTGCCCTTTTGCGTGTGCGGGACAACGCCGTTGTGGCGCACCGGCTGACCACGATTTTTTTTAATAATACATGTTTAAATAAATTTATAAAAAAATATATGCTAAAATAAAATTTTATGAAAATGTACGTTTATCGCTTTTTCAAATATCAACAAAAGATCTGTCAGTATTTGAATTGGCAATAGAGTTCAATTCAAATGGCGACAGAAGTCTCAACTAAATTTTCAAATTTTAGTTTTGGATCACATTTCAAAGTGGACTGAAATTTGAAATTTCATTGAGATTGTGGAATTTCAAATGAAATATAGAAAAATTCAAAAAGCAAATTTGAAATTCGGCAAATTTGAAACCAAAAAACTGAAATTTCAGCGAAATTAGTCAAAATTGCAGTGATTTTCCACCGGTTGTGAAATGGTCTTCCAAGACTTGAAAACATTAGTAACAGATATGAAAAAATCATGCAAGCATTTATCTATATTTTCTATCATTTTGAATGCAAAATACTCATTATTTTGCACATAAATTCCAATGTTAGGGTTTAAGGTTTAGGCCGAGATACATTATGTAAGACCGAAATCCAAGGTAGGGTTTAGGCTGAAACACATCATTTAAGGTTGAAATTCAAGTTAGGGTTTAGGGTTTATATCAAAATACAATTTAAGGTTGAAATACATTATTTAAAACCGAATCTATGTCAGGGTTTAGGGTTTATGCCGAAATACAATTACGTCTAAAATCCAAGTTAGAGTTTAGGCTTAGACTGAAATACACCATTTAAGGCTAAAATCCAATTTAGGATTTAGGGTTAGGGTAACATAATTTGTATAAATATTTTTTATAAGCTTTTCACATGTATTCCTCACAAAAGATATTATAATTCTTCACAAAAAAATTGGTGTAAAATTTGGTACAAAAACCATGTAAGTCGGCCCAAAAAAGTGTAAACCAATCCAAAATACCGAAATTTTGGTCAAAATCTCCAAAATTTCACTGAAATTTATTGAAATCAATATAGAAAACGTTAATTTTCAAATTTTTTTCTCATTCCATAGGGATTTTGAATCTCGTCCCTAGCTGAAATATGAGATTTCATTGAGATTTTTTGAAATTTTCAACCTTGGTCTCAACCTTGTCAACCAAATGAATCCATGATAAAATAATTTATAAGCCAATTCATTCTACGACTAAATAGACCTTTATCACTATTTGAAATGGCAGCTGTGCTTTTGTCGCTATTTGGAATAACGATAGAGGAGTATTTTTGTAAAATTTTGTTTCAATATATTATTTTTATAAAATTATTTAAAAGAAATCTATTATTTAAAAAAAATCAGCAGACAACACCATAAAGCATCATGACTAGGTTTCCAATTGTGCCCTTGGCGGACCGCAGACGTCTAACAATGGCTTCAAAACGAACGGCTTGTATACTAGGAGCAATTTCGTCCAAATAGCCTTACAGCGTAGGTAGGAATGTTAAGAAAAGAAGAAGGCCTCCGAAGTACAAGGTTCAAAATTTCATTGGTTTTTTATGAGATCTCGCTTGCCAGATATGGATGAAATTTGAAATACCAGCCAAAGTGAAAAAATTCAAAAAATTTGAATTGCTACAATGATTTCGGTATATCTCGGTAAGATCTCGCTATAAACCGTTGAGATTTTAGACTTTTGAACTAGAATTTTATGTTTTATGACAGTATTTGATCGAAAATTGATCAATAACCCTTAAGAAAGTCATCTCCTATGAAAATTTATTGAAAAACTGAATTTTTGAGATATTTTTTAAAAACTTCAAAAACACTGTCAGGTTTTTGTAAAATTTTGTATGCTTTATCATGATGTGGAAAATTTATGGTATCATTCTAATATGTTTAGGATCATAAAAAAATTCAAAATAATTGAACTACATTTGTTATCTTTAAAAAATCAACAACAGAACGAACATAATTAGGACAGTAATCTTGTCAGGATTTTATAAATTTACTCGAGTGTGATCATAATGCAAAATTTTTATAAGAGCTTAATAATTGTCTCAGTACCATTCTATAAATTTTTCAAAATTTTTATATTTTTTGGTTTGCTCAATGAAATATATGTATGCATTGAACTTCATTTGTTATATTTCAAAAATCAAAAACGGAAAGAACATAAATGGTACAGTGCGATTATAAGAATTTTATAAATTCACTGGAGTGTGATCATAATTTAAAATTTTTATGAGAACTTAAGTATTTCCTTAGAACCCTTCTTCAAATTTTTTCAAAATTTTAAACCTTTTTTGATGTCCAAAGCAAATCTATTTATTGATCATGAGGCTTTCATTAGGATATGGCACTGTCAGAATTTTTAGAACTTCTTGAAGCATGATCATCATACATAAATTGTATAAAAACATTAATGATACATTAGGACCATCCATAAAAGTTTTCAAAATTTTCTAACATGATTTGTATCATTTTTCATTTGATTAAAGTTTGCCGGTAAAGCTTTTATGAGGATAGTAGCATTGTCCAAAATTTAAAAAATTTTAAATTTTGATAATCATCTCAAAATTTTATGGGAATATTAGTGATGCATCATAACCATGCATAAAAAAATTCAAAATTTTCTAATATGCTTTGTTTCATTTGTCATTTGGTTCAAACTTACCAGTCAACATTTTATCACGACAGTAGCAATGTTTAAATTTTTTATAATTCTTCAGCTTTGATAATCATCTAAAATATTTATAGAAATATCATTTATGTGTTACAAACCTCCACAAAAAATTTCAAAATTTTTTAATGTCGTTTGAGCTATTTTTCGGCCATACCGGTTGAAAAAATTATAGATTTGAATTTTTGTTTTTGTGGTTCGTCCGAAATTTCTAAATCTCGTCCAGATTTCATTCTCCGGCCACCTCCGAGATTTTGGGCGATACAAGATTTCAATCCTTGCTCCGAACTAGTGGGTATTTCATAAGAAATTGCTATCGACTTCTAGATACTGCGGTCACGGGAATAATAAATATCGAAAATATATATTAGAGTTAACTATCTATTTAGATTGCAAGAGTTTTTTAAAAGAATTATGCAGAAGCAGATTTATGGGTTTAAAGTTCCAAAATATATCATTTATTCCGAATAAAACCTTTGTTATTCTTGCATATCTTAAGTGTTTTGACCGACAATTTGGTGACCGAAGCACAGTTGAATGACATCGTGGTTGATCACGTATTATACTCAAATGTGGAGATGTCGTGTTATCAACTTTGTCCTACCGGTAGTGTTGTTTGTGTGTCTGTGTTTTTTGCGTGGTAAGTCAACAAAAAATATTATAGTTAAAAACATTGGCTGTCAATATCTTTGTAAATATGTAAATTGGATACATTAAAATTATATGTGTAAATTTGTCTTAAAAATACTTTCATAATATTATAATTTTATTTTATTCTTATATTATAATAGAAATTAGTGATCAAAGCTGTATTTTGGAGACCATATCGATATCTAAAATGAGAACTTACGGTGACCGGAGAGAGTATACAAAACAATGATTATATAATGATTATATGGGCACTAAGCATAAATGACAAGCAAAACAGATGTTACAAAAGCTATGCATATAAAACATGTCTCCTTTTTTTATAAGACAGATATTATCATATTTTTAAAAAATATTGACAAATACGCACATTTTAACTTGTTTTTAGGTCTACGATCGAATCTCTTCACTTAGTACTTCCTCACAGACCTTTTAGATATTTAGTGGTTCGTGGGGACGAACGAGGCGGACACATGGAGGAAGTGAATCAGGTCCACCGTTTATTAATGACATCAATAATGACACAAAACAATGAAGCATTAGCCGTGCAATTTACGGAAAATAACGGATGAACGGAGCACTGCTGCAAAGCTGCGAAGCCAGCACGGGCCTGTACATCATGGAAAGCAGTAAAACGAGAGATAATTTCCAGGGACCACACACGTGTTGGAGGATCATGCTCCCCTCAACGCAAGACGCCGAGATTCTGATAAGCTTTCTACATATAAAATTTCATGATCAAATTCATCATATACTAGAAGTTACAAAAAAACAAACTTGATTATGAGCAGGAACTATTCCTGTTCATGATCAAGTTTGTCTTTTTATTACTCTTAGCACAGGACGAATTTGATCATGAAATTTTATATGTAGATGGGGTCCCTCAATTTTTTCAGAATTTTTGAAACTTTTCAAGGTTTTCACCAAATACGCCGCTGCCTTATTTAACTCCACAACCAGCAAGCACAACGTACATCATACTATTTCATGGGCTCATAGCTACCAGCCATAGGCAGAACGGATCACAGTTAGTACTGGAGTACGGCTTAGTCAAGGGCAATGGAGGCCACGGAGCGGGGCAAAGCGAAGAGGGTTCCCCCGCCGCCGTCGTCGCCGGAGAGGACGAGCGATGACGAGCAGGTGGAGAGGTTCTACGCACTGGTGGCCAACATCCGGGCCATGAGGGCCATGTTCAAGGCGGGTTCCAGGTGCGCCGACGTGGGCGGAGGGGAACAGTGCAAGAAGCGGCAGAGGCCGCCGTGGAGGCCGGCGTTCGTGATGGAGGACTTCGAGGACACGCCCGGGCCCTCCGCTGTGGACGGCCGCGAGTGCAAGAACGGGAGAAGCGGCGTGAAAGCGGACGCCGCTGAGGAGGATGGCGAGGTAATCGAGGGGAAAGCGGTCGCCGTCGTCGTTGCCGCACAGTTCATGCCCGATAAGAATTGACCGCCGGACTAACTAGAATGTTGTTGCACGTGTATGTGTTTTTTTTTTTGTGTGTTTGAATTATATTTCCGGCTGTTTGTTCAGTTTAAAGCTTGGACATCAAAATGTACGGAGCAACCGACGCCACTGAAATAACTTTGTTTTTATCGGGGTGTTTTTTTAAGACTGTCGGGGGCTAGGCAACCCTTGATCGGTCAGCACAGTCAACCGGTCCCCTAGCTCGGAAGGCCTCGATCAAAGACTCGGATCAAGCTCGAGGCCGCCGACCTAGGGCGCAGATATCTCGAGCTGGGGCCCTCACGACTGCTTTGTTTGGGATGGTTCAAGGTCGGTGGCGTTCCTTGATCCCGTGACACGCCATCACTTGCGATTCGAGAACGTGGGATCGTGGAGTAATCTGGTATGTGGGCGGATCGGAACGGTTTCCACGGCTATCAATGTGCATGAAGGCCACGATCCGAGGAATACTCTTAACGCTGCAAGGAGAATGGGTATAAGGCGAGGCTTTGTAAACACTTAGGAGGATAACCCAACAGACACACACCCGAAGTTCAAGTTTAGACTTAGCATCGCCAAGATTGAGTCAGAACCCTCTCTTGTACTCACAAACATCGTGAACCACCACCGCAAGGTGACCTGAGTAGAGCTATTACCTTCTCGGGGCTCGAACCAGATAATCCTCCATCTCGTTCATTGTCCCTAGCTCAGACCATCGACCTCCTCGACCTCATTCCCTGCTCGAGCAAAGCGCAGTTGTGGTCCCATTTCTCATTGACCCCTACCTCATTTTCTGCGGTTGGCGATCCCGATCGTCGACAGCTGGCGTCCACCGTGGAGCCCGATTGCTTTGTTCATTCACGGGAAAAACTCCGAGGTCTTAGGAGCATGGCGTTTCCATCGGCGAACACTCTCGAAGCGTGGGATCGGACACGAGTCCGCCCGCATCCTGTTTCGCCTTCCCCACCACCGTGAGCAAAGACGTCTTCATGGCGGACGCCTCCGTGAGGACGCGGCGGCGGCGGATCGCGACCCACAAACTCCCGAGGATGCTCGTCGAATGGTCCACGTTGCGATCAATCCAGGCCATTACGGCGCCCGACGGAGGACCAGAGAGGCTCCTCCCTCGGGGCGCCGCCAGCGCTATTGTCCGGATCATGGCTGATCCCGATAGGGCAAAATCGAGCTCTTTGGCGGGCCTTGGCGAAGAACTCGATCGTGGCCGCAATCGAGGCCATTCCTCCGCAGCACCAAGTCACCGCTCAGGACCCTTCCCGAGAAGCGGCGACAATTCATCACGCGTCGTTGACGCACCCATCGGCCGCCGCCGAGGCGAGAAGCGCCTTCGTCTCGGCAACACCCTCGGCAAGACCACGGCATACCGACGCGAGGTGAGCCACACGAGCTCCACGCCAAGCGGCAAGCAGTCACGGGACTTTCCTCGACATTCCGCCCAGCGTCATCGCGCGACAGACCGCTGCAATACCTCCCGAGCAACTCCGTGCTCGGCATCATGACCGATCTCGCCAAGATCGAGTCGTCAAGGAGCCCGGGCTCGGATAAATGCAAGAAGGAGATCTCGTTGGCGCGATCGCTCCCGCATACACCGCCCCGCCTACGGTTGTGTGGCGACTCGACGACCTTCGTCGCGTATCTTTGGCTCGCTTTCGGTTTAAACCCGCTTTGATCGAAGCGCCGACGGAACCAAGAACCTCGACGAGTTCTCGTCCATCTACTCGACCGCCATTTTGGCGGCGGAGGTGACGAGTTGGTCATGGCCAACTATCTCCCGACCGCTCGACGGCGCTGCCGAACTCGCTCTTCAACCGAAGCGGTTCCTTGGTCGTGGCGCCAAATCAGAGCGCCCTCCGCCCAACTTCCAGAGTCATTACGAAGCGCCAGGAGGGAGAAGGACTTGGATCGCGTCATCCGGGGCAAGAGCGAGCCTCTTCGTGATTTTGTGCGGCGGTTCATCCGCACAAGGAACCCGATTCCAAGCATCTCGATGAAGCGCTTATCAAGGCCTTCAAGTTCGGCGTTCGCGGCCGCGCGCATCAAGACCTCGAGATCACGACAAGGCTCGGCGTCAACAAATTGTTTCGCATGGCGAGCAGTGCTGACGCGACGACGCCGTCTCTTTGGAAGCGCGACACGACCAAGGTAAGCTTGGTGCGAGCCACTCGAGGTGGCCCGCCCAACTCCAAGGGCGCCAACCAAGACACCCGCACTCAAGAAGCGGAAGCGTGACCGCAGGACCGGCGGAGGTCACCATGGGTCATCGTCTCGGCGGATGGCGGCAGAAGGTCCTTAGGTCCGGATCGACTCGGGGCGGACCCGACCTCGTCAAGGTCGGCCTCGGCCCCGCCGAGCCTGGCCGGCCCTAAAGAGGGCCGGCGGCTGGACCTCGGAGGACGGACGCCGACCGCAGGAGCCGAAGGGCGGTCGAGGGTACGACGAGGCGAATTTTGCTCGTTTAGGCGGCCGGCCACGACCTGCGGTCTGCAGGCTTGGCAGGAAAGCTTGAAGCCTTCTATGACGGACGTGGTGAGATGCCCGTGCTTCGAAGGATGACGACCGGCCGAAAGGGTGAATGCGGGTTGAGCACGGCGACCTTGACCTGGAATTCCAACAGTATGAAGCGCCGGATTGACATTATCTTGGCGGCTCGGCGACCTACGATCCAGCGCGAGATCAAGGTCTGCTTTCGGGCCATCTATCGGGTTACATCAGAAAGCCCGTCGGCAAAGATTGCAAGTGGGCGGGGCCACCATCACCTTTTCTCCTGAGGATGCCTTACAAGGTATGGCCCGAGACTTAAAGACCGCTTTAGTCGTGACCCCACCATCGGCAACACGGTGGTCGGGCGTGTCATGGTCGGCGGCGGACTCTCTTAATTTCTTTGCGGCGGAAGCACTCGACCGGATGCGATTCCCGGTCAAAGATCAAAAGCATCGCCATCCCTTCTTCGAATTGTTCCCGGAGCTCGACTACTCCCTTGGGGTAGGTGGTCTTGCCCGTCACCTTCGGCGGCTCGGACAACTTCCGCACCGAGCTGATCACCTTTGAGGTGGTCGAGGGCGACCTCCCGTACAACGCTATTCTCGGAAGGCCTGCCCTCATCAAGTTTATGGCGGCTAATCATTACGGTCATCGGTGCATGAAGCTCCCAGGCCCCAACGGCATCGTTACCGTGCGCGGTGACCTGCAGGCGGCACATGGCTGCGAGACCAAGGCCCTAGCGCTCGCCGGCATGTTGCCCCAGCAAGGTCCAGAGGTGACGGAAAAGAACGCCCGGCAGAAGGCGGCGATTCAACCCAGCGGGGCAACAAAGGCCGTGCCGCTCGAGGAAGGCGACACGACCAGGTGTGTCCACGTCTCGGCCGAGCTAAGTCCCAAATAGGAACTCGAGCTCGTCACCTTCCTTCGCGCCAACAAAGGTATATTCGCTTGGGAGCCTGCAGATATGCCTGGCGTTCCAAGGGAGCCTGCAGATATGAACAAAGGTATATTCGCTTGATAAACTCCTGAAGGCCGGCTTCATCCGCGAGATCGACTACTCCGAGTGGCTGGCCAACCCGGTCATCGTGCAGAAGAAGGGTGGCAAGTGGAGAATGTGTGTCGACCATACGGGGTTGAACTCGGCTGCCGAAGGACAATTTTCGCTTCAGCAAGATCGACCGGATCGTCGACTCCACCGCCAACGCCAAGATGCTAAGCTTCTTGGATGCTTACTCAGCTACCACCAGATCAAGTGGCGGTCGACGGCGAGCAAGATCGCCTTCATCACCCCGTTCGGCACTTATTGCTACACGACCATGTCGTTTGGTCTGCGCAATGCGGGGACAACATTCCAGCGTTTGATGACTAAGACCTTCGAGCCGCAGATTGGGTGAAACCTCGAGGTCTACGTAGATGACATCATCGTCAAAAGCCCATCCGGGAGCGACCACGTCCGTGACCTTGAGGAAACATTTGCAAACCTGAACAGGTACAAAATCAAGCTCAACCCCGAGAAGTGTGTGTTTGGCGCGGCATCGTGGAAGGTCCTTGGATACATGATCGGGGCTCGGGGTTGGTCCAAACCGGAGAAGATCGGCCATCGAGAAGATGGAGCCCCGACCTCGATCAAGCAAGTACAAAGCCTCACCGGCCGCATGGCGCCCTCGGCAGATTCATTTCGAGGCTCGGCGAAGCGAGGTCTCCCATTCTTTAAGACCTGCGCAAGCACGGGCTTTGAATGGACTCGTATAACAACGATCTTTCGACGAGTGAAGGTATATCCGCATCCCCACCCTCCTTATAACTCATGACTGGCGAGAGGTTGTCGCTCTATCTTGCGCCACCGCCCAAGCCGTGAGTGCCGCCCTAATTGCGAAGCAGGGCACAAAGAAGATCCAATTTACTATGTCGCGAGGTCTTACATGGCCCAAAGGAGCGTTATCCGCAAGTCGTAAACCGCCGTTCCGCTCTTCTCATGGCCTCGCGCAAGCTTCGACACTACTTCAAGCGCATTCCGTGGTCGCCCCGAGCAACTTCGCTCGGTGACATCTGCGCGAATCCGTATAGCGCGGACGGATAGCTAAATGGGCTATGGAACTGGCGGCGTTGACATCCGTGTCGTGGCGAACAGCTATCAAGTCACATGTGCTCGCCGACCGTGGTCGAACAGACGTCGCAGCCTCGCCAGGCTCGAGGTCGAAGAAGAGAAGCCACGGATCATGTTCTTCGACGGCTCGAGGTCCTTCAAATGCTCGGGGCCGATACTTATCCTTACCCAGGGCTTACTCAGTTGAGGTATGTAGTTCGTTTTGGCTTTCTGCGACCAATAACATGGCGAATATGAAGCTCTCTTGGCGGGCTTACGAGCTCGCAAGTCCTTAGGCGTCTGACGGTTGGTCGTGAAGGAGACTCGGCTCGTCATCAACCAAGACAACAAGGACTATCAATGCTCGGGGATGCAATGGCAAGGTATCTCGCCGAGGTCCGCAAGATGGAGAAATGGTTCCGAACTTGGAGCTCGGGCATGTCCCTAGGAAGGACAACTCAGGTCGACTTTCTCTCCAAGCTCGGCTCTTCCGACGAAGAGATACCCCCGACGTCATCCTCGAGACGCCGACGGCTCCATCTATCTCCGATCGAGGTCGTGCTTCTTTGTGGTGGAAGGTATTCCGCATGGGCCGAGCCCATACACGCTTCTGGCACGGGCGACTGCCGCCCGACCCCGCCAAGCGAAGGTGATTAAGCGTCGAGCAAGCTTGTATAAGCTCGTGGATGGCAAGCTCTACGACGGAATGTCTCGGCATCGACTCGGTGCATCTCCACGGAGGAGGGTAAGTATCTACTCAACGACATCCACTCAGTCTCGTGGGCGACTCTTCTTCAGACAGGCGATGGTCGGCAAGGCCTTCCGTGCTCGATATTATCGGCGACGGCATTACAGATGCTCGGGATATTGTCCGGACTTGCCGAGCATGTCGGTTTCACGCCGTAGAAGGTACACCACCGCCCACGCCCTTGAGACCATTCCGCTTGCACGGCCTTTTCGACTGGGGCTCGATATCTCGGCCCTTTCCCTGTGCAACCGGGGAGAAAGTTCTGTTCGTGGCCATCGACACATTCGCCAAATGGATTGAGGCTGAGCCGGTCTCGACCATCACTGCTCGGGCCGCTGTTCTTTTTTTCCGCTTGTCCGTGGTCACCAGGTATGGGGTCCCATGCAGAATTATCACTGACAATGGTACTCAGTTTACCAATGAATTATTCCAGGAATTTTGCGAGGACATGGGCACCAAAGTGTGCTTCGCTTCGGTGGCTCATCCTCAGAGCAACGGAGCGGCAGAAGCGCCAAGCGGACATATCGTCCAAGCGTCAAAAGGCGAAGTTCTGATGAGCTCAAACGCTACTGGCACGACACAGGTGGACGAACTTCCCACCGCCTTATGGTCTATTCATACATACCACCGTCGGTAGCAACAGGTCCACACCCTTTCAGCTCGTGTTTGGTACTGAAGCCGTCCTGCCTCCGGAGGTAACGCTGGACTCCACCAGGGTCAGTCTGGTCGACCACGTCGACTTCGAGCAAGAACGGTCTCTTGACCTTGCCCTCGCGGAAGAAGTAAGATGCCGCATCTACTACGATCGGCGCAGACACCGCAAGCTCTTCGCAGACATGCGTCTCGGTCGGTACGACCTAGGAAGCTCCTTGTTGGGGACTTAGCCCTGAGACGGATTCAGGTATTGTCCAGCACCAACAAGTTATCCCCGCGGTGGGAGGGCCCCTATAGAGTCGTTTCAACAGATCGCACGGGGGCTTACCGGCTAGCGATGCCCGATGGCAGAGAGCTTTCTAGCTCGTGGAACATAGATCAACTTCGCAAGTTTTATGTGTAATCTCTATACCTTTAAAGCTTCAATAAAAGGATATTCTCCGATTTCTATCATTCATGTCTTTTTCTTTATGAGCGTCTCTGTAATTTTTCTTCGGGCACGACTTTCGCATTCGCTCCTTAGTCTGGGTATCACGAGCTTTACGTTCACCCCCCCAGTGGTCGAGCTCAACGTAAGCCGAAACTCTTCGCAATCAACTCACCCCTGCGTCCGGTTTGAACTACAAGCTCGGCAATTTTGGCTATTGAGTGCGTGCATGGTCGTGGTCGTGTAGTTGGTGATTTATTCACGGGTTCGCTTGTTGCATTTCTTTTTCGCGAGTACTCCATCTCGATTCTGCAGTCATGGTCATTTGCTCGTTTTATACTTGTGTCCAAGGTCGGCGTTGTTTCGACCTTAGACCCAACGGGTGGCTAGGATGTAACATCTACGAAGCCACCTATGGATCTTGATCGCGAATAAGAAGCGCACACTTCAAAAAAGGTAACCCAAACCAGATTGATAACATTCGATGTTTTTACAGATCAAGGATGTTTGAGCTACAGATCCTCCATCTGCCTGAAGCTTCTCTTCTTTCGAGCTCGGCGACTCGCCCGCAGCTGCCGAGGCTTCGGGTTTGCCGCAGAGGGCCTCGTTAGTTGCGTCCGTGGCTCGGCGGCGTTAAATCGTTGAGTTGGGCCAAGGCGGTCTTCGCCGCCCTGCTGGCACGCCCAAGTTTCTCCTCCAGCCCCGCGACTTTGGCCTCTAGCTCGGGAGACGCCTTGGTTGAGGATGATAGCTCGGCGACATCCTCTCAACGCCGACCTTGGCACGCTCGTCGAGCGCCGTGGTCAGAAGTGATGGTTTGCTCTTGGCGACTTCCTCAAGTGCCACGACCTTGCGCTTCGTCGGCGAAGCGCTGGGCCGGGCGGCGGCTTATTCCTCAGTGGCCTTCTCAAGGGCCTCGATCCGGGCGCGAAGGGTCTCGAGCGCCGAGTCTGAAGAAGTTCGCTCTGCGGCGGCCTTCTCCAGCAGCTCGACCTTAGCGCGCTCCGCATCAAGGGCCTCGATCGCTTTGGTCGCCGAAGGCTTCGTGCTCTGCGCCTTCAACCCATGCTCGCGCTCGGAGGATCTGGTCCTCTCGAGCTCGGCGGCATGGGACACCTCCAGCGCCACCATCGTGCGACGCAGATCGTTGAGCTCCCGGTTGAGCCGCTCGATTTCCTGCCCGTCGGCCTCAATGGTCGCTGAGCTCGAGCGCTTCGGTCTCCCTTTCTTCCATGGCGTTCAAGATCTGGCGGAGCACATCGACATGCTCGTTGAGGCCTTGAAGCCCTCGGGTCACGCCGCCAACCGCCTTGAAAACAAGGAACACGACGGTAAAAAGTTGTCAAGAACACACAACTTAACGTATTCGGGGCATATAAGGAAGGTTCCTACCTCACGGAGTCATTTGTTGACGCGCGCCTGGAGAACTCCTCATTCATTTCGTCGAGGCGAAGTGTGTTGATCTCAAAACCTTCGCCAGTCCCCATGACCTAGGCCTTCTTCAATCACCGCCGGCACACCTTGTCCGGGGCCTACGGACGACGTCTTGCGCGGCAGCCGAGATCCTTCCACATCGGCCGCCATGTCGAACCCCCACCGAGGTACGGCAATGTAGCCGGGCCCGACCTCCGTAGTCAAGGTTCCGCCAGCTCGATGGCGGAGTTGCCGCGAAGAAGAAGATCCCACCCACCTCCGGGGTGGAGTGTTGTGTTCCCCAGGGGCTGGAAGTTCGCAAGCCGGGTCATCGGAGTGCCTCCCGTTGTCGAGGTCGCTCTCCGTGGCCCGGGGAACCGCGGTCTCGCCATCAGGCGCGGTCTTGGTCGGTGGGGCCTCAGGGACTTCGGTGACACGGCCGCCAACGATCGGCGGCGCCGCGACTTGAGGGGCCCGGACGCCCATGTCTCCCTCGATCTCGGGAGGATCGACGACCGCGAGGGTACCCGTCTCGCCGGTGCTGTAATCCTCGCTGATCGCAGGTTGGGGGTCCCCTTCGTCCGGGCTATCAGGGCCTTGGTCGAACCCTCCGACCAGGGCCCAGCTCGAGGCCCCAGAGAGCGCGCTTTGTCGAGAAGACCGGCGCAAGGCCAAGATAGGCGTCTGCCCCCTCCTCGGACTCGGACTCAACAATGTGCATTGTCAGAATGGGCAAGCTCGGGTCTCGAGCGCTCGAGGTCTGCAATCAAGGATAAGCACTAAGAAAAACACGGAGATGGAGCAGGTTGCAAAGCCAGGCTCTTACCTGGGTCGGTGGCCTCTGCCTCGTCGATGGCCGGCGATGGTCCTGTTGCCCCGAGCTCGGAGGAGGAATCCGCTTCCTTCCTCTGGCCTGGGGAGGCGAAGCTCGCGATGAGCCCGCACCGCCTGGCGGGGGGCTCGGTGGTCTGGCGGCGGCCGCTGCGCTTTGTTGCTGCCAAGTAAAGAAACTTTGTTAGGCTCTGAGAAGCCAAGGGCGCGAGCTCGGGAAATTGGCTATGATCGTCTTTACCGTGGCGCGGTCACCCCATTCGATGTGAGGCCTCTTCGTCCCTCGGGCGGTCGGCTCACCGTTGAGGAGTCTTTTCTTTCCTTTTTGCTCTTGCCCTCATCGGGCAGGGGAGCGATCTCATGTTGTCTTCCACAACTCTTGATGATCCTACAAGCAAGCACGGGTCGAGGCAAAGGCGTCGTATGTTACGATGAGGTCAGAGGTCATGGAAGGCTTACCTCGGGCTTTCGTCAGAAGACGTTCTTCGACCGGTCGCCGAGAGTGTACTCATACGCCGGTTTCGAACATTTCTGCATCCTGGCGCGACCCAGACTCCTTGGCGCTACTACTAACAAGAGCCATCGAGGAGGAAGAAGTACGAAGTCAAGCAAAAAGCCTTGTGGTCAAGACCTTACCAGATGAACTCGCGGGTTGAATCGTCGCGCCCCTCGATCTGGGAGAACGGATGTAACCTCTTCCGCAGGGAGACACCCGATTCGCGAAAGTCGTTCGCGATCGCTCGACCGGTGAGACCGCGTGTGGCGCAAATGTGGATGGCGGCGATGGCTTGCGCCGACGCTGAGGTCCTCGATCTCTGGGGTCTCTATCTTCCCGATGTGGCGGCTCCTTCAGATCGTAGCCTCCCGTTCTCCCCTTCTTGAGGTAGAACCGCCTTTCGACCATGGACCAAGAGAATCCGGCCAGGATCTTGGGCAGAGCCCACTTGAGCCCGGCCGCTGCGGAAATAGAGGCACCCGACCACGGGTCCTTCCGAGCTAAGAGGGAGAAGGCGGAAGAAGAGCGAGGCGTGGGAAGAATCCCCAGAACCCCTCGCATAGATGGGAGAAGACGGCTAGGGTGAGGACGGAATTGGGTACCAGGTTGATCACTTCAATTTGGCAACTGTCGAGGACGTCGGCCAGGAATTTGCTCTCCGGGGTCCGCAGCCCGAAGAGGGAATGCTGCTCGGTGCTGACGATCTCGTCATCTCGAGGACGAGGTTCGGTCTCGCCACCGGGCAACCGCCAGTCACCGATCCAATGTTTCTGTGGCCTCGAGCTCCTTCATCCTCGTGACCGACAAGGTACTTTTCCCCAGCTTGGCCATGGCGAAACGTCGTGTGGAGATGGAAAGGCGGTCTGCTCGGGCGAGAAGGCTTGGGAGGAGGGCGCAGAAGCTTTCAGGCTGATGATCCAAAGCTCGGGGTCTTCCACGGCGCTCTTGGGATTTAACCTCCTACGGCGCCTCAAAAGGCGCGCCGGGCATGATTAGACAGGCTCAATTAAGACCTGGGCGGCGGACTCGAAGCACTGCAGGTGTCCGCCGGCTGTTGGCATCCGTATCACTTCGGAAAAATCAAAGGTCGCCAGGTGTCTCGCCTGGGGTTCACTTTGCGATCTCCGCCCGACCTCGAACAAGGTTCCAAGACCTTGCAAGGGTTGCCGCCAGCGACCTGTTGGGTGAGGCTCGAGGCCGTCCTTGGTGCTACTTCTACGACCTTGAGCCTCGGGGGCTAGCTGTCGGGGGCCGGGCAACCCTTGGTCGGTCAGCACAGTCAACCGGTCCCCTAGCTCGGAAGGCCTCGATCAAAGACTCGGATCAAGCTCGAGGCCGCTCGACCTAGGGCGCAGATATCTCGAGCTCGGGGCCCTCACGACTGCTTTGTTTGGGATGGTTCAAGGTCGGTGGTATGCCCTTGGATCCCGACACGCCATCACTTGGCGCTTCGAGAACGTGGGATCGTGGAGTAATCTGCTGGCAAGGGATCGAACGGTTTCCACCGCTATCAATGTGCATGAAGGCCACGATCCGAGGAATACTCCCGAACGCTGCAAGGAGAATGGGTATAAGATCGAGGCTTTGTAAACACTTAGGAGGATAACCCAACACGCACACACACCCGAAGTTCAAGTTTAGACTTAGCATCGCCAAGATTGAGTCAGTAACCCTCTCTTGTACTCACAAACATCGAGGAACCACCACCGCAAGGTGACTGGAGTAGAGCTATTACCTTCTCAGGGGCTCGAACCAGGATAATCCTCCATCTCGTTCGTTGTCCCCTAGCTCCGACCATCGACCTCCTCGACCTCATTCCCCTGTTCGAGCAAAGCGCAGTTGTGGTCCCATTTCTCATTGACCCCTACCTCATTTTCTGCGGTTGGCGATCCCGATCGTCGACAAAGACTAAGGAAACGCTTAATTAGCTTTGAGCAGGATAACAATTCTAGTCAAAATCTATTGTATAAAACTTGGTGTTTCAAAATGCCATGAATATGCTTCAGAGTACGAGTCTTGGCGCCAAAAAATTGAAGTAGGGTTTTTGGCCACAGCACACCAAATGAACACTAGGTTCAAAGCGTGTCAACCGATTTGTCCCTGCAATCGGCAAGGAGAATGTATGAAATTCGCTCAAAGCCGATTTCGTGAAGCAATCGGCTTAGATCCGATTAGCTAGAAGCCGATCAAATCAAAATCGGTAAATCCAATTAGCCAATCAAAGCTAATTGGAGGGTAGAGGTAGATCGACTTTGAATAGGCGATGCGCAACAAAATCAGAGTAAATCGAACCGGAGGCATAATCAACGAAGATCAATAATCGATGGTGCGTAACTTTATTGATCAAGATCTGACTACAAGAAAGCTAAATTACAAAACTACTCCTACTCGACACTAAATAGATGAAAATATAGTGTTGGCTGATTTATTTGATTGTGTGTGTTGTTTCGCCGGCCCTGCCTATCTTTTATACTTTTTGGCCAACCGAGTCCTATTACAACACGTTACAGAGTACGACTCGTAATGGCCCTTATTCGGAGGGTTTTTGTCGGTGTTTCGTGAAACCGGCAAGTAAATTTGTAAGTCTAGAGGCCGCGCGTTCCCTCTCCTTAAATGGTTGACTCAGTGAGCCCAAGGTGTATACTGGTTCGGGCCGAACGTTCCTACTTCCAGTTCGTGTGGTGGTTATGTATTACTCAGGGCGTAATGGACTACACAGCGTTACAAGCGAGGGCCAAGGCCTGGCCTTGAGCACTCGTCCGAGTGGAAGAGCTCGGGAGCTCGGGAGAAGCTAAGGGCTCAAAGCTATAGGAGCATTCGAGCTGTGAGTGCTTAGGGTATTCGTCTATATGTTTGACCGATTGATCGATCAACGGATGGATCCGATCCCCCTCCCTGAGGGTCCTGCATCCCTTTATATAGGCGGAGGGAGCAGGTTACACGAGAGTTTGGAAAAGAAAAGTAGGGGTACGCTACGCCCGGGAGTCCCGGTCTTCGGTCTTGATGACTGACAGGTTCTTGTTTATCCCATGCTGGGTTGGTAGACATAACGGGCAGCGTTCCGTCGGGAAGGTGCACACCTGCTCTCTGTGTGCCTATCGATCTTCGACAAATCACACGCTGCGCTCTGGCGTTGCTCGAGGGAGCGCGCGTCGTCCATCGCGCGCCGACGGGTGAAGGGACCGGCGCTTGACTTCGGCGGCCCCCTGGCCACCTTGGGAAGGAGCCACCTGCCCCAGCAAGGCCGTCGAGTCCACGGGGCAGGTGACCAGCTCGAGGTCGACTGGAGATGTGGCGGGGATCGCTGAGTCGGAGCTCGTTGGGGCCTCGACCTGAGGCCAGGTCGGAGCCTGCGGGAGCGCCCGACCTGAGGCCAGGTCGGAGCCTGCGGGGGCTCCCGACCCGAGGCCAGGTCGGAGTCTGCGGGGGCGCCCGACCTGAGGCCAGGTCGGAGCGCCCCTGGTGGGCTTGATAGAGTCCGAGGATCCTTCGTGACCCAATGAAGCCCTTGACCGGAACTGGGCCTGAGACGGCCCATTTAGTATTTCGGCCAATATTCAGTGATAATCCCATCTTGCTGTGGGGTACCCCTGGTATAAGTATTCGTCAGTAGCCCTCGGAGGCTGGAGGCTGATAGCTCTTTGATGCCTCAGTCGACCCTAGACATGTATAATTTTTTTCTCCCCAACCGTACTTCATATCGGCCTTAACACCAGAAATCGAACATTCCAGCCATCAAATGAATTCTATCACCCTTCAATTTACACTCGACAGCTGGGCTTTGGTCAAGTTATTCCAAGCCTGCCAGTTCTTGACCGGCTTCAGCCTAGAGCTAGAGTACGAAACGCTGCCGCGGCGAGCATTGTGTTGGAGATAGCCAATGAGCTTCAGATTGAGAACTTGCCACACTTTTTCTTGAACTCTCGTCGGGCAGGCCAGTTTTCTGCTTGGTGGTCATCAATTGCAAAAGCTCTTTACCTAGACAGGATTCAGTCGGCTATTATCAATAAATTTCTTCCTAACTTTCATGAGCCGACAATAGTTCCTAGAAGTGACTCAAGCGAGCATGATAGTTCCTCTGGTTATACTAACTCTTCTATAGAAATCAACAGAGAGGTATCGACCTTTCAAACGATCTATTCTTGTGCCTAGTGCTGGCTACTAATCGACTTGTTCCTTTTGTAGACAAAGGCACTTGGCAAGAAGGCTGTTACGGGCCCATCGGGTAGTGGCCATCCCAGCAAACGGCCCCATCAGTTGACGGGCCTCACAGGCTACACTTCTGGCACCTTGGGGATTCAAAGTCCTTCACTATCGAAAATTGAAAAATAGCAGCATCCGAGTATGTATATTTTTTACCGATGGGTACATTAAATCTCTACTTCCCTTTATGATGCTAATCTTTGATCAATCAATTTCTAGAAAAGAAAAAGGCCAAGTCCACCAAGGTTCCTGCTAAATATGCTCAAAACCTCAAGAGCATAGTGCGGAGAGCTCACCTCGCATATTAGCTAATGGAGGGGTAAGCTATTTCTGATCAAAATTTTTAAACTCGGATGGCATAATCTTTGGTCAACTCATTATAGATTTATTATTATTCTCCAGTCGACTGTTTCAACATAAGTGGCCGATGTTTTGGCCTCCCTCAAAGGCGCATCTTTGGCAGTCCCGCCACCTCCTTCTCAGCCATTGCACTCGACTCAAGTGGCCTCCCCTCTCCCAGCATCGTCTGATCCGTTAGACTTGCTGGTATTCACTTTGGATGAACTGGTGGTGGAGGCTAAAGCAAGGAAAAAGAAATTTGATGAAGACACTCTAGCCCTCAAGTCCAACAAGGTAGCCGTTCAGAAGCTAGAATCAGCCAAGAAGCTCTTGGTGGAGGAACTAGCCAACTTGAACAAGCAGCTAGCTGATGGTTAAGCCAAACTTACCGCAACGGCTGCCTCCCTCAGAGACCAGAAGCACGAAATTGGCTTGGTTGTTGCGAATGTTAAGGAGCAATCAACCAAAATGGTCCCCATACCCGGCAGCACCAAAGCAGACCAACAAACTATCAATGAAATCCAAGAAACCATTGCCAAGGCAGCAGCTACGCTATCAGCTCGAGGGGCAAGGCTTCCCAGCTCCGGCTTGTGTATCTTCAATGTAATGCTTGCGGCACGGGTGGTTTTTGAAACTACTTTTGTAACACTTAACTTATTTTTTAATCGGCTATTTAACCAATTAAATGCTAATGTCTACTTTGTCCACAATTAATTCCATCGAATTACTTGTTTTGTGAAATGATACCCTACTATAGCCGATTAACATGCAATCCACACGCTAGGATAGTATTTCTTAAGTATTTCCCATTGATCACCTTGGGCAACACAGCTCCCTCCAACGTTTCAAGTATGTAGGAATTTCTGTCAACAAGCCAATTTATTCTGTACGGTCCCTTCCATGTTGGAGACAACTTACCGAATTAGTTATCCCTAGAGCCAATGGGTAGTATAGTTTTCCAAACTAGATCAAATCAGTTATCCCTAGAGCCAATGGGTAGTATAGTTTTTCAAACTAGATTAGCTTCACTGAAGAATTTGGGAATAACCCTTTTATTGTATGCCTTTGTAAGTCTTATCTTGTTCTTCCTAAGCCAATCCAATGTGGATGAGCGTAACTCCGCCAAGTCATCTAGATTGTCAAGCATTGAGTCTTTATAATCCTAAGCCAACAAATTATTTTGTCTGGTCACTCGTACTAAGTCAATATTAATTTCCACTGGCAATACGACCTCTTGACGATAAACCAGCTGATATGGTGACAAATTTGTTGATCCATGATATGCTAGCCGATGTGCCCATAATGACTCTGATAAAGTCGAGTGCCAATTCCTTAGTTTCTCATCAATTTTTCTTTTTATTAGCTTAATTAACATTTTATTGGATGACTTGGCTTGGTCATTGGCTTGAGCATAATAAGGTGACGAATTGAGCAATTTGATATCTAGGCTCTTAGTGAAATTTTGGAACTCCTTGGACATTAATACAATACCTTGGTCAGTTGTAATAGTTTGTGGGATACAAACTGATAAATAATGTGTTCATTGACAAACCCGATAGCCTTAACATTCCTAACTTTCTTAAGGGGTATAGCCTCAACCCACTTGGAAAAATAATCAGTCGCGACCAAAATGAACTTATGGCCTTTGTTAGAGGCTGGAAATATTTGGCCGATAATATCTATTCCCTATCCTCTTAACAGCTATGGTTTAATAATCAGATGCAAAGCTAATGCTGGTGCAAGTTGCACGTTGCCAAACTTCTAACAAGTCTGGCATCCCTTATAATATTGAAAGCAATCTTCCAACATCGTCAGCCAAAAATACCCCGTCCGCCTAAGTTCGATTTTATCTTATAAGCCAATTGATGAGATCCACAGATACCTTCATGCACTTCTCCCATCGCTATTCTAGCTTCATCGGTTCCAAGGCATCTCAGTAGTAATCCTTCCAAGGTTCTATAATACAATACCTTGTCTAGAACAACATATTTTAATGCATGTTGCCTAACCTTGCGTTCTATCGGCTTGGATGGATCAATCAAATATTCTTTTATCTTCATCCTCCATTGGTAGCATCAGCACATATTATCACTTTATCAACCAATTCAGGCATTATGCATCGGCTAAAATCTATGTATCCTGACGCCTACTAGCCCAACAAATTAGCACTATCGTTTATCTCTCAAGGAATATGTTCGATAGAAAATGAAGTGAATAGCTGATTGTATCAAGACACTACTCTAAATATTTGAGTAATATTTCATCGTAACATTGATATTCCCTTTTGACCTGCCGCACAACTAATGAAGAATCATCGTAAGCCTCAACAACATCTACTCCGATAGTTTCTAGCAGCTGTAGGCCTTTGAGCAATGCCTCATACTCTACTTAATTGTTAGAACATCGGCTATTTAGCCCAAATGCAAATTTGAAGCTATGCCCCTTTGGTGAAACCAGCACTATACTGATGCCATCACTTTCTTGACATACCGATCTGTTAAAGTACAGCTGCCAAGGGGCAATAGAAACTAGATCAGCAGTGGTTTCGCATCCTGTTATGAAATCAGCTATTGCCTGTATTTTTACGACCTTAGTCGATTCATACGATAGGTAGAACTCAATCAGCGCGTAAGCCCATTTACCAAGTCAACCACATAAAATCAAAGCTGATAACATATATTTTATGACATCAGTTTTGCAAACCACTTTACAAGCCAATGCTAAAATGTAATGTCTTAACTCTATACAAGCAAAATACAAAGATAAGCATAACTTCTCCACAAAAGGGTACCTGATTTTAGTATCTAGGATTGTAGTGAAAGACCAAGTCTGAATTATTCTACCTATGATAAAGAATTGTATGCTTTAGTTCGTGTGCTTGAAACTTGGCAACATTATCTATGGCCCAAAGAATTTGTTATACATTCTAATCATGAATCGCTGAAACATATTAGAAGTCAAGCTAAATTGAATAAACGACATGCTAAATGGGTATAATATATTGAGTCATTTCCATATGTCATTAAACATAAGAAAGGACAGGACAATGTGATTGTTGATTCACTTTCTAGGCGTTATACCATGTTATCTCAACTTGATCATAAGATTTTTGGTTTAGAGACCATTAAGGACTTATATGCTACTGATTTGGACTTTAAAGACGTGCATGAACATTGTAAAGAAGGGAAAACATGGAATAAATACATGCTGAATGATGGTTTGCTCTATTGTGCTAACAAGTTATGCATTCCAACTAGCTCTGTTCGCCTTTTGTTGTTACAGGAGGCGCATGGAGGAGGTTTGATGGCACATTTTGGAGCAAAGAAGACTGAAGATGTGCTGGCCACCCACTTCTTTTGAACAAAGATGAGACGCGACATCAAGCGCTACGTGTCATGCTGCACTACTTGCAATAAAGCTAAGTCTCGTTTAAATCTACATGGTCTTTACATGCCTCTTCCTATTCCTAGCATATCTTGGGAGGATATTTCTATAGATTTTATTTGAGGGTTGCCTAGGACAAAAGAGGGGGAGAGATAGCATATTTGTAGTTGTGGATCGTTTTTCTAAAAATGGCACATTTTATACCTTGTCATAAGAGCGATGATGCTACAAACATAGCTGATTTGTTTTTCAGGGAAATCGTTCGCCTACATGGAGTGCCTAATACTATTGTTTCGGATCATGATGCAAAGTTTTTGAGTCACTTTTGGAGATCACTTTGGAACAAATTGGGGACAAAGCTGCTATTTTCTACTACATGTCATCCCCAAATTGATGGACAAACAGAGGTCGTTGACCGCACATTATCTACCATGTTGCGGGCTATTTTAAAGAAGAATTTGAAGATATGGGAAGAGTGTTTACCACATATTGAGTTTGCTTACAACAGGTCAAAATACTCCACCACCAAGGTAAGTCCGTTTCACATAGTATATGGTTTTAATCCACGTGCTCCTATTGATTTACTACCTTTGCCCACTTCTGAAAAACTTAATTGGGATACTAAGAAGCATGCTGAATTTATTCTTAAGTTGCATGAAACAACTAAAGAGAATATAGAGCGCATGACTGATAAGTATATGATTGCTGGCAGTAAAGGTAGCAAAGAAATAAAATTTGAACCGGGTGATTTGGTTTGGTTGCATTTGAGAAAGGATAGGTTTCCAGAATTAAGAAAATCAAAGTTGATGCCTAGAGCTGATGGTCCGTTTAAGATAATTGAGAAAATTAATGACAATACATACAAATTGGATCTACCTACAGATTTTGGGGTTAGTCTCACATTTAACATTTCAGATTTGAAGCCATATTTGGGAGGAGAAGACGAGCTTGAGTCGAGGATGACTCTAATTCAAGAGGGAGAGGATGATGAGGACACCACTCCTTCGGATACGTACAACACAACTCCTCAAGATATGCAAGGACCAATTACAAGAGCACGTGCACAACAATTAAACCACAAGGTAAACCCGTTCCTCGCTGCTCATGATTTCTTGGATGGGTTGCTACTAAATTCCTGTGATGTCTTGTTGCTTAGGAATATGGGAGAAGAATCACAAGCTTACCTGGACGTCATCCCTCAAAGTCAAAGTCTAGTTGGAATCAAAGTCGAGCTCAACTCGGACTCGAATTTCGGTTCGGTGTCTCAGGACAGCACATCAATAAAACAACTATATCTAGGTCATACGAAGTCCGATTGAGGCGTTCTTGGACTCTACAGAGAAGCCCACAACGAGAGCTTTCTAATGGAAGTAGTTTCACATTCAAACTCCTTTTGGATCAATGGGAATCATCAAAACAATATGATATACAGAATTTGCCAGGTGTTGCGACACCTCCACTTGGGCCCAAAGGCCTTGTATGACCTAGGGTTGCACGAGACCCCCCTTGGCCCGTGTATTTGGAGTAGGGCTGCACCCCAAACCCTAGCCGCTACCCCTCTCATGAATTAAAACCTCGTAGCCATCATTGTTATGCTTTGGGTTTTGCTTAGATTATTCTGCCATTGCAGTTTTGCCTTTCTTCGGATTGTGGAACCCCAATTTCATGTGCTTAACACAATTCGCAATTAGAGATTGCTTCTTTCTCGTTCTTGTCCGTGTTCTCGATTTGCTTGCAGGAACTAGCCTTCTGGGCGAGGTCAACCGCATCTTGGCACGGTTGATAACCAACGGAGCCGTGGTGTTGCGATTGCAGGTTTTGATCGGAACTGATCAGAAGCCCGGATCATTTACTTCGAGTCCTCCACAAATCGAATTACCATCTACCTATCGGAAGATCGGGTCCCGTGTCGCATCACATCTCTCCTTTCCTTGTCTTCTTGGTTTGCCTGGACTCCATCTCCTATCATCTTCTGTGATCTCCTGACCGTCTGGACCTCTCATGCTCCTTGCCTAGTCTCGGTCATTCTCCGCCTCACCATGATCTAGCACCGTCGTCCTGCAACCATCAAACACAAGGAAAAACCTTTCACATAGCAATGCCCATAAAGATATTCAATGATTATCCTAAAATCATTAATCAATAATAATTTCACTCATAGATCATAGATCCGGTCTAGAAAAGCAACTAACACTCAAATTGCTTCAAATCAAAAATCTAATTTAATTCAAACTCAATTTCAAATCAAACCAAGCTCAAATCTTGTCAATTACTCATCACACACAAGGATAGATTTCCACATAGTCTTTCAATCTCCCCCTTGATGAGTATATTGACAAACATATGAAAAGGCATACGTTTTAAGTTTGAATAAGAGAGAAGAAAATAATTTGAATGCAAATCCAAACATGATCAAAGAAATGGAAAGCAAGAACATGACTAAGTTGACAACTAGAAATGATCTATGAAAGAGAGCAAAGATTTATAAAGATCATAAGAATTAAGATAAATCAAGATGCAAAATGAAGCCTTTTCTACGATTTACCCTCCTTTTGGCAATATAGGCATCAAGATGGCACTTTCTTTTCTCCCCCTTTTTTGTTGCTTTTATGCAAGTAATGCAGCCTAAGGGAGCTTTGAAGATTATCCAAGTGACCAACAAGACAAGTTATGATACCAAAATAAGTTATGATAAAAATAGACTAAGCTAATGCATGTCCAAGTGAAAATAAACATTTTGCTAGCAAGATTTAACTGAAACCATGTCATTTTTAGTACGATTGAACATGAGCAACACTTGTCATTAGTTTCAAAACTAGAAGCAAAGCCATTTAAAGGATCAAATGGAAAACCTAGAGTTCAATCTAGTCAACACTTTGGGGAATCTAGAAGTTCATATAAGGTCCTTCGAGCTTTTTTCTTCATTGTATACAAATTTTTCTTGGAATCTTTGAAAGACATAGCGGGGTGCAAATGTTTGACATTATTTGCATTCTTTACCCACATATTTTTTTATATTTGCATTTTTATAGAATTTTTATAGAAATTGACTCAAGCCATGTTCGATCATCTCAAGAAGAACTCTTAAGAGAATGATCTTCGTCATACACACCACATTCCAAATTCATCTCAAGTGCAATGAGAAGCTGTCTTGTGAATATAGTGTGTTGAGTCTAATGTGCATAAAATGAGTCAATTTTTGCTTTACTTTCATTTTAGTATTTTGATAAGCAAGTGAAGGACACAAGTATGAATCAACCAAGTTTCACCCAAGTTGCTATAGGGGCTCTAGAGAGCTCCAAAAATTCACAAATCATGGCAAATACTGCTAGAGAGGAAACTTGACAAGTAAACACAACATGTTTTCTCAAGTTTTTCTTTAATACTAATTTTTCAATTTTTGCAAGCTTAGCAAGATAAATGAACTTGGATTTATCTAAGTTATTAATTTTCTTCATAATATAGCATGGTGTATAAAATGAAACAAGGATCATTTGCATAATAGACAAAGCTCATAAAATGAAAATCAAGTCTATATACAATGCATTAGACAGATTCTTAAACTCCCCCTCAACATGTGATTCAATTTTAAGCACAAATCTGGTTCAAGTTGAGTTATTAGCAAGATTAAGCTCAAGAATGATATCAATTGAAGGATCCAAAATAACTCAATCAAAAACCAGAAACACAGAATGGAGAGAAGAAGATAGAAACTACAATCTGGGTAGCTATAGAGCAAAGAGAAGATAGTAGAGAACACTATAGCTTGGACTCGCTCTCACCTTCCCCAATGACTTGCTCTCATTCAAAACTATATTAGTTTTGATTAAATCTTCGTCGGACTTACCCAACTTCTTGCAGGTGGTATGCGGCATCAAGTTGATGGTAGCTCTTGCATCCACCAGCATTCTAGAGATCGGCTTGCCATTTATGTGCCTTTTCAGATATAGTGGCTTCAAATGCCGATGAGCATCACGTGGCTTCTCGAACACTACATCCTGAGCCCCCAAACATAGCTGGGCAAAGGTTTCCTTAGTTGATTCAGTTTTAATCTTGAACTCGGCTGGCAATGTGAACACCATATTGATGTCCATTGAAGGCATGTCATCCCAAATCATGGGCGATCCCTGGTCATCGGTTGAGTCTGTTTCTTCATCAACTTGATCTTTTCTCCTCCATTCCCTTTTCAAGGTTTTGATCGGTCGAAGCTCATTAAACACTTGGTCCCTTTGCTTTTCCTACTCAGCTTCCTTGATTTCCTGGGTCCTTAGTAGCTAGAGCCGTTTGCATTGTGATCGGCTAAGACTCGATGAGCACCTCCTTGGTTTGGGTTTGATCGGCTTGCGGACTTTTCCAGCCAGATCTTCTTTTATCACGGTGCTAGGCTCCACCTGTCCCTTAGCCTGATCTGGCAAAGAAATCCTTTCTTGGATCAGCCTCTTATACCTTTGGCCAAGATGATCCCAAATTGGCTCGAACAGCCTATCCTTGGCTGATTGCCTAGTCTAATCGTCTTGGGGGTAGTGCTCCATTGGGCATGAGTATCACGTCAGTAGTGCTACTCCCCTTTCCTAGTGGAACTACTAAAAAGGACACCTTCAATGTGCTCTTTCCAAATTCTCAGGCCAATACATATTATCTGGCCGACGAGGATAGTGTCATGGTCGATTGCTTATCTTCTCATATTTTTCTAACAACTAAGAAAATGTTGGCTTAGGCCTATTGATCGGCCTTCGTGGTGGTGACATTTCGGCCTTGTACCATCTGCCAACTTGAGGATCTCCATTTGGCTTGATGGTCCTTGAGTTCTTGCCATCCTAATCGGCTTCTATTTGTAATGAACCGATTGTTATCTTGAGGGTTTCACCACTGTCCGAACTAGATTGAATAACAACGCATCGAGCCTGTTTTGATTCTTCATATATAGGTTCTTTCCCCTTTCGCAAGCACTGCACCATGTTGATAGGGAATGCGTCGATGTCTACTTGCATGGTCGGCTCATTTGCAAACTTTAGCCAACCATCTTCAATAGCTTACTGGATCTACTGACGACAAATATTGCAATTGTTAGTATTATGAGAAAAAGAATGATGCCATTTGTAATATCTTCACTTCTTGATCTCATCAGCCGGCGGTATGACGTGTCCTTTAGATAATCGTATTATTTTTTCTTACAACAATAAATCAAAAATACGGTCACACTTGGACACATCAAATGCGTACTTGACCTTTGACTTGTTCTTAGTTAGCTTAAGCCATGAACAGATCAGGGATTTTTGGAACCCTTAACCCGTTCGGCTATATTTACCTCTGCTTCATTGTCTTCAGAGGACTCACTTGAACAATAATCGACCATGTTAACCTTGGCTTTTTCCTTATTATTAAAATTTATTTTAAACTTATCCTTGAACCCCCTATTGTAGGGTATCAGCTTTCTTGAGCCGACACACGATGGAGAAGGTGACTTAGATCGGTGAATTCTTGTCCATCAAATTTTTCTTTAAGCGCAGGGAATCAACCATTAGAAAGCCAAATCGGCCAAGTGATTATCAAGTAACGTGACGTTAAAGCACTGATTTCAAACTTCCCTAAACCTTTTAATGTAATCAGTTATCGATTCCTTGAATTTCTACGGACGAAGCTCGCATCTGAAATCTTGAGTTCCAAACTACTAGAGAAAAAGTACTCATGGAACTGGCTTTCCAAATTTTTCAAAAAATGAACCGAATTTGAAGGTAAACTGTTAAACCAGGTGAAAGCAGCCCCTGATAAAGATAGTAGGAACAGTATGATTTTTAGCTTGTCGAACTAGGCAGCCTCGCCACATTGAGTGATAAAACGTTCGACGTGCTCCAAAGTTGTGACCAAATCATCTCTAGAAAACTTGGCAAAATCAGGAATTTTAAAATTATGTGGATAAGGCATGCGATCTATATAATCAGGGTATCATTTGTATGCACAATCAATTGTCACCCTAGATTGGTTCACTATTAGTTGGTTATTATTAGAATCAACATAGGTTAGTTAGATTGTGATTATTATGTATTAGTGGCTAACGGAAAGGAAAAATCATGTTTTAGCTTAGACGTTTTCTTATGTGGCCCTCCATGGACTCTATACACTTTGAATGCACTATGTGATTTCAATAAACTTAGCTTCAGACATTCCACTAGGTACAAGAGAGTTATCTATGGAGAAAACATGATTACATATCGATTAGTTTTCTGATAGGCTTCAAGTCATGGCTGCCCGTACGTCATGGCTGCCCGTACGTGAGGAATCAACGTAGCCAACCCGATTTTTTCCTAGTTCAAATACAATTAGAACCCAGTGAAACCTACGCAGGGATAAAGCCATGGTTACTCAACCTAACTTTGAGTTGTGCGTAAAGTACAAATCAAAGTACAACATGTAGGGCAGCACTTATGACAGGTTGTATAGTAGAACTATGAACTGCATATCGTGTTGAGCCAGCGATGCCTCTATCACATAATCCTCAACGTAAGTAGCATTTTCTTTCGTTGTTTGGCTCGAGACTATGCGTGGGTCGAAGAAACCCATCGATTTTTTGTTCCTTTTCGCTTCAAGGATCATGTGTCTATATACACAAAAGCAAGGAGTTATATGATATTTATCGATAATACACGGATGTATATACCATGGTTGCACACACTTACAATGTCCAGAGATTGAACAAGTCCTTGAAGTCGACCGTGAAGAAGCCCCAAGACGAATGGTTGAAAAATGCCCATGCTTGAAGCTGATCGATAAACTCGGTATTCGTGTCGCCTCTGGCTTTTTTGCTTCTTCCATGTACGAATCATGTAATCTAATGGATTCCTTTGAAAGTTGTTAGAGGCCCTCTTTCATTAGTAAAGGCTCTCCTAATTTGAATTTCTAAGCCAATGGGGCATATTCATATTTCTGCTCCTCCATAATTTGCTTGGATTTCGCCTTGTCTCCCATTTTACTTTTGATCGTCTTCACGGGAGAGGAGACGACATGAAGTGTTTTAATGGCCTGCACTGATGCTCTAGGCATGATAGCCGATTGTGTGGGCCGACTTGGTGTAGCTGGCGGCTCCAAAAGCACTGGTATCTCCACCGCAGCAGTGGATCATGTTGTGCATGTTGCTCCGATGCTAGAGGACAGTCATCAAGTAAGATGTCCCTTTTGTACCACTGGATGAATGTATTAACGGTATGCCCTAGTGTCTCGATCTCGTCATTTAGGGGCATCTCTGGTGGGATGGGCTTGAAAGGTTCATTCACGCAGTCTACACTGAAACTCTTGTCGAACCAACTATTGCTTGCCTTCAATTTCAACAGTTCAACCACGATGACAACTATGCGTATTTAAACTTGCAGCTCGAGAACAAAGGTTTCTTCAAGTCATCCATGAAGCCTCAAAATTTACCATACTCTTTGTCATCACGGTTCCCTTCTGCATCACACAACATCTGATCTAGATTGTCATCCTGCAACCTATCCTCATTGGGAGCACAATCGATATCATCCAACATATCGTCGACTTCATCGATGATGTTAGCACTGCCTACTTCCTGTATAATCTGCTCTTCACCGTGACTAGTCCAACATGCATACCCCCTTTTGAAACCTGCATAGAATCAAGTGTGCTTTGATCTGGGTTGAGTTGCCAAATAACCTTAGATTGTCACAGTCAATGCATGGATAAGACATAAATTCTACCCCCTTATTAAGCATATCCTCCTCTGTAGTTCTTCTAAAAGCAGACCCACTATTAATGTACTCAGCACTAGCATAGTTCACAGTGTACATCCAACTTCGGTCCATCTACATGTGGTACATATATAACAATAAGTGTTAAATAATGAAGTGTACATTAGAAGATCTAGCTACAACTAGCTAGCTTCCTACATAAAAAAGAACAAAATGGATCTTCAATTCTCTCTTTTCCTAGGTAGCAGCTAGCTACATCTTCATAATAATACCATTAGAAACAATTGCTACTTTAGAACACATGCAAAGAATAAATAGATCTACACCAACCTAGATCGAAACCAATATCTTCAAAATATTCTCTACCAAGCAAGATCTTTGATCAATATAATGCAATTAGAACCAAATACTAACCTTAGACCACCAAGAACAAAAGGATCTACAATCAATCTTCCAAATCTACAATACTCCATGCACCAGATTGCCTCACAATCGCATCCACATCAACAATAGCTCAGGAAAACCTAAGCGGGTCGAGGGCCTCATGGCTCTCTGTACTTATTTCTAGGAAATGCTCATCACGTATGGTTCTAACCAAACACCATCAGAGATAACACCTACAAACAGACGGTTCCAGCCAAAAACCATAAGTGAGACATCACTGACGGTTTTTGACTATAAAGGTGAGTAATAGGTGTTCACATCATAAACAAATCTAGCCACAAACCATCAGTGATAACAACCATACTTATTACTAACAGTTTTTGGCTAGAAAGATCAATGATGAGGATCATATCACTGATGGTTCTAAAATAAAACCATTAGTGATAAGTGCCATAGTCATCACTAATGGTTTTTCTAATATAACTATCTATAATGTTGTCCTCATCATTGACCCTTATAACCAAAAACCATTAGTGATGTGTATGATTGTTATCACTTATGCTTTATGGCTATAAGGGTCAGTGATGAGGGTCTAATATAAGTCTTTCTATAGTAGTGAGCTCAATTGCTTCCCCTCCGATGACTTCCTCCTTTCCTACTGCCCCACTAATGTTGGCTTGATCCCCTATCCAATGGTAGCTTGAGCACGTTGTATTCGCCATTTCCATGGCCAGAGCTTGCCATATCTATCAATACCATGGCTGAGGATGGCCAGATCTGGTATCTGTTGGAGGATCTGTTCTGATTTGTTGTGGCCTTCTCAAATTTGTTGTGGATATGTTTCTCGGTAATTAATTTTTTGTTGCAATATTTTGATTTCATGAGTGCAACAATCACCAGCAACCATTGGAACATCAATATATTTTTTTGACGTAAATTAATGGTTTTAATTACGGTCTTCATTAGATGTGATGTGTCTTCTCCAATTCATTTTGTTGCAATGTCCCCCAAATTGTTGCACACATAATTTTAGAATGTTGTATAGGTTATAACATATTCTATTATTGTTTAAAAACTTCCATGCTAGTTTATCAAGTATATCTATGTATACGAATGAAATTATATATCTTCAAATTAATTTTGAAAAGAAACTATACCCTTCTCCCCTATTTTCTTTTATATTTAAGAAATAATGCTGAAGATGATGAACTTTTTTGTTGCATATGTTATTAGATATCTTGTGTAGGAATGTATCTCTTCATATCATATGTCTAGACTTTAGTCGTTCCCTTAGATTAAACAAGAAAAAATACTTTTAAGATTAACATGACAATGAGCTAATGAGGAGAAAGTAAAAATATATCTTTCCTAAGTAAAGGCTTAGATGCTTGACCAGGTGGGGGGCGTTTGATGCATGACATCATGAATGGTCAACTCCTTGTCAATGACAGTTGTCGGCATTGCCCATCGCCACCATCCCACACACATCCCTCCCCGCATTGGCGCATTCCTCTGCTCTAGATCCTCTCCTCCAACGTACACTACAACAACCCACACGTAACACTGACACGTTGACCACCCGCACCCAGCTAGCACTAGAGCACCACACATGACATGCTCTCAAGTAGTCACGCCTTGACATCCGTACCGTACATGTCTCTCCTTCCCATATAAAAAGCAATGGCCCCATAATGCTGTTGGAGATATGCCCCAGAGGAAATCATAGAGATGATTATATTTCTTTATGTCATGATTAATTATTTTGTTCCTTGAATATTGTCTTTATTATTTATAAGCAAGTATGTGACTTGTTTGTGAAACTCTATTATGACTTTGTGGTGATTATTCTAAAGTGATCCCTAATTGATAAATATATAAATAGACTAGCATATGTATTGATTGATAACCATGTATCATAGGTCATAGATATAGAAATATCAAACTAATAATATAGATATATGTTAGAGAACATGGAGTTGGATCAACCCACCTTGACATATTGCGAGAATGTTGTAATCTTCATGTCATCAGTTGATCTCATATACAATGTGTATGCTATACCCTTAAACTTGAAGATGGAGCATATACTCGAGATGTGTAATGACTTACTTAAGGGCAGGCAAATGCTACTCCGTAAATAGATAGTTATAAAGGTGGCTTTCGGGTTTGTCATGAAGCATGCTGTGAAGCATGGTCGATCAAGATGGGATTTGCCCCTCCGTTCAACAGGAGAGATATCTCTAGGCCTCTCGAGTGGCCAGATTCCAGAAATGCATGGCCATGCTACTCACGGTTAAAGAATTAACCGTAGTTGGTGATTTCGAGTCACGTGATCGAGAAAGAGTGGTCGAGCTAACTAGACAAGGATAGCATATACTCGCCTTGAGTTTACTGATATCATGAAGTAAAGGGAAATGAATATAACTAAGCATTGTTTGGGTTCATCCGATGTGATCTTTACATACACTCAGGAGTCGGCACGTCTGGTTAGAGACCACTACCAATTAATGGTCCAGTAAGAGTACTCAAGGCATGTTTAGATATATGTGAACCTATAGGATCGCACCGTTAAAGGATTGCGATTTAATTCAGATGATAATCCGAATTTTGATTGGTTTTAAGTTCCTAATGAGCCTCCAATGTAGAGCCCATTATAGAGCATCTATTTAAAGGGAGAAAGTGCTGGCTTTAGGGTTAAGAGACACAATAGAAATTCAGAATTCTTGAAACACTAGCCGCCACCCCTCCTTCGCTCAAAACCACGCAGCCAACGCTAGCACTCCAGCGCGTGATGTTCCTACCCCATACATGTGAATACTTTGAAGACATTGCTGCAAAGCTTCAATGCTAGGACGATCCGCAACCTGCAATGGTCAAAAGTAGCTGTTGGGGGAGGCGCGGGGCTAGTACGACTACATGTACACCACCGCTCTACATCAACTCTACTTCTGCTACGAGTCTGCATATCAAATAGTAATTCTGTAATCTATAACTCTTACAATAGTTCTTTAGTTACACGATAAAAAATTTTGATTTTACGTTACCCGTTCCCTAATAGATGCACCACAACAGCGCGTAGCAGAGTATGTCAATTTTCTAATACAGAAGTGAACCATCTATCCGATTCCCTCTGTTCTTCACAAGGTAAGAGACGTGGCACATTTTGCAGAGGAATCGCGCGGATTTGATCTACTCGGTTTCACCTTTCCAAAATACCCGTTTACTTACCATCATTAATAGCATTGCCAGCTGTTGCCGGGAGCCGGTCGGATCTAATTTCCCGTTATACCATACATTGCTCCGTCGCTTATAAATTCACCGGCCGCTTCTCCCTTGCTCATACGTTCACCGTACGGCGCCCTAAAAAATCCATAAAGCGACAGTGCATTGCAGGAAAGAAGGCAGTCATGGAGGCGCATTGCAGTGTGTACGGCGCGGCGGCGCGGCGAGGAGCCCAGAAGGCCGCGGCGGCGTCAGCGGTGCTGTTCCGGCCTGCGCCGCAAGTGCCCGTACCCGCGTCCGGCCTGCCGCATGCGCCGTGTCACTACGGCATTGAAGGTTTCTACCGGTACGTTACGCGAATCTCATGTGTCCTTTGTTATCCCGTGCTACCTTTCCAGGCGATTGCATGATTACTGATGGTCATGAATTGTGGCACGAATTAACTGCTGTTGTCTTTATCGCAGTAGTGGCTATGTCGGATATGATGCTGAACAAAGCATTTTGGTACATGAGGTACTGTTGCTGTTCTAATTCTTTGGATGTATCCAACTGTTGTGCTTCAGATCTTTCATTCATTCTGTAGTTTTCAAAGAAAGGGAAATCCTTCATTCTATTCCTCTGTTTGCTTCTTCGTACAAGTATGGCAATTCAACATGACTTCTTTTCTTTTGTCAAAACTGAGGCAAAAATTAACCTAGCCCGTCTTTTACTAAATATATGTTTTTTAAAAAAATCCATAAAGTCTTACATATACACATTTAACCATTGATTTTCTTCATTAGAAGTTAGTACAAATTGGTGAAAAGTACTATTTTTTACAAATCTATCAATATTATTTTCATGTATATTGGATCTAAATATTTTCACGTACATTGGATCTAAACATTTTTTGAATTTTTTTGAAAAGTACTATATTTTTTGAAAATTAATGTATATTGGACCGGTAAAATTTTTTGAAAAGTACTATATTTTACTAATTTTTTCAAATTTATCAATATAAATGTTAATATTCTCAAACGACAGCTATTTAAGTATTTCACTGGTTCATCATTTTTTTAGATCTATTTCACTGGTCCATTTGAGCTGTCTAAGGCCTCACCTGCCAACCAGCGTATTGTCCAGCGTACTCGCAACCATTGTAAAACTTACATCTTTTGTCCTCAACTTTCCACTAAACCCGTACAACGCAGTAACATTGAGCTTAAGTTAAGAAGGATGAATCAACGGAGAAGATTGCAGCTGAAAAGCTAGCGGTTCCAAAATTACATGCAACTTCTAAGTACTGCCAAAATGATTCAGCATCTTGCTGGTGCTCAGGCAGTACCAAGAATCTTCACTTGCTCTATACAGTACAATGTACTCCATCAAGATTCTCAACCGATGCTTATTTTGTATTGCAGATAATTGATCCAAGATCGATGAGACATAATCCCCTGTTCTCTGGACCACCTCCTGAACGTCCAGAGAACCCCATGATCCATGATCCACTGTTCGGGAAGGCTATCCCGACTGACTGTCTCGTTATCACTGCCCTCTGTCCAGCATCAACTTGGGCGAAAGGGAGCGATCGCGATTCCGGCGAGTTCTGCGCCGCGCCGCCTGTTACCCGGGTGGAAGTTCGTGGTTGCCTGGATGGAGATCGTCAGAGGCGCCGTATTCCTGCGAGTGCTTGAGCCTTGATTAAGCATGGTATAGCACCTGTACATACTCAACCTTCCTAGGCTAGTTGAATGAAATAGGTGAACAGAATATAAGGCCTCGTTTAGCGCGCAGGAATTTCACATGAATTTTACAGAAAATAGTTCAAAGACCCGCAGGAATCGAAAAAATTTCTTCCTTCAAAACGAGGCCTAAATTTTTTCTCTAGAAATGATTTGATTGTAAAGATAGTTTAGGAATTGGGTTTGTCTAGTTTAGATTGAATTGATGATTTCTGGTGTCAAGTATTTGTACATATCCATATATTTCCATTGTAAATAATGGAACCTCTTATGAAGTGTTTTCGTTTCTCATGCATAACGGATCAACTTTGTTCACAGTTCGACGTTTGAGCCAGTCAGTAACTCTTTTTAGTGTTGGTAGTTTTTTTTTTTTTTGATAAAGGAAACTTTATTAATCTTCAAGAACAATACATTCGAGAGTGAGAAAAGCTATGTGAGGGATTGACTTTATTCGAGACGGGGTTCAAACCCATTCGATAATGACATATTAAAGACCACACACTCAAACGGCAGTTTTCACTAAAACATGCCTCTAGTATTTGCTAACGGATGGGCCACAAGGCTACAATATACATTGTGAGTATAAAGTATAAACCATTGTTAGGAATCCCTTGTGAAAGTTCTGTCTCCATACATTCTCGTCTCAAATTACGACAGTTCTGTACATATCTCAACCATTAATCCAAACAAAAAAGTGGCCGAATTCACTAAGCATGAAAAGATTATCGACCTGACCTTATGTCATGCAAAAAGAAATTAAAGAAAAGAATGATAGGTAGACAAGACATGAACTTCACATGCATGCCAGAGATGAACTGTACGCCCGTGGGCATGCCAGTCCCTGGCTGGCAACGGAACGGGTCCTATTTCATTCTATGCTGCTTAGTACTGAACAGAAAAGTGGAAGGCAGTCATGGGGCCTGGAAGCGGAGCTGTAGTAATTAACAGATTTCGGTAACAAAAACTCATGCCTTTCCCTTATGTCTTGGATTGAACCGATCCAGCCCTTGGTGATCCAGAAAAGTGAACCTGTTCTTGTGATCTGTCTATTCCCAACTCATCTCAATTCAATCAATTGCTTCGATCCGCTCCGTATTTGCCGGGAGTATCAACTCAGAGGATTGTGAAAGTGTTTAGACATACCACTGGGCTATTCGCGAGGACACTAGACTTGCTAATGAATCATTCACCCAACCGTAATCCGTAATCAGTTAATCATCTGCGATTAAACTAATCCATGCAATAGCTTACAAGAAACCAGGGTTTAAGAAGCCGGGGTTTCGCTGAAAACAGAAAAAAACCACTCCCAGTATTTCCTTATCAACCTATATATACAACATATTGTTTCTGATTGCTTTTAGTGTGTAACGAAACTTTAAATATCCAAAAGCCTTTAATATAAAAAAATGAAATGGCAAAAACGGACAAACTTTTGCGAGGCACACTCGAGGGACCATTCTGTCTTTTGTGTGAAAGCAATTTATCATAGGGATTTGATAAACATCAACCGGATGTTTTTTTTGTTGAAATCACCCAAATCTAGAACCATTGGATCATTTGATTGGATCATTTGATCCAACGGCCCGGTGAATTTGGATGATTTGATCTAACGGCCCGGTGAATTTGGATGATTTGATCCAACGGCTCGGTTATCATCGCCCATGCATGAGCAAAAGGGCTACGTGCATGCATCTGGAGGGCATAAAAGAAGGAAGGAATGCCTACCGGAGACAAGAGGCTGCACTGGAGCATCCAACAGTTGAAAATTTGGATGTTTTTTAGAAACAAAACAACCGGGAGATGAGTAGACACTCCCTTTATCATATGCCCAAACCGATGAAAAAGGGGCATTATTTTGAATGCAGCTACAGGTAATGCGAATAAATGATAATTAGGAGGGACATGCTGACCGACTTACCGCTAGAAAGGGCTTTCTTCGTCCGCTGCTTTAGTCCCACCCCTGCCGGTTTTGGGGCCAGTTGGTATATATATGAGTTGAGGTTGCATACTTAGGGTGTTTGTCACAGCTTCAGCTTCACTAAAATCTGTAGAGTTAATGAAACAAGATATTTCTAGCTCTAGAAATTTATAAAGTTGGTGTTGAAAATATGCTCTAAAGGTAATTATAGAGATGATTATATTTTCATAAATATTCATAAACTATGATATTATCTTTGAATAACTTCATGGATATTGATTAACAAGTACGTAACTTGTTTATGAAACTCTATATTCATCTTTATGATGTTCATTCTAAAAAGGAGTTCCTAGTCGATAATCATATGAGGACACATATGAGTAGACTAGCATATTTACTGGTCGATGGCCATGTTTTACAAGTCATAGATATGAAGATATCAAACCAATAATATGGGCACATTTTAAAGAACATAGTGTTGGACATCGACCCACTATGAGACAATGTGAGAATGTTGTATTCTTTCATCTCATCAGTTGGTCTCATATACGATGCATATGCTATGTCATTCGACTTGAGATTGTCGCATGTTCCCAAGATGTGTAATGGCCTACTTAGGGGACGTCAAACGCTGCTCCGTAAGTAGGTAGTTATAAAGATGGCTTTTCGGGTTTGTCATTAAACATATTGCGAGGCATGATCGATCAAGATAGGATTTACTCCTCCGTACAATGGGAGAGATATCTCTAGACCTCTCAAGTGGTCGGATTCCGAAAAATGCATAGCCATGCTACTCGAGTCATCGAGTTAACGAGTTAACTCGATGTATTTGGGCAATCTGAGTCCCGACATCGAGAAAGAGTGGTCGAGCCATCCAAACAAGGATGGTTATAACGCGCCTTAGGTTTGACCGATATCATGAGGCAAAATTAAAGAAATGCATATAAGACATTATTGAGATTCATCCGATCTTTACATGTACTCAGGAGTTGGTAAGTCCTGCTAGGGGCCACTATCAACTATTGGTCGAATGCTTGATGATCGAGTAGAAGTACTTGATGGTCGAATAGGTGTACCCGATGGTCAAGTAGGAGTACTTAATGATCGATAGGGGTACTCCAGCCATGTATGAGTGCATGTGAACCTATAGGGTTGCACACTTAAGAGGCTGTAACCAATTTGGATAGGGATCCGAGTTGTAATGGACTTAGAGTTTCTAATGGGCTAAAAGGGTTGAAACCCGTTATGGGACGTCTATATAAAGGGAGGAGGTGCTAGCTTTGGAAAGGAGAATAACACAACAGGAATTCGGAATTCCCCAAACCCTAGCCACCACCCCTCCTCCACCCAGAATAGCATAGCCGACGCTAGCACTCCGACGAGTGGTGTTCCTGCCCCGTACGTGTAAATACCTTGGAGGCATTGCTGTGAAACTTCAACGTTGGGATGATCCGCAACCTACGACGTAAGCAAGAAGCTATTTGAGGTGGAGCGAGGCTAGTATGACTACATCTGCACCACCACAGTATATCGACTCTACTTCCGCTACGGGTCTACGTGTCTAGTAGTAATTTTGTGATCTATAACTTGCAGTAGTTCTTGGTTACATGGTAGAAAATTTTGATTTTTCGCTAGAGTAGCCTACCCGGTCCCCAACAATGGTATTAGAGCGAGGCTGCGTAGTTCTAGATTTAGAATAGATGCATATGATGATATGCGATAGTAATAGATGTGATCCATTGCTGCTTTATCATTCGTTCTATTTGATAGATCGGTTTTTGGCACTGGTTAATTAGATTAATTCATATTCGATAGTCCTCGATGGAATCAAGATCGTTGCATTGTGATCATGCTGTTGTGGTCGCGCCACTACTTACCCCTACTGTTAGGTTTTCCGCCATCGGAGTAGACTGTGAAACGTAAAGCCACAAACATCATGCGAAGATCAATGGGATTGATCGACATGGATCTGTGGTCAAAAATAGGGTTAATATGATTAACCCGAAGAGGTTTTTCATGGTTGGATTCATGATTTGATCAGTGTTTTCGAAGAGGTTTCGAGCGCTGCCCGAACCCGCAAGGGCTCTACCCTTGACCTGCCCGCTAACCGGCTAGCGGGACCGCCGTATGTGTACAGCGCCTTATAATTCGTTCCAAGTTCAAATCATTTCAAAAAATGCAATTCTATGCATACACTACAAGAAACAGGGGAAAATTCATGGGTTTTTTTAATTTTGTGGGCCAAAAAAAACCCACGAATTTATATATTTAAATTCGTCGATTTATAAAAAAAACCCACGTATTTAATTAAATTCATGGGCAAAAAAAACCCACGAATTTATATATTTAAATTCGTCGGTTTATAAAAATACTCACGAATTTAATTAAATTCGTGGGCCAAAAAAACTCACAAATTTTTTTTTTAATTTGTCGGTTTTTGTATAATTTCACACGAATTTAATTAAATTCGTGAGCCCCTATTGCCCATGAATTTAAAAAAGGTTAACCCTAACCCGGGCACCCTTCTCTTCTCTCTTCTCTCACTCTCTCTCTCTTCTCTCCCTCTCACCACCCCTGCTTGCTTGCCATTGCTCGCCCCCAGTGCCCGCCCTACGCTTGCCTTGCTTGCATCGCCGCCGTCCGCCGCCGCCTTACCCACGCCGCCCCCCGCCTCGTCCCCCGCTGCCGCCCCACGCGCCGTTGCCCCTAAGCGCCCTCTGCCTCAGGCCACCGCCCGCCTGCCCCCACGCCACTTCCTTCCCTTCGCCCCTCTAAACTCCGAGCACCTCCCCGGTCATGGCCATCGTCCGTGACGGCAGCGGCAGCGGCGGCGAGCAGAGGCACCTCCTCTCCATCCTCTACGGTTTGCCCACGACAATTCTGTTCATATTTCATACATTCTGTTTGCAAGTTATCTGATTGATTAGCTCTTTCGTGTCATTGTAACTCAGAAAGAAAATGTTTGGTTGAACCTTGGGATCATACATGTAGGTGAATTCTTTAATGTTGTTGCATTTTAAATCTCCAAAATTTGTGCAGAATGTAGGTTTTCATGTGAGATTTGTTTCTATGTACATTCTTCATGCCGACAATGAAATAATTACAGGAAGCGGTAATAATGAACGAAGTTCATAAGCGTGTGGTGAAGCTGGTTAGTAGTTTGCGAGTTGAATTTTTTCATGTCAATTATGACTTAATGGAAAGAATGCTTGAATTTGTCTCGATAATATTGTCGCTGATAGAGGAGCAATCCTCGCCGCACAGAATAAAGTGTATGTTGGTCGTGGGAAATGGATTTGGGGTGACAGTCGATGGCGACTTTGAAGCTCTTGGAGAGAGTCAAAGAACTTAACTACCTATCTTTGAAGCTATCTTTCCTATCAATTTCTCATATACTTGTCTTGCGTATACATATATTTATAGAGTAATTCAAAGAATCGCTATGGCAACATGCTAACTCCCTTGCATTAATGCTCTAAGAGCGCTTTTGTTAGCCGCTCATCGCACTTTGGGATAATTATGGCTCATGAAAATTACCGGAAGCAAGTTTGGCGTTGTGTCGAAGATACTCTTGGGGAATTGCCTGTTTGGGTTTCGCTCGATCCACATGTAGCACCATTTGGTTTCGAGACTTCCCTAAGTTCTTCCCTTACTTAATGTAGGATTTCATCGTCCTATTGTCCCACGCCACAAATTCTTGGTTGAAAATGCTATTGGGTTCTGTTTAGTAGGGATGGACACAATTTCATGATGGCTACACAAACCCGAAAATATTAAAATCTCTCTTTTGGCTCTGCTCCCGAAGCGAGATACAAAGACAGAGAGGTATAATTGTTGTATAAGTATTATGTCATTCCTTCTACTTCTAGGCATATTGGGTTGGGTTAACAAAATAACTTAGATGTACAAGAGTTATTATGGAATAATATAATGTGAGCTCATTTTGGACATCCACAAGGAGAGCACATAAGCTGAATGATAAAGTGCTCTATTAGTCTCGAGATGGTTTGTGTTTGATCTAGATACATCAACTGTTGACTGCAGCATCGCATCATGGTTCATAATAGGAAGATTTTAAATTCATTTGGAAGTGAGTGTTTTCTTATCCCGCACCTTTTAATCTTATTCATGAAAAATTTCTTAACGAAAGCAGAATGAGTACCTCTAGAGGTAGTATGTGTTATATTGTGCTAGCAAATTGCATGAATGACCTCTCCTGCTATGATTTATTGGTAGGAAAGTGTTCACCTTGAATTAAAATGCAGCAAGTGGAAGAAAATTAAGAATAGATAGGATCGTTGTTTCTTGCTCAAAAGAAATTTTGGCATTTATCCAATCTACTAGACTGCCAGAAAAGTGTGAAAACTCTTTCAAAGCATGCTCCTCTATTCATAATGCTATTTCCCAAGTATATGACATTGTTATCAAGGTAATTATTATGTCAAAAGTACATATTCTTTCTCAGCTAATGTGGTTCTAGGCCAGTCTATAATGGTGTGCAGATCATCCTATGGAGGATGGTTTGTAGATCATCTTGTGGAGGAACCAACTATGCGAAAAGCTCCTCACCATCAACAAGGTGAGGCTTTTGTCTACTGATCTTGGTTAAGTTTTGTAGCAACATGTGTATTCTGTAATTGGTGTATGACCTGCCCTGTGTGATTTGAGAAGAATTTGGTTTCATGAAACGGTTGAGATATACTTCCATGATCACTATGTTGATGGAGTGATGGATATTATTAGTTCTTCCAATGGGAATTGGGTAATTTTATATATTTTTTATTTACACTGCAAGCGTAATCTGTATACCAAAATTTCACTAATGATACACACAAAAAAAGGTCATTACAGATGATGTATAGCTTTATCTCATTTCACATGCTCTCCAGCATGCCACACATACATACCAATTGTTTCTTGTCTATTTGCATATTTTGATGTATTTATGATTGCTCTCTTTGGTTCATTGTTCATGGTATCTGCTGTCTTTGATCTTGACACAATAATAATGCTATGAAGCCTTATCTAACACTTGAACCTTTTGCAATAAGAAAAAATGTATTCTTCCTTTAGCTTCCTTGATGATCGTTTTCTTTTTAATAAACCTAGGAAACACTAGGGGCAGACCTATATTGTGTTCAACACCGAGAACTTCAACTTGCTCCTCCAGACAATGTGAGTCCTACCTCTCACTGCTCTTTGGTCTAAATGGTTCACTTTTTATTGGCGGTCTCCAAGCGAACTTGGCATATCCTATGTATAACAAAATCTCTTCTGTTGGTTTTACAGTAGTGTAAATTAATTGTTTATAACTTGGTCAAGTAATTCTCGAGTATATATCAAACTCCTAGGTTTCGACAAGGAAAGAGCAAACTACATGGAGCCCTTTGGGAAAAATTTTGCAGACCGTGAAATAGCTAAATGTCATCGACTTTTCAAGATCAATTTCTACTAGATCAATCTTGGAACTCATATACTTATATTTTTTTCAGATCGCCTTCTATAATATCAACTCCACTTTAGGTGCTTCGGTCAATGACTTTGCATTTTTCAGAAGAACAAATGTCTTGCCTCATGATATATTGACCCCAAGAATATTGTTTTTCTTGAAAGAGGGTATCTTATTTACTATTCTCTGTATTTGTATATAAGTAATACTTATGTATATATAAATTTTACAAAAATACATTGTAACGCAGGGCTCCAAGTTGCAAAATTAGATATAATTTTAAATTTGACTTAGTAACAAAGTGTGGGCCATTTGTATGCTTCGATGATTGCACATTCGAGTGAATTGTATGAAGTGTACAAATATTATTGGTCAAAATATGAGTTTTCATGCGTAGCTCATGACTATGTAAGATAAAATTGATGTTCGTTGTTCGGTTTTGTATCACGTTTGATGATATGTATCACCCTCTTTTGGTATTCCATTGCAACGCACGGGCAACTTACTAGTATTACATTAAAGTAGACATGACCTGTTTTGGTCAGGGTGATCAAATATGTGTAGGTATCACTATTTAGTATAAGTTGCCAAACATGGCATGCCTGCATGTTTCTTCATACTGATTGTTCAACTGATTAATTGTTTCTTTTTGTAATGTATTCTTCTTTGAGTTAGTTGCCACACATGCTGCCATCTGAGAAAGCATTTTCTGCTGCTGTATTTTCCCTTGGCATCTACAACTAAGATGGGATAGTAGTTTACGATGGAAAGGGGCTATTTAGCACTGCTTTGTTTCCACACTAATGCTCTACCTGTGTTAACCATAGGACCAGGAAGAGAAGTCTGGCTGGAGGAGATCTTGGGAAGACCAAATTACGGAGCTCAAGGATAGGAGCATGAGGAAGAATTCAAAAGATAACCTATCCTAGGGAGCTCGAATGCGAAGAAGAAGGCCTGAATCATCATCAGCTGAATAACTATGATAGTAATCCTTCCAAGTGCAATACTAATACTATTTAGCATCCTAGCCGATTATATTTTTGGGTAGGCATGATTAGGAGGGTGTGTTTTGTGGTTGTAATGTGTTGTACGTCATTGTGTAGTTTACAAATTGCCATTGGATGTGTGATTGATTATCTAAGGATATGCTAGAATGTCTTCTTTTGGTTTGAGAGATTGATATATATATTATAACTGCAAATGTTTTTTGTCTCACGAGTGGATGTCCTATTTACTAGAGAGGTCATGCCGAAATTTTGTATATTTCGGTGACTTAGTTTTAAGCCGGTTTTAAAGAGTTAAAAGGTTGGTTTCAATCTTTTAGTAGAGGTAATATTGCGATGTGTTGAATAAGATTGAATGTGAAGATGGTTGTGTTGAATGAGATGCATATCGATATATATATGCGTGATCGATATGGTTATATGTATTTAGTGTGATATCGACATGGATATATATATATTTTTTTGTATAAATGTCGATTAATTATTTAAAACCCACAATTTATTTAAAACCCACTTAATTTAATTTAAGTTAAATTGTGAGTTTCTTCACCATTACAATTTAGCGATTAAATTTAGTTTCTTCACCACATTTTAGATTAAATTAAATGCCAAATTTCACTAATTTAACAGTTAAATTCGTGGGTTTTTCAGTAACCCACAAATTTAAATTAAATTCGTGGGTGATTAATTTCATCGAGTTAAATTCGTGAACTAAATTCGACGGTTTGCCCACGAATTTAACTTAAATTCATGGGTTTTGGCCTAAATTCGTGGGTTTTTGGCCCACGAATTTTTCCCTTTTTCTTGTAGTGATAACTTATTTTTGTAGGATTGATGTGAATAGTATGGCTCCTTATGTATGTGATGCATGTGTGTAATTTTCATAGCCTGCATGTCATGCTTGATTGCATCTTAAGGGTGTCTATTTTTGTATAAACAGCCTGCGTGTTGATTTATGATGTTTCTTCACTCCTTGTAATTTATTACTAGTGCTATTAGGAGTAATAGCTTAGTGGTAGTACTTAGAGGGCACAAGCACTTGGAGGCATGATGAATAGGAAACGTGGTGTTGGAGATCACCACATGAAGGGCCATACTATACACAGTTAATGTGATTATCTGTGATTACTTTTATATTCTTGTTTATTTATTTCTATGCATTTTATATAGTAGTTCCGAATGCTTTTAACATGGTAGAAGTAAATATCCCTCACATAATATTAAGCAAAATTGATGCCCTCCCAATTGGCCGCACCATCCAATATCACGTAAATTAATGGTAGGTCTGCTAAAGTAGGGTGGCATTAACTTTCCTTGATTAGATGGGTTTGTGTGGGACACTCACACGCATAGCATTGGTTATACTTGACAAGGTCATCATAACAGTTGTTGACCTTGTGGCATAGAGTTAGGACTGGGGCATGAGATGCCACCCAACAACAAGTGTGAAATAGTGATATGATGAGCAAAGGGTTGCTTTCCAAATTCATGAGCCTTCTAGCAGTGAAGCTAAAGCTCACTAGTAGACTAATTAAATGTGGGTCTTGAATCATTAAGTTCCATAAGAGGGATATGAAATTTAGTGGAAGTATCTTTATTAAATTATTTAATATAAGTAACTTTTCATAAACATTTGTCTCAGTTTTTGCATATATTTTCTGTTTTAGATCATGGCACTGCTGCTGCACCCACTTCCAATTATGCTTTACGTTCGATAATTGAAAAGGAAAAACTTAATGGAATGAACTTTGTGGATTGGTCCCACAACCTGAGAATTGTTCTTAGGCAAGATAAAATGGAACACATTCTAGAGCAACCAATTCCAGATGTGCCTGACGAGAATGCTTCCAATGCTGTTAAAACCGCTTATAAAAAGGCGGTTGATGAGTCCCTCAATGTTAGCTATCTCATGCTTGGACTGAGAGATATGAGATCTCAAAGTCCTTGTTTGGATGTAAGCTAGCCGAGGGTAGTTCGGTGAGCTCTCAAGTAATCAAGATGATTGGTTACACACATAAATTGCAAAAACTTGGTTTCCCACTTAGCCAAGAGATGGCTACTGACTTGATTCTTACATCGCTCCCTCCGAGCTTCAGGAAATTCATTATGACTTTTCACATGAATGGCATGGACAAGAATGTCACTGAACTGCATATGATGCTCAAGACAGAAGAGAACACCATTAAGAAATGCACTAGTCATGAGATGATGGTGCAGAAAAGTACTAGCTTTAAGAAGAAAGCTAAGACTAAAGGAAAAGGCAAGGCTAAAGCTTTGGATAAGATCCCCAGCAATAAATCTAAGCCTAATTCCATATCTGGCCCTACTTCAGAGAGTGAATGCTTCTACTACAAAAGAGTCAGGCCATTGGAAGAGGAATTGCAAAAGGTACCTTGCAAATCTGAAAAGAATGGTGGAGTTAAGCCATCAAATTCAGGTATCAATATTATAGATGTATTTCTTGCCAATTCACCTAATAATTCTTGGGTATTTGATACTGGATCGGTTGCTTATATTTGCAATTCAATGTAGGGGTTAATAAGGAGTAGGAGCATTGCAAGAGGCAAGGTTGATCTCTGAGATGGGAATAAAGCAAGAGTTGTTGCATTGGTCATCGGGACCTTGCCACTACATTTACCTTGAGGATTTATTATAGAATTAAATAATTGTTATTACGTTCTAGTATTAAGTAGAAACATTATTTCTGCTTAATGTTTGTTGGCAGAAGGTTATAAATTCAATATTAAGGATAATGGTTGCTCTATAATTTTGAATAAGATGTTTTATGGCTATAGCCCCATTGTGAATGGGTTGTTTATTCTAAATCTTCATGATGCACCTGTCTATAATATTGATGCTAAGAGGCTTCGGCTAAATGATTTGAATCCCACTTACTTTTGGCATTGTCACTTGGGTCATATTTGTCAGAAACACATGATGAAGCTCCAAAGAGATAGTCTTCTAAAATCATTTGATTTTGAATCATTTGAAACTTGTGAGTATTGTCTATTTGGTAGATGATCAAGACACTTTTCACAGGGTATTGCGAGAGGGCATCTGACTTATTAGAACTTGTACATAGTGATGTATGTGGACCAATGAGCACGACTACTAGAGGTGGTTTTCAGTACTTCATTACTTTTACCGACGACTATAGTAGATACGGTTATGTCTACTTAATGAGGCACAAGTCAGAAACTTTACAAAAGTTTAAGGAATTCTAGAGTGAAGTACAAAATCAATGTGGCAATAAAATTAAGTTTCTATGATCTGATCGCAGAGCGGAATATTTGAGTCACGAGTTTAATAATCATCAAAAGAGTTGTGAAATTGTTCCACATCTTACGCCTCCCGGCACGTCTCAAAGGACTAGGGTGTCCGAGCGGCGTAATCGGACCTTGTTAGACATGGTTCGATCAATGATGAGTCAGTCAGATCTACCACTATCTTTTTGGAGTTACCCTGTAGAAACTGTAGTTTTCACACTTAATAGGGTACCATCTAAATCTGTAGATAAGACACCATATGAGATGTGGACTAGAAAGAGTCCCAGTTTGTGTTTTCTAAAAATTTGGGGTTATGATGTTTCTGTTAAATGTTAGACACCCGACAAACTCACACCTAAATCAGATAAATGCTTTTTCATGGGATATCCTAGGGAGTTGTTAGGATATTATTTCTACAACCGAGAAGAGGGCAAAGTGTTTATCATTCAGAATGGTGTCTTTTTAGATAAAGAGTTTCTCTCTCAAAAGGCAAGTGGAAGAATAGAACTTGTGATTGAGGAAACTCTAGTTGGAGGGACCCTGATCGAGGAGGCACTAATGCCACGTAGGTCTGACAGGCTGCGCAAAGTATCTACTTGTTATTCGTGTAGTATATTGTTGTTGGACAACGATGAGGCTATGACTTATAAGGAAGCAATGATGGGCTCAAATCTGAGAAATAGCTTGGAGCCATGAGATCTGAGATAGAATCCATGGGAGACAATCTGGTTTTGAACCTGGTCGATCTACCTAATGGTGTAAAAACCATTGAATGCAAATGGGTTTATAAGAAGAAACTTGATATAGATGAAAATGTTCACATCTATAAAGCTATACTTGTCGTAAATGGTTTTTGACAAGTTCAAGGAGTTGACTATGATGAGACTTTCTTGTCGGTAGTGATGCTTAAATTTGTACAGATCATTCTAGCTATTGCTGCATATTTCAATTATGAAATATGGTAAATGAATATCAAAATGGCTTTCCTTAATGGAAACCTTAGTAAGGATGTGTACATAACATAACTTGAGGGTTTTGTCGATCCAAAAAATGCTGGTAAAATATGCAAACTTCAAAAATCCATCTATGGGTTGAAGCAAGCATCTCGGAGTTGGAATATTCGCTTTGATGAGGTAGTCAAAGGGTTTGGCTTCATCAAGAATGTAGAAGAACCTTGTGTTTACAAGAAGGTTAGTGAGAGCGCACTTGTAATTCTAATCTTGTATGTGGATGACATATTAATGATTGGGAATGACATTCCTAAGCTAGAATCTATTAAGACCTCGCTGAAAAATAGTTTTTCTATGAATGACTTAGGTGAAGCAGCATATATCTTGGGCATAAAAATCTATAGAGATAGAGAGAAAAGGCTAATTGGATTAAGCCAGAGTACTTACATCAACAAGGTGTTGAATCGGTTCAACATGCAGAATGCCAAGAAGGGGTTTTTGCTTATATCGCATGAAATAAGTCTTAGCAAGACTCAATGTCCTTCAACTATTGATAAGCAAGACCGTGTGAGTAAGATTCCATATGCTTCAGCTATTGGGTCTATCACGTACCCCATGTTATGTACTCGACCAATTGTATCATATGCTCTAAGTGTTACGAGCAGATACCAGTCTGATCTAGGTGAAGGTCACTGGATAGCGGTTAAAAACATTCTTAAGTACCTGAGAAGTACTAAGGATGTGTTCCTAGTTTATGGAGGTGACGAAGAGCTCATTATAAATGGTTACACTGATGCAAGCTTTCAAACTGACAAAGAAGATTATCGTTCGCAATCTGGATTAATATACATTTTAAATGGAGGGATAGTGAGTTGGAATAGTTCCAAACAAGACTAGATTGTTGATTCAACAACGAAAGCTGAGTACATTGCGGCTTCTAAAGCTGCAAAGGAGTGTGTTTGGATAAAAAATTCATTTCTGAATTGGGTGTGGTCTCTAGTGCCTCCAGCCCAATGAATCTCTATTATGATAATAGTGGAACCATTACATAGGCCTAGGAACCAAGGTTCCATCAAAAGTCCAAACACATACTCAGGCGATATTATCTAATTCACGAGATTGTGGATAGAGGAGATGTAAAGATATACAAGGTGCACACGCATTTGAATGTGGCAGATCCATTGACAAAACCCCTCTCGCAGCCAAAGCATGAGGTGCACACAAGAGCTATGGGTATTAGATACCTGAATGATTAACTCTAATGCAAATGGGAGACTGATGGAAATATGCCTTAGAGGCAATCATAGAGATGATTATATTTCCATAAATGTTTACAAACTATGATATTGTTCTTTTAATAACATCATGGATATTGATTAACAAGTACGTGACTTGTTTGTGAAACTCTATATTCATCTTTATGATGTTCATTCTAAAAAGCGGTCCCTAGTCGATAATCATATGAGGACACATATGAGTAGACTAGCATATTTACTGGTCGATGGCTATGTTTCACAGGTCATAGACTTGGAGATATATCAAACCAATAATATGGACACATGTTAGAGAAAATGGTGTTGGACATCAACCCACTATGAGACACTGCGAGAACATTGTATTATTTCATGTCATTAGTTGGTCTCATATACGATGTGTATGCTATATCCTTCGACTTGAGATTGTCACATGTTCTCAAGATGTGTAATGGCTTACTTAGAGGTCGTCAAACACTGCTTCATAACTAGGCAGTTATAAAGATGGCTTTCGGTTTGTCATGAAACATGATGCGAGGTGTGATCGATAAAGATAGGATTTGCCCCTTCATACAATGGGAGAGATATCTCTAGGCCTCTCGCGTGGTTGGATTCTAGAAAATGCATGGCCATGCTACTCGAGTAAAGATTTACTTGAGTTATCGAGTTAAAGAGTTAACTCGATGTATTCAGGGAATCTGAGTCTCAGCATTGAGAAAGAATAGTCGAGCTATCCAAACAAGGATGACTATAACTCGCCTTGGGTTTAACCGATATCATGAGGCAAAAGGAAATACATGTAGGACATTGTTGAGGTTCGTCCAATCTTTACATATACTCAGGAGTCGATAAGTCCTACTAGGGGCCACTATCGACTGAAAGCTCGATGATCAAGTAGAAGTACTCGATGGTTGAGTAGGTGTACCCGATAGTCCAGTAGGAGTACTCAATGATCGATAGTGGTACTCCAAGCATGTCCGAGTGCATTTGAACCTATAGGGTCACACACTTAAGGGGCTATAACCAATTTGGATGGGGATCTTAGTTGTAATGGGCTTAGAGTTCCTAATGGGCTTCATGGGTTGAAACCTGTTTTGGAACATCTATAAAAAAGGAGGTGCTAGCTTTGGAAAGGAGGATATTAGGCGTACTTGAGTTGGTTTCCTCGTAATGGGAAAAAGATCGAGTCCTGCCCTGTATGGAGATACCCTCTTCGTGTATATCTTATCTCATTGAATTGGGCCTGCGATATTTGGAGTTTCCAGATGCTTACTTGAGCATATATGGTATAGTATTTGAGTTTTCAATGCATGCTCATACCCCATATTTAGATATTCGACAGTAGCCCCCAAACTCTACTTAGTGGAGGGCTCGTTCAAGCACCTGGTCGATTACTGTCAAGCTCCAGCTTGGTTGAGTAGGAATGTACTAGGTCAAGCGCTTTGCTACCAGCCCAACTCGAGTACTTAGGGTATCCCCGTGTTACTCGATGTCAACTCATCGACTCGACTTTGAGCAGAGTTAGAACAAAAATCAAAAATTCTAAATGATGGGTAGTTGAGCATTTATTGCTCTCATCTGCAACGCCATGACTAGTGTGGTGACATCATCCCGCGTTTCTCGCCGATCAAGGCGTTGTACGACGGGGAGTGAACAGTTCGCCTGAAGGGGTTTTGGATTATAAGTTCCCAGATCCAGAATTGTAACAATCCCTAGCGCCGCCTTTGAAGAATCCATCCCACACCTTTCTCATTGGCATCTAGTCCTTCCACCAGTGCCAGAGTCGTTCCGCCACCAAAGAAGGAACCTGGGACGGCCGAAGCAGTTTTGATGAGAGCGAAGTTGCCAATCACATCAAGTCCTTCGGAGACCTTGCAGAGGGGTTTGTGGTCCAACTGGAGCTATCTCTTGCTGGCGACGTTGATGATACCAGCTAGAGTTCTTTAGGTCAGACCATACACTACAAGAAACAGTGAAAAATCCATGGGTTTTTTTAAATTCGTGGGCCAAAAAAATACCCACGAATTTATGTAATTAAATTCGTGGGTTTATTAAAAACCCACGAATTTAATTAAATTCGTGGGCCATAAAAATACCGATTTAATTTATGTATTTAAATTCGACGGCTATATAATAATAATTTATTTAAATAAATGGCCAAAATAGAACCCACGAATTTATGCACGAACTAGCTGGCGGCGTCTCTCTCTCTGTCTTCGCTCTCTCACGCCGCCGCCCCGCTGCTCTCACGCGACCGCCTTCCCCGCCCTCCGACCGCCCCGCCCGCCGCTTGCCCCGCCTTGCCGCCGCCTCGGCCTGCTCCGCCTGCGCGCCTTGCCAGCCGCGCTCGCCCGCGCCCGCCCGCCTCCTCCTCACGCGCCGTAGCCAGCTCTCTGTCGCCCGATCCCCACACGCCTTGTCGCCCCACGCCGCCATCCACATCCCCGGACCCACCGCGACACACGGGTCTTCACTGGCGGCAGGATCAAACCTCACGGTGAGTTCTTCCTCCAGGCTGTTCTTCCTCTAGGTCAGATGCGTAGTCTCATTTGCAATGCTGTAGTCTCATTTGCAATGCTGTATGCTTATTGGCATGATGGGTAGTCTCATTTGCAATGCTGTAGTCTCATTTGCAATGCTGTATTCTTATCGAACCTCACAACCATTGGCATGATGGGTAGTCTCATTTGCAATGCTGTATGCACAAATCCCTGCATATGAAGATTTGCGTGAAACAAATGAAGGTCGAGATTCACATAAGGCAGAGCAAATTAGGCGAGGTTTAGATAGAGTTCTAATTGCTTATGTTTGGTTATATGTCCGAATTATCTCATGCGCCATTACTTGTTTACTTCTAGATCACAAATTGGTTTCCGAAATGCTTCCAAATCCGTAATGTATTTGTGGGGCTTTATAATGATTAGTGGTGCATCGAAAACAAGGACTTTGAAAACCAAACCAATAAAATTTCCTTCAATTTTCATTTTGCTCGTGCAAGAGTCGGACCAATAGTAGAATTCTTAATCTTCTTGAAATTACTCCATTAATTCATGAGGGATACATATTTCAACATGGTAGTTTTGCCTCTGATTCATGGGAGCGAATTATGTGTGCAATGTGCACTCGCATGACTCACCGCTACTATGCTAACACACGATCCATATGTTGATAATCTGATATATACAAAGCTATTGTCACATGGAGGTCTAACATGCTTCATCCATAGTTAAATGTATCTTGAGTTCATACTTCATCAGTTCATACTCGATTGCAATGCACTTGATGTCTATAAAATATATAATGTGGGGCTTCGAGAACAAAATGTTATGTATTTATCATAATGCTCAAATGTGGGGTCTGATTTAAGTACACTCAATCATCCTAACCTAGCATGAGGACTTTAAAGTATTTCATACATGTTGGCATATGTCCTAGCATGAGGATTTAAGTACACTCAATTTGAGTTGTTGCTAACTTGCTATATTCTTCTAATCTCTTGTTTGATGTTTCATTTAAAGGTCGAATAGTGGAATCCTCTTATACTCTTATTGCTTTTTTATTCAGTTAGTTTAGGTTTTTTGCCAAAGTGTTTTCCAGTTAATCATTCCAAAACTTTTAAACTTGTATAATTCTTTGGATGCATTCTGAGGTTACATGTGCAGGTGAATGCATAACAATCTCCATTTATTTTACAATTGAATATGGGCATAAAATTCATTTAGTCTCAATGTGAAATGATTAATTGCTTGAAGTTATTTCATCTCATTTTATATTAATTGCATATGGTATATATATTTTTATTCTCTCATTGCCGTTGTATATAACGTTAGAGTTTAGGGTTTGTGTCAAACAAGAGAGAGCCTAGGCGTCACCCGTTGGGAACGGCGATCTCACATTTGCTTGTGAGGTGCGCGGTTCCTAATTGTCCGGCAGATTTTGGACGGCGAGAATGTTGGTTGTTGCATGGGGCTGTGACGTGCGGCGATCGAACGTAATTTCGGCTGCATAACCTTGTTGTTCTCCGACGCACCAAAGACATCAGCGTGCGCTTGGAGAACAGCGGGTTATGCTACCAAATTTCGCTCGTTCAGAAGCGACGTCACAGTCGCATGCAACGGCCTCCATTCTGGGTGGGTTTAGAACACATTTTTCCTAATAGGGTTGTCTTTGTCACCTAAGCCACGGTAAATGACGTTGACATCGTTTCATTTGTTTAGCTTTGAGAATGGGTGACAATCGAAGGCGATGTATGACGGATGGAGGAGTGATGGGGGCACACAAGGAATGGGGGCAAATCACGGATGCTTTCTTGAAGCAAGCATTATTTGGAGGAGCTGAATATGTGTATTGCCCGTGTACCCTCTGCGAGAATAACAGCTACTACAGTAAAGATATAGTGCAGTATCACATTTGCAAAAATGGGTTCATGCCTAACTATTTGGTGTGGCATCGTCATGGAGAGGCCGCAGGGTAGGCCATTGAGTCGGACCATGGGGAGGATCACGACCGGATGGAGGAGATGCTGAATGATCTTGGCAGAGGGATTGAATTTAACTCGGGGGAGGGGTCACAGCCGGAGGAGGTTAAGGAATTCTATAGGCTACTTGACGCCTCGGATGCGAAGCTGCATGACTTGACCAATGTGACCGTCCTGCAGGCGGTTACACGGCTTATGTCGATGAAGTCGAAATTCAACTTTTCGAACAAATGCTTCAACGCTTTGCTTGAACTTATGAATGATGTCCTTCCGCCTAACCACAAGATGCCAAAGGATTTGTACCAATCGAAAAAGTTGATGGCCGGCCTCGGGATGAATTACCAGAAGATTGATGTGTGCGAGAATAATTGCATGCTGTTCTGGAAGGATCATGACAAGGATACTCATTGTATGCATTGCGGTAAGTGTAGATTCGTTGAGGTGGTAGATGAGGAAGGGGTATCAGTGACTACAAAGGTCGCGACTAAACAGCTTCGATACATGCCGATCACGGATAGGCTTAAACGGCTGTACATGTCAAAAGAAACAGCGAAACATATGCGGTGGCACAAAGAAGGTAAATGTGAGGATCGAGACCCGGATATGATGGTGCATCCGTCTGATGGCGAGGCATGGCAGACATTGGACCGATTCGATCCTGCATTTGCAAGCGACCCTAGGAGTGTCCGTCTTGGTTTGTCCACGGACGGTTTCACACCTTTCAGCACAAGCGCTAGCCCCTACTCTTGTTGGCCGGTCTTCATCATGCCATACAATCTTCCACCTGAGATTTGCTTGAAAGAGGGGTTCATATTCCTTGCTCTTGTCATTCCAGGTCCTAAGCATCCAGGGAAGGATCTCAATGTGTTCATGCGGCCCTTAATTGACGAGCTGAAAAAGTTGTGGCGAGGGGAAAAGGCATATGACAGCGTTGCTGGTAGAGAATTTACCTTACGAGCCGCATACCTGTGGTCGGTCCATGATTTGTTGGCATATGGCATTTGGGCCGGCTGGTGTGTTCATGGTCGCCTGTGTTGTCCAATTTGTATGGCTGACTCTGATGCATTCAGGCTCACGCACGGTAAAAAGATCACATTCTTCGATTGCCATCGACGGTGGCTTCCGGCGAGGCACCCTTTCAGGAACGATGCCAAAGCATTTCGAAAAGGAAAGAAAGTTAAAAAAGGGTCACCGAAGCGACTCACAGGAGAGGAGATAGCTGAATGGCATAGTCGGCTTGAACGATCTACGGAAGTGGGTTTCACTGGCTATGGAAAGGAGCATAACTGGACTCATATTTCTTTCCTTTGGGAGCTGCCTTACGCGAAAGCTTTGATTCTACCGCATAACATAGATTTGATGCACCAAGAGCGCAATGTGGCAGAAAGCATCATAAGCATAGTGTTTGATGTAACCGACAAAACAAAGGATAACGTGAGTGCTAGGAAAGACATGGGTGATCATTGTGCTAGGCCGTGGCTCGAGGTTAAAGTTGGTTTAAATGGAAATGAGAGCCGGCCACGAGCTCCATACTGTGTGAAGCCAGAAGACCGTAAACAGATTTTGAGGTGGTTGAAAACTCTAAAGTTTCCTGATCGCTATGCATCTAACATAAAACGGGCTGTGAATGTCAGCACCGGTAAGCTAAATGGGCTAAAGAGTCATGATTACCATATTATCATGAAAAGACTTGTTCCGGTAATGTTTCATGGCTATTTTGATAATGAGTTGTGGAGGATGTTAGCCAAGCTCAGTTACTTCTATAGGCAGATATGCGCTAAGGAAATCTCGAAGACGTTGATGCAGAAGTTAGAGAAGGGAATTCCATTGCTTGTATGCAAGTTGGAAAAAGCTTTCGCACCTGGTTTCATGAATGTGATGCAACATCTGCTGGTGCATCTGCCTTGGGAAGTGATGGTTGGAGGTCCTGCGCAGTTCAGATGGATGTATAGTCAGGAAAGGGAGTTGAAAAAGCTTAGAGCTACAGTGCGCAACAAGGCAAGGGTAGAGGGGTGTATCGCAGAGGCTTATGCAAGTAAAGAGATCACAAACTTCTCAACAAAGTATTTCGCAGTCAAGCACAATGTGAGTGCCTCTACAAATCGGTACCGTGCCGCGGAAGAAGAACCGTTGTGCGAACTTAAGCTTTTTCAATGCAAGGGTCAACCTGTTGGGTCGTACACTGCATACCATGTTGAGTATGAGGAGTGGAACCTGGCCATGCTTTACATGTTCAATAACATGGTAGAAGTTGAAAAATATTTTGATTAAGTGACTTTCTGAATTATGTTTTCAACATTTCAGTGTAGTGTCCTTTTTAACCCGGGAATAAATGACGCAGAGTGTTTGACAAAGAAAATTGAAAGTCAACTCGACAACCCACAAGTAAGCAATTGGATAACCTACGTCGTGATGGGTTGAAAGGCGGCCCAAGCTTCGTGCAATGGTTCCGTCAGCATGTAATTCGACTATTTATTCATTTTTTAAAATGAATTGTTGTAGTAACTTAATATTAGACTAACAGTGATGCATATTGCTATATAGTGTATGCGTGATGCCTCCGTCCCTGAGGATCTCCGACAGCTCTGACATGGTGATGTGACGGCAAGGAGCTATAGTCGCTATGATGTGAACGGGTTCCATTTTCGAACAGCGAAATTAGAAGCTAGCCGTCCACTTGCGGCCACTTCAAACAGCGGAGTAGTCACAACGTCATCCGATTCCAGCGGTGATATATTAGACTACTATGGTGTGGTACAAAACATAATTGAGTATACCTTTGGGGGTGCCAAAGAACTGAAGGTTGTGTTTTTTGATTGCCATTGGTTCGATCCACACAACGGCACACGTGTCGATGACTTTGGGATGGTGGAGGTGAAGCACATTCATGGCTTCAGGCCACATCAATAACATTGTGCTTGCACATCGGGTTGAGCAGTGTACTACCGAGCTATCCTCACCGTAGCTTGAAGGCTTGGTGGGTTGTATTTAAAGTTAACCCTGAAGTATATCCTCCTGGGGATGTTTCGTATGTGCAAAGCAATGTAGAAGATGATGTGGGTGATGTATATCAAGAAGAAGATATGGGGGATTCTTTCCTTGTCTCCGACGGGGCAGGACTCGATCAATTACCTACTGTGGAGTATATGGACCCCGGATATCTACATGGCGGGCCGTGCTAACCACCCAAGGGAGGATGGGCCAAGCCGACTGCATGAAGATGGGTATTGCCCAGGAGGCAGGCTGCCATGCGCAGCAAGGAAACTCCGAAGATGGAAACCAACTCTGCTTAAGGAGGATACAATTGTAATCCTAGCCGCTATCATGTATAACGGATAAGGAAAGAGATACAATCTCCACCTCGTATCCGAGTGGGACTCTCCTTTGTAACCGCCCCCCTCTGCTATATAAAGGGAGGGGCGGGGGAACCAAAAACACACAAGAACATCATCAGAAAATAAGTTAGCTACTCATAATTCCAGAGCACAGGACTAGGGTATTATCTCCACCACGAGAGCCCGAATCTGTATAATTTCCCGTGTCTTGTGCTACCATCGAGTTTCCGATCCAGCGCTTAGCCCCCTTTTAATTATTGTCGGTAACAAACCTCGACACCTACCGATGCCATAGACGTAATAACAGATGAACCAGGCCCTTCACGGAAACACCCTCAAAAGTCAGTAAGGATTGCACGTCTTCAAGCACGTCTCAATGAAATACGAGTCGCAGAAGCAGATTCCGACGCCGACGACTTTTGATATGTATATTTTGTAAGATGTGCTTGATGAAGCTGAAACCCTTGACAGTTTGATTTCCTCTCTAAGAGCCGAAGCTACCCATTAGAAGGCTCAGCTAGGTATCGATCCAACATTAATGAAGATTTAGCTTTCAAGGTGAACATCTTGTAACATTTAGCTATAAGATTTACACTTGATATAAATGACAACAACATTAGAAAGTAACTTGCATAAATAATTACTGAAATTTGAATGGTGATTGCATCCAGAATCCTGATTGCCAAAAAAAATGACTTGTGCTTATTCGAGTTATTGTGGTGGTTTTGGCTTCCGACATCCAAACAACAACATCCAATCGTGGGTTTTGCATGAACAATTGGTTTGTATTAGAAGAAACATTGGTTTTGGCTAGATCTTTTCAGCTTTAGCTTTGATGTCTCAGTCTAGGAATTGGCTGGTGTGTCATGTCCCTTTTAACTATGTCAAGTACTAGAAGCTAAATCAACTCTTGAGATACTAATTAAACCAACCATGAATTGCTGAAATGAAACAACCACGGTAGCAGATGTTTAATATGGAGTTGATAAAGTGGCATTCTGAATTATGTTTATCCCGAATATTGTACTTACTATCATGAATATAGTTACTGATTGGTATAGATCTGCTAGTTTCTTGATTCAAGCTATGCCTAATGAGCCCTGTCACCCTTTCACTATCCCACATTGTTTTTATCCATGCATAATTGATAATTCCATGTTCCACTGAGAAGTAATTTACTTCAAGTTATTATTGTCTCATTCATTTTTGCAAGTTATTGTTGTCTCATTCATTTTTGCAAGTTATTGAAAATTATTTGTAAACTTGTATACTAACTCTTGTCAAATTTGAACAGATGAGTATGTTCAGGCATCAGGTTGACAAGCTTAAAGGCAAGTTCAGTGGTCGTCCTCCGAATGTCGAGAGCGGGGTTCGATGCTCAGACTCGGCACGGCAGCCGCCATATTCTTTGGGTCACAGATTAGACATGGCAGGAGCAGCTTCAGAGGTGCTTCGATGAGCAGGCACGAGAGGTGGCGCGGGAGCAGCCACAGGAGGACGAGGGGCAGGTGGGATGTGAGGATGAGGACTTGGGCGAGGCGGCCGACGAGGAGGTCGTTGCGGGTGGTGGCGGTGGGACGACAGATGCAGACGTCGAGGCCGAGGCAGCGGCAGATGCAGAGTTGGCGGCGACCTTAGAGCCAGTTGAAGAGGGTGGGTCTTCTTCGGGTACCATCAGGTATCTGCGTAGTATTGGATTATCATTTAATGTCCATATTTACATTGTAATGTCTATGAACTAATGATTTGCATTTTAGGTTTCGTAAAACCGTCTCAGTTCGTCCGAGATGCAACCCGGCCGATAGGAGGTTGATAGAGCTACACGGGAGCAGGTAACAGTTATATCTTTCATGTCTTTTCTTTTAGCATGAGCTAAGTGACAACTTATTGTTTTGATGCATCTTTGTCTTGTATTTTCTTGTAGGCACTGGAAAGAGCCGGGTTGGATCGACGGCCACATTACAAAGGTTAACGCCGTCTTTGGAGCCCTTGGCCGCTACTACTACCCGGCATGGTTGAGTCGGTGGGATAGATTTATGCCCACAACCGAAGCACTGGGCGTTGAAGGTGAACGTGGAAGGAGGCAAAGACAACCAAACATGTCAGGGCGCAGTCTGGGCTGGCTTCTGGGTGAGTTTGCGTTATGTATTTACTCTATTTGAGTATTGCTTTAAATGCAAATACAATTTGACAATGTGTGATTGTATGCAGGAGAGGTTCCGACTTGAGAATGAAGAAGATTACAACACTTTGAAGAAGGCCAAAAGCATCTTCAATAGGGCGGCACAAAAGGTTGTCGGAGATTCATTCAGCAATGCACGGATTCAAGCTGTCTTCAATTTTTACAAGAGGGTGAAGAAGGTGAACATGAGAAGACCAGAGGTGAGGAGGATACACCTAATAGAACAAGAGTATCTCCAGAACATATTTTTTTCTACTTCTCTATTTTCTTTTTTTTCCTCTTTGCATAGCTGTATGAAATCACTATTTCACGCCCATTCGTTGTACTGGAGGTATTAAATTACATAGATTACATATAAGGTAAGCTGGACTAAAAAAAGCTTCAATATATAGTATTTGCATTCTAATACCAGCCCTTTGATTTTCATACAGTACTTCAATCAAATATTAACGGCTGTGCTTGAGGTCTTTGGATGCCTCGATTCATCTACGAGGGAGCTTGCTCTATCTTTAATTGCGGAGATGCTCAACAATCAGGTCTGGTATCCACTGATTGTGCACAAGAACAATATTACATTAGTTAATTGACTCCTTTTTTATCACTAATGATTATTTTGCTCTCAGAAAGATGCGATGGAGGAATCTATTGAGATTGTTCTCGAAAAACTCCTGCATGTGACCAAAGATGGGGTGGCAGATCAGGATGTGTTAAATCTTTTGTGGCTAGCCTGGTAAGCATATTGTCCTACTTTTGGAACGTGGTATGCTGATTGTATTTAATCCGAGTGGTTTGGTTTGCTTTGTTCTCAGAATTTTGTTGATCTTGCTGGAAGTGAACGGACTGCACAAACAAATGCAGTTGGCGAAAGATTGAAAGAGGGATGCCATATAAATCGCAGCTTGTTGACTTTGACTACTGTCATCAGAAAGCTAAGGTTGAGTTTCTCAAAAATAAAAAATTCCATTTAACATAAGTTTGGAGTAGATGCTATTTGGTAGGTTAGCCTGTTCTACCTTCTATGCACTCATCTTGAAAGCAGTCCCCAAGTTACTTAAACTCACTGTTGCACTAGTCTTAATTCTAGCTATTGTTGGTTGTGTAACAATCTCAGAATGTTAATGTGGCACCTTAGTTCTAACAACTTTTATAGAGAATTGCACAGAGAAAGTGCTAATGAAATGCATCAGACGAACAGACAAAGAGCACTTAATAAAGTACATTGGTCTGTACTTAGTTCTAACTAGTCTAACTGCTACAGTTTTGAGGGAGTCATTTTGCATATTTGAAACAAACTTCTGTTTTGTTAGAATCTCATAGTAGTGAGGTCTGCAATTGGCTGATAAAAAATGTAAATTCTCGTACGTGATTAGCTTTTGGTATGTCAGGAATAATAATTAGTTGTTACAACTTACATATTGCATGGGCATGAACTCATCATGTTAAACTAAATTGCTAAATGATTATTGCATTCAATTCAACTAATTTACTGTTGTCTTCAATTTTTCTTCTTATTTACTTTAGAATTAATAGACAGATGAACAATTCAAATAGATTTCTATATTGGTATACCTTGCAGGTTACAAACTTGAACCATGTTAAATAACTGCTAAACGGATATGATTATTGCATTAACTTCAATTTGCTCCTTCATTTTATTTCATTTAATGTCCATATTTACATTGTAACTGCTATTGAAGTACTGCACAAGGAAGTTGAATGCCACAAACACGGCAACCAAAATGCAGCAGAAACTATAGCCAAGCTTCAAGCAGAAATCAGGGAGATGCAAGCGCAGGTACACCTGTGCCTTCATTTTCCCCATTATACATGTATACTTGTTCATTCTTTGTGTTAATGTTCCTTATGGCTGCGCAGATTTCAAATGAGGCAAACCAATGCTTAATCAGCTTCTCTATATGTTTTGTTAAAGGACTGTAAATATGACTTAATCAGCTTAAGCACTTTTGCTATGTTATATTCTGAGTGGAATCATACTCCTCCCCAAGGACATATTAAAATATGGGTGTGCTATTGAATCACTTATTTCCACTTTTCTAGCTTATTTTGGTGATGTTTAACTAGAAGACCACATGATTGCTATAGTTAAACTAGTGTTTTTGCTCTGTGCGCTCAGTCTATCAGAACAATTGTGTCATATTTGCATCATTTTTACATATCAACTTCTTTACTGTCCATGCAGGTTGAAAAAATATTTGGACCGGGTAACCAATATGTCACGGCTGCAAAAATGATTCTTCAGTTTGTTCTGTTTCTATCCATTGCGTAACCATGACCTTTTATCCGCCTTTTCGCTAACTTTTCTTTCATGTGTGGTTTTATTCTTATTTTATCAGAGAACGGTGAAGCCATGGTCTCTATAGACATGCCCGCTGGCCCTTCGAAGTCCTGGTCATTGCTGATAAATATGCAAACCATATGCCTTTTGCTCTTGTATTCATTTTTTATTGGCCTTAGTCTAACGAGACTGTGATCAACTTATTGTGATGGAATGTGTATTGTATCTATTATGGTTGTAATGTGTTGTACGTCATTGCGTAGTTTACAAATTGCCGTTGGATGTGTGATTGATTATCTAAGGATCTGCTAGAATGTCTCCTTCGGTTTGAGAGATTGATATATATATTATAACGCAAATGTTTTTTGTCTCATCGAGTGGATGCCCTATTTACAAGAGAGGTCATGCCAAAATTTTGTACATTTCGGTGACTTAGTTTAGACTCTTGCAAATATTTTCAGATTTAGTTTAGTACTCAGATTGTGCTATAAGAAATTGTCGTTTCAGAATTAGTTTAGTTTCAGAATTAGTTAAGTTTATTCATTTGGTATGACAACTGAAGTTAACATTTCAGATTGAGGCTATTAACAGATTTTGCTAAGTTTTACATTTAAATAAATTTTCAGATTTTGCTATAACACACTGCATCCATGCTTGTTGTGAACTCCAAGTCAGTGCATGGTTCAAGAATTGTTCCATACTTTGGTCAGGTTTACCTGGCTCAGTTTGAGACTCTTGACTGAATCATGCAAAAATTTGTCCAGGTGACAGCACAGGATTTGGAGGACACTTACAACCCTCCATTCAGAAGCTGTGTCGAAGATGGCGGGGCCAGCGGCATCATGTGCTCCTACAACCGCGTCAATGGTGTACCCACCTGTGCTGATTACAACCTCCTCTCCAAAACTGCAAGGGGAGATTGGAGATTTTACGGGTAAGTCAGGAAGGTTGAGTAAAAAGTGTTACCAGAGAGACAAATATCTACCAATGACATTATTCTTCTCCTTGGCCAAGGTCCCAGCTTTGTTGAAAGTACCTGTAACTAGAGAAAGATTGGCCTAGTAACTAATACGTCCAAGTTTCCTCTGCTGACCAGATATATCACTTCAGACTGTGACGCTGTGGCCATCATTCATGATGTTCAGGGATACGCCAAAACAGCAGAAGATGCAGTTGCAGATGTCCTCAAGGCTGGTATGAGTTAAGCAACTAGTAGTTGTCCACAGTACATATTGTACTACTGATTGATTGGAAATATACTGTTTCTCAAAGAGATTAATTCCATACATATTTTATCTCGTAGTTATGACATATCAAGTATTACCCTCACATGGAACTCTTGGGCAGTTGACAACATAACCGAAAACTAAAACCATGATTCTTGGACAAGATAATAAGGCCATAGATCTTAGGCTAGGGCACTGAACTGTAACCAAAAGTTGATTCGACTCACACTACTCATATATTCTTTGAGTATAAATGAATACACGCTATTTTTCGATATGGATATATATATATATTTTTTTACAAATGCCTGTTAAATTCTTGGGCCAATAAAAACTCACGAATTTAATAGTTAAATTAAATGGGCCAATAAAACCCACGAATTTAACGATTAAATTGTGGTTTCTCGCCCACAATTTAAGAGTTAAATTGTGGTTTATCTCGCCCATTTAATTTAATCATAAATTGCGGGTTTATCTCGCCCATTTAATTTAACATTAAATTGTGGGTTTTTTCGCCTACTAATTTAAGCTGATTAAATTGTGGGTTTTTTCAAGAACCCATTTAATTTAATTTAAATTCGTGGGTGCACACGAATTTAATTGATTAATTTCGTCGAGTTAAATTCGTGAACTAAATTCGATGGTTTGCCCACGAATTTAACCTAAATTCGTGGGTTTTTGGTCCACGAATTTTTCCATGTTCCTTGTAGCGATACCACTTGTAACGTTGCCACTGCGTCATTAATGACAATGCTAATTGATTTACCTTTCTATTATGTTTTGCCTGCTATTTCCTTGTCGATGAAATAGAGTAACACAAGTAGGAGCAAATCCGACTTAGCACTCATAGGCTCTCAGTAACTAGCTTTGCCGCTAATTGTATTTGTGTATAAGGCTAAAAATTTTTCGTCAAATAGCTAAGCCCTCGAGTCTACACTCAGAGAGACCATACATAACGTAAATGTTAATCAAGTCGAATTGAAACTACATGGTTTTTGCAAGTCTTCATTGACCATATGACCCAGATTTTGTAGCAAACATGAACTTGTTGTGCAGCGTGTGTAGAAATGACTAGAGGCCTCATCTCATGCCTACCGTAGAGCTTTAGATGTCTAACAATTTGGTGCTTGAATGCGCGCAGGATGGAATTGCTCATCATTGGGTTCAGGCATGGCCGCACTTTGGTTATGTTTGTTGACATGCTAACTACACGATCGAGTAAATACGTGCAAAAGTTCACATGTAAAAGAAAATAAAGAATCGTATGCAAGAGATAATAAAGAAACTATGTCTACAGCTCCCCGCTCGATAACTGTATCAACTAGGAAATAGAAAAAAAGGTGCCAAGTTACCTGTAACCCTCGAGTCCTTAATGATGCCATCGAGTAGGGAGTAGATGGACGTAAGCACAAAGCCATAATGTAGTCCCCGACTCGTTACCCAATAGCCGGATCGAGCAAAAAATAGAGCATTAGCATCACAGATACCTGTTCCAACTTCGAACCTTTTAGTCGATAGATGTGTCAAGCCGAGAGTGGAGCTAGGTTTCGGAATGATCAAGTGATGTAGCTCCCGACCTTCTACTCGATGAGTGCATCGAGGCAATGTTAGAGCAAATGCGCTGATAAATGCATGATGTAGTCCTCTGACTGTAACATCCCAAATTTTGCTTTAAATGTATTTATGGTATTTTTGGATTAATTAGAATTGTCTGAAATTTATTTGGATTTTTTTTGGGTTAATTTGAATTCAAGCCTTATTGAACTAATTGCATTAAATAAAGATCATGCATCTTGCATGAGCATAAAATCTAAAATTTGTGTTTATAATAAAGATATTTGAAAAATAAGAATGTTTTTTTTATGTTTTCAAAAACTTGATTATAAATTAAGTTTGTCGATTTTATTAAAATCTGTACAAGTGTCTGATTCACTAAAAGAATTTTTTGCGAAAAATCTATACGTCAAAAAGTTACGAAACCAACTTCGTTAAGTTCCAAATATTCCCTAGTATTTTAGAGGATGTTTTCAAAACTTTTAGAACCTCTCTTCTATTTTCATTCTAAACGCGTTTTGTTTTAGCATTACTCGAATTCCGGAATACTTGAATGTCACGTATGTGGATGCCATTCTCCATTGAAGCACTGTAATCACTCCACACGCGCATGACCTTTCCTTTCCAGCCATTTCTTCTACTAGCCGTTTTTTTCTAATTTCTAAGCAATGCATGCACGTTTCCATTTCTCTAGCACGCATGTCCATTTCCTTTCTAGCCGTTTCTCCATTCCTGTACGCATGAATTAGCAATGCCATTCTCCTTAAAAATGCCTGCTCATTTTCAGCCGTTTCTCCACTTCCTTTCCAGCCGTTTCATTTTCCATACGATGAATACACATGCTCATTCTCATTTTGGCCGAGTTTTTCCTTCTTCCATTTCATTCTCTCTTCATACCTTCTGCTGACTTCGTTTCCAAACGACCGGTTCGGTCGACTGCCGCCTGGCCGCTGCTGCCGTTGACAGGACTGTGTGCCACCTTCCGCCAATGCCGGCGCACCTTCCGGCCACGCCTTCTCCTACGTCGCTATGCGCCGCTTGCTGTCGTCGTCGTCTGGCCTCGACCGGTACCCTCTATTCTCCTTCGCGCGCACGCTCTATCTCTATCGATCGGTTGATCTTGTTATATGTATTTGAGCATGTATACGTATATATAAGTTGGGCCGAACGTTTGTATATATATACATGTTGTTAGTTTGTTGGTATATATATATAGTTTTAGGACGTTGCATGTATATGTAGTATGTACGCATGTTATTAGGCTGAGTTGTTATTAGGCTAAGTTTAGGACGAACAGGTGTATATATATATACTAGTTTCCGTTGCCTCCTCATGTGAGTATATATATAGTACGGTCGCAATGTTTTGATTTGGTTCTCCTGACTTTGCTCACGTCTTGGCCGCTTGGGGCATGCGTCGTCTCTCCTTTGGTCGGTTGCGCAGACACACCGTCGCCGGCTAGGCTCCACCGAGCATAACTCTCTCTCTCTTTTGTGTCTTCATTTCCAACCATGAAGCCAAGCGCACAGTGCCATATGTTAGCGTATATATTTGTTATTTGGCCACGATGTTTGGTTCCAGTTTCCTGCTGTCAACGGGCAACTATAACCATGTCTTGGCACAGCCGCCGCCGCTGCCGATCGCCGGCCTTGCGCGCTCCCTTGGATACTGCATGCGCGATTTTCCTCTATCTCCCTCTCAGTATCATGTAAGCCTAACAAGCCAAAGAAAATCGTAAGAAGAATATGCATATATATATGATGAATAGTACCATGCATCAGCATGCATTCCGAACCGTTAGTTGTACATGAACTTTTCCGAAATCACGAAATTTGTTATTTTTGCTGCGAATTCATTTGAAGTCCAAATTGCACGCAACAAATTTTGTAAATTAGTAAAAATTAATACCTAGCTACGTTAATTTTACCAAAATTTTATAATTAAATTTATATTGTTAAAATATTCACGGAATGTTCAAATTATGAATTTTGTAGCTCTTAAACTATACGTTCAAAAATGTGAAAATAAATTTTATAAATCTTAGAAAATACTAAACTAATTATCTGGTAGTTTTTATGAAGTTACGAATTAGTTTGATTTGTCGTATTTTTCCGAATATGTGTTTGTACGTTGTTTTGCGTGTTTATTTGGTTCTTTATCTGTCACGTGTAGACGTTGAGCTATGTGAGGGCGCGGATTTTGAGGAACAAGCTCCAGACCAAGACTCACTGCTTTACGAAGGCAAGTAATTCTTTGATCATTTTGCTCCTATGTTTTTAAATGTTATGTTGATTTCAATTATGCATGCTAATTTAATTATAAAGCGTTCATGTAATTTGGGATTAGATATTTACCACTTGATATTGTCACCTTGTCTATAGCATTTGTATGTCACTAAATCATTGTCACCCAAGGTTGGATTTTACATACTGGTCTATACTAGTCGTCAGATTGGGGTAATTAATACGTGTTAGTTTGCTTAGCCATGCTACCCGAACCAATGACACAGTGTTGAGAATAAAGTCAAATATTGACTATTGAATTATAGAACATGTTTTAAAAGAATGTGGCATGTGTTTTTGAAAAGATGATGGCACGTGGTGCATGGTAACCAACCGGGTGGGAAAATGGTTTAGACTGGGGCAAGTGGCAAGATGTTCAGTGGTGGGCCAGATGTGGCATTTGGGCGGTCGTATTTGGATTTGGTTTTTATTGACATGTTGACACGATGAGTTTTTGGGTAGTCTTGCCTCGGTCAATTAAGGATTTAACCTTGCAAGAATTTGAACTAAGCTAACCATACAACCACAAGTTCCGGAATGGAACGGACCTAGCTAAGTAAATTGTGAAATCTATTCTTTGATACTGTCATAGTGGAGTGAGTCCCGGGTGTACGGGTGGTAAAACTCACAGGCGCAAAAGGGGGGTTCTGTTGTGGAGGTGTATCCCTTCAGTGTTGAATCCTTAGTGGGCAGTACTTGGTTTAGACGGATCTTTGGAAAGGCTTTGTTATGGTTACTCACCTTTGTGGTGTTTGACTATATCTTGTGGGTAAAGTGTATAACCTCTTCAGAGTGTACAAACTATTCGAATAGCCGTGTCCACGGTATTGGACATTGCTCGGGGATTACAGTTAAGGGTTAGACATTATTAAAAATGTGGTTGGGTTAAAAGATGAAGTTGATGGAAATATGAATTCGGATGTGGGAATGCTTTTACTTAACTTCTGGAAAAGTTATTGTTAATTCTACTTGTTTTTACTACTTTCGAATCTACTTATGTTACTTGTTAAATGTTGTTTATTGCAAATCAACCTTTAAGCCATTCCATTGGAATAAGCCTGGCATGTAGCATATTAGGTTGCATTTTGTGCATAGCTTGTTGAGTACCAATGTACTCACCCCCCCATAATCACAACATCAGAAGATGAAGAACCGCAAGCGTTTGAGGAGGAGAAGAATGACGACCCGACTAACTAGGGGAAAGGCCCAGTCAGTTGCCTGTGGTAAACTGGGGCTCCACGAAGATTTATTTCCGCTACTGTTATTTGTTTACTCTGAACTTAGCCCTGCGTGGCTTAATATTGTAAGGCTAACCTTAAGGTCTTAACAGTTTAATTTGAGATAAATATATTATTGTTATTATTTCCGTTGTGTATGTGTGACGGTATTCATCTCTTTGTATCTGTGAGCACCAGCGTGATTCTGGACTGGTGTATCACATAGAGTGTTCGGAATTCAAATTTGGTATGCGATGAAGGTGGTATCGAGCTATACCGTTGTAGATCTTGACCTAGATAGATTGGCCGTTCTTTAGGAACTTCAAAATTATTTTCTAAAAGAAAATTTTAACTTGAAAGAATGATAAGTTCTTGACTTGTCTTATTCTTCTATTCTTTTCTCCTTGTTGAAAATTTCTATCTTTCCCCGTTGTTTTAAATGAAGATCTTATCTGAGTTGTTACAAATAGTTATCGTTGTTTCACACTTAAGGTGAAAGCACTGGGTGTCGCCACCAATCTTGAAGATCGTGAAGATAGGAATCGTCGAACGCAAGAAAAGTGAATCGATGAAGTGTTCCAGAAGCTAGAAGAACCAGTGTTTTAGTATCCAGTTGAGACTCGTGTGTGAAGAGTTGCGTCAGTCTAAGATAGAAGTGCTACCCTATTAGATGGTAGATTATTGTGTGTTTAGGTTAATTTGGTTTTCCTTGTTTGTCTGGTGTGCTGGATATGCGTCGCATTGCCTGTAGGCACTTGTGAGCGACCATATCATTAATATTAATAGTGATAAAGTTGTGTGTTTTGTTCTGAGTCAAACCTTTTTCCCCGCACTAGTTTCTTGTGTACTTGTCTTCTCTGTTTCCCTCTTTCCTATAACCTTATTGTTCCTCAGATGGTGAACCCGCGTGGAAGCAGCGGAGCAGGAGGAAGTGGTTTGCAACAGGGAGGCAGCCAGAACAATGCACCAATTCCTCAGGCAGCACCACAGGTTGATATGCAGAATTTGGGAGCGTTCCTCGCATCCCAAACCCAGCTGATTCAAATGATGATGCATCAGATGCAGCAGATGCAGGATCAAGCTGTCTCCAATAATAATAATCATCAGAACGTACACCAGGGGAACCAGTTTCAATCCCGACAGTCTGACTTCATGAGGACCAGGCCGCCAATATTTTCTGGGAAATTTCAATCCAATAGAGGCAGATGATTGGCTGAGGACTATTGAGAGAAAACTGCACTGTGCAGTCAATGAGAAGGTCATGTATGCCTCACATCAACTTGAAGGGACTACAGCGGAATGGTAGGAAAACTATTGTGCATCCCACGAGCATCCCTAGCAGATTACTTGCGAGGAATTTACGGCAGCCTTCCGCCAGTATCACGTACCGGAGGGTATGATGGAACTTAAGAAAGAAGAGTTCAGATCTTTGAAGCAGGGAGGCCAATCAGTGGCCGATTATTTGAACAAATTCACTCAGTTGGCCCGTTATGCGCCAGAGGATGTGGCAACAGACAAAGCGAGGCAGTCCCGGTTCATGAAGGGACTTAACTCTGGGCTGCAGGTGGGACTAATCACCCACACATTTCCAGATTTTTAGGAATTGGTTTACAAGGCATTGATCCTAGAGGACAAGCGCAAAGAAATCGGCGAAGACCGTAAGCGACGCATGATCAATCAAGGAGGACGTCCAAACCAGTTGAGGCTGAGAGTCAATCCTCAACAATTTTCTAGATTCAAGCCACAAATGACGAACCAAAGGACAATTTCTGCACCGGGATCATCAAGTCAGGGATTCAGAACGCCTATTCAGGGGAATAACCTGCAGAGAACCAATCAGCAAAGTCCAGTGAGGTGTTGCTTTAGTTGTAATGAACCAGGGCATTTCGCCAACCAGTGCCCAAAGAGAGGAAATGTGACCCCAGTTCGCTTTAATCTTGGGCCAACGCCGATAAGGACGCCAACACCAGCTGCAAGTCGTGGAGGAGGCCAAACCGGAGCTGCACCTTCAACAGTTGTTAGAGGTTGAGTGAACCACATCACGACCGCTGAAGCTCAAGATGCAGCAGACGTCGTACTGGGTAAGTTTTTGGTTAACTCAGTACGTGCAATTGTTTTATTTGACTCAGGAGCTTCCCATTCATTTATTTCTCGAAAGTTTGCTTTGGGGAATGGGATGAAAGTGGTAAAACTAAAGTGCACATTATTAGTACAATCACCTGGGTCTAAACTTCAATCAAATCTAGGATACTTGGGAGTTAAGCTAGTCATTAATGAAGTAGTGTTCCTAGCAAACCTGATAGTGCTAGATACTCAAAACCTGGACATAATCCTTGGGATGGATTGGCTGACCAAGCACAAAGTCGTATTGGATTGTGGCCGCAAAGTAGTGTCTGTAGAGAACCAAGATGGAGAAAAAGTGGAATTTCAAGCAACCACAGTCTGAGATGGAAAATTGATGAACAACAGCATGGAGATTGTTAGTCAAGAAGATGTACCTGTAGTAAAAGAGTTTCTGGATGTTTTTCCCGAGGACTTGCCAGGAATGCCACCGGATAGGGAGATTGAGTTCGTCATCGACCTAATGCCTGGAACCGCTCCTATTGCAAAGAGACCTTATCGGATGTCTACTGAGGAGTTGGTAGAGATGAAGAAACAGATCGAGGAGCTGATGGAGAAAGGATTTATCAGACCAAGTTCATCACCATGGGGAGCCCCGGTATTGTTTGTTAAGAAAAAGGATGGGAGCTTTAGAATGTGTATAGACTGTTGTGCACTCAATGAGGTGACAATAAAGAATAAATATCCTTTGCCCAGGATAGATGATCTTTTTGACCAGTTACGAGGAGCGGGAGTCTTCTCTAAGATAGACCTTCGATCTGGATACCATCAATTAAAAATTCAGACTGAGGAGATACCAAAGACAGCTTTCTCGTCAAGGTATGGGCATTACGAATTCACGGTCATGTCTTTTGGATTGAGCAATGCCCCAGCTTATTTCATGAATATGATGAACAAAGTATTCATGGAATATTTGGACAAGTTTGTCATCGTTTTCATTGATGACATCCTAGTTTACTCCAAAACAGAAGAAGAGCATGCAGAACATCTAAGGATGGTTTTGGAAAAGCTAACAGAAAACCAACTATATGTAAAATTTAGCAAATGTGACTTCTGGAAAAAGAAGGTAAGTTCCTGGGTCATGTAATGACTGCCGAAGGAGTAGCTGTCGATCCGAAGAAAGTGGAAGCAGTGTTACATTGGGAGCAACCAAAGTTAGTTACCCAGATTAGAAGCTTTCTCGGAATTGCGGGATATTACCGCCGGTTCATTGAGGGTTTTTCATCAATTGCAAGACCTCTTACACAATTGTTGAAAAAGGAGAAAAAGTTTGTATGGACGTCAGAGTGCGAGAAGAGTTTCCAGGAACTGAAGAAGCGTCTAACTTCGGCACCTGTCTTAGTGCTGCCGGATGTAAGGAACAGCTTCAACATATACTGTGACGCCTCGTGTTAGGGACTTGGGTGTGTTCTGATGCAAAATGGAAAAGTAGTGTCTTACGCTTCAAGACAATTAAGACCACATGAGCAGAATTACCCAACTCACGACCTAGAGTTAGCTGCTGTAGTGCACGCCCTTAAAATATGGCGCCACTATCTCATCGGAAACCGATGTGAAATATATACTGACCACAAAAGTCTAAACTATATATTCACCCAATCAGACCTAAATATTAGACAAAGGAGGTGGTTGGAATTAATCAAGGATTATAATATCAGAATCCACTACCATCCCGAAAAAGCAAATGTGGTGGCTGATGCTTTGAGTCGAAAAAGCCACAGCTTGAACTTGATGGTTGCAGAAAACCAGTTTGATTTATGTAAAGAGCTTTAGAGGCTAAGATTGGAGATCGTACCTAGAGGATATTTGGCTACCATGGAAGTAAAGCTGACCCTAGAAGAGCAGATCAGGGAAGGTCAAAAGGATAATGATAAGATTCTTAGGATTAAATCCAAGATGGATGAAGGCTTAGCCAAGGACTTCAGAGTAGATGAGCAGGGTACCATGTGGATGAAAAATAGAATCTGCGTACCTCATAAACCTGAATTGAAGCAGTTGATACTTGAGGAAGCACATGATTCCAAGTACTCAATTCATCCAGGAAGTGCAAAAATGTACCAAGACCTCAAGGAAAGATTCTGGTGGCCAAACATGAAATGATAAGTTGCCGAACACGTCGCATTATGTGATATATGTCAAAGAGTAGAGGTAATGCATCAGAAGCCAGCGGGACTGTTGCAACATCTGAAAATACCTGAGTGGAAGCGGGAGGAAATTGGTATGGATTTCATTACCGATTTACCTCGAACTCATCAAGGCTTTGATTCGGTATGGGTTATAGTTGATCGCCTAACCAAAGTAGCTCATTTTATTCCGGTGAAAACCAATTATTCCGGAGATCGTCTAGCTGAATTGTATATGGCTAGAATTGTGTGCTTGCATGGTGTACCAAAGAAGATAGTATCGGATCGAGGTACTCAATTTACCTCAAGATTTTGGGATAAGTTGATACAAAGAATGGGCACCGTCTGAATTTCAAGATGACATATCATCCATGAGATGATGGTTAGACTGAAAGAGTAAATCAGATACTTGAGGATATGTTAAGAGCTTGCGCTTTGTCATATGCAACCTCATGGGACAAATGTTTGCCATATGCAGAATTTAGCTACAACAATAGTTATCAAGCTAGTTTGAAAATGTCTCCATTTGAAGCTTTATATGGTCGTTCATGTCGAATACCATTAAATTAGAATGAGATGGGAGAACGTCAAGTCTTTGGACCAGACATACTCGTAGATGCAGAGGAAAAGAATGCTCTGATTAGAGAAAGACTGAAGACTGCACAATCAAGGCAAAAGAGTTACGCTGACAACCGACGCCGCGAGTTGAGCTTTGAGCCTGAGGATTATGTCTATCTAAAAGTCACACTGCTCAAAGGAGTTAAGAGGTTCCACACTAAAGGAAAACTTGCCCCAAGATACGTGGGTCCATTCAAAATCTTGAGCCGCAGAGGTGAAGTCACATATCAATTAGAATTGCCGCAATCTTTGGCAGGAGTGCACGACGTATTCCATGTATCTCAGTTGAAGAAGTGCCTTCGAGTACCAATAGAGCAGACACCTCTGGAAGAGATCGAGCTATAAGAAGATCTAGCCTACAAGGAATATCCCATCAAGATCTTAGACACAGCTGAACGGGAAACAAGAAACAAATCCATTCGTTTCTGCAGAGTTCAATGGAGCAACAACATAGAAAGCGAAGCAACTTGGGAGCGTGAGGAAGATCTGAAGAAAGAGTTTCCCAACCTCTTCTCTAGCCAGCCCTGAATCTCGGGGACGAGATTCTGTTAAGGGGGGGAGGTTTGTAACATCCCAAATTTTGCTTTAAATGTATTTATGGCATTTTTGGAATTAATTGGAATTGTCTGAAATTTATTTGGAATTTTTTTGGGTTAATTTGAATTCAAGCCTTATTGAACTAATTGCATTAAATAAAGATCATGCATCTTGCATGAGCATAAAATATAAAATTTGTGTTTATAATAAAGATATTTGAAAAATAAGAATTTTTTTTTATGTTTTCAAAAACTTGATTATAAATTAAGTTTGTCGATTTTATTAAAATCTGTACAAGTGTCTGATTCACTAAAAGAATTTTTTGCGAAAAATCTATACGTTGAAAAGTTACAAAACCAACTTCGTTAAGTTCCAAATATTCCCTAGTATTTTAGAGGATGTTTTCAAAACTTTTAGAACCTCTCTTCTATTTTCATTCTAAACGCGTTTTGTTTTAGCATTACTCGAATTTCGGAATGCTTGAATGTCACGTATGTGGATGTTATTCTCCATTGAAGCGCTGTAATCACGCCACGCGCGCATGACCTTTCCTTTCCAGCCGTGTTTCTTCTACCAGCCGTTTTTTTCTCCAATTTCTAAGCAATGCATGCACGTTTCCATTTCTCTAGCACGCATGTCCATTTCCTTTCTAGCCGTTTCTCCATTCCTGTACACTTGAACTAGCAATGCCATTCTCCTTAGAAAATGCCTGCTCATTTTTAGCCGTTTCTCCATTTCCATTCCAGCCGTTTCATTTTCCATACGATGAATACACCTGCTCATTCTCATTCTGGCCAAGTTTTTCCTTCTTCCATTTCATTCTCTCTTCATACCTTCTGCTGACTTCATTTCCAAACGACCGGTTTGATCATTGCCCTTCATTCGCCGCCGCCGATCGGATGCGTGCTACCCTTCGCTAACGCCCAAGCACCTTCTAGCCACGCCTTCTCCTGCATCGCCGTGCGCCGCCTGCCGTCGTCGTCGTCTGGCCTCGACCGGTACCCTCTATTCTCCTTCGCACGCGCGCTCTATCTCTATCGATCGGTTGATCTTGTTATATGTATTTGAGCATGTATACGTATATATAAGTTGCGCCGAACACTTGTATATATATATATATACATGTTGTTAGTTTGTAGGTATATATATTTTTTAGGACGTTGCATGTATATGTAGTATGTACGCATGTTATTAGGCTGAGTTTAGGACGAACAGGTGTATAAATATATACTAGTTTCTGTTGCCTCCTCATGTGAGTATATATGTAGTACGGTCGCAATGTTTTGATTCGGTTCTCCTGACTTTGCTCATGTCTTGCCCGCTTGGGGCATGCGTTGTCTCTCCTTTGGTCGGTTGCGCAGACGGGCCGTCGCCGGCTAGGCTCCACCAAGCGTGACTCTCTCTCTCTTTTGTGTCTTCATTTCCAGCCATGAAGCCAAGCGCACAGTGCCATATGTTAGCGTATATATTTGTTATCTGGCCACGATGTTTGGTTCCAGTTTCCTACTGTCAACGGGCAACTATAACCATGTCTTGGCACAGCCGCCGCCGCCACCGCCACCACTTCCGATCGCTGGCCCTGCACGCTCGCTTGGATACTGCATGCGCGATTTTCCCCTATCTCCCTCTCAGTATCATGGAAGCCTAACAAGCTGAAGAAAATCGTAAGAAGAATATGCATATATATGATGAATAGTACCATGCATGCATTCGAACCGTTAGTTGTACATGAACTTTTCCGAAATCACAAAATTTGTTATTTTTGCTGCGAATTCATTTTAAGTCCAAATTGCATGAAACAAATTTTACAAATTAGTAAAAATTAATACCTAGCTATGTTAATTTTACTAAAATTTTATAAATAAATTTATACTGTTAAAATATTCATGAAATGTTCAAAATTATGAATTTTGTTGCTCTTAAACTATATGTTCAAAAATGTCAAAATAAATTTTATAAATCTTAGAAAATACTAAACTAATTATCTGGAAGTTTTCATGAAGTTATGAATTAGTTTGATTTGTCGTATTTTTCTGAATGTGTGTTTGTACGTTGTTTTGCATGTTTATTTGGTTCTTTATCTGTCACGCGTAGACGTTGAGCTGTGTGAGGACGCGGATTTCGAGGATCAAGCTCCAGACCAAGACTCACTGCTTTACAAAGGCAAGTTATACTTTGATCATTTTGCTCCTATGTTTTTAAATTTTATGTTGATTTAAATTATGCATGCTAATTTAATTATAAAGCGTTCAAGTAATTTGGGATTAGATATTTACCACTTGATATTGTCACCTTGTCCATAGCATTTGTATGTCACTAAATCATTGTCACCCTAGGTTGGATTTTACATACTGGTCTATACTAGTCGCCAGATTGGGGTAATTAGAACGTATTAGTTTGCTTAGCCATGCTACCTGAACCAATGACACAGTGTTGGGAATAAAATCGAATATTGACTATTGAATTATAGAACATGTTTTGAAAGAATGTGGCATGTGTTTTTGAAAAGATGATGGCACGTGGTGCATGGTAACCAACCGGGTGGGAAAATGGTTTAGACTGGGGCAAGTGGCAAGTTGTTCAGTGGTGGGCCAGATGTGGCATTTGGGCGGTCGCATTTGGATTTGGTTTTTATTGACATGTTGACATGATGAGTTTTTGGGTAGTCTTGCCTCGATCAATTAAGGACTTAACCTTGCAAGAATTTGAACTGAGCTAACCATACAACCACAAGTTCCAGAATGGAACGGACCTAGCTAAGTAAAAAGTAAAATCCATTCTTCGGTACTGTCATGGTGGAGTGAGTCCTGTGTACGGGTGGTAAAACTCACAGGCGCAAAAGGGGGGCCCTATTGTGGAGGTGTATCTCTTCAGTGTTGAATCCTTAGAGGGCATTACTGGGATTAGACGGATCTTTGGAAAGGCTTTGTTACGATTACTCGCCTTTGTGGTGTTTGACTATATTTTGTGGGTAAAGTGTATAACCTCTGCAGAGTGTACAAACTATTCGAATAGCCGTGTCCACGGTATTGGACATTGCTCGGGGATTATAGTCAAGGGTTAGACTTTATTAAAAATGTGGTTGGGTTAAGAAATGAAGTTGATGGAAGTATAAATTAGGATATGGGAATGCTTTTACTTAACTTCTAGAAAAGTTATTGTTAATTCTACTTGTTTTTACTGCTTTCGAATCTACTTATATTACTTGTTAAATGTTGTTTATTGCAAATCAACCTTTAAGCCATTCCATTGGAATAAGCCTGGCATGTAGCATATTAGGTTGCATTCTGTGCATAGCTTGTTGAGTACCAATGTACTCACCCCCCCATAATCACAACATCAGAAGATGAAGAACTGCAAGCGTTTGAGGAGAAGAATGACGACCTGGCTAACTAGGGGAAAGGCCCAGTCAGTTGCCTGTGGCAAACTGGGGCTCCACGAAGATTCATTTCCACTGCTATTATTTGTTTACTCTGAACTCAGCCCTGCGTGGCTTAATATTGTAAGGCTGACCTTAAGGTCTTAATAGTTTAATTTGAGATAAATACATTATTGTTATTATTTCCGCTGTGTATGTGTGACGGTATTCATCTCTGTTGTATCTGTGAGCACCAGCGTGATCCTGGACTGGTGTATCACACAGAGTGTTCGGAATTCAAATTCCAAGCGCGACACTGACTTTCCGCTCGATGACTGTATCGAGGAGAATGTAGAGCATGAGCATCATAGATGGTGTCCCTTGACCATACACTCAAGCGCATGAGCCCCCGAGCATACTCGTAAAGCTCAACATTTTTTTACTCCGTTATAATGATTACATACTGTTACAGCCTTCGCGCCCCTTCAGCTTTTGTGCGGCGTATCATAACATAGCGTCTCTTTGGTTTCCACATTTATGTGGGAGTGCAAAAATAAGCCTCATAGATTGGGACTGACGTGAATCTAGACGGATTGCAGCTTCAGCCCAACTCGTTCCCTGAGCTATAAATAGACGAGATCTATAGTCGTCTGTTAGAACTCATCTTCTTCTTTTTCCTTCTTCTTGCGATGCCTTACCTTTTTCGATTGCCCTCATGGCTTCCACTCGCTCGCCATCCCCATTTGTAGAGATCCTCAAAGGATCCCCTCTCCCTATGTTGTTGGCCATCGTTTCTCTAGGACAGATCATCATTTCCTCCGATGAGGAAGTGATTGACCGGGAGGCCATTGAGAGTGAGGTTTGGCTCGAGGACGAAGAAGAGGTTACCAGCAAACTGCACGTTGTTGTCGAAAAAGATGATGCCACTTCTGCTTCCTTCACGAGAGCAGATGCTACCGCTGATGCACGAGGAGAACGTGAAACTACCGATGCTGTCGAGGGTGGTGAAGCTCAAAACAGCTTCATTGATCCGACGCCTGCTCACCCTCCAAGTCCTCACGGTGCTCGGAGGCTTTTGGCGATGGAGAGGTTGCCTTCTCTATCGACAAGTGACCAGGACTTCGTCGCTTCTTTTGACCCACACAGAGGGTGCTGGTCCATCCTAGGGACCCTTCTTTTCCAGTCCCCATGGATGCATGGGAGGTGGCCTGACGCCTCCGTGGACAAGTAGTCATAGGATACCTATCTCAAAATGTAATAGGATAACTTTTGTTAATGAATTTAATAAAGTTTTACTTGCCTAAACTTTTGTTGTCTTGATGCATCAAATGCACTGTCTTTTCTATTTATGTATGAAATCTTCTCAGTTGATCGATGTTCCATGAATTATCCAGTATCATTCCTTCCGTCGTAGATAGCTGTACTAATCCTGGTCGAGTTGCTTCGACCACCACATAGGGACCCTCTCACCTAGGTGATAGCTTGTTACGGTTGTCTTGCTTCTGCACCTTTCATAGTACTATGTCCCCCGCAATGAGCACTCTTTTTCTTGATTCTTTGGGCATGATATCTGCTTAAGACTTACTGATACTTGGTTGCTCGAATGGATGCTCGATCCCTGTACTCTTCAAGTAGATTTATGTCATCGGTTCGCACCTGCTCTTGTTCTTTTTTCGAGTAGTTGTCCCCATAGGGTGACCTGAATGTTACTTAGGTCAGAAGCACTGCTTTTGCTCCATAGACCAAAAAAATAGTGTTTCACCAGTGGCTCAACTAGTCAATGTGCGAACGGCTCATAGCACCGAGGGGAGTTCTTTTGCCCACTTGTCGAATAAGCCTTGAGCCTATTGAATATGCGGGTCTTAATCCCCTGTAGGACTATGCTGTTGGTGTGTTCGACCTGACCGTTACTCTGAGGATGAGCTACTAAGGCAAAGCAAAGTTTGATACCCAATTCTTCACAAAAGACTGTGAAAGCATTGCTCTTGAACTGGCTACCGTTGTCTATGATTACTCGATTGGGGATGTTGAATCGAGTAACGATGCTCCTCATGAACTTTTCAGTCACTTCTGATGTGATGTTCCTGATGGGTTTGGCCTCGATCCACTTGGTGAACGTGTCGATTACCATGAATAAGAACTTGTAACCTCTTTAGACTCTTAGGAATGGTCCCAAAATATCCAAGCCCTAGACGGAGAAAGGCCAAGATAGAGGAAAAGTTTGCATGGCCTGGGTTGGTCGAGTGGTTTGCTTGCCATAAAATTGGTAGCTTTTGCACTTCTTCACCAACTTGCAAGCATCCTAGAGGGCATTCGGCCAGTAGAATCCCTGCCAAAAAACTTTTCTGACTAGAGTGCGAGAGGACACATGGTTGCCGCAGATGCCTCTATAGACATCGAGCAAAATTTTATTGCCCTCTTCTTGGGTGATACACTTCATCAAGATTCCATTACTCCCTTTCTGCTAGAGTCTGCCATTTACCAATGCGTATAGCTTGGACTTACATGCAATTTTCTCAGCTGAGGCATCATCGTCGGGGATCTCTCGACATTCGAGATAGGCTTGAAATAGAGTCATCCAAGTCAGCTTGCATTCGAGTAGTGCAGCTTCCTTGTCTGCGGAGCCTGTCTCGCTGACTTAACCTGGCTACTAATCGAGTTGGGCAGCATCTATCTCCTGTACAAGGGAGATAGATGGTTTATGGAGCTTCTCAATAAAAACTCCTACAGGTGTGGGTGAACGGGATGAAGTGAGCCTCGCAAGTTCATCGGCGTTGGAGTTATCACTTTGCCTGATATGCCATACCTCAAGCCCTTTGAACTTATGCTCTAGCTTGCGAACCTCGTTCAGGTATACCGCCATATTGTCATGCGAGCGCTGGTACTCCATCTACACTTTGTTTACGACTAGCAGTGAGTCCACTTTCATGAGTAATCGCCTGATCTCATATGATGCCACTATTTGGAGCCCGTTGACTAGTCCCTCAATTTCTACAACATTATTTAAGGCTTGAAAATCGAGTTGGATGACATATTTGAGCTCCTTACTTGTCGGGGATTTGACATGATGCTCGACCCCGAGCCTTAAAGCATGAGCAATCCATCAAAGAACATAGTCTAGTGGTCATCTATAATCTTGAGCTCCTTTTCCTCGATGTGCGTCCATTCCACGATAAAGCATGCTAAAACCCCTAACCTGACATAGGTCTGTGGCGCAAAATTAACCTTGAACTCGTTGAATTCGACTACCCACTATGCAATTCGCCCTATCGCCTTTTGGTTGCATATTACCTCCTTGAACAGTGAAATTTCAGAAAATAAGACTCAATTCGTGTGCCTCTTCGGCTCTGTGTATGACATATGGGTCCATCTGAGTCTATGACAGTGGGCCAGGGTGTCAAATACCGAAAAAACGAATTTTAAAGGTGGCAAGTTCTGAAATCTCTCCCTTGAACAGGTACATCGCCATGACCATAATTTTGTGCACCTGGAAGAAGTGTTGTAGCTTTCAGGAAGTCATCGCGACGGTATACAACATCTTTTGTATTTGAGGGTATCGCAACTTAGTGTCGTGCAAGACCTCGCTCATGTGTTGTAATGGCTTCTGGACTTTGGCCTTTTTCTTAGGGCAATCCCGCTCGACCACAAGGACTGTGCTCACCACTTGAGGGATAGCTACAATATACATAAAGAGCTCCTCTTTTTTGTTAGGTGAAATTAGAATTGATGGAGACGATAAGTACTTTTTCAAGTCTTGAAAAGCTTTTTCTGCCTCCTCGGTCTTCTCGAAATTGTCTTGCTTCTTGAGTAGTTTGAAGTAGGGTAGCCCTTACTCGTCCATCCAAGACATGAATCGACTAAGAGCTGTCATGCAGCTTACGAGCTTTTGCACTTCTTTTAGTGTCCGTGGAGGACGCATCTGGTCGATGGCCTCAATTTTGCGCTGGTTGGCCTCGATGACTCAACTAGACACTAGGAAACCAAGAAGTTTACCAGACGGGATGCCGAACATGCACTTCTCGGGGTTAAGCTTCATTCGATACTTTCTGAAGTTGTCGAATGTTTTCTCGAGGTCACTGATTAAGGTGCTCACAGTTTTCGATTTAACCATGATATCATCAACGTATGCTTCTACATTGAACCCGATTTAGGACTTCAAGAAATTTTGAATAAATCGTTGATACGTAGTGCCAGCACACTTTAAACCAAAAGGCATCTTAATATAATAGAATACATCAAAAGGAGTAGTAAAAGCAGTTTTCTCCTCATCTTCTACGAACATACTAATTTGGTGATACTATTTGGTCAATGCAGAGGAGAGGAAAAGAATCCTTAGGGTAGGCTTTGTTGAGATTGGTGTAGTCGATGCACATCCTCCACATGCCGTTGGGCTTCTTGACGAGGACAGGGTTTGCCAGCCACGTCGAGTAACTGACTTCTCGGATGAAACTAGCCTTCAGGAGTTTGCTGACCTTCTCTTGTCTCTACTATTATAAAGCAGCAGTTGGTGGCAGTCCGTTCTTCCGCGAGCCCCACTCGTCAGCCCCCAACGCCCCCCTACTCAGCGCTCTCATTTAGGCACCGCCTCGATCTCGCGCCGCACCCCCCTCCTCTTTTCCCCCTCCTCTCCCCCGTCCCATGCCTCGCCGTCTTCCTCCGCCCCCCCAAACCCTAACCCCGTCCCCACCCCATCCCGACCCGAACCCCACCCATGAGCAGCACCGCCGCGGGCAATCCTCGACCGAAGTTGCCCCTCCGCCTCTCCGGCGCCCACAGCGACCTCCTCTCCTCTCCTCCCCGACCAAACCGCGAACACTGCCGAGCACCACCTCACCTCACCATCACCATCACCACCTCCTCCTCCTCCTCTTCAGAGCCGAAGCCATGGTGCGGCGCAAGCAAGCAGCGATGGCGGCGTGGGAGCATGAGGAGGCATTCCTTCGATGGAGGAGGAAGAAGCCACGCAGCGTGGCCACGGCATGCAGCGAGACCTTCGATCCGGTGACCTCGCCCTCCAAACCAGTTCCATTCCTTCCTCGAATGTGCTTGACTTTTTCTTTCCTGTTCTACGGGATGTTGGAATTGATTGGATTTTCGGACCTATTCGGGATATGGGCATAATCTGATCCACGCCATCTTCAAGCTGGTGTGGAGCCGTGGACCGAGAGGGCGGCGGCGAAGAGGTCATCGACGTCGAGGTGATTCGGTGGTCCAATCCGCACCCGACCCGGATGCTTGATTTTTGCCATCCGTTCCTGGTCAAACCCCCCACAATGTTTCATATTCTTGTTGTTATGTTCTACATCTGATGACTATGCCAAATGGAAACCAAACTCAGGATGCAATCATGTGCCTTAGGGGTTTCTAGGTCAGAATCTATGTACACCTTAAGATTCTAAATCAGACAGGCTATTTTTTCTGTCTCATGGAGTATATATACCCAAAAAAAAAGAGAGAGAACAGTTTGAAGCCAAAAATCCAAGTTAGCTTTGAATTCCCTTCAGGGAGCAAGGTTTCATTGCAACCATATACCACAGCCCACACCTAGAGAGCTACAAATGTGTATGAGCTAACTGAATAGAAGCATATAGTAATGATGTTGGCAAGTTTGTTAGTACGAATTATGAATCTTCAGTATATTATTTGCCATTGGAATAAGTCTAGATGTAGTTGCTGCTCTGAGGTTGTTTTTAAACATACATGGTTCTTGGCAGAAAAGATCAGAGGTTACTGGGACAGTTGAAGCTATCCCAACTTCTAAGAACATCATGTATGGCAGAAAAGATGTTGTAATTGCTTCTGGTGCCTGGACTCGATCCTTATTCCATAGTTTACTAGAACCGAATTCTACATTGGATATTCCTGTCAAGCCAAGAAAGGTACATTATACTTCTAAAAGTTGTTGGATTGACCTTTGATCTAAATATCTTTGGGAGAGTTGTTGCAACAAGATATTTTCTTAATCATGGTGCTGACCCAATGTTAGTTGGTAAAACAGGTTCTCTCATTGTTTCATTTCTGATATATTGCATTAATTTCCCCACTTTAGTTGCCAACGATTGTTATATGCTTTGAAAACTCTATGACTAGATCAATTTGGTGACACTGCTTGTCCCTCACTATCATTTCTTTCGGCCGTCGTCGAATACTATGGTCCACATGTGGCTTGCATCTGCTGAACGGTTCTATATAAAAGTCATTCATCTGCATCTGCTGGTGGGAAAGGATGCGGGGATAAAGATGTGAATTAATTAATTATGCTTCAGTTAGTGATTTAATAATGATACAGGGGAGTTGTAGCATCTCCTTTTTGCAGTTATGTTTTGTCCATTGATTGAACCACTTCAAGAACAGATTTTTTTTAAAAATGTGGTGGTCATTGTTAGATTGTGCGGCATCTGCATTAAAGAGTTCTGATGAAGTTGTAGAGCTAATGGTGAAGTCTGGCCCACTACATATGGATTGTAGAAATGAATCTACTCTTCTCTTGTCCTTTTGAGTGTAAAGGTTTTAATACTACCAAAACCAAAGAGTACAATATATATGCATGCACTGATGGTTAGGCCTTACACATAACAAATCCCATCATTAGCTTGTGATAGAAAAATCTTTGAAGATATCTCTTTCAGAGAGGAGGATGTCAACACAAATTTGTTTGTAAGGCTCAGTTTGCATAAATTAAAATTAGATATGAACGGCGATAGTATTATTCTAAAAGGTTGTGTCATGACTAATAATTCTATTTGAGTAGTTGCATACTTGTATATTCCTGTGTAATTTCCTTGTTAGCTACACAAATGTTCTACTTGATTAAATGCACATTCCTTGGGCATTGCTTCTAACCATAACCAGTAATAAGAAATTCAGCTAGCGAGAGTGAGCCAATACAAGGAAAACAATCAGGCTGCATTGCAAAAGTACGAACCTTGCGGCATTCGGGTCTGCTGGACAGAATAATATTCTTTTGGAAATTAAAGCAAATGTTGGCGAGCATGATCCAGATTCGAGATGTTACTGCCGTTCTTTTTTAAAAAAGTGTTTCCTGTGAATTGTTGGCCTGGTCTTCTAAGCTTGGGCCTAGCTGTTTTTCAAAAAAAAATGCTGAACAAGTTGCTTCTGTATTTCTTTCTAATTATAATTCAGCTGTGCTCTGTCCAGTGATGATACTTTTAATTGTCTGCGTGTTGAATTCTCAAAATGCTAACCAAACCTGCAGAGTGCTATTAATCCCTATATGGTTGTTCCATGCTGTTGTTGCTTGATATAGATTCGCATTACCTTCTCTGTCATCACCTCAAAGTTGTCAGGTGAGTTTGCTACTTTTGCTTTCCAAATCCATATCTCATTCTGAACAGTCTAAAGCAAGTCATTGATATGTTTACTTTAGGGATTAGGTTTCTGACGTGCTATGAAGGATTTTCGATGACGCTGAATTTAGCTGGTGTGTGGGTTCGGTTGATATAACTTAACTTCTACATACGAATATGATACCTCATATCATGTAATAATCAATCGCACAGGAATCTGCTAGAATAGCTTAAGTTTTTATGCCATACATGACACTAATAAGTTTAACTACATAATGTGAGTTAAGATTTTTCCAACGGAAGTGGCCTACAATTCTAAAATGGGTGATTCATAAACAAGATAGTAGTCCTCGTGTTCCGATATTCCGGAGGGAATGCAAGGAAGATAAATCATGCAGACTATTCTTTTATCGCTTTTATGTTTTGATGCTTGGTTGAATAATTATTTTGTGTTGGTGCAAAACTTAGACAAAACATATGTAAATGTGCGTAAGCGGATGCCGCTCGGTTGTCATGCAGATTAGCAATGAATATGAGCATAATGATGTGATTTGTGAGTTCTAAAGATCTTGCTAAGGTGGGAGCTGCATGTTTTATGCTTGAAAGGAGTAAAATGGTGATGCTTGCTTTTGGTCAATTGCAATGGATAATTTTGTTTCCCATAATCTTTTTATGCATAACTATTCCTCTATGTTGTTCACTATAAATCCAATTTTGTTTTTAATATATTTCACTTGAGAAAGTGAACTGACTGTATTTCAACGGCAGCTTCTTTGATCCAAAGAGTCCCTTTTCAAATTTTTTGGTAACTTATGCCAATGCTCTTCTAAATTCTTTGGTCTATATTTTTTTCACATTCCTGCTTGACAATTGTATTTGTGTTGGATAAGAAATGACCTCAACTACTAAAAGTGTACTTTGTTTGATATGTTTATGAGAATTTTAGCGCTCAATGTACGGTTTGGGTTATATTAGATGATATATATCACTCAATGTACAGAAGGTTAGTCGGAGAAATTAAAGGTTTATGAATGCAAAGCATATTTGAGGATGCACAAGTTGAGACTGTCAGGCAAGAAGGAAGTGCTCCTAAATCGCATCAGAGAGCACATCGAGTATGAACTACATCTCCCCCTTTTTTTTTAAAAAAAATACTATTCCACTTCTGTTATTGATATTTCAGAATTTAAGTGAGCTATGAGCTTTGTTTGATCATTTCCTATGGCCATCGATGTACTTACACTTTCTTGTGATCCACAAACATTCGTGGTGAAAAATTTTGGAGAGGTGAAGTATCCAAAGGTCAAGCTTTCTTACGAATCAGAAGGTGAAAAGCTATTTCCAACTTAGCACAACGCATGGTGACATGGATGAGAAGATGTTTGAACAAATCTTTTTAGTAAATGAATAATCTTATAGTACATGTACTTGGAAGATGAGCTTCATATCTTTCGAGGAGGTCCTATGCAATTACATGATCCCTATTTGAGTACTATTCTGGAATATATATGTGTGTATGTATATATATGTATATATGTGTATATATATATGTCTTTACTATATAAAATAAGAGTTTCTTCCCACATCACTTCATCAAAATTACCCACCTTTGCTACTGCTTTTTAATTATCCATCTTTGCCACTGTTAGTGCTCTTTAATTACTCACCTTTGCCATTGCTCTTTAACTGCTCACCTTTGTCACTGTTAGTGCTTTTGCAAATAAACTTTTTGTCGCAAATTAAGTTTTCGTTGCAACTTGTGTCAGAGGATTACAATACAAAGAGGGTGGGTTCCAAATTCAATAAATTCACGAGATTTTTACCATCAATTTGTATACTGCTTTTATTTGAAACATTTGAATCTTCAATTGGATTGCGAAGCATGGGGCGAACAAGCATATAATGGCGCACAAGGATATAATGGGAGAGGTAACCAGACCCACGGCCATACAAAGTGAGCTCATTTGACCCCATGCAGAGTTCAATTTAAGAATACACCGTGCTTGAATTATTTGTATCTGAAAGTTCTTTTTCATGGGATTTGTTTGTGGTGTTGAGTTATGTTCGGATGCCCAAATCCAAACATTTTTTATATGAAGTCATGTTGTTTCGCTCCGGCTAAAAATGGCTTACTTTTGTAAATTGGATCAAATTTGATCTAGATGCATTTGAAGGAATGCTTAAGGGAGGCAAGTGTTCGTTCCTTAGGCCGTAAAAGATGATATGTTCCTTAAGAAGAGTGTCCTTTTCTATCCTCAATAGACTTTGCATGACTCGTGTTAATAATAACTATTGATTCTATGATTTACAAGATGTCGATCCGAATTTGGAGCAGGGGTGCTGAAGATTAGCCCGGACATGACCATAATGATTATCATATTGCTCAAAGCTTGGGCTGCCAATTCTTAATGTTATGAACAAAGATGGTACACTAAATGATGTTGCTGGATTGTACAGTATTACTTTTTTTTTCAGATCGCATGTAAAGTAAGCAGTTCTCATTCCGTGGTGGATTTGTTTATGGCTTGCAATTTTCCATGTGTAATTTCTTATTTCTATTCCATGTTGTATCATATATAAAACATTGTATTTTAGCTGCTTATAAACCCATATATGCTTCTCTTTGTCTGACCTGAATCAAATAAGTTGAGTCTGCACTCGCAAAGAAGCACAATGACTTGAGGAAGCAGAGAGATGAGCTTCAAGAGGAAAGGAAGTATGTACATTTCTTAACAGCCATAGCCTTGTGATTTGATGGTAGTTGCTGCTTTAGATTTTAGATATTAAGTAGGAGGAAAATTTTCCAAATCATTTTGGAAGGAGGAAGCTGATGTTACAGCTGAAATCGATCGGCTAAGGCACAGAAGAGTATGCATTGCTTGAAGTTAAAGATCATCTCAAATGAGTAGACTTTTGTCACCAGTGTTTTCTTTTGTTACTAGTGTTTTCTTTTGTTAATTAATGTATTGTTTCACCAGTGTTTTCTTTTGTTAATTAATTTATCACCAGTGTTTTCTTTTGTTAATTAATTTATTGTTTCTCAAAAAGAACAAACGTTGACATGGTGATGGAGGGGAAAAATGAAGTTTCTTAATTTTAAGGATGAGAAGCATTCAGAGATTCATGAAGGATTTTTGTGAGAACGAATTGTATGAAAAGCTTGCAGGATACTTGAGTACTGTTTTTTTTCCTAAAGGTTTATGGCATTGTCACTAGGGGTTGGGGGGCAGTTCTGCATGTGTGTAGCATGGAAAACCTTGACGAATGCATGCCTTGGGAGTTCATGCGAAGAGTTTGGGTTTTCGTTGCAACGCACGGGCATCTAACTAGTATGGCTTATTTTTGATCTTCCATGAATCTACGCTGCTTCTACACCACAGGTTTGGTGCTTGGTTCCATAGCTAGTTGCTGCTCGATCACCTCCTTGGGGACCCTGAGCATGTCGAACAGGTGCCATGCAAACATGTCGTAGTTTGCCTGAAGAAAGGTGATGAGCTCGAGTTCCTATTTGGGGTCAAGGTCGAAGCCCAGCTTGATCGTCTTGGAAGGCTCTAACAGGTCTAAGGGCATTGTTTTGACACCTCCGCTGGTCTTCTTGTCCTTCTTGCCATCATCGATTGGGTCCTTGGTAGCACTATTGGACACAGGAGCTTGATCGCTACTCTTGGATTTTTTGGCGCTTAGCTCCCTCATTGTTGGCACTGCCTGCTGATCTGCGGAGATGCTCGACCGTCTCCAGGCTCTTCTTGTCACACTTGACTATAGCACACTGGTCCCCCTTGATTGTAAGGATTCCCTTTGACGCTGGCATCTTGACAGTCTGGAACGCATAGTGCACACTGCCATGAACTTGACTAGCATTGGGTAGCCTAGGATCACATTATAGGCAGTTTCAAAATTCACCACATCGAAGAGAATCTTTTTAGTGCAAAAATTATCCGACATGCCAAACGTGACCGGCAGCTCAATCTAGCCAAGTGGTATTGATGATTATCGCAGAGTTATGCCATGGAATGTGCGGCTCTGGCCTTTATTTCTGTCCAGAGGATCCCCATGTTCTCTAGCGTCTTCATGAAGATAAGGTTTAGAGAGCTACCTTCATCTACCAAGGTTCGAGCGACCATAACATTAACGATGGTGGGCTTAACCACCACGAGGTATCTCCTTGGGTGTGGAACCACGGCTAGATGATCTGATTGGTCGAAGGTGATCGGCGCTTCCAACCACTTGGGGAATCTGGGGAGAGCTAGTGTGGCTAGATTGACCTCTCTTTCCACTGCCTCATACTGCCTTTTGGACTCATACATAGCAGATTCCCTAAAAATTTGCACCAACTTATGATCAGCCCCGCGGTATTTGAGCTCATCGTCCTCGGGCTTATCTTTAGCCTGTTCAATTCCGCACTCAGCGAGAGTGGCCCTGAGCTTCTCTTGGACCTTCTTACTGATCACCTAGTAGTCATCGAAATCGTATTTGTCTGTGTGATGGACTGGGCAGTATTTGTTCCCTCCACGACTTCGGCCTTTGTTGTCACCGATATTACGCACCTTGCCCCTTTCCACCATGGCTATAGTAGAGTCACCTTTGCGTTTGTCCCATGGTTCTTGTTTTTCTTCACCCCATGCTTGGATGATTCAGGCTTGGGGTCGTCGAGGTGGTCTCGGGTCTCAGCGCGTATAGCATATTTATCTGCCAACTCGAAGAGCTCCTTGATGGTTCTGATCTTTGGAGTAGCAAGCTTTCCTTCAACTCTTTATCCTTGACACCGTTCTTGAAGACCACTATGACCGCCTCATCTAAGATGTCAGGTATTAAGTTGCGCTTGTCGCTGAAGCGTCGGATAAAGCTACGCAATGACTCTCCTTACTTCTGTATCACCTGATGCAAGTTGCTGCGTGTTCTAGGGCGTTTATATGTACCCTGAAAATTGGCAATGAATTGGGCTTGCAACTCTACCCATGATGATATCGATTGAGATGGGAGGTTGAGTAACCAAGATCTTGCTGTGCCATCAAAGATGGTGAGCAGGTAGTTGGCCATCACCCTCTCGTTTCCTTCAGCAGCCCTCGTGACTATGGTGTAGATCTAGATCCATTCAACAGGGTTGATTTTGCCTAAGTATTTTTCAATAGAGCCTGGCTTGAACTTGTCAGGCTATCTGACCACGCGTAGCTCGGGAATGAATGCCTTGCACCCCTCATTGACATTCTAGGGGGTCACCTGCCATTGTCATTGACATGCTTCTTGTCGAGGAGGGAACCTATGCCTTGAAGACGAGCGACACCTTGAGGGCAGAGATCCACCTCATTAGGCCTAGCACGTGGAAGATTGGCCCCTTGAAAATGGGGACTCATTTTCCCATTGCTCATGGTCTTCGCGGTCATGTTCTTCCCTTTGATCGTGAAGAACGTCACATAAATCTCGTCAATTGTGAGGAATACGGTCTCAAAGATCCCTAAGGCGTCTTTGATGGAGGTTGGAATGAACTGTCCTAGAGGCACGATGGCTAGAGTTAGCCACCACCAATCTTGTTGCTCGATGACTATTGTGAGATGGTCCTGGTAGCTGGCTCCTGGCACCCTGTTGGCTGGAGCGTCCGAACCTCGAGTTAGCTACTTGAGCAATCTGAGCTTGCACTACATCAAGTAGCGTTTTTATCTGGTCAAGCATTGGAGTCATTGGGTTACCCAGATCTAGTGGCGAAAAAGATTTTAGCAGCATATGAGCACACTGGACATTTGCCTTAGGGGTACTAAAAATGTCGTTATTGTGGTCGCTCTATCAAGGAATCTACTCCTAGGATGTGGCCGGGCTCGTCATTGTGGTCGCTTTGTCAAGGAATCTGTTGTCCTTGAAAATCCAGTGCCCATGGGTGGGGCATCGTTGGATTATCAAGATCGAGTTGCTTCAATAGATTGACCACAATCCCGATTGTAGCCACGGTAGTTAGATCTCGTCAGTGATTCGTAGCGTTGGGAGCAACAGCAATGGCAGCTGCCCATGTTGCAGTTGTTAACATGCAATGATCTTGAAGGATACACTAGGGATTTGGTGTCCCTGACCACCTGTGGTGTCTATCCCTGGTTCCCTTTCTTTGGAATTTCCCACAGTAGCACCATTGTTGGCTCCAGTCATGAACATGCATCTATCTGTTTAGCTACTACTCTGACTGCTGTTCTGGCTGCTGAGACTGTTTTTGTCACTGTCACTCTCTGTCTCAATGTACTTGAGGACACTATGCTCCATAGGGTCGAAGTCTTTGAAGCACACCTCTTGGCATGGGTCCTAGGAGCGGGACTCGGTGAAGCCGATGTGCTCAAGATCTCCGGTTGGCCCCCATCAGTGAAGCATGGTTCTGAAGGTGATCTCAGATTCGACTATCAGAGCTTTGTTGATGAAGGCCATCAAGCTGAGGTCACCGCAAGGGTTGACATTGGAGACTGTGTCGTGGACACCCACCAAATACATGTCTGATCTGTAAAAATAGCTAAAAGCCCCTACCTGGCGTGGCAACTGTCGAAGGTAGAAATCGACAATAGACTTGTAGCTTCAGGTACCTTTGAATTAGCAAAGTCAGGCACAAAATTGGGGGTACACGATGTAGACAGGTTCAAGCCTCCGGATGGAATAATACCCTACTCATGTGTGGATGATGTATGGAGTCAATGAACAGAGTACAAAGAAAAATGCCTAGCTCTAATTACAATGAAGATTGAACTTGGGAGTGGCTAAGATATGGCTAAGGATTTGACAAAGTGTAGTTCATCAGCTCTTGCTCTGCTCAAAAGGTCTTCTCGCTTGTCTAGCTCTGGATTACTTGTAGTCTGAGAATTGCTTGTCCTCTTGGGGATGCCTACCCTCGTCCTTATATAATCGAGGTAGTCTTGCCTCAGGTCGAGTTTTAGTCGGTTTGGGATACCAGATCGTAGCCGATGAGGAATCCATCGTCGCATGATTTTCGTAGCATATCCAAATTTCCCTAGATATTAGGCGTACTCAAGTTGGTTTCCTTGTAACGAGAAAACGATCGAGTCCTTCCCTGTGTATAGATACCCTCTTCGTGTATATCTTATCCCATTGAATTGGTCCTGCGATATCCAGAGTTTCCAGATACTTACTTAAGCATATATGGTATAGTCTTTGAGTTTCTAGTGCATGATCATACCATATATTTAGATATTAGACAAGTTAGGTACCCATACATTGCAACAGATTCCCAAAAGAGTGTGGTACATAAATGTAAGATGGTATACTAAACCGTACAATAAATAACAATTTTCTATCACACACATAACAAGTGAAACATATTTTTGCAGGCTAGTAAATAAATCAAATTGTGAACAAAAGGTTTTTTTTGTTACACTGAAATAGAGGGTCATACATACAGCTACGACCATCACATTACAATAACACGATAGAACAAGCACTCCATGCGAGTAACAAACAACATTTTCACATAATAAACTCCAGGATAGACCCTCCTGTAAATAAAAGAAATCCATTAAACGAAGGCTTATTAAACGAATCCTAGAATGTCAAAATTCCTGAGTAACAATCACTCAAACTTTGCACAAAGATAACAAAAAATGATATGAAATGTAATGTGCATACCATTAATATTTTTGGGCTTGAGAACCATTCCAATTTGGCCTGCATACACAAAAAACATAATATGGGCAAGAACACAGGAAAAAATGCATGAGTTACTTCGCCACTCATATGTACACAAAAAAAATCTACATTGAAATCAGGTAACGCACATCACATTGGATTGAAGTGAAAAAGAAAGGACTGAGAGTGCCCAAATGGGATTAAGCAATATTAACTAGAAAATAAGCTCCACACAGCTAAACACCAATAATCTGATGGTAAAGAACATAAGAAGTAAAATTAATAAACAGGGTAGAGGAAAAAAGAATGCTAGAGATAGAAAAAGTATTTTAGCCAACACACTTGAAGAGATGAGAGAAGCGCTTGTGTAGAAACAGAACAGAAATGAGCAAACATCTGCTATATACACAATTAGCTACACTATAAGTAATGGCAAATAAAAAAATCACACATACATTTATTCAGAGAGCAGAGAGCAAGGTCAAGGTATACATTGGATATATTCCAAGAGTGTTTTTTTAAGCACTTTAGGACTATGAAAGGACCTTTATTTTGTACATTTGATACAAGACCAAGTGCCATGCCAAGAAAAAAATTTATTAGGCTTCACCTTTAATTCCTACGACCTTGTAAGAAGAACATGATTCAAAGACAAGCATCAAAAATATAAAGAGGCTAAAAATATCTACATGCAGAGAAAAACCAAAGTTAAAGTGAGATCGGTATTCAATTAGAAATAACAGCAGGCATAACATAAGGTAGAGAAAACTGAAGGCTGGGATTCACCTTAGATATAGAAGGCAAAAGATACATGAGCATCATCTTGTGGTTGTCTAGATCAGATATGCCTGACTCCACCTTCATGCGCCAAGACAAAGACGAGGGAGAAAACCATTTTGCATGAGTTTCAGGTTTGATCCTGCAACAATAGACATGTGATTAGTATAGGCCTCGGTTGTAGGTAGTGTACACAAATCATCGTGCATTAATGAAAGCTAGCAAGTATATTCAAATGTATATGGAAAAAGAACACAAATGATCTAGTCTTAGCAATATAAAAACATCAGAGAGAATAATCTGTTTGCATTTGTATACAAGCACATTTATTTGTAGAATCATGTTTTCGTCATGCTTTGATGAAAGATCGAAGATAAATTGAAAGGTGTATGGAAAAAAAAGAAATCAACTAGTCTTGTGTCTCCTGCCGATATAAAGACATCAGGAGAGAATCCTCTTTCTGCATGTGTATGCAAGTATAATTTGTTTGTAAAATCATATTTCCAACAACAATAGTAAAGATACATAAAGGATCTCTACAGTCAAACAATTGTTGGTGAAATTAGGTATGGGTGTATATGTAAGAATCGAAAACTAAGCTGAGTGCTGACCAAACCAAAGAGGCAAATCTGGAAAGAGAATACTAGACGTGGTGTAAATTCTACGACAAATATAGAGTTAAATTACAGCGTAACTCTACCACTTGAAAATTCACTAGAGGTGCGAGAAACTGATAATCAACAAGCTGCTTGCTGGCATGCCATCCATCATAGCTGAAAATGAAGCCTTCGATGCACAGACCAACGAAAATGAAGCAAAGCAATGCTAACATGTAAATTTTGTTAAGCTAATCTTGTTATTCAAAAGTCTGATATGCGTCAGTTTGGAGTTAGAGTTTGAGTCGTAGTTTGCTTCCGAGTCAGTCTTCAAATTCCGTTTGTCTTCAGTTTGCATAAGTGTTCATGTTAGTGCCAGATTAGGAATAGTAATTAGTGTTGGCAAAAGTAGCAGTTTTCAGTGCGGATTGAAGTCCAATTCTGACTTGATGTTTGTAAGCAGTTGAGTATAAGTATTAGCCAAACCAATGAGAAAAGCAGCAAGTTCTGCACCAAAATCCAAATCTGTGCAAGTTGATTGATTCTCGCCAAAGTAGCTTTGCTCTGTACTTCGTTGTGTCTTGCCGAGCGCAAGTTCTGAAGTCCGGTTGCTTTGTCGTGGAGCAATACTGGCGTCGAACGAAAGCGAGACTTCAAGTTCTGTTCTCTGTTTATTTTGCCGGTACAAGAACAGAGCCTAGGCAATAGAGACTGAACAAGTGGTATCAGAGCCGGTTCAACAGCCATGTCAGGGAGTGATTCGGCTTCAGGAAGTCAGCGGCCAGCAGCCAGAGTGCTAGCTAATCCAGCACCTGTAGGTGTTAAGATGGCGCCGAGAGGAGTACCAATTCAGTACCCGATGCTTGATGACACAAACTACGGACTTTGGGTCGTGAAGATGAAGATCATCCTCCGTTCGCTTGGTGTTTGGCGAGCTATTGAAGGTGATGCACTGATCGATGAAGAGACAGATCAGGGTGCTCTAGCAGCGATATCTCAGTCCATCCTAGATAACATCATGATGGCCATTGGTGGCATGGAAGCGGCAAAGGAGGCGTGGGAGGCTATAAGAGATATGCATGTCAGTCGGGGAGGATCACGTCAAAAAGGCAAGGGTACTGGTACTGAAGCGTTAATTTGATCGATTGATCATGGGAGATAATGAGAGTATTGTGGAATTCTCTCAAAAGTTGACTGCTCTAGTCGGCGAGATACGATCACTCGGTGCAGAATTGAAAGACGACGCAGTTGTGGGAAAATTGTTCAGTGCTGTGCCCGATCATTTCATGCAAATTGTCAGCACGATTGAACAATTTAGCGACATCGAAACAATGACGCTACAAGAAGCGATTGGATACCTGAGGGCGTTTGAAGAATGTATCAAAGGAAGACGCCGTGGTCATGGTGAGAAGGATGGAGAGCAAATTATGCTCACTCGCACGCAATGGGAGAGCCTTGCGGCAAAGGACAAGAAGCAAGGTGAAGCTTCTAACTCCAGTGGAAGGACGTCAAATTGGCGTGGACGTGGTCGAGGGAGAGGCCACGGATGTGGCCGGGACAATGAACATGACGAACGTCAAAGTGAAGAAGGAGAAGAAAGAAAATTTAGAAGGTTCGACAAATCAAAAATCAAGTTGCAATCACTTCCGTAGCAAGTGTCACAAGCCACGAAGGGAGCAAGCTCATTATGCTGCAAAGAAAGATGATTCCGAACCAGCGTTTTTCCTGTCCCTCACTACAAATCACGTCCAGAATTGCGGCAATGAAGAAAATCTTGTGATGCTTAACAAAGACAAGGTATTCCCTAATCTTCATTCAGCCGAAAGTGCAGAAACATGGTTTCTTGACACAGGAGCGAGCAACCATATGGTGGGTTCCAGAGATTTGTTCACTGATCTTGATGAATCTGTGCAAGGATCAGTCCAATTTGGAGATGGCTCGCAGGTAAAAATTTGTGGGAAAGGCTCGGTTTTGCTAAAGTGCAAGAACTCTGAACACAGACTACTCTCAGATGTCTATTTCAAACCGGAATTAAGGAGCAGGATAATTAGCCTTGGGCAATTAGATGAAAATGGCACCATAATTAAGATTGAAGACGGAATCATGCTAATACATGACCGAGCAGGGTCTTTAATGGCCCGGGTGAAAAGGTCACCTAATCAGCTCTATTCTCTAGACCTGAAGACCACCGAGCCAGTTTGTTTGTTAGTAGCCAAAACCGACAATGCATGGCTGTGGCATCACCGCTTTGGACATTTAAATTTTCGTGCACTAAGAAAACTTGGCGTGGAGCAAATGGTAGAAGGGATGCCGATTGTGGATCACCTTGAGCAATTTTGTGCCAGGTGCGCATTAGGAAAGCAGCACCGCCGGCCGATTCCTCAAGCTTCTTAGTACCGGTCAGAAGAAATACTTGATCAAGTCCACTGTGATCTTTGCGGCCCGACTACTCCATCCACGCCAGCAGGAAATAATTACTTCTTGCTAATTGTTAATGATCACAGTAGGTACATGTGGCTTGAATTGCTCAAGAACAAAAGTGAAGCACTTGATTACTTCAAGAAATTCCAGGCTGCCACTGAGAATGAAATAGGCAAGAAATTGAGGGCCATCCGAATAGATAGAGGAGGCAAATTCATGTCAATTGAATTTCAAGTATACTACGAGGAAAAGGGCATCAAGAAATATACAACGACTCCTTACTCTCCGCAACAAAACGGCATCGTGGAGCAAAGGAACCAAATGGTGGTTGAAATGACGAGATGCATGCTGAAAAGCAAGCACGTTCCCAGAAAATTTTGGGGTGAAGCCGTCAAGACAACAGTGTATATTTTGAATCGATCACCAACTCAAAATCTTGAAGGCATGACTCCATATGAAGCATGGCATAAGCGCAAACCGAAGGTATGGCATTTTCGAACGTTTGGGTGCATTGCACATGTGAAAATTGTTAAACCAGGACTGAAGAAATTGGATGATCAGAGTATTCAAATGGTGCTTCTTAGTTATGCTGAAGGAGCTAAGGCATACCGGGTGCATCATCCAAAGACTAATAGAGTTCATGTAACTCGGGACGTTATATTTGAAGAAGAGAAAAGCTGGAATTGGGAAGCATCAGAAGACATCAGCAGCAGCAAGTTCACTTGGACTTTTCCTATTGGCGATGAAGTAAACCAAGACGAGAGCACTACCGTTCAAGTCGGTGGCCATGGACAACCAGTCGGTGGCACTGGACAAATCATCGGAGGCTCTGGACAAAGCACCGACGGTCTAGAGTGAGTATAGAAGATGCTTGCTTGACTCCCATGCGCTTTGGAGGACTCTCGACACCAAAAGTTACTCCTGGTACAGGTGTAGCCGATACTCCAGCATCAACTCCCGAACATTTAGGTACAGACTCCTCTTCGGTTTCAGGATCAATGTCACCTGCAGTCCACCACAAAACTCGCTCCTTGCGAGAACTGTATGATGTGACACCTGGTTGAGTTGGCTGAGGAACTCGGGCTTTGTCTAATGAGTGCCGAAGAGCCAGGAAACTATGAAGAAGCGGCTAAATATGATTGTTGTAAAAGAGCAATGCAGAAAGAAATTGATGCAATTCGAGAAAATAACACATGGTGTTTGACCGATTTACCGAGTGGGCATAAGGCAATAGGTTTGAAGTGGATCTTCAAAGTTAAAAAGGATCCGCAAGGTATTATTGTCAAACACAAAGCCCGCTTGGTTGCAAAAGGATACGTGCAAAAACAAGGAATTGATTATGAAGAAGTTTTTGCACCAGTGGCCAGAATTGAGATGGTGAGGTTGCTAATTACCTAGCCACTCAAGAATCATGGTAGGTACATCATATGGATGTAAAATCAACATTCCTAAATGGCGAATTAACAGAAGATGTGTTCGTATCGCAGCCGCTTGGTTCGAAGTGAAAGGGAAGGAAAATAAAGTGCTAAAACTCAAGAAAGCACTATATGGTTTAAAGCAAGCCCCAAGAGTTTGGAATGCAAAATTGGACAAAACTTTGCTCTCTCTACACTTTGAGAGGTATCCTTTGGAGCATGCAGTCTATAAAAGAAATAAAGGAAGCAAAACATTGATTGTTGGGGTGTATGTAGACGACTTGATTATAACCAGCCCAAATATTCAAGAAATTGAAAGCTTCAAAGATCAAATGAAGAAAGCTTTCAAAATGAGTGATTTGGGACTATTATCATATTATCTCGGCATTGAAGTGAATCAAAGAATGGAAGGCATATCATTGTGTCAATCAGCATATGCTTTGAAGATATTGGAAAAGTGTGGAATGTCAGGGTACAATGCGACAGCTAATCCAATGGAGGAGAGGTTGAAGCTAAGCAAGGTTAGTAGTAACCCTCATGTTGATGCAACCATGTATAGAAGCATAGTAGGTAGCCTTTGATATTTGGTGAACACAAGAACCGACATTGCGCACTCAGTTGGTATTGTAAGTCACTATATGGAAGCACCCACAACACAACACATGGCAGCAGTCAAACACACATTGCGATATGTGAAAGGAACATTGAATTATGGGTGTTTTTATACCTGCAAGAAAGAAGATGAACAAACATTGGTTGGCTATACGGATAGCGACCTTGCAGGTGATGTGGATGATATGAAAAGCACCTCGGGGATGATTTTCTTCCTCGGCTCAAATTTGGTTAGTTGGACTTCACAAAAGCAAAAGGTCGTAACACTGTCATCTTGCGAAGCCGAGTATATCGCAGCGACTGCGGGTGCATGCCAACGAATATGGTTCAAAAGATTGCTTGCAAATCTAATGAATCGAGAAGAGAAAAAGGTTGTCCTAAAGGTGGACAATAAATCTGCAATTTTATTGAGCAAAAATTTGGTACATCATGATCGAAGCAAGCATATAAATACAAGGTATCACTTCATAAGAGATTGCATTGAAAAAGGAGAAGTTGATGTTGAACATGTTGCAACTTAGGATCAATTAGCAGACCTATTGACAAAAGCTCTCAGAAGAGTTAAATTTGTTGAAATGAGAAGAATACTCGGTGTGGTTGAAGTCAAGGCGGGAAAACAAGAATAGGGGGGAGTTTTGTTAAGCTAATCTTGTTACTCAAAAGTCTGATATGCGTCAGTTTGGAGTTGGAGTTTGAGTCGAGTTTGCTTCCGAGTCAGTCTTCAAATTCTGCTTGTCTTCAGTTTGCATAAGTGTCCATGTTAGTGCCGGATTAGGAATAGTAATTAGTGTTGGCAAAAGTAGCAGTTTTCAGTGCGGATTGAAGTCTGATTCTGATTTGATGTTTGTAAGCAGTTGAGTATAAGTATTAGCCAAAGCAATGAGAAAAGTGTAACACCCCAATTTTTTGAAATTTTAAAGATTAAATATTATGTGTTTGCAATTTGTGATTTTTATGAATTTTCGGATTTATTGATTTTCTAAGATTTACTTAAATCATTTCAATTAAGTGTATATGGCTTTTGTTAAGAAATATTTATAAAAAGGAAATTAAAATAAAGCCTGCCCAGAAATATTTTATTTAAGGATAGAAGGTCTCAAGTATTTCGAATATTTTTCTTTCCGGGTTTAAATCGAATAGGAATTGATTGGATTGATTAAACCTACTGGATTAGGAAATTGTTTAAGCCGCGATAGAGATCAAAGCGGCAAGAGTCGATAGTTTCGAATGGATTACATGGAACCGCAATTGTTTTAATTGTAGTGCCGGTGTCTCTCCGCTGTTGATCAACATGATCGGATGGACCTCAGATCTCCTTCCAAGCATAGTTGACCGAGACTCTGGTGCCATTCACGTGACTTCACACGGACTCTACCGACAAATTGCCGCCGACGGAGGAACAAACGCAAGCGCAGCGATGGAAATCTCGCTGGAGAAAACGTGATCGAAGTCAACTCGCGCTTAGCGCCGGTTATTTTTGGCGGAGCGAGACGTATCGAGACGACGCAATTGGCGCCGATTGGCGTGTCTTGGAGACGATCCGCTGGAAAAGACGGCGTGGCGTGACCGAGAAGGACTCTGCGCCAGCGCTCGTTGAGAGACTCTGAGCCCTTCACATCAGGCGGGAAAAAGGAAAGCGCCGCCGATTCAAGCATGCGCCAAATACGAAAGTGCCAGACGCGATTCGGTTTCCAAATTGCCGCAGACACCGCCTCCGACGCAGCCACAGATTGCTTCGCTTCCATCAAAACGCGGAAAAAAAGGGAAGGATAGCTAGGCAAGGAAACTTAAGTCCATTTAGGAGTTATAGTCCGCCATCGCCACCACAAACTTTCTTTGAATAGCGCCCCACCGGTATAAATAGAGGCCCCGACCCTCCCCAAACTCACCTTGAGCCACCGCGTTTTTCCTCACGCCATTGTCGGAGAGTCGCCAGAGCAGCCGCCACCGCCGGAGTTCTCGGCGATTGCGCCGCATTCACGCCGCCGCCGAGTATCTCTTTTCGCCAAGTGGGAAGCGGATTGGAGGTCGTTGCGCTGCGCCAACCCGCTGCGCCACTTCTTCTTCGCTCGAGTACGCCAGAGCGCCATCGAGCGCGTCGTCTTAAATCTCCGTGAATTCAAATCGCTGTCGCCGAGGTCGTCGTCCCAGCACGGTGGATTCAAGCCATTGCTTCATCGCCGATCGGAGCTTCGTCACCAGAGGATCTTCATCAGCGCCGATTAAGTCGTAACGCTTTGAATCGGTAAGCGTCTTCGATTAAATATATCGACCGCTGGATTTGAGTCGGACGATTGATATTAGGCCATGAGTAGATTTACTCAGAATCGTAGATTGAGTTCATCGGTCTAGATTTCGCCACGCCTCGCTGCATCAGACAATAGGCGTAGAAAACTCAGATTTTCCTTTACGTAAATAATTCGGGAAAATAAGAATTTCTAATTTCATAATTAACTAAACTTCCGAATGTTATAACTTTTGCATATGAACTCCGATTTGGGTAATTCAAACTCAAATATTTGTAAAATTGAGATCTTTCTAATGGTGGCTTTTATTTGAATTTTTGAATTTGTTTGCTATTTGGATTTGGTGTTTATTTGCTTTTCTTTCTCGATTCGCAGAGACGTTGAATTGTGCTAAGCTTCAAGGATTTCTCACTCAGAGTTATTCTCGCATCAAGACCGTGAACCTAACCAAGGCAAGTTGTGCTTTGATCATGTTGCACCCATAAATTAGATTGCATGCTATTTTGATTTAACTTATCACTTATTATTTCATGAGTATAAATGTTTTCAACTTAAGTTTGGGATTAGCTATCATACCCTTTGAAACTATAACCCTACCTTGTTATTTGTATGCCATGATCCACTTGTCACCCTAGGTTGGTTAATTATAGTTGGTTAATAATGAAATCAATATGGATGGTTAGAACGGAATAGAATTGCTTAGCCATACCACGACATCACATGTTCATGGAATAATGATTATTAATCTTGACTAATGGTATATGGAACAATGATGTTAATTTGTGTGTCATGTGTGGTCGCACAAAGAGATTGAGTTGTTGTGGCAGCGGAGTCACGCAACGATGTTGATTTGTGAAGAGCACGTGGTGCTTGGTAACCAACCGGGAGATAATCACTTTAGATTGAAGCAAGTGGAAGGGGCAAGGGTGCCAGGGTGGGCCCGATGGGCGAGAAAAGGGTATGTGTAAGTCTTGCTTTAATCAATCCTAAGGACTTAACCTTGCGAGCCTTTGACCTGAGTCTTACTTGCAACCACATGTTCGAATGGGACAATTTTAGTCGACTAATTTGCAAATGCTTAACTTAAGTGCTATCTTGGTGGTGTGGGTCCAAGTTCACGGGAGAAACTCACATGGCGCAAGAGGGGGGCCCTGTCGTGGCAGCGTAGCCCTTCAGTGTTGAAACCTTAGCGGGTAGCACTGGGTTAAGAGGATGCATTGTAAAGGCTTCGTTACGATCATTCGCCTGTGTGGTGCATGGTTGTATCATGTGGGTAAAGTGCATAACCTCTCGCAGAGTGTACAATCTATTCGGATAGCCGTGCTCACGGTAGATTGAGCAATGCTCGAATTACAGATCAAGGGTAGTTAATTAAAATGAACAATCATATGGGATGGCGAGGATGCCATGTGGGTAATGGAATTTGATTTAGGTTGAGACTTGGGTTGATTTGCAAACAATGGAATCTATTTACTTGTTATTATTTGTTCTCTGTCTTTTTCAATATACATATTGCTTATGTTTGAAAATGTCGCTTCATCGCTTATGAACCATAAGCCCTCCTTTGGAATAAACCTCGCATATAGTTATAATAGAAATGCATTCTCAGGCACAACTTGTTGAGTACGTGTTGGTGTACTCACCCTTGCCTACAAAAAATCATCAAGGTCAAGAAGGAGTACCATGAAGGGACGAATGTTTAGGGTGTGAGCCTTGTCGGTTGTTCGTGGTATACCGAGGGGTTATCTACGCCTTCATTCCGCCGCAGCTCAATTTGTTGTTCAGCCTTGTGAGGCATTGCTAAGTAAGTTGACCATAAGGTCATACAACCGCTAATATTTAACATATTATGTCTTTGTCTTATTTACGTTGTGTATGATTATGATATTCACTAATGTTGAGCTGTGTGCACTAGCGTGATCCTGGACTAGTGCAAGATACACAGAGGGTCCGAATTTGCATATTAGGTCCCGACAAAGGTGGTATCGAGCCATACTTGTTGTAGGTCTTGACCCTAGATAGTTGGTCGCCTCTATAGGTCTTTCAAAATTATTTTCTAAATTAAAAGACCCAACCTAGAAGAATAATGTGTTCTTGACTTATCTCATTCTTCTATCTCTGCCCTTACCAAAGATTCTTCCTTGTCCCTGCTAAAATTTCTTTTTCTTGCCTCTGCTGAATTGAGTCAAAATCTTACCTGAGTTACCTTGAGTAGAAGATGATATACCACACTTCAGGGGAAGGCATCAAGTGCCTGTTGCTACCATAATGATCATGACGGAAGGAATCATCAAGCTCACGGAAGAGCGAATCAACGAAGTGAATCAAGAGCTAGAAAACTCAGTACTTCAAGTGGCCAGTTGAGACTCATGTGTGAGAGTCGCGTTTCCTAAGATAGGAGTGTCACCCATGTAGACGGTAGTTTTGTGTGTTTAGGTTAAATTGGTTCTTCTTGATTGCTGAGTGTGCAGTATGTGTTGCAGAGCTTTTGGGCTTATATAAGCAACCATACCAAGTTATTAATATTGATCGCTTAAGATATTGGGTTAAAACCTATCTCCCTCAGATAGGATTCTTGCTCCTTACCTATGCTATTTTCCTCTTCCCTAACCCCTTGAGGTAATCAAGCAGATGGTTCAGATTAGTGATGGCAATAAAGTCAAGAAAAGTAAAACCCACTCAATAGAAACTCCACTAATGGATTAGTTTTTCAACCGTCACCACCGATAGATACGAGAGCTTTAAAGAGTTTTTGGCCGATCGGTGCGTTAAGCACGCAGCAATGATGAAGCAAAAACAGCATATGACCAATCAAGCTAATGCCAAGAAAAGCGCCTCAAATCTGTTATTAGTAACCCCCGTACTAACTCAAGGGTACTAGAATTCATAAAGACTCGCCCACCAACGTTTTAAGTAAATATTTCGCTTTTAGAAGCCAAGAATTGGCTCAAGACTTTGGAGAGAAACGCTACCCTGTAGTTATTCTAGAGCTAAACCATGTTCTATGAAGCGCGGTCAACCAAACAAGTTAGAGGATCGAGTGTGCATTCGCCGAGGGAAATTAGGCATACCTCTAATAAGCATGCGATCAATTGCCTTAGTTGCAAGGAAACCACACGATTAGAAAAGGTCCTATGAGTAACATCACCTATCACCTTTGTGAAATACAAGACCATTGTCCACCTCGGTGTCCTTGATCCAATAGTTACCGTCGAATCTAGCATCAATGTAATCTACGAACCCTAGTTACTCAAGAATTATCAATAAGAAGGGAAAATTCAAGTGATGATAGTTCGTGTTAGCCAACCGATGGATAATGGTGTGGAATTTGCCAATTAGAAGATGCGCCAAATATCGAAAATACTTTGATATATTTCCCAAGAATTTGTCCGGTATGCCGTCATAACAAAAGGTCGTTCGTGAGTAAATTAGTTATGCCGTATAGCTCAATAGAGAAAAGACCATGTCAACCCAGGAATTAGTGGAAAATGGAAAAGCATAACAAAAAGTTACTAGGAAGAATTTTGAAGACTTAGTATATCATCATGAAAATTCTTGTTCATTAAAATGCAAATGGAAGATCAAGGAGAGTGCACTAAATCGTGTTCTAAATAAATAAAATATCAAGAATAAGTATCCAATATCGATCGACTACATGATTGGACATTGAGAATAGAATTGGAATTTCTTTAGGACAAAGTTTCGCTTAGGCTATCATAAACTTAGGAGACATGGGAAGGATGTTTCTAAAATTTCGTTCTCTACATGAACAATATAAGTTTTGGCTAAATCTCCTGAATTAACTGATGCCCCGCATATCTAATGAACATGATAAGTAAGATATTTATGGAATACTTGATAAATTCATGGTTGATGATAATCTAGTATACCCTAAGACAAGAAAGGATCATACAGAACATGTTAGATTGATTTAGAAAGATTGCGAGAGTAGTAGTCATATGCTAAGTTCAACTAGTGTGAATTCCAGAAGTGAAATGGTCGAAATCCTTAGTCATATAAAGACTGCTAAAGGAGTTATTGTTAAATCAAGCAAGGTAGATGAAGTACAAAATCAAGTTAAGGAAAGGAGAAGGCGTAGCCAAAAAGTAGAAATTTGAGTGATTAGGATACCGTAAGGATTTAATGCTGAACCAGTGTGCCGGATAGGAATACTTGAGAAAACTCATAATTTTAAGTATTCGATATACCCAGGAAGTGCCAAAGAGAATCAATATCTTAAGGAAAGGTTTTGGTGACCTAAGGTGAAGAGCGAAACTATTGGATATAATACTCGATGTAATAAAGACAATGCATTAGAGGTCTAAAGGTTCGTTGCAAATCATTATAGATTCCTATAGGAGGCAAATCATTAAAATGACTCCAAGTGTAAATGGACCCTAAAAGGTATGAATTCGGAGGAATCATTATTTAAATTAACCAAAATTACTCATTTCATATCACTGAAGACTACATATTCAAAAGATCATTTGGCAAATCTGTCAGGGATTTAATAACTACTTAGGTGCTCAAGGAGGCTTTGTCCGATAGAAGTATCCAATTTATCTCAAGGTTTTAGAACAAAGTTACATGAAATAATGAGAACTCGCTTGGATTTAAGCACCGCATATCATCCTTAGACAGATATTAAGATAAAAAGAGTTAATCAGATTCTGGAAGATATGTTTAGAGGTTGTGCGTTAGCTTACGTCACATTTTGGGATAAATGTTTGCCATAGACAGAATTTCCAAATCTATTCTCTAGTTAGCCCTAAATCTCGGGGTCGAGATTCCGTTAAGGGGGGAGGTTTGTAACACCCCAATTTTTTGAAATTTTAAAGATTAAATATTATGTGTTTGCAATTTGTGATTTTATGAATTTTCTGGATTTATTGATTTTCTAAGATTTACTTAAATCATTTCAATTAAGTGTATATGGCTTTTGTTAAGAAATATTTATAAAAGGAAATTAAAATAAAGCCTGCCGTAAATATTTTATTTAAGGATAGAAGGTCTCAAGTATTTCGAATATTTTTCTTTCCGGGTTTAAATCGAATAGGAATTGGATTGATTAAACCTACCGGATTAGGAAATTGTTTAAGCTGCGATAGAGATCAAAGCGGCAAGAGTCGATAGTTTCCGAATGGATTACAAGGAACCGTCAATTGTTTTAATTGTAGTGCTTGTTCTCATTTGTTGATCAACATGATCGGATGGACCTACGGCATCTCCTTCCAAGCATAGTTGGCCGAGACTACTGGTGCCACATGACTTTTCACGGACTTCATTTTACAAATTGTCGGCGCACGGAGAACAACGCAAGCGCGGCGATAAATCTCGCACGGGAGAAAACGTGACCGAGTCAACTCGTGCGCTAGCGCCGAAGCTATTTTTGGCGGGAGCAGCACGTGGCTGAGACGAATGCAATTGGCGCCGAATTCGGCAGGTCTTGGAGACAGTCCGCGCGGGAAAAGATGGAGTGGCGTGACCGAGAAGGACTCCTGCGCCAGCGCCTCGTTGAGAGACTCGGAGCCCTTCGTCACTGTGCGGGAAAAAGGAAAGCGTCGCCGATTCAAGCATGCGCCAGCGCCGAGTGCCATACGCGATTCGGTTTCCAAATTGCCGCTGCACACCGTCTCCGACGCAGCCACAGATTGCTTCGCCTTCCATCAAAACGCGCGGAAAAAAAAGGGAAGGATAGCTAGGCAAGGAAACTTAAGTCCATTTAGGAGTTATAGTCCGGCTCATCGCCACCACAAACTTTCTTTGAATAGCGCGCCCCACCGGGTATAAATAGAGGCCCCGACCCCTCCCCAAAACTCACCTTGAGCCACCGCGTCTTTCCCTCACGCGCCGTCGGAGAGTCGCCAGAGCAGCCGCCATGACCTGCGGAGTTCTCGGCGATTGCGCCGCATCACGTCGTCGCCGAGTATCTCTTTCGCCAAGTGGGAAGCGGATTGGAGGCCGCTATGCGTTCGCCAACTGTTGCGCCACTTCTTCTTCGTCGAGTACGCCAGAGCGCCATCGGGAGCGCGTCGTCTTCGCCTCCGGTGAATTCAAATCGCCCGCCGAGGTCGTCGTCCCAGCCACGGTGGATTCAAGCCATCGCTTCATCGCCGATCGGGAGCCGTCGGTAGTAGGATCTTCATCGAGCGCTTCGGGATTAAGTCGTAACGTTTGAATCAGAAGCGTCTTCGATTAAATATATCGGCCGCTGGATTTGAGTCGGACGATTGATATTAGGCCACGTAGTAGATTTACTGTAGAATGTTAGATTGAGTTCATCGGTCTAGATTTCGCCACGTCTCGCTCAGACAGTGGTAGTAGAAAACTCAGATTTTCCTTACGTAAATAATTAGGAAAATAAGAATTTCTAATTTCATAATTAACTAAACTTCCGAATGTTATAACTTTTGCATATGAACTCCGATTTGGGTAATTCAAACTCTGAAATATTTGTAAAATTGAGATCTTTCTAATGGTGGCTTTTATTTGAATTTTTGAATTTGTTTGCTATTTGGATTTGGTGTTTATTTGCTTTTCTTTCTCGATTCGCGTAGACGTTGAATTGTGCGAAGCTTCGAAGATTTTCATTTCAGAGTTATTCTCAGACCAAGACCAGGAACCTAACCAAGGCAAGTTGTGCTTTGATCATGTTGCACCCATAAATTAGATTGCATGCTATTTTGATTTAACTTATCACTTATTATTTCATGAGTATAAATGTTTTCAACTTAAGTTTGGGATTAGCTATCATACCCTTTGAAACTATACCCTACCTTGTTATTTGTATGCCATGATCCACTTGTCACCCTAGGTTGGTTAATTATAGTTGGTTAATAATGAAATCAATATGGATGGTTAGAACGGAATAGAATTGCTTAGCCATGCCACGACATCACATGTTCATGGAATAATGATTATTAATCTTGACTAATGGTATATGGAACAATGATGTTAATTTGTGTGTCATGTGGTCGCACAAAAGATTGAGTTGTTGTGGCGGTGAGTCACGCATAGCGATGTTGATTTGTGAAGAGCACGTGGTGCTTGGTAACCAACCGGGAGATAATCACTTTAGATTGAAGCAAGTGGAAGGGGCAAGGGTGCCAGGGTGGGCCCGATGGGCGAGAAAAGGGTATGTGTAAGTCTTGCTTTAATCAATCCTAAGGACTTAACCTTGCGAGCCTTTGACCTGAGTCTTACTTGCAACCACATGTCTGGAATGGGACAGCTTAGCTGACTAATTTGCAAATGCTTAACTTAAGTGCTATCTTGGTGGTGTGGGTCCAAGTTCACGGGAGAAACTCACATGGCGCAAGAGGGGGGCCCTGTCGTGGCAGCGTAGCCCTTCAGTGTTGAAACCTTAGCGGGTAGCACTGGGTTAAGAGGATGCATTGTAAAGGCTTCGCATTTATCATTCTTTGTGTGGTGCATGGTTGTATCATGTGGGTAAAGTGCATAACCTCTGCAGAGTGTACAATCTATTCGGATAGCCGTGCTCACGGTATTGAGCAATGCTCGAATTACTGATCAAGGGTAGTTAATTAAAATGAACAACTGTTATGGGATGGCAGGATGCCATGTGGGTAATGGAATTTGATTTAGGTTGAGACTTGGGTTGATTTGCAAACAATGGAATCTATTTACTTGTTATTATTTGTTCTACTGTCTTTTCAATATACATATTGCTTATGTTTGAAAATGCTGCTTTACTGCTTATGAACCATAAGCCCTCCTTTGGAATAAGCTCTGCATATAGTTATAATAGAAATGCATTCTCATGCACAACTTGTTGAGTACGTGTTGGTGTACTCACCCTTGCCTACAAAAATCATCAATCTTTGAAGAAGGAGTACCATGAAGGGACGAATGTTTAGAGTGCGAGCCTTGTCGCCAGTTACTGTGGTATCTTGAGGGGTTATCTACGTCTTCATTCGCCATAGCTCAATTTGTTGTTCAGCCTTGTGAGGCATTGCTAAGTAAGTTGACCATAAGGTCATACAACCGCTAATATTTAACATATTATGTCTTTGTCTTATTTACGTTGTGTATGATTATGATATTCACTAATGTTGAGCTCTGTGTGCACTAGCGTGATCTGGACTAGTGCAAGATATACCTGAGAGGGTCCGAATTTGCGATTCGGTCCCGGCAAAAAGCAATGAGTTACGCACCAAAATCCAAATCTGTGCAAGTTGATTGATTCTCGCCAAAGTTGCTTTGCTCAGATTGCCGTTGTGTCTTGCCGAAAGTGCAAGTTCGAAGTTCGGTTGCTTTGTCATTTGGGAGCAATCTGAAGCGCGAGCAGTAGAGACTTCTGAAGTTTTATTCTTTGTTTATTTTGCCGATACAAGAACAGAGCCTGGGCAATAGAGACTGAACAAATTTATTTTGAGCTTGAATGCATAATACATTTCAAATTATCTTGTCTTGAGCATACATAGATGAATATACAGAACCTTGACATCAGGGGGAAGGGCTCAGGGAAGATGGTGTTGTTAGGGTCGTAGGGCTCCCTAGTCCCCACAGGCAAAGCCATGGATAGAGAAGCTGTGACACAGACGATCAAACACTTGGTCATCGGAGACAGCAATGCTAGAGAAGGTAGATGGCCACGAAGCTTTGGGACCCACGGCCACCGCCTCCTCCTCCCAAGGCAGCGGTTGGGTGCGATTTGTCAGGGATCAAAACGAACCTGAAACAAAATCAGAAAAGGCTCCGGAAAAGAAGAACACCAGAACACTCAGAATACCGAATCGCATACAAAATCAATATGAAAAATAAAAATCTCATGACTATGAAACTAAGATAAGCACTAAGATATGCATGATTAATCTCTGCTTTCATTTACTGAGTCTTAGGTTTTATACTCCCATCTGATACAAAGTTTTTCATCCTAACAGAAAGATTCTGGTAACTTTAGATTACAAATAGTAAATGTAATTAGCTCTAATTAGTAATTCTTCTTGTTGGTAACTACTATCCCCAATCAGCTTGCCGTTGGATGTAAACTTCACTCTTAGGGGCCATCTTGACCATTGATGTTCACTAATTGAAATCAATGGATTGTTCTTCTTTGCTGCCGACTTCACCGTATTCTTCTTCTTCCTGGTGCAACTCCTGACATTTCCCCCGCCCGAGCTAGTGCTTGTCCTCAAGCTTTAAAGTCAGGAAATGTTCTTTGAATGAAACTAGCATCTTCCCAAGTATTGTCTTCTTCCAGTAAATTAAAACACTGAATGAGCCATTGGGTTACTACAATACCTTTTCTTGTTACCATTCTCCTTTCCAAGACTACTAGTAGTTCGGTCTTCACTTTGCCATTTGCATCCACTAGGGGTAATCCAGGCAATGGAATTGCATTCTTTCCAACATGTTTCTTTAACTGACTAACGTAAAATACTGGGTGAATGCTACAATATTCTAGTAGCTGCAACTTATATGCCACAGATCCAATCTTGTTTATCACCTAGAAGGGTCCATAATATTTTGATCGTAGCTTTAGTGAACCTCTCAAGCCAAAGGCATTTTGCCGGTAAGGCTGCATTTTCATGTGCACCATATCACCCACTGCAAAACTCCGGTTAGTTCTTAACTTGTCTGCATATTTCTTAATCCGATTCTAAGCTTTGGTAAGACTATCTTTGAGCTTATGTCTAATTGCTTCTTTCTCTTCCATAGTGACTTTAGCCTCTGCTAATACATTACATGGGATTGAGAATTCAGCAAGATGTGGTGGATGGTATCCATATAGAGCTTGGAATGGAGTAGCATTCAAGAAAGTATGATAGGATGTATTGTACCACCATTCTGCCACGCTTAACCAGTGAAGCCATCTCCTGGGTTCTTGAAACACTATACTTCGTAGGTAGGATTCAAGGCATTGATTAACGCGCTCTGTTTGACTATCAGTTTGTCGATGGTGTCAAAGGTTAGTGATTGACAACACACTTATATTCAGGTACCTTTGAGGGATGCAGAATCAAACACACAATCGGGGAAACATGATGTAGACAAGTTCGGGCCTCTGGGTCAAGTAACACCATACTCCTGTGTCGGTGATGGATGAGATCAATAAATTGATTACAACTCAGGGATCCTGGCCCTGATTACAAGGAAGGATATGAGTGTGAGGGTGCCTAGACTATGGCTAATGGATGGACTGCTTGGAGACCTTCCTGTGCATCGAGCTCTGGATGGTGATGGCTAGAAGCTGGCGCTCTAAGTTGTCTTGTGCAGCTTCCAATTGGCATGTTTTGGACAATGTCCTCCCTGGTCCTTATATAGTGGGCTGGAGTACTGAATCGTAGTCGATGAGAAGTCCTCTTTCCTTTATGATCTCTGTATCGCACCTGAATTTCCATAGTGGCCGGACATGTTCGAGTAGGTTTCCTCATATCAGGAATACGATCGAGTCCTGCCTTATGCGGGGACATATATGCTCTGTATATCTTATCCCATTGAGCTAGGCTCAAAATATCTAGAGTTTACAAATGCTGGTAAAGATATACATAGCATGGCCTTGGACTTTAGGGCGTAGGCCCATATCCCATATCTAGATATTAGATAGTAGCCCCCGAAGTCTGCTTAGCGGAGGGTCCGTTTGAGTGCTTGGTCGATTGCTACTAAACCTGCTTTGGTCGAACAATGCCTTGCTTGCTTATGGTCGAATGACTCGAGCAAGTCAAGAATCACTAAGTGTCGAGTGGGATGTGCAGGTTCGAGCTTCCTGTTGCAAACCTAGCTCAAATGCTTAGGGTAGCCTTATGTCGCTCAATATCAACCAGTCAACCTAACTCTAAGTGGAGTTGGAACAGTTGTCAGAAATTCTAAATGTTGAGCAGTTGGAGCATTTATTGCTTATATCGGAGGCATCACGGTGTATACGGCGCCATCATTCCACTTTTTTCAGCGATCAACGTGTCGTACGGTGGGAAACAAACCGTTGTGCCTGGACACTTTTTGGCTTATAAATCTCTGGATTTGGAACTTAGCCGTTTCATTCCTTCGTCCTTAGCCTTCCTCTCGAAGCCTCCGCCTTGTCTCTTTGAACCCTTTCGTCTCCACACCTTGAAAAAGTTCTACTTCCTTATTTCGCTCCAATGGATTCTGGTTCCTCCGCCAACCTTAAGGCTACTGCACAGCTGAAGAAAGAGGCTGCAGCAACGCCTGCCGGGGGGCCGGTCTTCAGTGATGGGACTTACCAGCAAGGATGGTAGGCATCCATCATGACAGAGAAGCATCTTGTGGAGTTGGAGAAAGGTGGTATCATTCTTCCTCAAGCATTCTTCCATTGGAGACCTTCTGTCGGTGAGGATTATCCGACTCCTAAGGATGAGGATAAGACTGTAGTTTTTGAGTCGTTTTTCAGTGGCGGTCTTAGCTTCCCCCCTTCTCGATTTCTACAGGATGTTATGGATTTCTACAGAATCTAGCTCTTTCACCTGAGCCCTAATTCAATCACAATTGTCAGCGTTTTTGCTCATCTTTGTGAGCCCTTCCTAAGCATCAGACCCAGTCTCAATTTGTTTCGTCGTTTTTATCACCTGAAAATGTCGACCAAGAATGAGGTCATCGAGGGTACTGGATTTCATCTGCGCAGCAGTGCTGCTAGCATATACATTCTGGTTCAGGTTACTTCTTCCTGGCAATTAGACTGGAAGAAGGGGTGGTTCTATATCACCTCGCCGGACACAGTCAATTCTCCTCTGTCTTATTAGTATTTTCTCCCTACTCCTTCTGACCTTTGGATGAAGGTCCCTTCATCGACAGTGTGGAACGCGTGCCATATAGAGAAAATCAAGGAGCTGAGAAAGAGGGGTTTCTCCAGGTGGCACGTTGCCTGAGACTTCCTATCGTGACAATCGAGTCTGCGAAGGTGCCAGGATCATCTGGCTTGGGAGTACTCGAGGGTCGATGATGCGACCAGAGACAGCTCTGAGGGTAAGTAACAATGACCTTTTCTATCGCTCTTTCCCTTTGCCACGACTGGTGGCTGACGAACTACCTTACTGACTAACAGTCTTGTTAGATGCGAACATCTCTGCTCGATTGAGCAAAATCTTTCATGGTTCAGATCCTAGCCCCTGCGGCATAGAGGCTTACTCTCTGGCTAACTCTCGACCAAAGGTATGTATCAAGCAATCACCGATGCTACTGCGCGGAAGCGTACATTGCGGTTTAACCGGTTTCTTCTTTTCAGGAGGTTGAGCGCGATGAGCATAGTGGGCTACCCGATGGAGCCACTAACTTGAACGACGAGCCAACTCGAGGCGGCAGGCAAGCATCGGGCTCAGCTCCAAACGGTGCAAAGTCGTTCGTGGAGGACACGACACTTGCCATAGCTCCCAGCGAGGTCGAAGCATCTTAGGAGAAAGAGATGGTGGATTCTCCTCTTGAAGCATCTCAGGAGCAGGAGATGGTAGATTCTCCTCGAACGAGGAGATCGACGTCGCCATCACCCCCACCACTAGTGAAACACCGCCGGGTGTCAAGGGCTTCTGACCATGTGACATTCAATCACTCTCTCAGATGCTATGAGATCACTGCTGACATGATTCAACAACTCACCACAGGAAACAAGAACAGTGTCCTCGGCCGAAACATTTTTATCGTCAGTAAAAGGGCCGACGATACAAAGTTAACCTCTGTCGACGGCTCCAATGCAACCCGACGACATATATACACCAAGCAGGGCTGTGTCCTCGGCCGCACATAACCCGCCGACATAGAGCTCGAGCTGTGTCCTCGGCCTCACTTAACCCGACGACAAAGGCACTCCGCCCAAACAGGGAGTGTCGGCGCGTGATGAAATTTGAATTTCAGATCCCGCCAACACAAGCTGTGTCGGCGGCTACCATAAACCCGACGACACAGGCACTCCGCCATGTGGGACCAACCTGCAGAATGCTCATGCACGAAGACTTTTTGTCGTCGGGAGAGAAACAGCCGACGATAAAAAAGATCTATGTCGACGGCTTTATTTTAGCTGACGACAATAGTAATTCTAGACTAATTCAGAAAATCTATTTGAAAATGTTTTTGTTGTTTTTAAAATTAAGAAAAATTAAATAGAGCTTTTAGAATAGTTGTTAGGCAACACACATCTATATGACATGTAATTTTTTATTATTTAATTAATTGGTATGTGACGGCGCTGTTTGTATGTCTCCGTACGTTACGTCGAGTTTGAGTACGTAGAATCTTGTGACGATCCAACACTGGGCGATTGAAGAGCGAGGAATGACCTGGAATAGGCTGTGTATGTTGTAAAACCTTAAAGTGACCCTAGAAATGTCTCGTTCGACTCGTCGTAGGTAGAAAAATATCGAAGAATGTACGGTGGTGGTGACTCTGTTACTCCCCTTGAGTTTTCAGTAGAACCTGTTGTGACAATGAAATGCCGGGCGAAAGAAGAGCGAGCAATCAGGTGGAATAGGTTGTGCATGTTCTAAAAACCTTAAACTGGTCCGAAAAATGTCCGAAAACCATGCATGCTATGTGCGTAGGGTTACTGTGAGTATGTGACCCATATCTGTGTCCGCGGTTCCCTGTAGACCGACGACACAAATTACTCAGTGTAGTCGGTTTCATATAGGCCGACGACATCGAGTCGTGGTTCTCGCTTAGGTGGGTCCGACTTCGATTGTCGTGATGCGATCTTTGGTGACGACACAAGTATCGCAATTAACAAAACGCGCCCGTCGCTAAGTAAGTCCCAAAGACCTCCGTGCGCAACATCCGCCCCCGACTCGGTGGGTGCACTACCCCTCCTTGCGCCCCCCCGGCCGTCCTGGGCTCCCGGCCAAGTGTGCCTCCAGCGCCTCGCCTCCCGCCGGCGCCGGCGCCTCCTCCCCGGCCCCCGACCACCCGTGCCTCGGCCATCCGCGCTACCTGGCGTTGCCCGCTGAGCCTCCCTGGCGCCTCTCGGCCGTGCCAGCCGCCCGCCCATTGCTCACGCTCGTGGCGCCCCTCCTCTCTCTGCGCTACCCCTCCTTGCGCCCCTCCCGGCCGTCCTGGGCTCCCGGCCCATGCCGCCTCCGGCCCTTCCGGCGCGGCTCCTCCTCCCGGCGCGCCCCACCGCCCGTGCCTCGGTTGTCACCCTGCCGGCCAGCCCGCGCCGACCTCCTGCCGCGCCTCCGCCGCGCCCGGCCGCCGCGCGCCCGGCTCGGGCGCTCGCCCGGCCGGCGCCCTCCTCTCCTATGCTAGGCGCCTAGCGCCTCGCCTCGTCTCGTGGTGCCTCCTCCTCTTTGGTGTGTGAAATTGGAGGTATATCTTCTTTGGGTTTAGCTTGCATGTATGGTGTTTGTGCAAATGTCTAGCTAGGATTTTTGATTTTGAGATGATTTTGGTTAGAGGATGGGAGAGATTAGAAATTGTGTTTGATGTGATTTAGCAAGGTAGACACATTATCGCTAGAGATTTTACACTGTATCCTGGGAGAGATTATTATGCACCATGTCTTGCATAGGAGGATTCATGTGGGGTCCTACTTCAGCATTAGAAAGAGCATTCAAAGATTATCTAGCAAGCCCAGAGGAAACAAAAGTGATGCTTCAGTATGCCTCCAGATTTAGTGGGCATATTGCTAAATTCGAGGCCTTTGTTGATTTTTGCCTGCATGTCTTGTTTAGGGAGAACAATAATTGTGGGAGGTCGTCCACACCCGAACCACGCCGCCCCAGCTTTCCCCGAGCTCGTCCACGCCGTCGGTCCCGCCCTCGACCTCCTAGTCGCCATCTCCAGTTAAGGTAATCTCCGGTGGAGCCATCTCTTTTCTATGATGAATGTAGCCCAATATATATGCAGAATGTAGTCTAAATTTGTGATGGAATGTATGTGCATAATGTTGTGATGCAATGAAATGTATATGCAAAATGTAGCCGAGCAATCCATGAGAAATGTATATGCTATATGTGGTTGTAATTATGTTAAATAATCGCTCTTTTGTCTCACGAGTGGATGTCCTAGGTTTAGGAGGTGTCTTTGAAATTTCTAATAATTTAGGTAAGTTACTTGATTGGTACAATTACATAGGATCGCATATGATATTTCATCGTATTACTTAGAACCGTAGCTAACTTGATACTCAACTAGACAACGGATTGTTCTTAAGCTCGTCCTTTACAAAATGCGAGTCAAGCAAGGAATATCTGGGGATTATTCTAGTGTGGCTAACAAATCATATATAACCTCGATGAGTGGTATGGTTGTTGTGCATTTTAATTCCTGTAGATTCAAATGGACATGATATGTAATTCTAGTGTTTTCGATTTCTTGGAATCCAAATAGGAACTAAGGCATTTGTGTGGGAAAAAATAAATGATTCAGTGTGTATATATAGTGTATATTGCTTGCAAATCACAACATATAAAAATTTTATTTGAATTGCGTTTGTAACGTCAACCGAGCCAGAGTTAAACCCGTTCGGGGGCGCTGCATATTTTCGTAAGGAGCTCAGACGGTGATTCGTTGGGTTCTATTACGAAAAGTGTTGCGCTCTCGAGCTATCCACATTTTGGACAGCCCACGGATGTCTTTGAGTCTGATGGTCATGACACGAGGGTGTATGGGTTGGGATTCGGTGGTATTTCCTTGTCGTTCTCCTAGTGCATAACATAAGTGGTGCGCCGCACCCATCGCTGCACTCGGAGAACAACGGGTTATCTTTGCCGAATTCGACCGAGCACCCTCGTACACCACCACCGATTTAAGCCCACATCAGTGGGTAGGTAAGCCCTCCTATTTAGCAAGGTTTAAACTGTCTAAATCTGAAATTTGGATGCATGCATTGACATTATGTAGTAAGCGATCTTTGGATGGAAGATCGGCGGTGGATGTACGATGGTTGGATGAAGTTTGGGAGACACACAGACGAGTGGATCGAGAAGGCTAGAGCATTCGTGGATGATGCTTTCCGAAGATTCCCCGACCCTAATGCAGCGGTCGTGTGGTGTCCTTGCGCTGCGTGCTCGAACACCGAGAAGAGGACCAAGAAGGATATTAGCCATCACCTATGTAGGCATGGCTTCAAACCAAATTACTTTGTATGGGTAGCTCATGGCGAGAGGAAGCGTCCGGCGCCGGTGTGTGGCCCTGTGGATTTTGAAGAGGGCTACGACGAAGTCGAAGTTGATAGATTAGACGAGCTCACGGATGATGTGGCTCGGGCTTACGATCTCTCCCCCGAGGAAGAGTCCGAGCCACTTGCCAACAATTCGAGAAGCTCCTTGATTACGCCAAGTTGCATTGCATGAGCATACCGATGATGGTATTTCTCGGCGTTGTCGCGTCTAATGGCGGTGAAGACCAAGTACAACCTGTCAGCCAATTGCTTCAACGACCTTTGCAAACTGCTGGATAGCCTCCTTCCGAGTGGACACAAGATGACTCCGAATCTTTACGAGTCGAAGAAGCTTCTTCGCGAAGTTAGGCATGCCGTGGCGAGAGGATAGACTATTGCCCAAAGTTACGCATGCTTTATTGGAAGACCGATTCGGGCTGACTCCACCGTAAATATTGTAATGAGAGTCGGTACGAGGAAGTTAAATGTCAGAACGTGGAATGAGGCAGACGACGGTGGCCCGAAAACATTCCGTTTCTTCCGATCACTCAACGTCTGCGATCAGACATGTCCAAGGCCACGGCGAGACACATGAGGTGGCACAAAGAGGGCAAGCGTAGAAAGGAGGGCGTGATGATTCATCCGTCGATGCGAAGCTTGGAGGCACTTTGACCAACAACACCCTGAATTTGCGGCGGAGCCTAGGAATGTGCGTATAGGCCTCTCGACCGAACGGGTTCACGCCATTCAATATGATGGCGCACCCGTACTCGTGCTGGCCGGTGTTCGCAATCCCGCATACAACCTACCACCTCAACTCGCTTGGAAAGAAGAGTACATGTTTCTTTCTGTTATAATACCTGGGCCTAAGTCTCCTGGAAAAAACTTAGATCTATTCATGCAACCTCTGGTAGAAGAGCTGACTGACCTGTGGACTAAAGGAGTCTTGACACATGATAGCTACAAGGGGAAGAACTTTAGGATGCGTGCCGCATACCTGTGGTCAATACACGATTTTCCTGCGTATGGCATGTTCTCGGGGTGGAGCACGCATGGAAAGTTGTCATGCCCTATATGCCTCACGTAATAATCGATGCTTTCACACTGAAAAATGGGGGTAAGTCTGTTGGTTCGACTGTCACCGTTGTTTCTGAGCCGAAGCACCCATTTAGGAATAAAAAAGGCATTTCGCAAAGGCAAGACTGTGAAGAAGGGGCCACCCGAACGTTTCGAAGTGCAGGATATCATCGACTGGCATGACGATCTAGCGGATATCGGGTATGTGAAAGACTATGGTGAGGAGCACCATTGGACTCATAAGTGCAGCATCTACAACCTTCCTTATGCAAAAGACCTGAAGCTACCTCACAACATCGACGTGATGCATCAAGAGAAAAATATGTGCGAGTCAGTCGTGAACACAAACTGGGACATCCCACAGAAGACTAAAGATAACAAGAAAGCACGTTTGGACTACGCTCTGATATGTGATCGGCCAGACATGAACCTCGATGAGAATGGGAGGAAACCTAGGGCAAAATTCTGCCTTACACGTGGGCAAATAAAGCAGATTCTTGATTGGATTAAAGAAAAGGTTAAATTCCCAGATGGTTATGCGGCGAACCTTCGACATGCCGTTAGTATAGAGCAATGCAAGTTAAATGGGATGAATGCCCACGACTACAAAGTCTTCATAGAGCGTCTGTTTCCAGCTGTGTGGCGTGGATATGTTGACGATGATATATGGATCACTTTGGCAGAGCTTAGCTTCTTCTATCGAGAGCTCGCAAGAAAAGAGATATCCGCATCGAGGATGGAGGAATTGGAGAAGGACATTGTCGTGCTTGTGACAAAGCTCGAGAAGATTTATGTCCCTGGGTTTTTCAATTGCATGCAACATCTACTGGTTCATCTGCCATATGAAGCAAAAGTTGGGGGGCCGGCGCAGTTTAGGTGGATGTATGTTGTGGAGCGCATGATGAAAAGTCTTAGAGCGAAGGTGAAGAACAAAGCACGAGTCGAAGGCAGTATTGCCGAAGCTTGGCTGATTCAGGAGATCGCCTACTTCACGGACAAATATACTGCGACAAAAACAAGGTCCATGTGCCACAACCAAGGTATAAGAAGGCATGTCGCAGAAGTACTTCCAACTTGGAGGTGTTCCATGACCAAGTCGGATGCAATGTCGGCAAAAGCACCACACGTGACTTGGACGCAGCGGAAAAGGATTTGATTCAGTTGTATGTGTACGACAACATGGATGAAATGAAGGTGTACATCGAGTAAGTCAATAAATGTCTGAAATAAGTCATAAATACGTACTTATGAAATAAATGTCTGAAATAAATATTAAATCTTGTAGTCAATTTATTCAAGAAGAGTGGGAAGGATCAGGTGAACCTTCGGGCGAACAAATTGACAATCTGAAATGGCGAGGCCGTGGACAAGGCCGTCCAAACTTTCTAACCTGGTTTCATTACCACGTAACCTTCTTCCTCTTATACAAGTTCACTTAATTTACAAATGTGTGGCATTTATTACTTAATGAATTTTGCCTCGAATGCTTGTGCAGTGTCAAAGACACCGCAGCGTGCACAACGATCTCCGACAAATGTCACGTGGATGCAGCCGTAGAATTAAGGTCCATGGATGCTATGATTGCCATGGATATCGATTTCGATCCGAAGCGGCTGAGTCAGCTCGCCCCAATGCAACTACGGTGAACAGCGGCGTCGTGAGTTATGTCACCGATGACTTTGGTGGTCCAGACATAGAGTACTATGGGATCATCGAGGATATTGTAGAAATTTCGTATGAAGGCAACAAAGATCTCTCGCTCGTGCTCTTTCGTTGCAGATGGTTCCATCCAACTAGTGGGGTGCGGCGTACTCCAAAACTAGGACTAGTGGAGATCAATCATAAGAAGCTGTATCAAAAGCCTGACGTGTTCATTCTGCCCGAACAGGTCGAGCTGGTGTTCTATCTGCCGTACGCCCACCCGAATTACAAAAGTTGGTGGATTGTACATAAATGTCTTCCACCTAGTAGATTGCCCGATCTCACGGAAGACAACTACGATTCTCACCAGACGTGGAGGTATTCCAAGAACAAGAGTTACTAGGAGAGCTGCGTCGATATTGGTGATGGGCTAGATAATATTTTGGGATCAGTATACCCATCTCATGTAGAAGGAGAAGAAGAGGAGGAAAGGGTAGAGGAAGAGGAAGAGGCAGAGGAAGAGGAAGCCGAAGATTTTTAAGCTATTTAATTTTATAGGTTTAATTTTATATACTTTATGTCATTTAATTTTATATACATTTATATTTTATTCGTTTCAATTAATATCAATGTACTTTTCTGTCATTTAATTTTATATACATTTATATTTTATTCGTTTCAATTAATATCAATGTACTTTATGTCATTTAATTTAATTTGTGCAGGATGGCTCCGGTTACGAAGAAGTTGGCTTCAAAATTGAAGAAGGTCTTCGGGAAGGGGGGCATGAGGAGGCAGCTGCAGGCAGCTCACCCGTCTGACGCTTCCGGGAGGAGGAGGAGGAGGAGGTGGCTACCACCGACTCCCTGGAGGAGGAGGAGGAGGAGGTGGAGGAAGAGGACGACGATGAGCCGTTGGGGTTCTTGGCATCGTGCACTTGAGGAGGGGGATGAGGACGGGACGAGGAGGCCCGGAGTCCATGGGAGTCTGTTGGTACCAAGTCGGGGGTGCCTCCGCCTCGAGCTCAAGGATCCAAGAAGAGTTGGGGCGGAATAAATTGCCAAAGCCCCACAGATCCGGCCAAGCAGGATCTTGATAGTTGTTTCTAGCGGGCGAAGGTATGTGCTACAAATTTTCGATGTCTTTTATTGCTAACCACAAACTTGCTAACTACTTGTTATGAATTCTTCATGCAGTGGCTTGGTTTGCCTCAACAAGGGTAAGCAGGAGCCGGGCCACTTGCTAGGGGTGATCTTGAAGCAGCTCTACCCCGGGCGAGTGGGCGAGGGTGGTGCTCAATGCCCAGTGACTAGATGGAGCGACTACTCGCTCGTGGAGGACGACCAAGGAGGCACTGTCGCGGATCATTGCATAGCCGAGTTCTGGGTAAGTTGTCATTTCTATTAATGTTTTCGTGTTTATAGCTTCACGTGTTTGTTTCGTTTCAGGCGAGGTATCGGCTTGGCCTCGGCGCATCGGGGCGACTATCATGCTTGTTGCCCTGTGCTCGACACAATGGCGGCAAAGACGGTCAGGGACGCCATCAGGTTATGCCGCCGGGACGCGGTGATGAAGCACTACAAGAGCACGGGGATGAAGATCTCGAGGGCACATGCCTTGCAGCAGTACCTCGAGGCGAAGGAGTACCGCCTTTGGCGTCCGGACCGATGGACAAGTGTCCACACGCCCGAGGGATCTCTCGCAAGATGTGGGCATCGAAGGGTGGATCGAGAGGTCCAAGAGGAGCAGGGGAATCGAGAAGCCAACCCGAGATCCGTGTGACCTACCTAGGTGGATGAGGCATGGGTCACGTCGCGATATCGTAAGTATACTAAGTACAACTCTCGCATTCTTGTCAATTCAGTTTTTCATTTCACATTTGAAATTGAACTGCAGGAGTTTCATACGGGACTTGAGCCCGACGGGTTCACCGTGTGGACGCAGGCACACACGCCCCGTGTCCGGCCTGACGGTACGCAACCACCGATGGCCCCGGCTGCCCAGGAGAAGATTGTAAGTGACTTTCTCTTTCACGCTCTCTGACATCGTGAATCGTGGCCGAGCTAATCCACTTCATATCTTATTTGTTTCGCAGGATACATACAATGCAGCCATGAAGGAGAAGCACGGTGCCGACTGTGACCCCTTGACCATGCCGATCGACCCTCTGGTCATCTACGACCAGTTCGGTGGGAGGAGTCACGCGAGCTCGGCTTCATGGACTCGGTGGTGGCGCTGACTCGTCTGAGGGCCAAGTCGGGACATCGTCGACAACAAAGCCGCCTCTTCCGCCAAAGGCATTTGGAAGCCCAGCGAAGATGATCGCAGAGTTGCAAAGGCAGAGGCAAAGTGATGAGCAATGGAGGCAAAGCGGAGCGAGAGGAGGATAGGAGGCGATCGAGGCCCTCCAGAGTCGAACCTCTGGATGTACAACTATTTCCGTGTAATTAAGATTGTATACGTAGCTACGTTGTACTTACACGCTTCATATGCTAACATATCATATCCACGATCGTTGTAGGGGCGGGACCCTCCGCCACCGCAGATGCCACCTCGCCGCCGTTCTTCCACGCAGAATCGACACGGGGTAATGCATTTTGTTCGATTTTAGTGAACTATTCATACAAGTACACAAATGCACAAAGGTTTTGAACATTGTGGTTTCCTCTAATCTTGCGGTGTCCGCCTCGGTGCTCGCTTCCTGCGATAAATGCTCCGCAGGAGGTGATTCCGATGGCACAAGATCGGCCGCAGATCAATTAAATCGACAGCGTGTTTGCCGATCCTTTTGCCGGTTCGCAATCTTAGTTATTTGTTTTGTTGGTAGAATAGTATGTCATGTTCTACATAGACATGTTGATTGTCAATGTGATGTACTCTTTTGGTTTGTGAGCTGAATTTGGGACTTATTGATGCATTTTGCTATCTCAGGTCGATGGTGATCATTTGTGCATTGTATTGGTGAATGCGAATGTGGTAATGTGTGTGAAATTATATGTTGTGATTGTTCTAGGCAATTGAGGATATAAAACTGCTGGGAATGGGGTTTTTTTGCAGGTTAAAATTGGATTTTTTTTAAATTTCCAGTATTTTTTTTATTTTTACAACCTGTGTCCTCGGCTCTAACCATGCCGACGACACAAGATAGCCCAGTGTTCGGCACCGGAGGGGTGCGTGGTCGCCGGCTATAGCCCAGCCGAGACACAGATGTCCACTCTGTGTCCTCGGCTCTAACCATGCCGACGACACAAGATAGCCCTGTGTTACGGCACCCAAAGGGTCCGTGTCGTCGGCTATAGACCGGGCCGAGGACACGATGTCCACTACATGTCGGCAAAGATTAATTAGGCCGAGGACACAAGTGTCCCCTCTGTATCGGCAGCTTTAAGTTGGCCGACGACACAAGTGTCCCATCTGTATCGGCAGCCTGAGTTAAGCCGACGACAAATGTCTAGGTGTCGGGCCGGCCCCGGATGGCATTTGTGTCGTCGGATTTATTGTATTTGTCGACATAGGTTGGTTGTGTAAATCGACTACGGTCGTGGGACTTGTGTCGTCGGGAGGCCGACGACAGAGCCCTGTGTCGGCGGTTTTGGCATCTGTGTCGTCGGTAAAAGCCGAGGACACTGAGCAAGATCCCTGTAGTGACTCTTGGAGGACCAACAGACTCATTGGCGCCGAGGTGCAAAGTTTGGTCACGCGCATGCAGTGTCTCCCCAAGGAAATCCTCCATCGATCGATATAGCCGAAAAGGTGGAGTAATTATTTGGTAATTACTTAACCTGTTCGTAGCCTGAATCAATGCTCATATTCGTCTTGTGTGGGCAGGCTGCCCCTTCGGTCGCAGACCCGCCAGCGCCACCACTCGAGCCGATCAAGCTGGTTGAGAAGGCGACCACCGGGGCCAAACTAGTCCCAAGAAAGCCTCTGGCTCACAAGGAGGTGTGAGGGTGACGTGGAAAAGGGGAAGGTAAAGTTACCTCTGCGCTCGCTCTTCCGAATCCCTGACTTCTCTCGAAGGGAGCTCATATGACGCCCTTGCAGGAAGGGCGCATCCAGCAATACAGTCGAGGATTCCACAGCTGGTTCCTCGTAGCCACCAGACACAATCGAACCAACTCCGGCTAGCATCTCGCCGCCACCGGACATGGTCACAATCGCGTCAGATAGCGCTCTACTTCCATCAGACATGGTCGCACCTACATCAGCTGGCGGCTTCCCTCTGTCTGACGTGGTCGTGATTACCCCAGCTGGTGAGGTGCTGGCTATGACCATGGTGGCCACAACCTCATCCTTTCCGCCCTCTCTTATGCCCTCTCTTGCGCCCTCCGAATACTGGTCGGTCTTGAAACCAGAGCTGCAAGTATGTAAATATGGCTAGCTGCTTTTTCTTCTTGGACTTACTCTTCGCTTCCCTCCTCTAACTTCTCTTAATCTCTTTTTGACAGTGCATTTTGGAGACCTTGCGTCATGTCAAAGCATTTTGCGAGCAGTCTCAATAATGGAACGAGCGGCTCTCTTCCTCCCACCAGCAGGTGATCCGAATGAAGGACTCTGAGCTGGCGGGACTTCGAGCGGAGCTGAAGGCAGTCAGGACTGAGGCTAGCGCAGAGCCGATGATGCTGAGGGCTGCTAAAGCATAGGCTGATGCAGAAGCGCACAAGCTGAAGGTGGAGGCAGAGGCGCTAAGGGTCAGGAACGCTTCTCTGGACGCCACATGTGCTAAGACCAAATCCAACCTAGACAAGGCGGAGGCGGACCTGAAGGTGGTTGAGGGGGAGAAGACTGCATTGGTTACGACGTTAGCCGCTCTTCAGTAGAGGGCCCTTCACCACATGACCTCCTCAACTCGTCTTGCGTCGTCGTCCCTGCTCAACATGGTGAAGACCCACTATCCAGAATTGGACTTCTCGTGCTTGGATGATGGCTTTACTTGTGAGGATGGTGAGATCGCCGACATTGTCGAGTCGCTTAGTGGTCAGGCCGAGAGGTTTGTGGATGGATTGGAGCTGTCTCTTGATGGCGAGATCGAGCAAGGCCCTTGAGCTTATTGCAATGGGACTTGTACTGATATTACAGTCTTTTGTGATAAAAATACTAACTATCTTGCTTATTCATCCATGTCTTGCCATCTGGTTCCTTGCCGATGAAACAAAGGAGACACGAGCAGATGTAACTTTGATTAGCACTTATAGACCTACGCTCACACTCTGATTATCCCTGCACACAGGTCTTATGAGAAAATTCTTGTCAAATTCTTCAGTCCTCGAGCTTTTGCCCGAAGAAGCCGTGCATGGTATATGTGTCATGTGGTCAACACTAAGAGTTTTGCAATTCTTTGCCAGCCTTTATCGACTGTATGGCTTAAACTGTGTTGCAAATATGAGCTGCTCTCGGCCTCTACTCGATGGCTGAATCGAGGTGTGAGCATAGTATTAGTCTTGTGCATTTGTCATGACTCCTTGTCCCTCATTAGATAAGCATCTCAACTCGAGGACAGGGCTAAGCAGAGGCGAGAACTTGAGCAGCGTACTCTTCGATCTCACTCGATAAACTTTTACAGCAACTGGGCGTGGATGTTTTTTGATAGCAGCTCTCGACCATCTGCCTCGGTGCGCATGCCCCGGGCATACTTGGTGGAGTTCAATGTCTGGAGAAAGCATGACGTGGCCCTTGACTTTCTCCTCGATTACGCCATCAAGGAGACTATTGGGAATAAGTGTCATGTCTGGTGTCCTTCGTTCGTACGCTTGGGTGCACGAGCCCCTAGGCACACCGATAAGGCTTAGTGCTGTTTTTTTCTGGGCTATTATTACTAAGGACTGCTGCAGCCATCGCGTCTTTCGGTCTTTGCGCGGCCCATCATCACTCAGCGCCTCTTCAACTTTCACATTAATGCAAGGGCATAGCTGAAACACCTCGTAAACCAGAACTGACATGGACTCCCGTTGGTTTGCGACTCCTAGCCTGACCAACTCCCAGGGCTATAAATAGGTGGGAGTTCGTGGTTACTTGGCATTACCTTTCTTCCGCTTTGGCATTGCAACATCTTGAGTTTCTTTGGAATAGCTTCGTGGCCTCCTCGCCACCTCCGTCCCCCTCCTTAGAAATCCTCGAGGGAGCTCCTCCTCAGGAGGCTTCCCCTGAGGTCCCTCTGCAGCCTACACTGATGGGGTCCTCACGGCGTGTCGTCATCGTCCTTTCCAAGGAGGAGGACGACGAGATCGACTTGGATGTGATCAAAAAGGAGGTTTGGCCTGAGGAGGAGGAGATCAACCGGAGGGCGATGGAGAGGGAGGTCTGGCTCGAAGAAGAGGAGGAGGTGACGACCGAGCTGTTTGTCGCTTTCCCACAAGACCATGCGATCTCCGCTTCCTCTACAAAGGTCTCGCCTCCTCCAACACCAAAGAAAAAAAGGCGAGGCTACCGACCCCAGCGACAGAGGTGAAGCTCAAAACAGCTTCATCGGTTCGGTGCTTGCTCGCCCTCCAGCCCATCACGATGGTGCTCGGGGGCATTTGGTGGCATGAGTGGTGGATCCCCTGCCATCAACTAGCTAGTGCCACCTTGCCACCTCTTCCATCCCACTCCAACAAGGGTGTAGGCCCGTCCTGGGGGCTATCAACTGCCTGCCCTGGAGTAAGCAAAAGAGGAGACGAGACGCCTTCGAGGACAAGTAGCTGTAGGGTACCTAGAGTAGCCTATTTTACAAAATGTAATAGGAGCTTTTGTTAGCACTGTAAATAAAATGAACTTTTAATTACTTGGAATTTTCTCGCTATGTTCAATTTGTGATGTTTTCTTATCTACAGAAATTTCTTAGTTGCTCGAAGTTCCATGAGTTGTCTAGTATCACACTGTCTACTATAGATAGACGCCCCAATACTGGCCGAGTAGCTTCGACTACCACATAGGGACCTTCCCACTTAGGCGACAACTTGTTACGATTGTGTTGTTTCTACACCTTTCGTAGTACTAAGTCCCCAACATTAAGCTCTGTTTCATGGACCTTCGTGCTGTGATATCTGCGTAAGGCCAGTTGATACTTGGCTGCTCGATCTCTATACTCCTCGAGTAGATTTATGTCATTGACTCGCTCTTGGTCTTGCTCCTTTTCTGAGTAGTTCTCCACCCTAGGTGATTTGAACGTTAACTCAGTCGAAAGCACTGCTTCTACTCCGTAGACTAAAAAAATGGAGTCTCACCGATGGCTCGACTAGCGAACATTCGAATGGCCCATAGCACCGAGGGAAGTTCTTTCGCCCACTTGTTCACATAAGCTTTTAGCCTATCGAATACGTGGGTCTTGATCCTCTGCAAGATCATGCCGTTGGTGTGTTTGACCTGACCATTACTGCTGAGGATGAGCGACAGAGGCAAAGCAAAGTTTAATTCCCAGTTCCTTGTAGAAGACCGTAAAGGCACTACTCCTGAGCTGGCTACCGTTGTCAGTAATCACTCAATTCGGGATGCTAAATCAAGTAACGATACTCCTCATGAATTTCTTGGCTGCTTCTAAGGTGATGTCACTGATGGGTTCCCTCTATCCATTTAGTGAATGTGTTGATTGCCCCGAATAGAAACTTGTAACCTCCTTGGGCTCTAGGGAACGGTCCCAAGATATCCAAGCCCCAGACGGAGAAGGGCCAAGACAGAGGAATAGTTTGAAGGGCTTGGGCTGGTCGGGTGGTTTGCTTGCCATAGAACTGGTAGCTTTCGTACTTCTTCACCAGCTCGCAAGTGTCTTGATGGTAGTTAGCCAACAGAACCCTTGTCAAAAAACTTTCCCAACTAGAGTGTGATAAAATGCATGGTTGCCATAGATGCCTCCATAGACATCGAGAAATATTTATTGCCCTCTTTCTGAGTGATGCACTTCATCAAGATTCCGTTACTCCCTTTCCAATAGAGCTTGCCGTCTACCAATGCGTATAGCTTGGACTTACGTGCAATTTTCTCAGTTGAGGCATCATCGTCAGGGATCTCTCAACCCTTGAGATAGGCCCAAAATGGTGTCATCTAGATTGGCTCATGTTCTAGTAGCGCAGCTTTTGTGTCTGCAAGTTCTGCCTCGCTGACTCGACCAGGTTGCTGATCGAGTTGGGCAGCATCTATCTCTTGTGGAGGAGAGACGGATGGTTTAGGGCGTTTCTCGACAAAGACCCCCATGGGTGTGGCGAATGGGATGAAGTGAGGCTGGCAAGTTCATCGGCGATGGCGTTATCACTCCGCCAGATGTACTTTACCTTGAGGCCTTCGAACTTGAGCTGCACCTTGTGGACCTCGTTCAAGTACGCTGCCATGTTGTCATCCGAAAATTGGTACTCCTTTTGCACTTGGTTCACGACTAGCTGTAAGTCCCCATTCACGAGTAATCGCTTGATTCCTAGTGTTGCGGCTATCCGAAGCCCGTTGACTAGTCCTTCGTATTCTGTAACTTTATTCGTAGCTTGAAAATCGAGTTGGATGACATATTTAAGTTCCTCACCTGTCGGAGATTTAAGCATGATGCCAGCCCCCGAGCCTTGAAGTGTGAGCAAGCCATTGAAGAACATCGTCCAGTGGTCATCGACCACCTTAGCTCCCTTTTCCTTGACGAGGGTCCATTCCGCGATGAAATCCACCAGAACTCCTGACCTGACGCTAGTTCATGGCGGAAAGTCGACCTTGAACTCGTTGAGCTCGACTGCCCATTGCACGATTCGCCCTATTGCCTCTTAGTTGTGCATCACCTCCTTGAGCGGATACATTGTCATAACTGTAATCTTATGCGCATGGAAATAGTGCCGTAACTTTTGAGAAGTCATCAGGATGACGTATAGCATCTTCTGTATCTAAGGATATCGTGCCTTGGCACCATGTAAGACCTTGCTCACATAATATACCAGCTTCTGGGTTTTGGTCTTCTTCTCAGGGCAATCCAGTACGACCACCAGGACTGGGCTTACTACTTGGGGGGTAGCTGCAATATACAAAAAGAGCTTCACTTTTTCATTAAGTGAAACTAAAGTTGACAGAGACGATAAGTACCTTTTCAGATCTTGAAAAGCTTCTTCGGCCTCCTTGGTCCATTTGAAGTTATCGTGCTTCTTGAGCTGCTTGAAGAAAGGTAGCCCTCGTTCACCCATCTGAGAGATGAATCGACTAAGGGTAGCAATACATCCTATAAGCTTTTGTACCTCTCTTAGTGTTTGTGGAGGGTGCATCTGATTCACAGCCTCGATCTTATGCGGGTTGGCCTCAATGCCCCGACTAGACACCAGGAAACCGAGAAGCTTGCTGGACGGGATGCCGAATGTGCATTTCTCGGGGTTAAGCATCATCCAAGACTTCTTGAGGTTGTAGAATGTTTCGCCGAGGTCGCCGATTAGAGTGCCCCTAGTTTTCAATTTTACTATGATGTTGTCAACGTACGCCTCAACATTGCATTCTGTTTGGGACTTCAAGCAATTTTGAATACAGTGTTGATACGATGTGCCAGCGCATTTCAAACCAAAAGGCATTTTTACATAGCAGAATACACTGAAAGGAGTAGTAAAGGCAGTTTTCTCTTCGTCCTCCATGGACATGCTAATTTGGTGATACCCCGAATAGGCATCCAGAAAACTTAGCAGTTCACAACCTACAGTGGAATCCACTATTTGGTCGATGCGGGGGAGAGGAAAAGGATCCTTATGGCATGCTTTGTTGAGGTCAGTGTAGTCGACGCACCTCCTCCATTTGCCATTGGCCTTTTTTACAAGGACTGGGTTTGCCAGCCACGTTGGGTGATGGACCTCTCGGATGAAGCCAGCCTTCAGGATTTTGCTGACACCTCTTGTATCACTTGCTTTCGGTCCTCTGTGAATTTGTGCTGCCTTTGCACCACGGGCCTAGTGCTTAGTTCCACAACTAGTCGATGCTCGATCACCTCCTTGGGGACCCCGGGCATGTCAGACGGTTGCCATGCAAACACGTCGCGGTTTGCCTAAAGGAAAGTGACAAGCTCAAGTTCCTATTTGGAGTCAAGGTCGATGCTTACCATGACCATCTTGGATGGTTTTGCTGGGTCGAGGGGCACCGCCTTAATGCCTCCACAGGTCTTCTTGTCCTTTTTGCCATCGTTGATCGGGTCATTGGCGGCACTATTGGATGCGAAAGCCTGATCGGTGCTTCTGGACCTCTGGTGCTTGGCATTCTCGTCGTCGGCACTGGCTGCCGATCTACAAAGATGCTAGGCCATCTACAAGCTTTTCTTGTCACACCTGACTGCAGCGTGTTGGTCTCCCTTAATTGTGAGAACTCCCTACATCGCTGGCGTCTTGACGGTCTGGTATACGTAATGCACCACCGCCATGAACTTGGCTAGCATTAGGCGGCCCAAGATCACATTGTACGCGGTCTAAAAATCTACTACATCGAAGAGGATCTTCTCAGTACGGAAGTTGTCCGGGTGCTGAATGTGATTGGCAGCTCGATCTAGCTGAGCGGGGTGGATGATGAGCGCGGAGTTATGCCATGAAACGTCTCGGCTTTGGCTTTTATCTAGGTCCGGGGAATTCCCATGTTATCCAGTGTCTTCACAAAGGTGAGGTTCAGCGAGCTTCCTCCATCGACTAAGGTTTGAGCAACCTTGGCGTTCACGATGGTGGGCTTGACCACCACAGGGTATCGACCTGGATGCGGGACCGTGGTCGGGTGATCTGATTGGTCAAAGGTGATCGGCACCTCTGACCATTTGAGAAATCAGGGGAGAGTTAGCATGGCTAGGTTGGCATCTCTTTCGACTGTCTTGTATTGTCTCTTGGACTCGTATATGGCAGACCCCTTGAAAATATGTGCCAGCTTATGCTTAGCTCCTCGATAATCAGGCTCATCATCCTCGGGCTTGTCTTTAGCCTGCTCGATGCTGCGCTCGACGAGAGTGGCCTTGAGCTTCTCTTGGACTTTCTTGCTAGTCACTTGGCACTCGTCGAAGTCGTGCTTGTCCGTGTGATGGATGGGGCAGTATTTGTTCCCCCACGGCTTTAGCCTTTATTGTCACCTAGATTATGCGTTTTGCCCCTCTCGCCCGTGGCTACGGTGGAGTCACCCTTACGCTTCTCCCCACGGTTCTTGTTCCTCTTGCCCTTGCTTGGATGACTCGGGCTTGTCGTTGCTATCCTTCGGGTTGTCAAGGTGGTCTCAGGCTTCAGCATGGATGGCGTACTTATCCGCCAGCTCAAAGAGCTCCTTGGTGGTTCTGATCTTCTAGGTGATGAGCTTTCCCTTCAGATCTCCATTCTTAACCCCGTTTTCAAAGGCAACAATCACTGCCTCATCCGAGATGTCGGGGATCAAGTTCCATTTGTTGCTGAATCATCGAATAAAGCTACGCAACGACTCTCCTGGCTTCTGCACCAGTCGATGCAAGTCACTACGTGTTCCGGGGTGTTCATACGTGCCTTGAAAATTAGCAATGAACTAGGCCCGCAACTCAACCTATGACGATATCAACTGAGGCGGGAGGTTGAGTAGCCACAACCTAGCTGCCCCATCGAGAGTGGTGAGCAGGTAGTTGACCATCACCATCTCGTTGCCTCCGGCTACTCTCAAAACTGTAATATAGATTTGCAACCATTCAACGGGGTTAATCTTCCTTGAGTACTTCTCGATCGGACTAGGCTTGAACTTGTCCGAACATCTAACTGCATGCAGTGCTGGAGTAAATTCCTTGCACCCCTCATCGACGTCTTCTGGGGTCATCTTGCATTGTCCTCTGCATGCATCTTGCCAAGGGGGGAACTTGTGTCGCGATGACGAGCGGTCCCTCGAGGGCGAAGATTCACCCCAGCGTGCATGTCACATCAGAGATCGACCTCTCGAGGACGTGGACTCGTTATCCTGCCTCTCGCGGTCTTCACGATCCCGCTCTTCCCTTCGATCTCATAGGACATCACAAAAATCTCATTGATTATGCGAGATTCGATCCCAGAGATCTCCTCGGTATCCTTGGCGAGGGTTCGAATGGATCGTTCCAGATTTGTGATGACCAGAGCTAGCCACCACTGATAGCGCTGCCTGACGACTATCATGAGATAGTCCCAGCAGATGGCTCCGGGCGCCTTGTTGGCTTGGTTGCTTGAACCTTGAATTGGCTACTCGAGGAGTCTGAGCTTGTGCTGCATCGAGTAGCATCTTCATTTGATCGAACACCAGTGTCATAGGGTTAGCCGGGTCCAACGGTGGGAGAGACATCAATAGCATGTGAGCGCACTGGACATTAGCTTCAGGAGTACTGAAGACGTCGCTAGGGTGCCTCTAATGGGACGTTGTTCCTAGAATGCAGCCAAACGCGTCATTGTGGTCGCGCTGCCAAAGAGTCTTCTTCCTGTGGAAACCTGGCACCTGTGGATGAGGTGTCGTTGGATTATCAAGGTTGAGATGCTTTGACAATCTGGCCCTATAGCGGCTACGGCAGTTGGGGCACGGCGATGGTCCACCGTGCCAGGAGCGACGTCATTCGCGATCGCATGCACTATGGCGGCTGCCGCCCCATGATCTCGGGGTGTGCCAGGCGAGACGCGATGCTCCTGGCCGCCTGTGGCTTCTGCTCCTAAGTCCTGCTCTTGGGAACTTTCTCTAGTTAGCGCCTTTGTTAGCCCTAGCCATGAACACGTGACGATCTGTACGACTGCTGCATTGACTGCCGAGGTCATCGTTGCTGCTATAGTTGTCGCTCTCTGTGTCAACAAACTTGAGGACGCTGGGCTCCAAGGGGTCAAACTCTATGAAGCACACTTTTAGCTTGGGTCCCCAGAACAGGACTCAATGAAGCTAATGTGCTCAAGATCTCTGATCGACCCCCATCGGTATAGCATGGTTCCAAAGTGTTGGTGATATGTCCTTGAGGCAATCATAGAGATGTCTCTGCTACTGTGACACTGATACCGATAGAGGTGTCTCTGCTATATTGGAAGCCCCGAAAGCAATGAGGGGTTGCCGCCCCTCGACCCCGCATAGGTCGCTATATTGGATTCTTTGTATAACTTGTTTGGAGGATAATATGTGAATAGTATGGCTTTCATGTATGTGATGCATGGTCATGACTTGCATGTCATGAAAATAGCAAAGGCTACTCATAACTGTATAATGGCCTATGTGTCGATTTGTGATGTTTGACGATCAATGTAATACATTAAATAGCTATTAGGAGTAATAGCTAGGCAGGATGAAAATCTCCAGCATGATGGCTCAGTGAATAGGTGGCGTGGTGATGGAGATTGCTATGCCAAGGGCCATACTATTTCATAGCTTAATATGATTATCTGTGATTTATTCTGCTTTACATGCGATTATACTAGATAATTTGATCATGATAGAGTAGTATCCTTCAAAGAAAATTAAGTGAATTTGATGCCCTTCCAAATTGTTGCAACTATTGAGTCTTGATCGTTAACTAGTACGTCTGCCAAAGAAGAGTGCGATTATCTATCTTGACATGGTAGGGTACGTGTCGGACACGTACATGTGAACATTGGTTCAACTTGACTAGGCTATCAAAATGGTTTTGGGCCTAGGGGCATGGTGTGATGCGCACGGTGGCCCGATCTTCCGATAGGTGGAGGTAAGTCAATTGGCGAAGACTCGACGTTGACGATCCGGCTTCCTATCAGAACCGATCCGAACCCTGCAATCGCTACACCACGGCTCCGTTGGTTATCAACCACGCACAAACACGGTTGACCTCACCAAGAAGGCTTATCCCTGCATGCGAATCGAAAACACAAGCAAGAACGTAGAAAGATGTAACTGAATTTGCAATTGAGGATGAAGCTCACGAGTTGGGGTCTCACAAACCGATGAACGACGACACTGTTCAAAGACAGAATTGATCTAAGCAAAACCCCCTCAAACCCTAGTGGCAGCTACTGAATATAAAGTCTAAGGGACGTCCTAGAGACCCTAGACGCGTTCGTGATGGACTCCAACACGATACAAGGGCCAACGGCCCAAATTGGTGACGTAGCACCCTGGAACAGATTCTGTCTGCCAACTTGCAACGTGAATTCCCGTTGACTCCAAAGTCCAAATAACCTGAAACTAGTGCCATTGGAAATTTTATCTCCTTAGCTTTCGAGGCATATGTGGATCATTGAAATCGGAGCCCGTTTGTGGCCTGGGCGATAATTTTAGTGAACACTGCTCCTGGTGGCCGAGGTTGTCGACTCCGAGATGAATTGGGCCTCCCACTTGACTTGGACGGCCTCCTTGCCTCCCTCCTGGCCCTTGCTGGTTCCCAAGGCCTTCATGATCTTCTTGAAAGTTCCTAAGTACAATATAATCAATAATATCAATAGGTAGCATACCATCCTCACAAGTATTTGCACGGGCACTTAGGAACGAGCTCACCTGTTGATTCAATAGCCGTGCTCGTGCTCTTGTGATGGGTCCTTGCATCACAACTGGAGGAGTCTCGGGCGTATGCATAGGAGTGATATCCTCATCATGGTGTTGAGTCGTTGACATGAGATGTCACTCAACAAACAAGAGTTACATGAGATGTAATTAGCAAGGTGTTGCTTACCGAATGACATTAGGTTTCTAACAGTGATGCCAAAGCTCACTAGGACTTAATGAAATTTGGATCTTGACTCACTATATGTTGTTAGAGGAAACATGGTTTCATATAGTGGGAATATCTTTTATTAAATTGTTTAATAGAAGATCATACATAAACATAGTGCTTATCTGTTGCATATTTATGTTGTAGATTAAATGGCACCTACTACTTCCTCCGCACCCAGTTTTAGTTTGCGTTCGATTCTTGAAAAGGATAAACTGAATGGAACAAACTTTATTGACTGGTATCGCAATTTGAGAATTGTTCTCAAACAAGAAAAGAAGGAAAATGTTCTAGAGAAACCCTACCCCAATGAACCTGCTGAGAATGCTACTCGAGCTGAAAAGAATGAGTATGAAAAGCATTGCATTGACGACATTGATGTTAGCTGTCTCATGCTTGTCACCATAAACTCTGAGCTTCAGAAGCAATATGAGGACGTGGATGCCTATAATATGATTGTGGGTTTAAAAGGCATGTTTGAGAACCAAGCAAGGGCTGAGAGGTACAACACCTCAAAGTCCTTGTTTGCGTGTAGGCTAGCTGATGGGAGTCCAGTCAGCCCTTATGTGATCAAAATGATTGGTTATATTGAGAGCTTGGGAAAGCTTGGTTTTCCCCTTGGTCAAGAGTTAGCCACTGATTTGGTTCTCCAATCACTCCATCAGAGCTATGAGCCATTCATTTTGAACTTTCATATGAATGGCATGGAGAAAAGCTTGACCGATCTACATGGTATGCTCAAGTCAGCCGAGGAGAACATTAAGAAAAGCTCTAATCATGTGATGATAGTTCATAAGACTACTAAGTTCAAGAAGAAGAAGTTCGCTAAGACTAGTGGTCAGGATAAGAGTGTGAGTAAGTCTTAAGATGAGATCTCGAGCAATAAGCCTAAGCTTTAGAAGCAAAAGGTTGGACCTACACCCGATACCATTTGCTTTTATTGCAAGGGGATAGGGCACTAGTAAAGGAACTATACAAAGTACTTGGCAGATAAGAAGAATGGAAGTAAGACTTCCACTTCAGGTATTAATGTTATAGAGATCAATGTTGCTACTTCTCATATTAGTTCTTGGGTATTTGATACCAGATGGTTGCTCATATTTGCAACTCGATGCATGGACTAATAAAGAATAGAAGTTTGGCACAAAGTAGAGTTTCGTGTAGGCAATAAAGCAAGAGTTGCTGGATTGGCTGTTGGCACTTATCCATTATCTTTACTTTTAAGACCAGTTTTGGAACTAAATAATTGTTATTATGTTCCAACTTTGAGTAGAAACATTATCTCTGCTTCATGTTTGGAAGTAGAGGGTTATCACTTTGTTGGTAAGAACAATTCTTGTTCTATTTATAAAAGTGATATGTTCTACGGTAATTGTCCTGTAGTAAATGGTTTATATATTTTGGAACTTGATCATGTGTCAATCTATAACATAAATGCTAAAAGGCTTCAGCCTAATGATTTGAATCCCACTTTCATTTGGCATCGTTGCTTGGATCATATAAATGAGAAGCGCATAATGAATCTCCATAAGGATGGTCTTCTAGATTCATTTGATTTTGAATCATTTAAAACATGTGAATCTTGTTTACTTGGTAAAATTACTAAGTCGCCTTTCTCTGGTATAGGGGAGAGGGCAAATGACTTGTTGGGCATTATACATACAGATGTATGTGGACCAATGAGTGCAATGGCCAGAGGTGGTTTTCAGTATTTCATAACTTTTACCGATGACTTTAGTAGATATGGTTACATCTCCTTAATGAGGCACAAGTCTGAATCCTTTGAAAAGTTCAAGGAATTTTAGAATGAAGTACAAAATCAGCTTGGCAAGACAATCAAAGCTTTATGATCAGATCATGGAGGAGAATATTTGAGCCAAGAGTTTGGTGCTCACCTAAAGCAATGTGGAATTGTTCCACAGCTTACACCGCCAGGAACGCCTCAATGGAATGGGGTATCTGAACGACAGAACCAAACTTTGTTAGACATGGTTCGATCAATGATGAGCCAAAGTAATCTGCCATTATCCTTTCATAGATTTGCTCTAGAAACAGCTGCGTTCACTATTAACAGGGTTCCATCCCAATCAGTAGAGAAGACACTATATGAGATATGGACTGGAAAGCGTCCTGGATTGTCTTTTCTCAAAGTATGGGGCTGTGAGGCTTATGTGAAATTTTTGATATCTCATAAGCTCATGCCCAAGTCCCAAAAATGCTTCTTTGTGGGGTATCCTAAGGAAACCAAAGGATATTACTTCTACCTAAAGGAAGAGAAAAAAGTGTTTGTTACTCGTAATGGTGTATTTTTGGAAAAAGAATTTCTTTCCAAGGGAGTTAGTGGGAGCATGGTGCAACTCAAACAGATTCGAGAACCATGTGAAAGTGTTTCAGTTTCCACCAAAACTCCACAAGCTATACAAGAAGTTGTACAACCTGTAGAGGATACACCAGCCCCACGTAGATCTGGAAGACAACGACAAACACCCATAATGTATGGGCATGACGTTCTATCATTGGATAATGGAGAAACATTGTTGTTGGACAACGATGAGCCGAAGAATTATGAGGAAGCAATGATGGACCTAGACTCTGAGAAATGGCTTGAAGCCACAAGATCCGAAATAAAATCCATGCATGACAATAAAGTTTGGAACATGGTTGATTTGCCTGATGGTGTAAAAACCATAGAGTGCAAATGGGTTTTTAAGATTAAGAAAGACATGGATGGAAAAGTTCACATCCATAAAGCTCAATTGGTGGCAAAGGGTTTCAAAATTATGATGAAACCTTCTCGCCCGTCGCTATGCTTAAGTCTATTCGGATCATTCTAGCTATTGTTGCATATTTCAATTATGAGATATGGCAAATGGATGTCAAAATGGCTTTCCTGAATGGAAACCTAAGTGAGGATGTGTACATGACACAATCTGAAAGTTTTGTCAATCCAAAGAATGCTGGAAAGGTATGCAAGCTTCAAAGATCCATTTATGGATTGAAGCAAGCATCTCGGAGTTGGAACATTCATTTTGATGAGGTAGTCAAAGGGTTTGGCTTCATCAAAAATAAAGAAGAACATTGCGTCTATAAAAAGACCAGTGGGAGTGCACTTGTGTTCTTAATTTTATATGTGGATGACATATTATTGATAGGATATGATATTCCAATGCTGGAATCTATAAAGTCTTCATTAAGAAAGAGTTTCTCTATGAAGGACATAGGAGAGGTAGCGTATATCTTGGGAATTAAGATCTATAGAGATAGATCTAAAAGGATAATTGGATTATGCCAAGATACATACATTGACAAGGTGTTGAAGAGGTTCAACATGCAAGATTCCAAGAAAGGTTTCTTGCCCATGTCACATGGTATTAGCCTTAGCAAGACTCAATGTCCATCGAACACTGAAGAGCGGAACAGGATGAGTAAGATACCATATGCTTCGGCAATTGGATCTATAATGTATGCCATGATTTGTACACGACCGGATGTGTCGTATGCTCTAAGTGTTACGAGCAAATATCAGTTAGATCCAGGTGAAGATCACTGGACAGCAGTTAAGAACATCCTCAAGTACTTCAGAAGAACTAATGATGCGTTACTTGTTTATGGAGGTGACGAAAGGCTCGTTGTAAGTGGTTACAGCAATGCGAGTTTCCAAACCGATAAAGATTATTATCGTCCGCAATCTGGGTATGTGTTCACGCTGAATGGAGGAGCAGTAGGCTGGAAGAGTTCCAAGCATAGTACGGTTGCTGATTCTACAACAGAGGCTGAATACATTGCAGCTTCAGAAGCCGCAAAGGAGGCTATTTGGATTAAGAAGTTCATCCATTAACTTGGAGTGGTTGGTAATGCTTCTAGCCCATTGGATCTCTATTGTGACAATAGTGGTGCTATTGCGCAAGCTAAGGATCCTAGATCACATCAAAAATCCAAGCACATTCAGCGGCGCTATCACCTTATCCGAAATATTGTGAATAGAGGTGATATGAAAATATGCAAAGTGCACACGGATTCAAACATATCTGATCCGTTCACAAAACCACTTCCACAACCAAAGCATGAGACACACACTAGAGCCATGGGTATCAGATACCTACATGATTGACTCAAATGCAAGTGGGAGATTGTTGGTGATATGTCCTTGAGGCAATCATAGAGATGATTGTATCACGTCTTATATTTGTGGAACAATATATTCGATTGTTCTTTCAATAAATATTGATTGGATTAATCAACAAGTAAGTGACTTGTTCATGAAACTTTTTCCATATATTGATATTATTCAAGTTGTCTCTAATCGGTAATCATATGAGGACACATATGAGTAGACTAGCATATATATTGGTTAATGGCCATGTTTCACAGGTCATAGATATGGAGATATCAAACTAATAATATGGATACATGTTAGAGAACATGATGTTGGATATTGACCCACTATGAGACACTACGAGAATGTTGTGTCCTTTCATGTCATCAGTTGGTCTCATAAATAATATGTATGCTATATCCTTCAACTTGAGATTATCGCATGTACTCAAGATGTGTGATGACTTGCTTTGGGGTCATCAAACGCTACTCCGTAACTGGGTAGTTATAAAGATGGCTTTCAGGTTTGTCATGAAACATGCTGTGAGGCATGGTCGATCAAGATAGGATTTGCCCCTCCATACAAGGGGAGAGATATCTCTAGGCCTCTCAAGTGATTGGATTCTAGAAAATGCATGGCCATGCTACTTGAGTAAAGAGTTACTGAAGTCATCGAGTAAAGAGTTACTCGAGTCATCGAGTAAAGAGTTTACTCGTTGTATTCAAGGAACCCGAGTCATGTTATCGAGGAAGAGTGGTCGAGCCATCCAAACAAGGATGACAACAACTCGCCTTGGGTTTGACCGATATCGTGTGGCAAAAGAAAATGCATATAGGACATTGTTGAGGTTCATCCGATCTTTACATGTACTCGGGAGTCGATAAGTCCTGCTAGGGGCCACTATCGACTATTGGTTAAATGCTCGATGGTCGAGTAGGTGGGTGTACCCGATGATTGAATAGGAGTATTCAATGATTGATAAGGGTTCTCCAGCCATGTTCGAGTGCACGTGAACCTATAGGGTCACACACTTAAGGGGATGGAATATGGTGATAAGGATTGGATCCGTCATTAATGGGCCAAGTGGGCTTTGACCTTCAGTTGGGCCCTAATGTAGGGTGCCACTGTAGAGGTTGGGTCAGCTATTTAAAGAGGGTTCGCGGTTGCATTCAAAAAGGATCTAGAAAAGGGGCAGCGACCGAAACCCTAGCCGTCACTTCTTGAGCTTTTCCGTGCACACTGGTGCTGGGACACCATCGCATGACATTCCATTCCTGAATGTGTGGATACCGATAGAGGTGTCATTGATACTACGACGTTGATCGGGACGAACGGTCGACCACAACAACTGGACACAGACTTCGTTGATTTGGGCTACATCAACTTCCTTCCGCTGCTCTGCGCATCTAGTGGTAACGATCCATGATCATATACTTGCGTGGCTTCCTGGTTTACAAGGTAGAAAAATTTTAATTGTGCGCTAGCATAGCCTACCCTTATCCCTTCACAAAGGTGATCTCAAATCCAATCAGTGGAGCCTGGTGGGTGTCGGGAATTTCAGCGTGGACACGCATCGATGACATTCTTGATATGCAAAAACAGCTGAAGGCCCCTACCTGGCACGCCAGCTATCGAAGGTTAGTGATCGACAACACACTTATATTCAGGTACGTTCGAGGGATGTAGGATCAAACACATAATCGTGGGAACACAATGTAGATAGGTTCGGGCTTTTGGGTCGAGTTACACCCTACTCCTGTGTCGGTGATGGATGAGATCAATAAACAGATTACAAGTTAGGGATCCTGGCCCTGATTACAAGGAAGAATATGAGTGTGGGGGTGGATAGACTATGGCTATTGGATGGACTGCTCGGAGATCTTCCTGTGCGTCGGGCTCTGGATAGCGATGGCTTGAAGCTGGCGCTCTAAGTTGGCTTGTGTGGCTTCCAATTGGCTTGTTCTAAATGACGTCCTCCCTAGTCCATATATAGTGGGTTGGAGTACCGAATCGTAGTTGATGAGGAGTCCTCTTTCCATTATGATCTCCATATCGCATCTGAATTTCCATAGTGGCCAGATGTGATCGAGTAGGTTTCCTCGTAACAGGAATACAATCGAGTCCTACCTTATGCGGGGATATATCTACTCCGTATATCTTATCCCATTGAGCTAGGCTCGAAATATCCGGAGTTTACAAATGCTAGTTAAGATATACCGGGTGTCAGCGTACTCTGCGCTGGGGTACTCTCTACGCCGCACAAAAGCAATCAACAAAGCGGTCAAATGTGGTGGCCCCCGTGGCGCCCGGCAGTGGGCGAACGCACGCCGCCGCCCGGCGTCGTCCACGTGGCGCCCGGCGGTGGCGGGCACACCGCCGCCGTGGCGGTCGGCGTGGCGCTTCGGCGGGCGTGTCGCCGCTTTCGCCGGCGGCCGGTCCACGTGGCGCCCGGTGAGCGGTGGCGAAGCACACCTGCTTCGCCGGCGGTCGGTCCACGTGGCGCCCGGCGAGCAGGTGGGCGAGCACGCCCTGCTCGCCCCGCCGTGAGAAGAAAAGGAGGTGCGAGGTAGCTTCGCCTCGAAGTCTCCTTCCCCTATCGTACCGTTCTGGGTGGCAGGCATGCGGTGTCAGATCTATCAACTACGAGGATTTCTGCTACAAGCCCATTCCTCTGACGCCTCTCACCAACCCATCAAAAAGGGGTCACATCCCGGGCGGATCGGGCGAAGCCATGCGTCGGCATTTAATGAGGCTGGAGGAACGGGACAACACAGGAAGGAGTAATAAATGTATCAGGATCAGCATGATGACCCTCCTTTTACCTACTCCCGTTAGCCTGGCCTATATAAGGGCCTCCGGGTGCATGGGAAAGGGGGTCGGGCATCCGAGTAGCATTGCATTCGAGCAAGCAAGAACTCCGCAGCATAGTCTAAGAGAGAACTTGTAACCTGAGGGCTTTGTACTGGCTTTGCACATTCTCTAAACAATCTAGCAGGAAGTAAGGCTATTACCCAGGGCAAAGGGGGCCTGAACCTGGGTAAAATCTCTGTGCGTTCCATAGTTCGTAGATGCCAAAATCTGCCGCGTGGGAGTCTCTAGGGTTTTCACCCTCTAGGGTTAGCCAGCCGCGAAGACACCCTCCTATCAAACCAAACCCGGTCTGTAGATTCCGGGGGTCTGTCAGGTGGAATACGCCGACAGGGGTGCGCCAGGTAGGGGGCTAGTTGTTGGTTTTTCCGGCTAACTCCCCGGCGGACTTCGGCGTTCGTGATTTGGAAGTAGGCCCGTGCATCCGAAGATGGCGGATTCTTAGCACCAGGACGTGGTGGGGCAAGCGACGCCCAAGGCGCTTCTCGGCGGTCGCGCCGGTCGAGGGACCGTCTCACCCCGCCCCTGCAGGGCGGCGCCATTGCTCCTTTAGAGGTCGTGGAGCAGCCCGTGCGCCGCAGGCTGGCCATGGAGGCAGCCACTCCCGTCCAGAACCTACACGCGGCTCGTGCCCTTCTGGACCACCCTCCGGTGGAGTTCGCGGGAGACTCCCCAGCCACTCCGTGGCTGCGGAGCATCGCCGGCCTCGTGGATGCGGCCCAACTTCAGGTAGGGCTCCCCGGCCAGTCAGGTACCGTTGGTACCTTGTCACCTAAGGCGCATGCAGAGCGCACTCAGGTATCCAGCCGCCCTAACGAGAAAGGCTCTGGCCAGGCGGGCCGGGTTCGAAGGAAGGGCGTGCCCAGTGCTGGTCCCGGTTCCACAAGGGACCGTGGGGACCTCCGCTCTCATTTGGATGAGAGTCGCCGCGGCGCGGTGATGACCTCATGATGCTGTCGCGCCACCCGCACCAGGAGCGCTGCCGCGGCAAGCAGGTAGCATCTGACGGTGAGAGCTCCCCCCGTGGCTCTCACTCTCGGACCCAAGAGGAGGTTCACTCCTCCGACTCTATAGGGAGCCAGCACGCTGCGTTCAGGCGGTCCTGGATCGGGTCCTCGATGAGCGGCCGGGCTCCTCTCTGATGTCGGGTGCGAGCCTTCTTCCGGCTGCGCCAGCGTGACGGGTCGAGGAGTTCGCCGGCGGCCATAGAAAAGTATGACGGTACCACCAACCCGGAGGAGTTCCTCCAAATCTATACGACGATGGTGCAGGCAGCTGGCGGATCTGAAAAGGTCATGGCCAACTACCTTCCAACAGCCTTGACGGGCTCTGCCCGCTCCTGGCTGTTAAATCTCCCCAGAGGATTAGTGCACTCGTGGGGGAAGTTCTGCGACCTCTTAGTCGCCAACTTTCGTGGGCTCCTTGAGTCTTGCCAGGAGGACGACCTCCACGCTCTGGAGCTAGAGAAGGGGGAGTCGCTTCGCGACTTCATTAGGCGGTTTTGCCACTGTCGTAATACAATCCCCCACATCTCAGAGCAATCGGTCGTCATCGCCTTCAGAAGGGGCGTACGCGACCGCAAGATGAAGGAGAAGATGGCCACCCGTACCTTCAGCTCCACCTCCGAGCTTTTCTACCTCGCACATAAGTGTGCGTGGGCATGAGGCGAGGGAAGCGCCGCCCCAAGAGTGGCTGGAGCAAGGATGAGTAGGGACCTCGAAGGGTTCCGCCAGACAGCAAGAAGGCGAGAAGCGCTTGCAAGCAAGAGGCCAGTAGGCCTTGCCGCCGAAAGCGACGACGAAGAGGACCCCACGCCGGAACGCAACCGCCGCGACCGCGCGATGATCGCCGTGAGCGGCGTGGCGACGTCGTGATCGGCGAACGACGCCGCGATCGACGTGATGATCGCCTTGTGCGTCGTGGGAACGACCGCCGTGACTAAAAGGAGGGCGAGCCCTATTGCACGATCCATCGCACCAATACCCATGACCTAGACAAATTGCCGGTCGTGGACAAAAATGGTTGAAAAGCGGCTCAAGGGCGCCGCCCGACGACGATCAAGATGAAGATCCTACCCGCGGCCTTCCAAAGCGAGCGGATCACTGCTTGTGGCCTACATTTATGGTGGTTCGCCCACCTTTTCTCCAACGCCGCCATAAGCGTTTGAAGAGGAGGTGTGCGCCACGGCGCCCGGCTTCGGGGTCGGATCTGATGTCAAGTGGTTGAGCAGACGCTCACTTTCAGCCAGGCCGACCACCCTGAGGGCGCCACCGGCCTGGGGCATCTCCCGGTTGTGGTGTCGCCCACCATTCGGAACGTGCGGCTCGGGCGCGTGCTAGTGGACGGAGGGAGTTCCATCAACCTCCTGTCCTCGTCGGCATTTCTGGCGCTCCAGATCCTGCGGCAGGATCTGCGCCCGGCTCTGCCCATCTTTGGGGTGGCACCAGAGTGTGGCTTAATGCCCATCGGTCAGGTGTGCCTCCCCGTCACCTTCGGGGATGAAGACAACTACCGCACTGAGATGGTGGATTTTGAGGTCGCCGACTTCGACCTCCCCTACAATACCTTGCTTGGCTGGCCGGCGTTGGCCAAATCATGGTGGCCACCCACTATGCTTACATGGTGGTGAAGATGCCGGGGCCGCGCAGCCCCCTTGCGATCCGGGTGGATAAGGCCGAGGCCTTGCGCTACCACAAGTACGCGCTGGACATGTCCGGTGCCACCTGCGTCGAACGCCCCGACGCCACTTCCTCGGGAGCCCCTCAGGCCCGGACCCGCGCCTCACCCAGCTCCGCCGGTGAGGTTAAGGTGGTCGCCCTGAGCGAGGGCGAGCCCCGAAAGACCGTCAACATTGGCGCCAACCTCAGCGCCAAATAGGAAGACGCGCTCGTCACCTTCCTCCAGTCCAACTCCGACGTGTTTGCCTGGCAACCGTCCGACATGGCTGGGGTCCCTAGGGAGGTGATCAAGCACCGATTGGCAATGCTCCCCGAGGCGCGTCCGGTCCGGAGGCAGGCGCCCGAGTGCCAAGATGCCATTCGAGAGGAGGTAGAGAAGCTGCTGAGCGCAGGGATTGTTAGGGAAGTCTCTCACCCTAAGTGGCTTGCCAACCCTATGCTTGTTAAGAAGTCCAATGGGACATGGCGCATGTGTGTCGACTTCACCGACCTCAACAAGGCCTGCCCAAAGGATCCATACCCCCTGCCGCGAGTCGACCTCATTGTTGACTCCATGGCGGGATGCGAGCTGCTGTGCTTCTTGGATGCGTACTCCGGGTACCACCAGATTAGCATAGCACTTGAAGATGAAGAGAAGACTGTTTTTGTAACCCCTACGGGTGTTTACTGTTATGTAAGAATGGCTTTTGGTTTAAAGAATGCCGGTTCTACTTACCAACGTGCCATGCACATTACTTTCTGCCCCCAGATAGGGTGAAATCTTGAGGTTTACGTTGATGACTTTGTCGTGAAGATCAAAAAGAGCGAAGAACTGATCCAAGACTTGGAGGAAACCTTTGCTAACCTCCGGAAGAACTGTCTGAAGCTCAACCCGAAAAAGTGTGTGTTCGGTGTGCCCTCCGGCAAGCTGTTGGGCTTCCTGGTGTCCAGCCGGGGCATTGAAGCCAACCCTGACAAGATATCGGCCATCGAACACATGAAGCCGCCAGCGCGACTCAAGCAAGTTCAATGCCTGGCCGGTCGCCTGGCCTCCCTGGGGCGATTCATTGCCCGGCTGGGAGAAAAAAGCTTGCCTCTGTTCAAGCTATTGAAGAAGACGAACCACTTCGAGTGGACTGAAGAAGCCCAGAAGGCGTTTGAAGATTTGAAGCGATACCTCTCCTCTCCCCCGGTGCTGGTCTCTCCCACGCCGGGTGAGCCCTGCTCAGACATAGTCGCCACCCCGAGGTGGTGGCGCTTGTGCTAACTTGCGGAGAGGGAAGGCGCCCAGAGGCGGTGTACTACATCGGCAAGGTCTTTGCACAAGCGAGACCAGTACCAAGAAGCTCGGAAGATGTCTGACGATCTGGTGGCGTCCAGGAAGCTACGGCATTATTTCCAAGGTGGGAAATTATCGTGGTCACGGCCTACCCTCTGCGGGAAATTCTCCACAACCGAGAAGCAGAGGGCCGAATTGCTAAATGGTCGGTGGAGCTGGGGGAATTTAACCTCAAATTCGTACCCCGCACCGCCATTAAAAGTCAGAAGCTAGCGGAGTTCGTCGCCGAGTGGACTCCCGCCACTCCTGAAGCTGAAGAAGCTCCCGCGCCCTCTCCCTGGACCTTATTCTTCGATGGCTCTTTCCGGCTGGAGGGCACGGGGGCTGGGGTTGTCCTGGTCTCTCGACGGGCGACGTCCTCCAATATGTGGTCGCCCTCGATTTCAGGGCCACGAACAACATAGCTGAGTACGAGGGCCTACTGGCAGGGTTGCGCATTGCTTCGGCGTTGGGCATTCGGCGTCTCCAAGTCAAGGGAGACTCCCTGTTGGTCATCAATCAAGCGCGGAAGGAGTTCCAATGCTCCGACCCCACCATGGCGGCGTACTTGGCGGAAGTCCGAAAGATGGAGCGTCACTTTGAAGGTTTGGGGTATATCCATGTCCCTCGACACGACAATCACCTTGCGGACGGGCTTTCGCAGCTTGCGTCCTCAAGGGCTTCTGTTCCGGTCGGAGTCTTCGAAGAAAGGCTATCGCGACCGTCCATTGCGGCTCCCGATTCAGGTGGGGACAATGGTGTCGCTGTCGCAGCCCCCAGTTCAAGCGGGGACGACGGCAAGGCCATTGCGGCCTCCGGCTCGGGCGGGGAAGGCGACGCCGCTGCCATGGCCCCTAGTTCCGGGGTAGGGCGGCGTGCTGCCTCGCAGTCGAGAGGGAAGGCGGCGGTGCGAGCGAGAACCGGGGAAAAGCTTGGCCCAGCGGAGTACCCAGGCGAGCACTGAGTGGTCGCCACACTTGGCCAGGAAGATTGGTGGATGGATCCTATCCTAGCCTTCCTGCGTGACCAAGTGATCCCCGACGATGATGCCTCAGCTGAGAAGATTGCACGTAAGGCCAAGTGCTATACTCTGGTAGGTGGGGACATATATCGCGAGCGAAGCGAGTTCTCTTGAAGTGCATCACTCGGGAAGAGGGGAGCAACCTGCTCTCTGATATCCACGGAGGAGTGTGCGGGAGCCACATATCTGGCCGAACGCTTGTCGGTAAAGCGTTTTGCCAAAGGTTTTATTGGCCTACTGCCCTCCAGGATGCTTGCGAGCTGGTGAGGACATGCGGAGCTTGTCAGTTCTTCGCCAGGCAAATCCACCGACCAGCCCAAGCTCTGCAAACCATCCCGCTCTCTTGGCGTTCGCGATGCGGGGTTGATATCTGAGCCCGTTCATGGTTACGAAACTTCACCCACCTCTTCGCCGCCATCGACAAGTTCACAAAGTGGGTTGAAGCCGCGGTCTTAACGCCATCACGGCCGCCGCCGTCAAGTTCATGCGCGGGATCTTCGCCCGCTTTGGAGTCGCTAACCGCATCATCACCGACAACGGGACTCAATTCACTAGCACGGCTTTCCTGGATTTCTGCGACGAAATGGGCACCAAGGTATGCTTCGCTTCGGTGGCCCATCCCATGAGCAATGGGCAAGCAGAATGTGCCAACGCGCTAGTGCTGAAGGGCCTCAAGACAAGGGCGTTTGATCGGCTCCTGGCGGGGCGCGGTGGTGAGGAGCTCCGGCGATCTTGTGGTCACTCCGTACCACACCTAAGCAAGACCCCAGGCGAGACACCCTTCTTCCTCGTATACGGGCGAGGTCATTCTCCCCTCCGAGCTGTCGCTCGGTTCTCCACGTGTCTCAGCGTTCAACGAAGAAGATCAAGAAGATCTCCGGCGGGAAGACGTCAACCTTTTGGAAGAGGTACGTGATCGCGCTGCTCTCCGCGCCGCCCGCTACCAGCAAAGTCTCAGGCGATACCATGCCACCCGGGTCTCTGAGAGAACACTAGCGATGGGCCACACGGTCTTCTTGCAGAATTCAGACAATTGTAACATCCCAATTTTAGCCTTTTAATTAATTAATATCATTTATTTGCCATTTATGAATTTTATGATTTTTTACGGATTTTATTGGATTTTTCGAGATTTATTTGAATTCTTTTGAATTAAAATACATTATCTTTGTCAAGAAATAATTATAAAAAGACAAATCCAAAATAAAGTTTTTGTGAAAATATTTTATTTAAGTCTAGAATAGCTCAAAATATTTTTGAGAATTTTATGGGAATTTTTAGAGTATTTTTATCGCTTTAAATAAATCAAAACAATTTCTGGAGATATTTTAAATAGGAAAATCTAGAAAATATGCCATGAACAGTGTTGGGCCCGGCCCATCTACTGTGCGGATCGGTAGGGTTTAGCGTGCGCCGTTGGATCTTGATCTTACGGCTGGTATCACTCGGTACCGGTTCGGACTCTACGTTATATCCGGACCATTGGATGATGATCATACGGTCAGTGTTCATCGTCTCCGACTCGAACTCCTCTCCGCCGTGTCCGTTTCAAACTCGCCGCCGCCGTTGAAAATTTCCATAGATATGCGCTAGCCGTGGGGTATTTAAGGCCAGGCGACCCACCCCGAGACTCATCTCGAGCCGCCGCTTCCTTTCTCTATTGCGCCGCCACCGGAGAGTCAAGGGAAGGCCACGGAGCTCGCCGAGTCTGCAACATCCTGCCAAGTGATTGTGCCGCGATTCCGTCGCCGCTAGAGATTCTTCCGCCGAGAGATCGGATTCGAGTTCTCGTTTCACGCCGCATCCAGCCATTGTCTCTTCTTCGCCGGGAGCACCGAACGCCGTCGCTAAGGTCATCTTCTCGCGCCAGGAAGATTTCGCGCCGTCTCGCCATCACCGCTCGGGAGATTCTCGACCGTCGGATCCTCAACGAAGCATCAAGATTTGATCCACGTCGCTGGTGAGGTGGGTTAATACTTCATTGACACATGGCGCCACGTGGATTGGCTGCTTATGTGGCGCTGAGGTGGTGATGAGTTGGCGCCACACGAGCACATGTGTCAGCTGACGTCGGAAAAATCAGAATTTCCTTTATAAAAATAATTCAGCAAAATCCGGATTTATTATTTTAGGGTATTTTCAGGATTTTAAAACTTCAAAACCTTATAACTTTCGCATACGAACTCCGTTTGTGGCGATTCAAATTCCTAAAAATTTGTAAAAATGAGATCTTTCTAATAGTGGCTTTTATTTGAATTTTTGAATTTGTTTGCTCTTTGGTTTTGGTTTTATTTGCTTTTCTCTCTCGATTCGCGTAGAGCGTTGAATTGTGCGAGGCTTGGAAGGGATTTCTCAGCTCGTGAATTATTTCAGACCAGAGCAGGAGCTTAACGAAGGCAAGTTGTGCTTTGATCATGTTGCACCCATAAATTAGATTGCATGCTATTTTGGTTTACCTTATCACTTGTTATTTCATGAGTACAAATGATTTTGACCTAGATTGGGATTTAGATATTATACCCTCTTGAATTACACCCTACCTTGTTAAATTGTATGTCATGATCCACTTGTCACCCTAGGTTGGTTAATTATAGTTGGTTAATAGAAAATCAACATGGATGGTTAGAACGGAATAGAATTGCTTAGCCATGCCACGTCATCACATGCTCATGGAATATTGTTTAATAATCTTGACTAATGGAATATGGAACAATGATGATAACTTGTGGGCCATGTGTGGTCGCACAAAGAGATTGAGTTGTTGTGACGGCGAGTCACATAGCGATGTTGATTTGTGAAAAGCACGTGGTGCTTAGTAACCAACAGGGAGGTAATCACTTTAGATTGAAGCAAGTGGAAGGCGGGTGTGCGGGGTGGGCTCGATGGGTGAGGGTATGTGTATGTCTTGCTTTAATCAATCCTAAGGACTTAACCTTGCGAGCCTTTGACTGAGTCAAACTTGCGACCACATCGTCTGTTATGGGGCAGCCTTAGTGACTAATTTGCAAATGCTTAACTTAAGTGCTATCTTGGTGGTGTGAGTCAGGGTGCACGGGAAACTCACATGGCGCAAGAGGGGGCCTGTTGTGGCGTAGTCTTTAGTGTTGAAACCTTAGCGGGTAGCACTGGGTTAAGAGGATGCATTGTAAAGGCTTTGTTATAATCGTTCGCCTGTGTGGTGCATGGTTATATCGTGTGGGTAAAGTGCATAACCTCTGCAGAGTGTACAATCTATTCGGATAGCCGTGCTCACGGTATTGAGCAATGCTCGGGAATTACAGTCAAGGGGTAGTTAATTAAAACTTGTCAACTGGATGGGATGGCGGGATGCCATGTGGATAATGGAACTTGATTTAGGATGGAGAACTTGGGTTTGATTTGAGAAACAATGGAATCTATTTACTTGTTATTATTTGTTTTACTGTCTTTTCAATCTATATATTGTTTATGATTGAAAATGCTGCTTTACTGCTTATGAACCGTAAGCCTTCCTTTGGAATAAGCCTGCATATAGCTATAATAGAATTGCATTCTGTGCACAACTTGTTGAGTACGTGTTGGTGTACTCACCCTTGCTTAACAACCAACAACGATTGGAGGAGTCATCGCTTTGTGCTTGAGGAGGACTTTCGGTGGGACTTGAGTCACTAGGCCAAGCCTTGTCGATCGCTTGTGTTGTCTTGATGAGTCACTCGTCTTCTACAATTTTCCGCTGCATTTGTCTTATTTTATCTTAGTCTTGCCCTATGAGGCCGAATAAATGTAAGTGATCATAAGATCATACACTAGTTACATTAAGTAAATAAAGTCTTATTGTTATTATCGTTGTGTATGATGTGATGCTTACCGATGTTAAGCCGTGTGCACTAGCGTTGATCCAGGAATAGTGCGGCATACGGTGGATCGAATTGGTGAATTCGGGTCACTACAGAGGTGGTATCAGAGCATACTGACTGTAGGACTTGGCCCTAGTTGGTAGAGTGTCCAAAGCTATTTCCTAAAAGAAAAACCATAAATTGACTAAAACAACATTCTTGACTCGTCTTATTCTCTACTCCTTACCTTTGCTGAAATTACGATTTTCCGTTTTGAAGTGGTGGACTTATCTATTTCTCTTTTGAATAGATGAGGACAAGCCAGAGCCGGAGATGGAGCTACACGATCCCGACCCGGAGACAGACCCGGAGTCCGACTTCGATGGATGAGAGACTTAGGATTAAGTTGAGACTCGAATGTTGAGTCGCGTCCATAAGATAGCATTACCAATTGTAATAGACGTTAAGGTTGAGTGTTTAGTTTGGATTTTATTGTTTGCTAAGTGTGCAGTATGTGTTGCAAAGCTTTTAGGCTTATGTAAGCAACCATACCAAGTTATTTAATAAAATGATAAAGTTTGGGTTAAACCTATTTTCCCCCGCTTAGAGATTCTTATATCTTATCTGTGCTACTTCTACCCTCTCCTAACCTAAGCAGATGGTGAACACTCGCGGCAACAATGGAGCGTCAAGAAGTGGTCTCCGCCGGAATGACCATGATGGAACACCACCACAGCCAGCACCGCCGGTGGATATGCAGAACTTGGGAGCTTTTCTGGCAGCACAGACCCAGCTTATGCAGACAATGATGCAGCAAATCACGAACATGGCGAGCCAAATTTGCCGACAAGCGCCAACCGAGCAACAATGGGCCACGTAACCACTCCAAGTTGGTTGATTTCATGAGAACTCGCCCTCCGACATTCTCAGGCAATGTCAATCCATTGGAGGCCGATGATTGGTTGAGTACCATGGAGAAGAAGCTGCACATCACACAATGTGAGGGCAATGAGAGGGTGTTGTATGCCGCACTAGTTGGAAGGAACATTGCAGAATGGTGGGAGAACTATGCAAGAACGCATGAAGCCCGCAGAAATCACATGGGAGGAATTTTCCATTGCTTTTCGCCAGTATCATGTGCCAGAAGGAATGATGGATCTTAAGAAGGAAGAGTTTAGGGCTTTGAAGCAAGGAGGCTAGTCAGTGGCTGAGTATCTGAATAAGTTTACTCAATTGGCACGCTATGCACCTGAGGATGTGGCTCTGAGACAAGGCAGCACAGTCCGCTTTAAAGGAGTGAACTTCGGGATCGCAGGTGGGATTGATCACCCACACTTTCCACGACTTTAGGAGTTGGTCAATAAGGCTTTGATTCTTGAGGATAAGCGCAAGGAGTTGGGTGAAGACCGCAAGCGCAGGATGGCTAGTCAGGCAGGGAGGCCAAATCATCTCAGGTTGAGGATGACACCTCGGCGCTTGCCAAGATTCAGCCCGCTTGTCAAGCGAGCACCGGTCCCAACACGCGCCCGCTAGTCGAATTTTCAGACTCCGGCACCAATGGGCAATGCGGTTTCGAAGTCAACAACTGATACTAGAAGATGCTTTTCATGCCATGAGCTCGGGCATTTGCCAACAAATGTACAAAGAAGGAGGAATTACACGATTCGCTTCAACGAGCAACACCCGGCTAAGACCCGTGGCGGAGGAAATCGAGTGCAAAGTGCCGATCGGGAGCGTCGCCTCGATTTACGGTGCATGGAAGGATCAACCACATCACTGGCGATGGAGCTCGGGAGGCATCGGATGTCGTCTTGGGTAAGTTCCTAGTTAACTTCGAAGCATCGCTCTGATTTTATTTGATTCGGAGCTTCGCATTCGTTTGTTTCTCGAGTTTTGCATTGAAGAATGGATTTGCTGTTAGGAATCTTAAATGTGTGCTTCTAGTACAAACCCCAGGATCGGAACTTCAATCTAACCTTGGGTGTTTAGGAGTTAAGTTGCTTATGAATGGGATAGAGTTCCTAGCGAATCTCATCTTGTTAGATACCCAAACCTTAGACATTATCTTAGGGATGGATTGGCTGTCAAAACACAAGGCTGTCTTGGATTGTGGCCAAAGGATGGTGACCTTAGAAAACCCTAATGGTGAAAAGGTGGAAGTGCATGCTACTGCAATCCGTGAAGATCAGTTGATGATCAACAGTGTGAAGGTGGTTAATTTGGAGGATGTACGGTGGCTAGAGATTATCAGGAAGTATTTCACGAGGATTTACGGGCATGCCACCGGATCGGGATATTGAGTTTGTTATTGAATTGGTACCGAACAAAGACCGATAGCAAAAAGACCGTATAGGATGCCAACCGATGAATTGGTGGAGATGAAGAAGCAAATTGAGGAATTGCTGGAGAAGGGTTTCATTTGGCCAAGTTCTTCCCCGTGGGGAGCGCCAGTTTTGTTCGTCAGGAAGAAGGATGGAAGTTTAAGGATGTGCATCGATTATCGTGCACTTAATGAAGTAACAATCAAGAATAAGTACCCTTTGCCGAGAATTGATGATTTGTTTGATCAGTTGAAGGGAGCAGCAGTTTTCTCCAAGATAGATCTTCGATCAGGTTATCATTAGTTGAGGATTAGAGCGGAGGACATTCCGAAGACCGCATTTTCAACCCGTTATGGACATTACGAGTTCACAGTCATGTCATTTGGGTTAACCAATGCCCCAGCTTATTTCATGAACCTCATGAATAAGGTGTTCATGGAATACTTGGATAAGTTTGTGGTTGTCTTTATTGATGATATCCTTGTGTATTCCAAGTCGGAAGAAGAGCATGCCAAGCACTTGAGATTGGTTTTGGAGAGGTTGCGAGATCAGCAGCTGTATGCTAAATTCAGCAAGTGTGATTTTTGGAAGGAGAAGGTGGAATTCCTTGGCCATGTAATGACTGCTAAAGGAATTGCCGTGGATCAAGTAAAGTAGAAGTCAGTAATGAATTGGGAGCAGCAAGAGCGATACACAAATCCGTAGTTTTACGGGAATGGCGGGATATTATCGCCGATTCATTGAAGGATTTTCGACGATTCGAGACCTCTTACGCAATTGTTGAAAAAGGAGAAGAAGTTTGCATGGACGCCTTGAGTGCGAGAATAGTTTTCGAGAATTAAAGAAGAGATTAACATACGCCTTTGTGTTAGTATTGCGGATGTGCGAGCGGTTTGACATCTACCGTGGCGCATCGCGCGAGGTCTTGATGTGTGTTAATGCAGAACGGCAAGGTGGTGGCCTACGCATCAAGGCAGTTGAGGCCGCATGAAGGGAATTACCCAACGCATGACTTGGAGTTAGCAGCCGTAGTGCATGCTTTAAAGATATGGCGTCATTATCTCATCGGAAATAGATGTGAGATATACACGGACCATAAGAGTTTGAAGTATATATTCACTCAGTCGGATCTTAACATGAGGCAGAGGAGATGGTTGGAATTGATAAAGGATTATAATGTTGGAATCCATTATCATCCTGGAAAAGCTAATGTGGTGGCCGACGCTTTGAGTCGAAAGAGTCATAATGTGAATTCATTGGTGGTAAGCAAGCGGTGGGAGTTGTGCGAAGAATTTGAAGTTGGGATTGGAAGTTGTGCGCAAGGATTTATTCTTTGCATTGGAAGTGAAGCCAAGTTTGGAGGATCACATCAGGGATAAGCAGAATAAGGATGAGAAGATCAGCAGGATCAAATCCAAGAAGGATGAAGGGTTAGCTGAGGATTTCTCGGTAGATGAGCAAGGGACCTTGTGGTTCAAGGGACGGATTTGTGTGCTGAATGAGAGAGAACTCAAGCAGTTGATTCTCGAGGAGGCTCACGATTCCAAGTATTCCATTCATCCGGGAAGTGCCAAGATGTATCAGGACCTTAAAGGGAGATTTTGGTGGCCTAACATGAAGCGTGAAGTAGCGGAGCATGTAGCATTGTGTGATGTATGCCAGAGAGTAAAAGCGATGCACCAAAAGCCCGCTGGATTGTTGCAGCCATTGAAGATTTCGGAATGGAAATGGGAGGAGATTGGAATAGATTTTATCACAGGATTGCCCAAGACTTAGAGAGGGTATGACTCAATATGGGTGATCATTGACCGGTTAACTAAAGTCGCTCACTTCATTCCAGTGAAGACGACTTATTCAGGAGATAAATTGGCAGAGTTGTATATGTCAAGGATTGTGTGTTTACATGGTGTGCCCAAGAAAATCGTGTCGGATCGAGGTACCCAATTTACCTCAAGATTTTGGGATAAGCTGCATGAAGCATTGGGTACTCGCTTGAATTTTAGCACCGCATATCATCCACAGACAGATGGTCAGACCGAGAGGGTTAATCAGATTTTGGAGGATATGTTGAGAGCTTGTGCAATATCTTATAGCACATCTTGGGATAAAAGTTTGTCATATGCCGAGTTCAGTTATAATAACAGTTACCAGGCTAGTTTGCAAATGTCGCCATTTGAAGCTTTATATGGACGAGCCTGTCGTACTCGTTGAATTGGAGCGAGACAGAGAGGCGTTAGGTGTTTGGACACGAGATTCTTAGGGAGGCGAAGAGCAAGTAGCTATGATCGAGGAGAGATTAAAGACATCATGATCAAGGCAAAAGAGTTATGCTGATAATCGCCGTCGTGACTTGAGTTTTGAGCCCAATGATTTTGTGTACCTTAGGGTTACTCCCCTTAAAGGTGTTAAGAGGTTCCATGTCAAAGGGAAGCTTGCACCTAGGTTTGTGGGACCGTTTAAAATCCTGAGCCGTCGAGGAGAAGTTGCTTATCAGTTGGAATTGCCGGAGTCATTGGCCGGAGTGCATGACGTGTTCCATGTATCACAACTCAAGAAATGTCTTCGAGTGCCAGCTGAGCAAACGCCGTTGGAGGCTATTGAGTTACAGGAGGATCTAACCTATAAGGAACACCCGATCAAGATTTTGGAGGTGATGGAGCGTAGGACCAGGAACAACTCCACTCGTTTTTGCAGAGTTCAATGGAGTAATCATTCAGAAAATGAAGCAACCTCGGAGCGTGAGGAAGATCTGAAGGCGGAATTTTCAAGCCTATTCTCTAGTCAGCCTTAAATCTCGGGGTCGAGATTCCGTTAAGGGGGGAGGTTTGTAACATCCCAATTTTTAGCCTTTTTAATTAATTAATATCATTTATTTGCCATTTATGAATTTTATGATTTTTCTGGATTTTATTGGATTTTCTGAGATTTATTTGAATTCTTTTGAATTAAAATACATTATCTTTTGTCAAGAAATAATTATAAAAAGACAAATCCAAAATAAAGTTTTTGTGAAAATATTTTATTTAAGTCCAGAATAGCTCAAAATATTTTTGAGAATTTTATAGGAATTTTAGAGTATTTTTATCGCTTTGAATAAATCAAAACAATTTCTGGAGATATTTTAAATAGGAAAATCTAGAAAATATGCCGTGAACAGTGTTGGGCCTGGCCCATCTCTTTGTCTTGGATCGGTAGGGTTTAAGCGTCGCCGTTGGATCTTGATCTTACGGCTGGTATCACTCGATGCGGTTCGGACTCTCGTTATATCCCGGACCATTGGATGATGATCATACGATCGGTGTTCATCGTCTCGACTCGAACTCCTCTCCGCCGTGTCCGTTTCAAACTTCGCCGCCGTTGAAAATTTCCATAGATACGCGCTAGCCGTGGGGTATTTAAGGCCGGGCGACCCACCCCGAGACTCATCTCGAGCCGCCGCTTCCTTTCTCTGTTGCGCCGCCACCGGAGAGTCACCGGGAAGGCCACGGGAGCTCGCCGGAGTCTGCAACATCCTGCCAAAGTGATTGTGCCGCGATTCCGTCGTCGCTAGAGATTCTTCCGCCGAGAGAGATACGGATTCGAGTTCTACGTTTCACGCCGCATCCGAGCCGCCGCTCTCTCTTCTTCGGGGGGCGCCTTGAACGCCGCCGCCAAGGTCATCTTCCTCGCCGGAAGATTTCGCCATTGTCTCGCCATCACCGCCGGGGAGATTCTCGACCGTCGGATCCTCAACGAAGCGTCAAGATTTGATCCACGTCGCTGGTGAGGTGGGTTAATACTTCATTGACACATGGCGCCACGTGGATTGGCTGCTTATGTGGCGCTGAGGTGGCGATGAGTTGGCGCCACGCGAGCACATGTGTCAGCTGACGTCGGAAAAATCGGAATTTCCTTTATAAAAATAATTCGGCAAAATCCGGATTTATTATTTTAGGGTATTTTCAGGATTTTAAAACTTCAAAACCTTATAACTTTCGCATACGAACTCCGTTTGTGGCGATTCAAATTCCTAAAAATTTGTAAAAATGAGATCTTTCTAATAGTGGCTTTTATTTGAATTTTTGAATTTGTTTGCTCTTTGGTTTTGGTTTTTATTTGCTTTTCTCTCTCGATTCGCGTAGACGTTGAATTGTGCGAGGCTTCGGAAGGGGATTTCTCAGCTCAGGAATTATTTCCAGACCAGGAGCAGGAGCTTAACGAAGGCAAGTTGTGCTTTGATCATGTTGCACCCATAAATTAGATTGCATGCTATTTTGGTTTACCTTATCACTTGTTATTTCATGAGCACAAATGATTTTTGACCTAGATTGGGATTTAGATATTATACCCTCTTGAATTACACCCTACCTTGTTAAATTGTATGTCATGATCCACTTGTCACCCTAGGTTGGTTAATTATAGTTGGTTAATAGAAAATCAACATGGATGGTTTGAACGGAATAGAATTGCTTAGCCATGCCACGTCATCACATGCTCATGGAATATTGTTTAATAATCTTGACTAATGGAATATGGAACAATGATGATAACTTGTGGGCCATGTGTGGTCGCACAAAGAGATTGAGTTGTTGTGGCGGCGAGTCGCATAGCGATGTTGATTTGTGAAAAGCACGTGGTGCTTGGTAACCAACCGGGAGGGTAATCACTTTAGATTGAAGCAAGTGGAAGGGGCAGGTGTGCCAGGGTGGGCTCAGTGGAGCTGAGGGTATGTGTATGTCTTGCGTTAATCAATCCGAAGGACTTAACCTTGCGAGCCTTTGACCTGAGTCAAACTTGCAGCCACATGTCTGTTATGGGGCAGCCTAGCTGACTAATTTGCAAATGCTTAACTTAAGTGCTATCTTGGTGGTGTGAGTACGGGTGCACGGGGGAAACTCACATGGCGCAAGAGGGGGGCCCTGTTGTGGCGGCGTAGCCCTTCAGTGTTGAAACCTTAGCGGGTAGCATTGGGTTAAGAGGATGCACTGTAAAGGCTTTGTTATAATCGTTCGCCTGTGTGGTGCATGGTTATATCGTGTGGGTAAAGTGCATAACCTCTGCAGAGTGTACAATCTATTCGGATAGCCGTGCTCACGGTATTGAGCAATGCTCGGGAATTACAGTCAAGGGGTAGTTAATTAAAACTTGTCAACTGGATGGGATGGCAGGATGCCATGTGGATAATGGAACTTGATTTAGGATGGAGAACTTGGGTTTGATTTGAGAAACAATGGAATCTATTTACTGGTTATTATTTGTTTTACTGTCTTTTCAATCTATATATTGTTTATGATTGAAAATGCTGCTTTACTGCTTATGAACCGTAAACCTTCCTTTGGAATAAGCCTGCATATAGCTATAATAGAATTGCATTCTGTGCACAACTTGTTGAGTACGTGTTGGTGTACTCACCCTTGCTTAACAACCAACAACAGTGGAGGAGTCATCGCCTGTGCTTGAGGAGGACTTTCAGGTGGACGCGAGTCACTAGGCCAAGCCTTGTCGACGCTTTGTGGTGTCTTGATGAGTCACTCGTCTTCTACAATTTTCATTGCATTTGTCTTATTTTATCTTAGTCTTGCCCTATGAGGCCGAATAAATGTAAGTGATCATAAGATCATACACTAGTTACATTAAGTAAATAAAGTCTTATTATTATTATCGTTGTGTATGATGTGATGCTTACCGATGTTAAGCCGTGTGCACTAGCGTTGATCCTGGGAATAGTGCGGCATACACGGTGGATCCGAATTGGTGAATTCGGGTCACTACAGACGCATGCCGGGTTGCACAAACCGTCTCCCCGGTGGGAGGGCCCCTTTAAGGTGGTTTCGGTATCTCAGCCCGGGACGGTCCGGTTGGCCACTGAGGACGGCGAAGAACTGACGAATTCCTATAACATTGAGTTATTGCGGAAGTTCTATGCTTGAAGGAGTTGTAAGTACCCCGCAGCTTGCCCTGGTCAGCCATGAGGTAAGTCCCTCCCTTGGCTGGTCGGCGGCTTCTGGAGATTAGTAAAGTTGTTGCCTAGAAGGCTTTTTACCATTGTTGTCCCTCTCTGTGCCCTTAGCGGCAAGTTTTTTGCATGAATGTCGCTGGTTCCGTACGTTTGCTAATTCCTTGGTGATCTATAGGGTCACCTGGTGCCTGTGTCCGACAAGGACAGGTAACCAGGAGTGGGCTAGATGCGGTGCTCAAACGCGGCTCGCACGCCTCGGGTTGGCTCCCTGAAGCACCGCTGGTTGTCACCGCAAGCATCGTTAGTCTAGTACCCCTCCTGGAAGCCCGCTGCCTTGACACACAGTACCATGGTTCGACCTCCGAAAAATTGCAAGGACTTAGGAATCAAAAAGGCGGACCGGGGCTTACTTCGTGCGAGGGCCTATATCATTTGATTCTATCCTGCATATACACTGCGCAAAGCCCACTCATTCTGTTGGTAGCTATGTGCGCGCACAGGCCAAGACATAGGGACGTCGGCTCATTGCATGGAGTCCCCAAGCCTCTCCGTGGTCGCCCAAGTGCTTGGGGGCTGGTCGCCCCAAGTCTCTTCGTGGTCGCCCCAAGCCTCTCCGTGGTCGCCCAAGTGCTTGGGGGCTGATCGCCCCAAGTCCCTCCGTGGTCGCCCAGATGCTTGGGGGCTGGTCGCCCAATGATATATAAAGCAACATAAGTGCTCCGTACTGCATTTTTGACCACTCCCTTATATGCATGCGCTAAGATGGGTCAAGTTACGCGTGATTGTCATGAGTGTTAAAAATCAACGGCCCCTCGTGATAGATGGAAGTATGCTAAAGCGTTAACGTTCGGTGCGGCCAAGCGACCGAAGTGCAAGTCGGGCGCGGTACTCAAACACGGATCGTACGCCTCGGGTTGGCTCCCTGAAGCACCGCTGGTTGTCACCGTCGAGTACCGCTGGTCCAAAAACACTTCCGGAAACTTGTCGCCTCACCACGTTACGCTGCGGCACGTTTTCAGGCGATCATCAGGGTCTAAGTTCCGAAAGGATTTGTACCCGCGGCGATCCCGCGTAAAAACCTGCTGCTAGAAACTAAGTTACGTTTTTGCATCCCGTGTCGGACTCAGTTCCATTGCTGCCCGAGTTCTGTTAACTTGCATGGTTTGTACTTGTGTTTGTACCAAGCTGCATGTGGCCTAAAAAAAGGGATTCCGGAGTGTTGCCCTAAAATGGAAAGGTTGTTTGGCATTTTGGCCAAGTCCAAACCTGGTCGCCTGGCAGCTTTAGCACGCAAGATCAATCAAGCAAAACGAACGAACGCACAGGTAAAATTAGTAAAACATTCCTTGGGCTAAAACGTTGTCCGAATGTTTTGCACACACAGGAGAACAGATTACAACCAAAAGAAAGTCAAACAAAAAGAGCAGCAAGGCTGCCCGGCCCTTCACGCGTCGTCGCCAAGGTCAAGCTCGTCGTCGTCCTCCACGGCCAGCGGAGTGGAGACGTCCATGACCATTGCTCCACTTGCAGCGAGCCCGCCCCGCGTGTTCGGCGGTCATGCAGCGTACCGCGCCCTCTGCAGCAGCGTCTCCCTCAATCTTGGTTGTCACCACCGCCATGGGATCGCGGCGCATCGCGGCCGGGCGCAGCGAGCGGCGTGTATGTCGCGGTCATGACCGCGACCTCCCGTCCCTCTCTGGCGGAGCGAACGGCGAGGCTTGAGCAGGCCGGGCGCCTCCGCGGCCTGGTTGGTCGCGTGGGCAAACTGCAGGGCGGAGTCCTCCAGCGGCGCATTCAGCGCCACGCCCAAGGGCTCCAGGCACCTTTTCGTGCGCTGGAACGCTTTCTTGAGCATGACGGACAAATTGCGCCGCAGGCGGAAGGATTCGAGCTCCGAGGTCTTCAGCGCCGTCTCGGCCCTCTGCGCCCGTTCTTCAGCCCTCTCTGCCCGCGCCTGCATGGCGGCCGCATCAGTTCTCTCCTGCGCCAATGCCGCCTCCGCCGTGTCCGCCCTCACCCGCTCACGCGACAGCTCGCCCCTCACCGGCGCTTCTTCTTTGGTCAGTATCGGCCCGTGCTGGCGGCCGCAGCAAGTCACGATGCCAGTCTTGATCTGATACCGCCAAGCTTCGGTGAAAGAGCTCGGCGTGGCGTGGCGAGGGCAATGGCGGTCGAGAGGCAAGAGGTCGAAGCTTGGTGTGGGGCGTCCTCTTGACCCTTTCTGCGGCGGCGGAGGTATTTGGCGGAAGCTTCGCCGTCTCGATGGTGCCGGGCGTCTGCGCCTGGCGCGTCTGAGGGCCTCCTCGGCGGCGCCCTCGAGTTAAGCTCCGGCCATTGGGGCGTGAGGCCACCTGTTGGCGGTGGCACGACTCCGTGGCGGCGTTAGTGCAGCGATCGTTGGGCCACGCCGGAGGAGGAGGCATCGGTAAAACTCCGCATCTTGGTCGCGGAGGCGGCGGCGCCGGAGGCGAAGTCATGGTTGGGGCGGCCTGCGCCGCCGCCCCTTGCAAGGATGCCGCCACGTCAGTGCTGGCGGCGGCGGTAGTTTGGCCCGCGACGCGGGCCCTCTTGGGATCCGGACCAGTGGCGTCCGGGGCGATTGGTCGCTGCCGTGGTCGTCATTGGCGAGGCCGTGTCCGATCACCGGCGAACCCGCGGGCGGCACCGTGGCGAGCCCGTGGAGTCCATCGGCGGAGCGACCTCACGACCGTAGGGGCTCCGCGTGCTCAAATCGGCGGTGGGGCCGCCGAAAAAGGTGTGCCGGTTGGAACCGGCTGCATCAGCACGGTGAGCCACCTGCCCTGGACCGGCTCCTCCAAGTTTCCCGCGCCTAGCAATGGACAAAAAATAGCTGCTGATTGGTAGGAAGCCACAAAAAGAAGTATGGACGCGAGAAAAAGCCAAAGAGAAACAAAGACTTACGTCCTGGCCACGTGCGCGTCGTGTCGTCGTCGCCCGTATATTGCCATGCAGGGCGGACGCGTCGGCGAAGGGGGCTGATCCTCCGGGCTACGAAGTCCCGGGCTACCAGCCCCCCAGTCAATCCGGCTTCCCGCAGTCGGAGAATGCGGGTCGCCATTGCGCGGAGCTCCGCCGTCTCCTCGACCGGCGAGTTCCAGTCCTCGGAGGCCTCCGCTGCCCCGGCAGGCACCTCCAAGGCGTCGATTCCGCTGTCATCTTTGATGTCTGACCATTATTCTTGCCAGACTTCGATTGGACACAAATGAAAGGCGATGTAGCGGGAGGCCTTCCCGTCCCGAAGGCGGAAATAGCAGCTCCCCACTGTCTCGTTGTCGTGGGAGGCGCGGCAGAGGAAGAAGTGGCGAAAGAGTGGAAGATTCGGCATCACCCCCATGAACATTTCACAGAGATGTGCGAAGATGGAAAGGAAGACAATGGAGTTGGGGGTGAGATGAAGGTGGTGGATCCCGTAGAAGTGGAGGACGGTGATGAAGAATTCAGAAAATGGCGGGACCAGGCCCGCCATCATGGCCCAAGTGTGGATGAGGATTTCATCGGAAAGGCACCGTGGTGTGGCGGTCCCCGCCCGGAAGCGGAAGGTGCCCTCCGGCGCTATGATGGCCATCCTGTTCACCGTGGCGGCGTCCGCGGTGGAGGCGGGGATGGGAGGCGCCATGAAGATGAAGAAGGCGAAGGCTTTTTGTGCGAAGAAGTTGAAGAAGCGAAAGTTGGGGTGCGCAAGAAAGAAGAAGGCGTAAACCACTTGATACAGAAGAACCTATATATGCACCCCTGTACCGACGGTTCGCGAAGGGACAAGACCGTGCGTCGCCTCGGGTCCCGAGAAAAATCTGCAGATACGCGGGGGAGGACCAAGGCGGTCGTATCCTCATGAGTGGTGGCCCCGCCCAAGAGCACACCAACCATTTAATGAAGGTTCTAAAAAAGCTTTGCCCACAGCGCTCGAGGCGGGCCCGGGCTCTTGTCGGCGTACTGCTATTGGGGTACCCTCGCCGCACAAAAACAATCAACAAAGCGGTCAAATGTGGCGGTTACGTGGCGCCCGGCGGCAGTGGGCGGGCACGCCCTTTCGCCCGGGCGGTCACGTGGCGCCCGGCGGCGGTGGTGGCACGCCGCCGCCGCCCGGCCGATCACGTGGCGCCCGGCGGCAGGTGGCGAGCACGCCTTTCGCCCGCCGTGAGGCGAAAAGGTGGTGCGAGGTAACCGCCTCGAAGTCTCCTTCCCTATCGCATCGTTCGGGTGGCAAGCTGCGGTGTCGATCTATCAACTACGAGGATTTCGCTACAAGCCCATTCCTCGGCGCTCTCACCAACCCGTCAAAGGGGTCACATCCGGGCGGACGGCGAAGCCATGCGTCGAATTTAATGATTTGGAGGAGCAGGACAACCACGGGAAGGAGTAATAAATGTATCAGGATCAGCATGATGACCCTCCTTTTACCTACTCTCGTTAGCCTGGCCTATATAAGGGCCTCCGGGTGCATGGGAAAGGGGGTCGGGCATCCAAGTAGCGTTGCATTCGAGCAAGCAAGAGCTCCGCAGCATAGTCTAAGAGAGAACTTGTAACCTGAGGGCTTTATACTGGCTTTGCACATTGTCTAAACAATCTAGCAGGAAGTAAGGCTATTACCTAGGGCAAAGGGGGCCTGAACCTGGGTAAAATCTCTGTGCGTTCCATAGTTCGTAGACGCCAAAATCTGCCGCGTGGGAGTCTCTAGGGTTTTCACCCTCTAGGGTTAGCCTTGACCAAGACGCCTCCTATCGAACCAAACTCGATCAGAGATTAAGACTGTCGGTGGAATACGCCGACACCTAGCATGGCCTTGGACTTTATGGCGTAGGCCCATATCCCATATCTGGATATTCGACAGATGGTGTGTAAGGGACACATTGAGCATCTTGAATACCTCCTGGAAGAACCTGCTAGTGAAGACACAATCACGGTCGATCACTATAGCTATATGCATGCCATGCAACTTGAAGATGTGTCCATGAAAACTTGAACAACTTGATTCACCGTGTATGGATGTGGCAATGCTATGAAATGAGCATATTTAGTAAGCCGATCCACCACCATCAATATTACTCCTTCCCATTTGAGTTTGGAAAGCCCTCAATGAAATCCATTGATATATGAGACAATGCCATCTCAGGAACTTCCAATGGATTCAACAATCCTGGTATGTGTACATGCTCAGATTTAGTCAACTGATAGACCGAACATTCCTTTACGAAAAACTCAATATTCATTTTCATCTTCGGCCAATAAAACAATTTCTTGAGCTAGTGATGAGTAGCCCTTACTCCAGAATGTCCACCAAAAGCAGACATACGAAATGAGACAATTAGCATGGTTCTGAGATTATGATTATCCCTTACATATATCCGACCTTTGTATTTAATAAGATCAGCTTCCAGTTTTCACTTACTGCTAGGATATGTCCATTCTGTAAGTCACTCCTTATCTTTGCTGCCTTCAGATCCAACTCATAGTTGGCTTTGATGTCGTTTACCCATTCTGGAATCACAAATGTAATAGCAGCACAAGATTCCATCTCCTTTGACTGATGATCTAGTCTGGATAAAGCGTTAGTGACTTTGTTCTCTCTACTTTTCTTATATTCAATTCTGAAATTGAATTCCAACATCTTAAGCATGAGTTTATGTTGTATGCCATCCACCAATTTCTATGTGGTAATGAATTTCAAGCTCTGCTGATCCATTTTAATGATCATGGTATTTCCAATTAAATAATGCCTCCATTTTTCCAACGCTTCCAAGATTGCAATAGCCTCTTTGTCATAAATTGATCTAACTGAAGCTCTTGGACCAAGTGCTTTACTAAAAGTAAGCAATTGGACGCCTAGATGATGCATAAGCATGCCTCCAATACCAATCCCACTGGCATCTGTTTCAAGCTAAAATGGTTTGGCAAAATCGGGTAGAGCCAAAATAGGACATGAAGTCATGGTTTGCTTTAGTTGCTCAAATGCCACAGATTGCTCAGGTCACCATTTGAAGTTGTCACTCTTCAGCAAATCATACAAAGGTCTACAAATGTTTACATAACCCTTGACAAAATGCCTGTAGTAGCCAGTGAGGCCAAGGAACCCTCTCAGCTTACTAACTATGTCTGGTTGGGGCCAATTCAATACATCTGCCACTTTTTTGGATCTATAGCCACTCCAGCCGAGCTAATGACATGGCCAAGATATTCAATAGAAGAGATAGCAAAAATACACTTGGTTCTTTTTGCCACCAGCCAATTATCCCGCAGCACTTGCAATGCAGTCCTTAAGTGTTCAATATGCTCATAATAGCTTTTACTATAAATCAAGATATCATCGAAGAATTCTAATATAAATTTTGTCAAGTACTGAGCAAAAATATTGTCCATCAATGCCTGAAATGTCGGTGGACGTCAGACCAAAAGGCATCACCGTATACTCATAGTGACCAAGGTGGGTTTTGAATGCTATTTTCATAATATCCTCCTCATTCATCCTTATCTAATGATAACCTGACCTCAAATCTAATTTGGAGTACACCATTGAACCATGCAACTCATCTAGTAAATCCTCTATGACAGGCATGGGAAATTTATTCTTAACAATGAGCGCATTTAATTTATTCTTCCGAACCATCACCACCGGGGATGAAGAGGGGCTGTTACTGGGTCTGATTTATCCAGTTTTTAACATTTCCCTGATGACATCTTCCAATGCTATTCTTTGATAATGAGGAATCCTGTAGGGCTGCAAGTTGGGTGGTTTAGCACCTATTTTCAAATGGATAACATGGTTACAATGATGTCTTGGAGGTAATTCAACTATTTCAGCAAAGACATCAGAGCAGTCTTGAACTTCCTCCACCTCAGGACTTAATGGTTTTGGACTTTCTAGAACTCCCAGCTTGACTGAATTCACTTGAATCAGCATCCCAATGATCCATTTCCATATCAATTTTTGAAGCTGACTATCATTCAGAACATAATTGGTTGTGGGTTAAGTATAATCTTTAAACTGAATCGACTGACCATTTGTGCTAATGGTTAGTAACTTCTCCTTTAGATCCAATGCAATGGGGTTGTGCTCAAAAATCCAATCCGTGCCAAAAATCACATCATAGTTGCCTAGCTTCAACAATTTAAAAGTAGTGGAGAAGATGGCATTTTGGATTTCATACTGTAAGTTGTTCACTGTGGCATTAGATGTTAGCACTCCCCCACCAGCCACCGTGACTCTCCTGCATGTCATTGAGTTCAAGGAATAACCATTCTTCTCCACAAAATCATAGTCTATGAAAGAGTTGGTGCTCCCGCTATCCACCAAAGCAATGGCGTGCTTATTTCCCATATTCACCATCAATGCGAATGTAGCAGGGCCATTTAACCAATGTACTGCATATACTGAGATCTGTAATAGCTATTCAGTTTTGTCTTCAGTTTCAACATTGTGAGGACTTCTAGGCGCAGTAACAAACCCACTCATATCAGCTTGAACTTCTTCATCTTCTGTCCTGTTCTATTCTTCACCTTGCAATAGTAATGTATGCAATGCATTTCTCACCTTACATTGTTGATTATGGCCCAGGGAGCAGGGCTCATTACAGTGCCACCAGGTTTTGCTTTGTTTCCTAGCAGCCATCCTTTCTAAAATTCCTTCTTATCTGTCTTTAGTACAGTTGAGATGGTAGCTTTTGGTGCATTATAGAACATCTGCTTAGAACCACTACTATGTGACTGAATCCTTGCATTAGCCACCTTTTCTTCTAACCTCGCATACAAGTATGCTTTCTGTAGTTCTTTTAGTTGATGACAACTTATAGTGTGTTTTATCTCCTCTTTGAGTCCCCCAATGAAACAGCTCAGTAGGAAGTTTTCTAGTAAATAACAGTGGCCCCTCTTCACAAGCTCCACACACTTTTCAAAATAATAAACATATATTCCTACTATGCTCAGGTGTTTAACCCCTTGTAACTTCGCTACAGCTTTGTGAGCGCTTGCTTCTGAAAACTAATCACAAACTATAGTGCTGAACTGCAGCGAGGTTAAAGTTTGCCAAGAAATACCAATACCTTTGAACCATGTATTTGCTCTTCCAGTCAAATGCTCCACTGCTAAATTGACCCACTGGTCCATAGGTGTGCCAGCCATCTCAAAAAATTTCACACACTGATCAATCCAGCTTATCAGGTCATCACTAGAAAAGGTTGGTAACTTAAGCTTAGGACCCTTGATATCGGCTTCATCGTACTGATGCATGCTATTATGCTCCCCACAGTATACGTTTTCTAAGCATCAAATAATTGTACTCCAGGATAATGCATTTGTTGAGCCATACCTGCTCCATTATGCATAATCCCTTGAGATGGAAAATATTGGGGGAAATCAGGATGACAATACCCAGAGTTATATTGACCACCACTTCTGTTACCAAAAATAGTCCCAGATGCGATGGTTGAGGTACATGACCAGACAAACCAGCCTCATTACCTACTAGAGTTCTTAGATAGGGATAAGAAGTTCTAATGGCTGATGTAAAAATAGGAGGTATAATGTTCCCTACTGACTGAGACTCAACTTGGCTACAAACATCCATAGGAAACCTAGAGGAAGAGATCGTTACTCCAAACCAGTTCAAATCAGCAAAAGATGGCGGTAGATTGTCCACCCCCGATGCAGAAGCACTTTGTTGTTCTGGAGAATTCCCTAACATGTGTGATTTTCCTAGCAACAGAATTTTGATCTCTGCCACATCAGTTTTATGAAGCTCCAAATCTTCCAGACGTGACTGTATCTTCTCAATTTCTTCCTGATGTCCATCATCACATTCGATTCCTCAAATACCAACTGTCTTGATTGCTTGATAGATTAGGGGATTTTATGGCTTCACCAACCCCATTCCAGATCAATCTGCCAAGGAAAGAAACTGCTCTAATACCAATTTGTCTAGGATCAAAATGAACCCAAAACTAAATCAGAAAAGGCTCCAAAAAGGAAGAACACCAAAACACTCAGAATACCAAACCGTATACAGAAATCAATAAGAAAAATCAAAAGCTTTTGATTACATAACTAAGATAAGCACAAAGATATGCGTGATTGATCCCTCTTTTCATTTCCCGAGTCTCAGGTTTTTATACTCCCATCTGATACAAAGCTTTTCATCCTAACAGAAAGATTCTGGTAACTTTAGATTACAAACAGTAAATGTAATTAGCTCTACTCAGTAATTCTTCTTGTCGGTAATTACTATCCCCAATCAGCTCATCGTTGGATGTAAACTTCATGCTCAGAGGCCATCTTGACCGTTGATGTCCACTAATTGAAATGGATGGATTGTTCTTATTGGCTACCGACTTCACCCGGTTCCTCTTCTTCCTAGCGCAACTCCTGACACGAATAGATCCGATGTCCCACGGAAACAATGCCTCCCAACATCAAGGTGATAGTCATATGGGGGAAGATGACCAAATCCTCACCAGTGATGGTGCCATCGCTTGGTTTAACCAGATCTGTCTGCCCCTGACCACTCCTTTGTGATCTCCTCCTCCATCAGACACCGTGTAGAATCTAGTGCCGCGCCACCTCTGTCAGTGACTCGATGCGGTCGGATCCACACCACCTCCACCCTCCCGGCCATGTAGAGTGGAGTAGCGATGTGGTGTGATCTTTCGGGGATGGTGAGGGATTTGGGAGTCAGGATAAATGATGGAAAGTGCAAGCGAGTAAATGAGAGATTAGAAAGAGAAGTAAACAGAAGCTGTAGAAAGAAGCGGTTCTGAATGGATGCATGGGTCCACCTGTTGGTTACATGGTTACTACTTAAGGTGAGCAGGATGGGACGGAGGGGGTATGAGGAGAACCAGCTTTCATATTTTGTTTTTGTTCATATCTCGTAAACAGTCGAAATCTTAAATTTTGATGAGATTTTAAAATTTTTACTGAAATCTAGATAAAATCCAAAAAGTAAATTTGAATTCTAAATAATTTGAGATCAGGAAAACCAAAATCTCAATCGAAAGTTCTGAAATTGGAGGCTATATAGAAGAACAGAAATAAAATGGCGATTTCAAGCAATTCACTGTCTAGCATAAAGAAGTCCATCAGGGTGGCAATATATATATATATATATATATATATATATATATATATATATATATATAGTTTATCATATATAGTACAACACCAAACATGTGGGCATATACAGGATACATGCAACCTGAATTAGAATAGTAGACTTAAGACAATAAAAGGGCGATGTGTTCCAACTTTCACCAAAGCTCCTGAACACACGTTACTTGGTCCAATTCTCATGACAACTTCCACCAAATCAAAGATCTACTAATTTTTATATGTAATTTTTTTTGCAAAATTTTCACGTGTTTTCCTTATAAAAGGTATTACAATTCTCCATAAAAATTTAGGAGCAAAATCCGGTCATAAAAATGTCAAAATTGATTGAATTTGTGGTAATTTTAGTCCAAAAAAGCCAAAATTTCAATGAAATTTCCTGAAATCTCTCCGAAATTTTCTGAAATCATTGTACAATTTCAAATTTAAAAAAAAATATTTCACCGAGATTTGGAATCTTATCCCCCACTAAAATCCGAAATCTCATTGAGATTTTGAACCTCGGAGAGAATGGACAACTACCACCAACTCATATTTATAAATGGTAGAGATAATCTGCTAGACAACAACTTTTAACTACAAGTAATTGTATTCAAGCAGTCAAGTCTCAATAATCTGAGGAAACATCTCATAAAACTCATATTAGCTTTGGTTTGGAAACTTGCAACTTGACTTTTAAAGTCAAAGAAATCTACTTCAGTACAAACTATCTTCAAAACAACTACTACTTCTAAATGGGCTTTAGATATTCTAAAAACTCGTATACTGACGCCTATGGTGTACCAAAATTGTAGTATCTCATATTCAATATGCAATTGTGCTAATTAACTAGAAAATTTCAAAAATAGTACTCCCTCCGGTCATGAATAGTTATTATTTTGGATGTAGGTACAGTCAAACTTTCAAAACTTTGACTACCAATATCATTTTAAAAATTTAAATTGGATACCTGAAAATCGTATTAATATAATTGTCCTAAAAAATGCTTTCATAATATTATATTATTATTATGTTCTATTAATATATTATAATAAAAATTAGTGATGAAATCTATGTTTTTGAAACCGTATCAATGTCTAAAATCACAACTATCTATGACTAATCATAGGGAGTAAGTGCAGAATTGCACTTAAATATTATGTGGGGATGCACCTATGAAACATGGGCTTCCATCCCACTGAATAAGAACATGCAGGCGTACTTTAGTATTTTTTCTTTCTTAAAAAAATTGATCGAAAGCTCTAGCATTCAATAAAGAGAACAATAGCTAGGTCATAAATGCACATACACCCACACACGCACGAAAGCCCATACATCCACGCTTGCACCCGGTCCTCATGAGCGCATGTGGCAAGCTATGCTCCTACATGAGCGGGCGAGGCACACACCTAACGCCTCAGCCAACTGACCTGAGCTCATAGTACTTTATTACCTAGTGCGATACGCTAGACTCAGTCAGATTCCCTCGTTTCTTTTAATGGGGTAGTTACTGAAATACTGATTCTCATAAGCTATGTTAAATAACTAACGACTTACATAGTCAATCAAACAAAACTATATGTAAGAAAAATCACACGAATAGACAATGCAAAAACAAAATAACATATAGACACAAGATGTAAATTGAGGAATCCGGAGATTTTCTTTATTCCAATAATTTGTACAAATTACAATAGGTTCTCACTAATATTTATAGCCAAAAAATATTTTTGGTGAATATCAACATCTCTTCATGGAAACCAAGTCAATCCAGTGGGGCCTGCAAGGCCAACTCACACCTCTAGGGTTGTCCATTATTCAATAGTTCCCCTTGAGTGAATACTGCGATATGCACATGCCTCGTTAAAAACTACTTACAAAGCCCTAATGGAAAAAATTGAAAAAAAGAGTATATCATATAAGTAAATTGTATTGCACTTATTACCTCATTAAACATCTTTATACAGAATAGTACAACACTTGATATTCACGATAATACAATCTCATATACCATCTATAATTCATGAATAGTATTGATCTTCATTATCTACCCATGATCTTCAACAATTAAGTGGTAAAATCTACAAGGTAAAATAAAATAGTTATCATCAAATTGGTTCCTTCTTGGTAAATAAAAACTAAGACTTTCGTAGTCTAAATATGATGATAAAAGTTTAGCATATAACCTACCCTCAAAACATCATACATTGGCGGTCTTCTTGCTCTGATGTCGTAATCATATTCTTTTTAGAATTAATAATGGATAATGATATTGTAAGTAAATCTACTAGATTATTACAAATTTTAGTCTTCTAGACACTTATTCTCACTATGCTTCCAAAGATTGTGGGGATAAAATAATTCGGGAGCAATGTGCTTAACACTAAAAAAACTGCTATTTACTTGTGCAACACAAGGAATTAATTTACACCTTACAGAGGACACTAGGGGGAATTAGTTGCAATATCCCATACCTTCTGGATTATAACATATCAAGCCTCTTCATCTGGGTTAAATACTTTGCAACTCTCTTTGAATGGATTTATCAAAGTTATAACCAGTTAGCTTGCTATTCAGAACTATAAAAAATTGGTTTGTACCACTACAAAGTAAGGTAGAACTAATGTAAATTTGGCACTTAGAAGATTAATTATATTGCCAATATCATCGACATAATTATACCTTCATGGTGATGAGGATTAAAACCCACTCTCCATATGGACAACTTTTTCCATATCAAATCTGTGACTAAACGCTGGCAAATAGGCCTCACTACAAGAAACAGTGAAAAATTCGTGGGTTTTTTTAAATTCGTGGGCCAACAAAAACCCATTTAATTTATATATTTAAATTCGTCGGTTTATAAAAACCCACGTATTTAATTAAATTAAATGGGCCAAAAACCCACAATTTATATATTTAAATTCGTCGGTTTATACAATACCCACAATTTACTTAAATTGTGGGCCAAAAACTCACAATTTATTATATCTGAAATTAATAATTGCCCCCCTCTCTCTCTCTCTCTGCTCCTCTCACGCTTGCCCCGCTTGATCCTCTCACGCGCCGCCTTGCCGCCCGCCGCCCACGCCCACCCGCTGCCCTTGGGCCGCCCACTCGGCGAGGAGGCGAGCCTTTGTAGCCATGACGTGACCTGGCCAAGCATGGCATCGTCTCGCCGCCGCCCACCGACCGGCTTGATCGCCTCCCACGGCATGCATGCCCAACCCCAAAGATATCCTCCTCCTCCTTTTCTCTGTCTCCTCTAGCGGTCTCCTCGGGTTTTGCGGCGCCTCTAGCGTTCCTCCGTCTCTTTAAGCAACAGCCAGACCGCCTCACCGGAAGGTCCCGCATGTTGAGTCCCATCCGGTGCTCCCAAAACTCCAGCGAGGTAGTGAATTCTCCTCTTACTCGATTTTAATTGAATGGTAATGCGTGGGTTTCATTTCGGTTTACTAGATTGGGGAATAGGGACAATGCTCGCTAAATCTATCAACTGTTCCGGGGAAAAGTTAAATGTTAGTTCTTGTTAACCATGTTTGACATAAGATTGATTTGATGTGGAGAGTTCATTCTATGCTCAGGTTGTTGGTGTGGAACTCCGATTCAGATCGCCCCCGATTCGCTCATTGCTTGCTTTGTTTGTTTGCTCTCTGCAGGTCGCCATGCGGATGCGCCGGAGATCTCGATTCCCCTTCCTTTCCCACTCCTAAATTGATCCCTGATTGCTAGTAGCTAGTTTACTTGCCCATGGCCTCACTGGGTTGCTTCTCGTGGGGCTCGCCTGGTTGCTTCCCGATGCCATCAAAAAGGAAACAAAACCCTACATTATCCATGCACCACTTTTCTGCCATATACATCTTCACTGCTCTAAATCATATGCATACCTCATTCTTGTTATTTGGTATATGTGTTATAGATATTACTTGTAGCTTAGAGCCTTCCTTTTGTTGCTTTTATGCATATATCCTGTACCGCTGACTGCATACACATGTCTTTTATATATATAATGCTTGCATTGCATACAAGGTCGTATCTAAGTTTCCATAAGCTGACCGGCGTGGTAACCATTTCCTTACTGCTTACTGCTACTTAGGCCGTTGTAAATGTTCTCTTGTTCATCTGTAGCCCGAAATAGAGGCTGTTAGGGAAACATTGTCTGTTAGATAATCTCCCTAGCTTTCCTTAATATGGTTACTATTCCAATTTTCAAGAAGGACTCATCCTTAATGCAGTTAGTAATTTGGCATCAGAAAGATGATGGCATGTTATACACTATCATCCATTCAGATAAATTGCAACTTTGTGAATTTTACACACTGAAATAAAAGATTGATTTTTTGCTTATAATATCCATTTGTTACAGAGTATATGAGATTATCAACTATATATAACTTACTTGATATTGACTTTTTACGTACTACTGACACTTTCTCTCTCTTTTTAATCTGCAATTGTACAGGGAGCAAAATGCTCAGACCAGAAAAATGGCACTCATGTTTTGACAGTGATGTGGAAAGGTCATAGGTTTCCGTAAAGCCCTTAAATTCATTGTGTTAGGGTGAGTTATCTATTTATTTCATGCTCGAAAACTTGCCTTTCATATTCTTGTAGCTGTGGAAGGGTGCTTTTTGTGTTTTTTCAGCCTTCAGGCATCACCTTTAAGAGTTTTTTTCCCAGCATGATGAGAATTGGATTGTAATCTGTTAATATGCTTTAAGATAATTATATGTGCAGTTTTCTGTTGTCTTTATCAGAACCCAGGAAATATCAGACTATCAGTTAACTACTTGACACATTGATCTGACCTTAGAGAATCCTATCAACAACAGAAAAGTTTTCTGATACTTCAAATTAGGTGCATCATTCATCTCCTTATCGGAAGCTCAATTGAGTTTGATATCTGGATAAGAGGCACTTTAGCAATTTTCCAAATTTTAAACTAACTATGTTGATCTTGATTGGTGCGGATGATTGTTAATTTTGCACCCTAAGCCGAATGCATCTAACTATTTTCTTGGATTAGTGCTGTTAGTTGCTGTACACCATTTGATGTGCTGAAAACATATTCCGTGCTATGTGATAGATCAAAGAATGAATGGACCCTTCTTTAAAGCAACTCTTGTGATGAACTAATATGAATTTCTCTGTGTAGCGGATTTTTTTTCATTATCCAAATGAATTTCCTACAACTATGAATAATGAAAGAACAACACACTGATCTTCTGGCTTTAACAGCAATTTTTACCTCCATTTATTATTGATGTGCAGGGCGTGGATCCCTCTATTCGATTAGAAGTTTGGGAATTTCTTCTTGGCTGCTATGCCTTAAGTAGCACCTCAGAGTATAGGAGGAAACTAAGAGCCGCTCGAAGGCTTGATATTTTTCTGTTTTTGGTGCAAGGATACTTTTTATTTACAAGCACGAGTGGCTAATTGGTTTCCATTTTCTTATCTAGAATGAATGAATAATGATGAAGCAGGCATCAGTTTGGTTATCTATGTACTATTCTAAAATTGAATCTGCTCTAGACAAATTTCATAATCCTTTGCAGTTTCCTTATTGCCCTTTACATATGAAGCATTAAAACTGTCGTCCCAGATTATAGTTTTCCTTATGTCTATAGCTTTTAACTTGATATTGATTTCAGAAAGCAACCGTGAACTATCTCACTAGGCCTATCAAATTCTATGAATTGCTAGAAGATGGACAACCTATTAATCCTTACTCTTTACTGATAAAATAATCGAGCTTATATTTTTCAACAAGACTATTCAAACTATAGGCCTTATATTTATCAATGGAGGGAGTAGCTGTTGACAGAAAGAACTATTACTCCAACAGGAGGCTAGGGCCAAGATATAGCTTGGAATGGCAAAGGGAATATTACCTTCATGTTAGCGATTACGGAAGAACCTTGCATATATCCATCTTGTTCAGATTAATGAATTTGATTCAAGCTTTCACCTTTCTCATGAATCATGATACCAATACTTGGAATGACATACTCGATGTACTCTTTTAATCTTATATTATAGTGAGAGTTCATCATTCCTTATGTATTCCTTTGGTGTTGTCAGGTTGCTAGAGAAATTAAAGAGATATGGTGCTCTGCTGGTGTTTTGTCTTATGGACTACTTAATACCATCTATTTTGTCACTACCTTTTTATTAGTATGGTAAGTCGATGCATGGTTACGTGATGTTGTGCTGATTTTTAGATTTAGTGTATTTGTTACCTTTTGGAGCATTTACTTTCGGAAGAAACATTTCTTTCTGTAACTTCAAACTGTAAATTTGTCAACTCTTTGGTCATGAGAAAGAGGCCACTGATTCACTTAATTATGTGTTCCAATTGGTAGAAGTTCTGACGACTCATTGAGAATTTGAGATGTACTAGAAAGAGGCCCTTGATCCTCAGATTCCGCTCTCTTAGGTTGTATTGTGCTGATCTTTTATCTCTTTCTTGTGTGGTATGCTTCTATTTATTTTAAGGATAATCATAGTAATAGAGTAGCGTGAGATTGCGGCATTATTTCCCATGTATATTACTATTCTCTAATTCGTTTAGTCTCAATGTTGGACTTTATGACTTGGTCGTCGGATTTGGATTGTGATGGATAGATTGTGATGGAATGTGGTTTGTATCTGTTGCGGTTGTAATGGTTTGAGAGATTGATATATATATATTATAACTGCAAATGTTTTTTTGTCTGCTGAGTGGATGTCCTATTTACTACAGAGGTTATGCCGAAATTTTGTACATTTCGATGATTTAGTATGAGTATGGTCAAATTGAGTTGCCAATCCGCTGAGATGACGCAAGTGTGGAATTTGTGGTCAAATTGAGTGAGGAAAATATGAACATAGCTAAGGAAGAAGGCTTGGAGAAGAAATTCAAGTTGACAACTACAATTGGATCGACAAACATGCACTTGTTTGACTCGGATGGTAAAATTGAAAGTATGACACTCCGGAGGAAAGTAAGTATCTAGCATCTACCTATTTTGTTGCTACTGAGACTCGCTTGGCATGCAGTCACTTTGAAATTATGTTGCTACAGATCTGTTCTTTATATATGTTGTTCTATTTGCAGAATACCATATTAACTAATTTATGTTGTGCAGGAAGCTTTATTGGAAAATATTAAGTTGGAGCTCCACAAGATTAATAACAAAGTTAGGTTTATTCCTCTGATGCCATCTCCAGTTCTATCTCAACTTGTGAAACTCAGGTTGCATTGTTGCTCATATTTTGAACTAATAAAATTTCAGGACCATGATGGTACTATCTTGTGAAACTTGTGAAACTCAAGTTGCATTGTTCCTATAATTTTAGAAGTGAATGGTTCATGTGTTTAAACCTGGTAAACTTGTTTGTTAGGTATACAGCTTTTGTGCCTTGTGACTCAAAATTACTTAATAGATCCATGGTTAAATTAGATTAATGTTATAATTTTAATATTTTATTAATCATTCATTATGCCTTTGTTGATTCTGATTCTTTCTACGGACTCACAGAGATGGCAACTGTTTTTACAGAGCTTTCTTTTTCTCCTACTTGGTAACTATCTCGGTTCACTTGTTCGTGATAATGTAGTTGCTTTCTTGGTTTGCATGAAACTTAATACTGCTAGTCTGTAAACAGGAGAACCTTGGACAAATGCAAGATAATCAAGCTGAGGTAGCTCGTCTAATGGAATGTGTGGCAAAGTCCGGAGAGAATTTCTGTCGTCTTAAATGGGATAGAGCATACTTCTTAAATCCTAAGGCATACTTCTCAAGTGTTGTTTCTGTAAGTATTCTCCCATCTTAGAAAAGCATAAAATTGTGCCTAATCTCTCTATCCCAAATTTTCCTAATGTTTAGTTCAGCCATATATGAACAAAAGAATTATGTGGGACATGTAGTATTTGGGCAGAAAAGATTACGTCCCTTGTGTGACCTGAAATGTCCAATGCCCACAGAGTCTATGGTGCTGTCTTGACTCGAAACATAACAAACCCCATGCTGCCGCATCAGAAAATGCCTTGGATAAACATCAATAGCCCAGAATTAGTTGTGTCGTAAGAACTTTCTTTCATCCCCTAAAAACGAACAGAAGGAACTATGCTTTTACAAAAATTACAAGTTGGAGTGGACACATTTGTAGATGACATAGTGCAAAGTACAGGACCAAGTTAACTTAACTAAGTGCTCGTGAGTAATAGTACATGGGTAGGTTGGTATCATCCTTATGCATTTGACTAAAAACTCCACTTTCTCAAGTGGTCTGTAGTTCTCGAGATTTTTTTTTGCTTTCAGTTTTGCTACAGTGTGGACACTATCTTACAGGTAAAGTACTGCCTCCAAAAATGAAGTCCAGTACAGAAGATAGTGGAGCGTTATGTGTATCAGTCAGTAGTATTTTTTACTGGGATTATATGTAATTTCACCATTACTACAGAGGGTGATAGTCTGCTACATGAATTTGACCTTCTATTCATAATATAACTTAAATTATACATTACCAAATGTCTTCATGTTCTTTCAGGAGTTCAAGGGTTTGGTCAACTCAGTGGCAAATGGGTATGTTTCGTTCTTAAATTGAGTATTTTGTTGAGCTATTTTTGGAAAGGACATAATAATAATATGTTTCAAGATCCCTTTCATTTTAATTACATTCTGATTTTTTTTTTAAAAGCCCTTTATTTTTTGTAGCCTAAGTGCTGATGAGCTGTATAGGAGAAGCCTGCAAGAGATCATGTCATTCAGGAGTGAGTAGTATACAATGCTTGTTGGGATGTGTTGTTTGTCTATTTGTTCTCTATGTAATATATATTTTTCTGTCAGTTCTTTCTTTGCTTAGATTGCTGACAGAGATTGAGCTACTTACACGAGAAGAGGATTACAAGTCATTTTTCCCTCAACAAAAAAGTGCCTTTCAGGTTAAGAGTTTCTGCACCCTATTACTATCCTCTCAGATATCATGCCCGATATATACAACTAATGGATTATTTGTCTTTTATGTGTTTTCTGTAAAAATTAAATATTATTAGCAATATTCTATCTCAACTTGTGAAACTTGTGAAACTCAGGTTGCATTGTTCCTATAATTTTAGAAGGCCATGAGGGTGAAGCTACTTCAGTTGACTGGTACTATCTCTGAACAACGATTTTTTTTCTCACCGACAATCTGATGCACATGTTTCAATATGAATTTCACAATTTTTAGGTGTGTATCAGAGGTTGGAAAGATGGCAACATCATTGTCGGGACCCGAATTTGCAAATCCGGACCCTCTGTGTTTCAGCACTAGTCCAGGATCACGCTAGTGCACACAGTCTCAACATCGGTACATATCACAGACATATCCAACGAAATAGTAGAGTACTTTTCTTAAATGTATAAAAGAAATGTTTGATCGACCTTATGGTCGAGTTACAGTGATCGCCTCAGGCTTAAAAACTTATTAAAATATTCAAAAGCAAATGAAATAAAATAAACTCGTGGCGCCAACCAATTTGCCACAGAAGCCGATCGGGCTCGCTCCCTAGTTAAATCGGCTCCTCGATACTCCTCTGACGAGGTTGCTTCTTCTTCAAGCTGAAGTTGTGTTGTTGTGGGGTGAGTACTTTGAGCACTCAAAGCAAGTCATGCCTGAGAATGCAATTCTAATATTCTACATGCATGGCTTAGTACAAAGGATAGGCTATGGTTCATGAGCGATGACAAACATTCAAGATAAACGATAATAGATTGCAAAGAAGTAAAACAAGAGTAGGAATAATAACTTTCACAAACATTTCAATCGTAAATCATTTTTCCATCCTAAGTCGGTTCATCATTACCAACCCAAGCATTTTCCATCAACAATTCATTTTCATAAAAATCTAACCCTTGGCCAGTAATCACGAAAGCGATGCTCAATACGTGAGCACGGCTATTCGAATAGGTTGTACACTCTGCAGAGGTTATACACTTTACCCACAAGATACTGGTCAAATACCACCAAGGCAAATAACATGAAAGCCTTTCCAAAGTTCCATCTAAACCCGATCGCCCGCTACGGTTTCAACTTTGGAGGGACTGGTTACCACACCCAGGCCCCCTCTTGCGCCATGTGAGTTCTCATTCCGCTTCTCAGGGCCTCACACCACCACAGCAGTACCAAAGAATAGATTTCAGGTTTATTCAGCTAAGCCCGTCCCATTACGGAGCTTGTGGTCGTATGAGAGACTTCGAGTTCAAATGCTCGCAAGGTTAAGTCCTTAGTTGACCGAGGCAAGACTAACCAAGTGTGATCTCAATTATCCAAAACCAATAAAAACCAACATCGACCGCCCAGATTGCCCTCTTGGCCCACGAAACAATCTTGCCATTTGCCCCAGTCTAAATCATTTTCCCACCGGTTCTTTACCATTGCACCACGTGCCATCATCAACTCAATAACACATGTCTCATTCACAAATCATGTTCCATATCTCATTAAGTCAATATTTACTTTGGTATTCCAAAATCATGATATGTCCGTGGCGGGGCTAAGCATACTACTTCGGTCTACTCAACCCATGTTGGCAAATTATTAATGTCCAACTATTAATCCACAACCTAGGGTGACAAAGGATTCATGGCCTACAATTATATACGACAAGGTGGCATACAGCAACTAGGCATTTAACTAATCCCAAAATTTATCGAGTCATTTCTATCAAATTAGCATGCAATAGTTTAAATCAAAGTAATTTTCTCTAATAGGTTCAACATGATCAAACACAACTTGCCTTCAAAAAGTACTGATTCTGGCTCCTGAGCTTGCTCCTGGGTCAGAACCTCTCCCTCGAAACCGGGCACTTCAAAATCTCAGCATAGCGCAAAACACAAACAATAAAATAAATAAACAGTGGGCAAACAGTGCTCAAAAATTCAAATAAAATTCATAAACAGAAAGATCACAATTTTACAAATTTATAGAAATTGGAATCACCCAAATCGGAGTTAAAAGCATAAAAGTTATAAGCATTTGAAGTTTCAAAAACATTTTAAATCAATAAACCGAATTAAATAAATATTTTCTTTTAGGAAACTAATTATTGCGTCATTTGTCCTTGTCCTTGACGCGATGCATCACAGTATATATCAAAGCTCGCTTAAATCGGTAAAACTAACACGGTGCCGTTTTCAAGCGTTTCTTCAACTCACGAAAACTCCGTTCACATTAAAGCGTCCATGTAAACTTCTTCTCCTTTTTCAACAATTGCGTAGAGGTCTGCAATCGTTGAGAATCCTTCAATAAATCGGCGGTAATAACCGGCCATTCCAAGAAACTACTAATTTGAGTCACCATCTTGGGTGGCTCCCAATGCAACTCTTGCTTCTACCTTACTTGGGTCAATGCGACTCCTTGGCGGTCACCACATGTCCAAGAAATTCTACCTTGTTCTTCCGAAATCACACTTGCTAAACTTAGCTAAAAGTTCTTTGTTCCTTAACTTCTCGAACTAGCCTCGGATGTTTGCATGCTCTTCTGGTTCTTGGAGTAAACTAGAATGTCATCTATGAACACAACAACGAACTTATCCAGGTATTCCATGAAAACCTTGTTCATCATGTTCATGAAATATGCAGGTGCATTTGTCAAACCGAAAGACATAACTGTGAACTCATAATGTCCATATCTTGACGAAAATCTTGTCTTGGCACATCCTCCGTCGAATCTTCATTTGGTGATAACTTTGATCGTAGGTCAATTTTGGAGAAAACTCGGCTCCTCTCAACTGATCAAATAGATCATCGATCCTGGGTAGCGGATACTTATTCTTTATAGTGACTTCATTCAAAGCTCGGTAATCCACACACATCCGGTAACTTCCGTCCTTCTTCTTGACAAACAGAACCGGTGCTCCCCATGGCGACGAACTTGGTCTAATAAATCCCTTATCCATTAACTCCTCTATCTGCTTCTTCATTTCCACTAGCTCATCGGTTGACATCCGATAAGGTCTCTTAGCTATCGGGCCGTGTTCGGTACTAACTTCGATTACAAACTCTATATCCTGTCGGTGGCATCGGGTAAATCCTCGGAAATACATCGGGTATTCTCGACAATGGTACATCTTCTATCCGACGGCCTTCACACTATTGACCATCAAGCTGTCCATCCCGAGCGGCGGTTGCACAAACTCTATTTTTCTCCCACAAGGACTCTCGTGATATGACTCTTAGTCCACGTCTAACACAACCTTGTGCTTAGACAACCATCCATTCCCAAAATAACATCTAGGTGCAGGTATCTAACACCACTAAGTTTGCTAGGAACTCTGTTCCATCTATAAACAACTTTACCCCGAACATCCTACATCGGTTCGGAGTTCGATCCCGGGATTGTACTAGCAATACATGCCTAAGATTCACCATTTTCAACCCATTGTTCACAGCAAAATCCGAGATATAAGCGAATCGAAGCTCGAGAATCAAATAAAAGCTATTGCAGTCTTGAGTTGACAAGTAACTTACCCGATCGACGTCCGATGTATTACACTTGATCATCGCAGTGACATGATCGACTCGCCTCTTACCACGATCGTGTGGCAGCTCAGTTGTGTAGCTCCACGGCTTGCTCTGGCGGGTGCCTTCGTTGGAGTAGTTCCAAGATTGAAGCGAGCGGTGTCACTCCTCCTCCTCCTTCTTAGGGCGATGGTGGCAAAATGTCTGGCTCGTGATGAGATAAAACAACGTTTAGCGTAATTCGCCGCTCTCCTGACTGCATTCCCAAGCGGTGTTGGTGGTGTCGAAAATTTTGTCCGGCGGGTCTTGGTGCTGGTGGCGGCGTCGTCATCACATTCCTTGGCTGAAATCTGAAGAACTGATTTGGTGCAACCCTCAAACGCTGCGCTCCCTGGCGTGCTCCCTGTTGTGCCATCCTGCGCTTCGGTTTCCTCCAGTTCCTTGCGCTTATCCTCCAATATCGGCGCCTTGTTCACTAGCTCTGAAAATCGGGAAAAGTGTGGGTTATGAGTCCCCCTGCGACCTGAATTGATCCTTTCATGAATCGAGACCGCTGGCCTTATCGGTTGCTACATCCTCAGGTGCGTAGCGTGCTAGCTGCGTGAACTTATTCAGATACTCGGACACTGATTGATTGCCCTGCTTCAGTGCCCTAAACTCCTCCTTTTTCAGCTCCATTATGCCTTCGGGCACATGGTGCTTCGCCGAAGCGATCGTGAACTCCTCGGTGATGTCTGCGGGTGGCGATGGCGGCATGCGATAGTTTTCCCACCATTCAATTGCGGTTCCCTCAAGGCGATGAGAGGCATAGAGTACCTCTCATTTCCCTCACTTTGGGTAATGTGCAACTTTCTCTCTATCGTCCTCGGCCAATCACCGCCTCCAATGGATTGGCATTTCCGAGAAAATGTAGGCGATCGTGTCCTCATGAATTCCGACCTCGAATGTGGCCTCTGCCTTTGGGTTAACTCCGTTAACTTGGGTGGCGGCAAGCGATGACTTCTTTGCATCTGTTGCATCATGGCATTCATTGCTTGGAGTGCGTGCGGCAATGAAGGCTCCAAAGTTCGCATGTCAGCTGGTGGTCTGGTTGGGGTCCTTATCCGTCATCATTGATGTTTCGGTGGCGTGAACCACTCCCATTTCCTCCTTGGTTTCCTCAGTGTTCACCATCTGCCGATTGCGCCATAGTTTAGAGACGAGAGGGAAATAAGAATAGACAAGTAATAGAGTACTTATGCGGGGACGAAGGTGTAACACAAAATCTAACTTTATTACTTTATTAATATCTGGGTATGGTTGCTCACAATGCCTAAAGGCCTTGCAACACATACCGATCACTCACAAGCATGAAAGAAGCAAATCAAACTAATATTCTGGAGTCAAACGCCTCTAAGGGTGACTCTTATTCCAAGACGCGACTCATCGCAGGAGTCTCAACTGCTAATCCTAACGCTCACTCCTCTAGCCATCCCCCACCGGAACTTCCTGGTGGATACACCGGCGGGTGTGCTGGTGCGGGTACAAACCTATCCCAACGATCCTCTGCTGGATGCGCCTCCTGCACAAGCTCAACCTCCACTGGTTCCTGCTTGACCTCCACAGGCTCGGGCTTCACTTCCACTTGCTCCGACTTCACTTCCACTGGCTCCGACTTCACTTCCAGCGCTCTGGCTCGGTGCGGCTCTGCTGTGGCTCCTCGGTCTGGGTGGTGTAGCTCAAAGATCAGCTCGGCTCAGTCCGTGCATTGCCATCTCCAGTTCCCAATCCTCTGGATAGAGTGGGCCAAGTACTCACAAGTGCGCAGCAGATGAGCCCTAAGGTGTGTGAACTCATCACGAGACCTCTGCAGCTCTGAACCGTCTCGTCGATAACATCCTCTTGGCGATGACATATCGGCAAGGTGGGTGATCGTGGCATCCTCCTCCTCGATGGGCTCTCGGTTGTAGCGAGTATCTCCATGCGGATGGTGGCGTAAACTTGTGCCATCCAACTCCCAGGGGTAGAGTACGAGCAATCGCCTCATCGCCCGAACGCGATGTCTCCACGAATCCCAGCGTCAAATGACAACCTCCACGGTGGTGATGCGGATCGACGACTTCGCCTCGCCCTATCCCGGCGTAAACCGTGATAGTGACATCGGGCAATATCGATCTGCCCGATCCACAGTAGTCCCCGGTAGATCGGCTGTCATATCCTCCAAGCGGTGCATCATCGCCAAAGCTCATGGCGTACCCTCGATCGCTCACCAAAAGTGGATCATCCTCATCTGTCAAAGGTCACTCACGTGAAACTCAGATTTTTTAAACAAAGCGTACATGCGATAAATTCAGCAGGGGTATGAAAAGAAAGAAGGGATAAGTCGAGATTGCATTATCCTCTTGGCACATTTTAGCTTTTAGAAAATAGTTTTATTCTCACTCGACCATTCTAACTAAGGGCGATCCTACGATCGGTATGGCTCGATACCACCTCTGTCGGGACCCGAATTTGCAAATCCGGACCCTCGTGTTTCAGCACTAGTCGGGATCACGCTAGTGCACAGATCTCAACATCGGTACATATCACAGACATATCCAGCGAAATAGTAGAGTACTTTTCTTAAATGTATAAAAGAAATGGTTGATCGACCTTATGGTCAAGATTCAATGATCGCCTCATGAGCAAAAACTTATTAAAATATTCAAAAGCGGCGGAAATAAAATAAACTCGTGGCGCCAACCAATTTGCCACGAACAAGCCGGTGAGCTCGCTCCTAGTTAAATCGGCTCCTCTGATACTCCTCCTCTGGCGGGGTTGCTTCTTCTTCAAGCTGAAGTTGTGTTGTTGTGGGGTGAGTACTTTGAGCACTTTCGGCAAGTCATGCCTGAGAATGCAATTCTAATATTCTACATGCATGGCTTAGTACAAAGGATAGGCTATGGTTCATGAAGCGATCTGACATTCAAGATAAGCGATAATAGATTGCAAAGCGATAAAAGCGATAGTAGGAATAATAACTTTCACAAACATTTCAATCGTAAATCATTTTTCCATCCTAAGTCCAGTTCATCATTACCAACCCAAGCATTTTCCATCAACAATTCATTTTCATAAAATCTAACCCTTGGCCAGTAATCACCGAAGCGATGCTCAATACCGTGAAACACGGCTATTGAATAGGTTGTACACTCTGCGAGGTTATACACTTTACCCACAAGATACAGATCAAATACCACCAAGGCAAATAACCGTAATGAAGCCTTTCCAAAGTTCCATCTAAACCCGATCTTGCCGCTAAGGTTTCAACCTTTGGAGGGTGGTTACCACACCAGGGCCCCCTCTTGCGCCATGTGAGTTCTCATTCCGCTTCTCGGGCCTCACACCACCACGACAGTACCAAAGAATAGATTTCCCGGTTTACTCGGCTAAGCCCGTCCCATTACGGAGCTTGTGGCTATATGAGAGACTTCAGTTCAAATGCTCGCAAGGTTAAGTCCTTAGTTGACCGAGGCAAGACTAACCAAGTGTGATCTCAATTATCCAAAACCAATAAAAACCAAATCGACCGCCCAGTTGCCACTCTTGGCCCACCAGAAACAATCTTGCCATTTGCCCCAGTCTAAATCATTTTCCCACCCGGTTCTTTACCATTGCACCACGTGCCATCATCAACTCAATAACACATGTCTCATTCACAAATCATGTTCCATATCTCATTAAGTCAATATTTACTTTGGTATTCCAAAATCATGATATGTCCACGTGGCAGGGCTAAGCATACTACTTGGTCTACTCAACCCATGTTGGCAAATTATTAATGTCAACTATTAATCCACAACCTAGGGTGACAAAGGATTCATGGCCTACAATTATATCGACAAGGTGGCATCTGACAACTAGGCATTTAACTAATCCCAAAATTTATCGAGTCATTTCTATCAAATTAGCATGCAATAGTTTAAATCAAAATAATTTGCTCTAATAGGTTCAACATGATCAAACACAACTTGCCTTCAAAAAGTCTTGATTACGGCTCTGAGCTTGCTCTGGTCGAGAACCTCTCCTCGAAACCCGGGCACTTCAACGTCTCACGCATAGCATAAACACAAACAATAAAATAAATAAACAGTGGGCAAACAGTGCTCAAAAATTCAAATAAAATTCATAAACAGAAAGATCACAATTTTACAAATTTATAGAAATTGGAATCACCCAAATCGGAGTTAAAAGCATAAAAGTTATAAGCATTTGAAGTTTCAAAATACATTTTAAATCAATAAACCGAATTAAATAAATATTTTCTTTTTAGGAAACTAATTATTGCGTCATTTGTGACACGTGTCAGCACCAGAGAGTGACACGCGGCTTTCTTGACGTCATACGACCGGCTCCGTCTTGGCGTCGGCATAGCGTCATCGTGGCGTCGGCCGGCTCGGCTATCTCAGCGACAAGTGGGTCCCACCGTGGCGTCGGCATAGCGTCGGCGGTGGCGTCTACGCCCGTGCGTCGCGGTGGCCAGTGGGCCCGCTGTCGGCGTCTCTTGCATGCAGATGCAGTGCGGTGTGGTTGAAGTGGGTCCGGCATCGGCGACTCATCGTCGCTTTACAGTCGCGTCGGTGACATGTGGGTCGCGTTGTCGATGACGCGCGCCGCGATGAACGGCGGCAGCGACACGGCGGCCCTTGATTTGCATCTAACGGCGGAAGTGGAAGATGAAGTTCCTTTGTTTCAAAGCGGCGTGGCCTCACCTCGCGATTGGATGCGGATCGTGTGGTGGCGAAGGTCGGGCTCGGCGGAGCGTTGCGGCGGCTTGATTCGGCCGGAAGCGAGCGAAACGTCTGGCGCTTGGCGTTCGAGGCTCCTCGGCGGCGTGCGGTGATGCTTCGGCGGCGCGGCGCGTGGAGTCAATGGTACCAGCGGCGGCGGAGAAGTCACCGGCGGCGGCAGGGCGCAAAAAATTCGGCGGTTGGCCGAGGAACCGGCCGAAGTCGGCGAAGCAGCGGCGTCTCGGCGGCGTGGAGTGTCTGCGGATGTGTGCGGCGCGAGTGGGGTTCTAACCGGGTGGCGGCGCATTAAATAGCCCCTCGGCGTCCGGTAAGCGAGAGACCGAGGCCCACACGGCGGCGGCGAATCCGGCGATTCGGTTCGGTGGCGTAACCTTGAGAGCCGTCGGATTCGGATCGAACGGCGGCGGCGTTAGGGTTTTTTTCGGAATTGGGCCGCACAGTGTTCGGCCCAACACTGTTCATTGGGTTTTTAATTCTTTTTCGATTAAAATAATTCCAGAAAATCAAATAATTTATTTGGGGCATTAAAAATACTAGAAAAATTCTGGAAAAATTCCCAAAAATATTTTAGGACATTTGTGACTCAAATAAAATATTTCCAGCAAAATTTTATTTTAACTTTTCTATTATTTAATTAATTTGTTAAATGGCTTAATTCAAAATAAATTCAAATAATTTCAAATAAATCCAAATAAATCCAAATAAATTCCAGAAATTCCCAAAAATTCAAAATACCTTTTAAATGCAAGAAAAGCAAAAATTGGGGTGTTACAAACCTCCCCCCCTTAACGGAATCTCGACCCCGAGATTCAGGGCTGACTAAGGAATAGGTCAGGGAATTCCTTCTTCAGATCTTCTTCACGCTCCCAGGTTGCTTCGCTCTCGGAATGATTACTCCACTGAACTCTGCAGAAGCGGGTCGATTTATTTCTCGTTTCTCGATCTCTGGTGTCCAAGATTTTCACTGGGTACTCCTTATAAGTCAAATCCTCCTGCTGACTCGGCCAGGCTCAATGGCATCTGCTCTTCGGCGGCACTCGGAGACATTTCTTTAATTGTGACACATGGAACACATCATGCACACACGCTAAAGCTGCGGTAGCTCGGTGATATGCTACCTCACCTCTACGACTTAGGATCTTGAGCGGACCAACATATCTTGGTGCTAACTTCCCTTTAGTGTGGAACCTCTTAACTCCTCGAGTGGTGTAACCACGAGATACACAAAATCTTGAGGTTCAAAGCTTAAATCCTGCGGCGATTATCGGCATAACTCTTGTCTTGATTGTGCTATTTTCAACCTTTCTCGATCATGGCTATCTGCTCTTGACTTCTCGTAGAAACGTCGGCCCGAACATATGGCGTTCTCGGTTTCATTCAATTCAGCGGCGTTCGGCAGGTCTTCCAGTATAGTGCTTCAAATGGCGACATCGCAAACTTGCTGGTAACTATTGTTGTAGCTGAACTTCGGCATATGGCGGAACACTTATCCCGAAGTTGTATAAGCCAATGCACATGCCCTCAACATGTCCTCTAGTATCTGGTTAACTCTTTCCGTTTGCCCATACATGCATGGGTGATATGCGATCTTGAAGTTGAGACGAGTCCCTAGAGCCTCATGCAACTTATCCCAAAATCTTGAGGTAAGCGGGTACCTCATCGATACAATTTTCTTGAACTCCATGTAGACATACAATTCTTGACATATACAAATCGCTAAGCGGTCCCCGAGTAGGTAGTCTTCACGGTATGAAGTGGGCGACCTTTGTCAATCGGTCCACTATAACCCATATGGAGTCATACCTGTCACGGGTCCTCGGTAAACCGTAATGAAGTCCATTCCGATTTCCTCCCATTTCCACTCGGGTATCTTCGTGGTTGTAGCAACCCTGGCGGCCTTTGATGCATTGCTTTGACTCTTTGGCATATGTCGCAACGCAACATGCTCTGCAACTTCACGCTTCATGCTTGCCACCAAAATCTTTCCTTGAGTCTTGATACATCTTAGCGCTTCCGGATGAATCGAGTACTTGAGTCATGAGCTTCCTCGAGAATCGGCCGTTTGGTTCCTTCTTGTGCGATGCGCAAATCGCTTCTTGACCCATAATGTACCTTGCTCATCGGCTTGAAATCCTTTGCCTTGCCTTCCTCCATTTTCAACTTAATCCTCTGAACCTTGACATCGTCCTTCTGTCCTTCCCGGATCTGATCTTCCAGGGTAGGCTTCACTTCTAAAGCGGCTATAAATCCTTTAGGCACAACTTCGGCTTGACTTCGAAATTCCTTGCATAACTCAACGACTTGCTTCCACCAACATGTTCACCGAATGGCTTTTTGACTTAAAGCATCTGCCACCACATTGGCTTTTAGGGTGATAATGAATCCCAGTTGTAATCCTTAATTAGTTCCAACCATCTCCTCGCCTCATGTTGAGTCCGTTTGAGTAAATATATATTTAAGACTCTTATGGTCGGTGTACACCTCACATCTGTTTCCAATCGATAGTGCCTCCATAACTTCAAAGCATGCACTCATTTGCTAACTCCAAGTCATGTGTCGGGTAGTTCTCCTCATGCGGCCTCAAGCGCCTTGATGCATACATAGCGACCTTTACATTACGCATTAACACGCATCCTAGTCCTGACGCGATGCATCACGATATATATCAAAGCTCGGCTTAAATCCGGTAAAACTAACATGGTGCCGTTGTCAAGCGTTTCTTCAACTCTGAAAACTCCGTTCACATTCCGCGTCCATGTAAACTTCTTCTCCTTTTTCAACAATTGCGTAAGAGGTCTACTTAATCGTTGAGAATCCTTCAATAAATCGGCGGTAATAACAGGCCATTCCAAGGAAACTACAATTTGAGTCACCATCTTGGGTGGCTCCCAATACAACTCTTGCTTCTACCTTACTTGGGTCAAGCTGCGACTCCTTGGCGGTCACCACATGTCCAAGAAATTCTACCTTGTTCTTCCGAAATCACACTTGCTAAACTTAGCGAAAAGTTCTTTGTTCCTTAACTTCTCGAACTAGCCTCGGATGTTCTCGCATGCTCTTCTGGTTCTTGGAGTAAACTAGAATGTCATCTATGAACACAACAACGAACTTATCCGGTATTCCATGAAAACCTTGTTCATCATGTTCATGAAATATGCAGGTGCATTTGTCAAACCGAAAGACATAGCTGTGAACTCATAATGTCCATATCTTGGCGAAAATCTTTGTCTTGGCACATCCTCCGATCGAATCTTCATTTGGTGATAACTCGATCGTAGGTCAATTTTGGAGAAAACTCGGCTCCTCTCAAGCGATCAAATAGGTCATCGATCTGGGTAGCGGATACTTATTCTTTATAGTGACTTCATTCAAAGCTCGGTAATCCACACACATCCAGTAACTTCCGTCCTTCTTCTTGACAAAGCAGAGCAGGTGCTCCCCATGGCGGCGAACTTGGTCTAATAAATCCCTTATCCATTAACTCCTCTATCTGCTTCTTCATTTCCACTAGCTCATCGGTTGACATCCGATAAGGTCTCTTAGCTATCGAAATTTGTTCGGTACTAACTTCGATTACAAACTCTATATCCTGTCGGTGGCATCGGGTAAATCCTCTGGAAATACATCGGGTATTCTCGACAACTGGTACATCTTCTATACTGACGGCCTTCACACTATTGACCATCAACTGTCCATCCCGAGCGGCAGTTGCCTGAAACTCTATTTTTCTCCCACAAGGACTCTCGACTGATATGACTCTTCGTCCACGGTCTAACACAACCTTGTGCTTAGACAACGATCCATTCCCAAAATAACATCTAGAGTGCGGGTATCTAACACCACTAAGTTTGCTAGGAACTCGTTCCATCTATAAGCAACTTTACCCCGAACATCCTACATCGATTCGGAGTTACGATCCGGGGATTGTACTAGCAATACATGCCTAAGATTCACCATTTTCAACCCATTGTTCACACAAAAATCCGAGATATAAGCGAATGCGAAGCTCGAATCAAATAAAAGCATTGCAGTCTTGAGTTGACAAGTAACTTACCCGATCTGACGTCCGATGTATTACGCCTTTGCGATCGGCGGTGACATGATTGACTCGCCTCTTACCACGATCGTGTGGCAGCTCAGTTGTGTAACTCCACGACTTGCTCTCGGCGGGTGCCTTCGTTGGAGTAGTTCCAAGATTGAAGCGGCTGGTGTCCTCCTCCTCCTCCTTCTTAGGGCGATAATTGGCAAAATGTCGGCTCGTGACCAGATAAAACAACGTTTAGCGCCATTCTTGCTCCTCCGCATTGCATTCCCAACTGGTGTTGGTGTCTGAAAATTTTGTCCGGCAGGTCTTGGTACTGGTGGCGGCGTCGTCATCACATTCCTTGGCTGAAATCTGAAGAACTGATTTGGTGCAACCCTCAAACGCTGCGCTCCCTGGCGTGCTCCCTGCTGTGCCATCCTGCGCTTCCGGTTGTCCTCCAGTTCCTTGCGCTTATCCTCCAATATCAGCGCCTTGTTCACTAGCTCCTGAAAATCAGGAAAAGTGTGGGTTATGAGTCCCACCTGCAGCCCTGAATTCAGTCCTTTCATGAATCGAGACTGCCTGGCCTTATCCGTTGCTACATCCTCAGGTGCGTAGCGTGCTAGCTGCGTGAACTTATTCAGATACTCGGACACTGATTGATTGCCCTGCTTCAGTGCCCTAAACTCCTCCTTTTTCAGCTCCATTATGCCTTCGGGCACATGGTGCTGCTTAGGAAGCGATCGTGAACTCCTCCCGGTGATGTCTGCGGGTGCTCATGGCGGCGCGATAGTTTTCCACCATTCATTGCGGTTCCCTCAAGGCGATGAGAGGCATAAAGTACCCTCTCATTTCCCTCACCTTTGGGTAATGTGCAACTTTCTCTCTATCGTCCTCACCAATCATCTCGCCTCCAATGGATTGGCATTTCCGAGAAAATGTAGTGATCGTGTCCTCATGAATTCGGCTGACCTCGAATGTGGCCTCTGCCTTTGGGTTAACTGGTTAACTTGGGCGGCGGCAAGCAAGGATGACTTCTTTGCATCTGTGCATCATGGCATTCATTGCTCGGGTGCATGCAGCAATGAAGGCTCCAAAGTTCTGCATGTCAACTGGTGGTGCTGGTTGGGGTCCTTATCCGTCATCATTGATGTTTCCAGCTGAGCGTGAACCACTCCCATTTCCTCCTTGGTTTCCTCGAGTGTTCACCATCTGCCGATTGCGCCATAGTTTAGAGGCGAGAGGAAATAAGAATAGACAAGTAATAGAGTACTTATGCGGGGACGAAGGTGTAACACAAAATCTAACTTTATTACTTTATTAATATCTGGGTATGGTTGCTCACAATGCCTAAAGGCCTTGCAACACATACCGATCACTCTAAGCATGAAAGAAGCAAATCAAACTAATATTCTCGAGTCAAGCGCCTCTAAGGGTGACTCTTATTCCAAACGCGACTCATCGCAGAGTCTCAGCTGCTAATCCTAACGCTCACTCCTCTAGCCATCCCCCACGGAACTTCTGGTGGATACACCGGGTGTCTTTGGTGGTACAAACCTATCCCAACGATCCTCTGCTGGATCGCCTCTGCACAAGCTCAACCTCCTTTGGTTCTGCTTGACCTCCACAGGCTCGGGCTTCACTTCCACTTGCTCGACTTCACTTCCACTGGCTCAGACTTCACTTCCATCGCTCGGCTCTGGCTGCGGCTCTGCTGTGGCTCCTCCGGTGCAGGTCGTGTAGCTCGGCAGCTCGGCTCCGGCTCGTCCGTCTGTGTCTCCGGTTCCCCAATCCTCTGGATAGAGTGGGCCAAGTACTCACAAGTCTGCAGCAGATGAGCCCTAAGGCTGTGTGAACTCATCACGAGACCTCTGCGGCTCTGAGCCGTCTCGTCGATAACATCCTCTTGGCGATGACATATCGGCAAGGTGGGTGATCGTGGCATCCTCCTCCTCGATGGGCTCTCGGTTGTGCGAGTATCTCCGTGCGGATGGTGTGGCTCTTGTGCCATCCAACTCCTGGGGTAGGTCGAGCAATCGCCTCATCGCCCGACGCGATGTCTCCTCGAATCCCGGCGTCAAATGACAACCTCTGGTGGTGATGCGGATCGACGACTTCGCCCTCGCCCTATCCCGAAGCGTAAACCGTGATAGTGACATCGAGGCAATATCGATCTGCCCGATCCACATAGTCCCCGGTAGATCGGCTGTCATATCCTCAAGCGGTGCATCATCGCCAAAGCTCATGGCGTACCCTCGATCGCTCACCAAAAGAGTGGATCATCCTCATCTCATCAAGGTCACTCACGTGAAACTCAGATTTTTTTTTAAACAAAGCGTACATGCGATAAATTCAGCAGGGGGTATGAAAAGAAAGAAGGGATAAGTCGAGATTGCATTATCCTCTTGGCACATTTTAGCTTTTAGAAAATAGTTTTATTCTCACTACGACCATTCTAACTAAGGGCCAGTCCTACAGTCAGTATGGCTCTGATACCACCTCTGTCGGGACCCGAATTTGCAAATCCGGACCCTCTGTGTTTCAGCACTAGTCCAGGATCACGCTAGTGCACACAGTCTCAACATCGGTACATATCACAGACATATCCAACGAAATAGTAGAGTACTTTTCTTAAATGTATAAAAGAAATGGTTGATCGACCTTATGGTCGAGTTACAGCGATACGCCTCGCAGGGCGAAAACTTATTAAAATATTCAAAAGCAGCGGAAATAAAATAAACTCGTGGCGCCAACCAATTTGCCACGTAACCGATCGGGCTCGCTCCCTAGTTAAATCGGCTCCTCGATACTCCTCCTCTGAAAGGGGTTGCTTCTTCTTCAAGCTGAAGTTGTGTTGTTGTGGGGTGAGTACTTTGAGCACTCAAAGCAAGTCATGCCATGTAATGCAATTCTAATATTCTACATGCATGGCTTAGTACAAAGGATAGGCTATGGTTCATGAGCGATACAAACATTCAAGATAAGCAGTAATAGATTGCAAAGCGATAAAAGCGATAGTAGGAATAATAACTTTCACAAACATTTCAATCGTAAATCATTTTCCATCCTAAGTCCGGTTCATCATTACCAACCCAAGCATTTTTCCATCAACAATTCATTTTCATAAAATCTAACCCTTGATCAGTAATCACCGAAGCGATGCTCAATACCGTGAACACGGCTATTGAATAGGTTGTACACTCTGCAGAGGTTATACACTTTACCCACAAGATGATCAAATACCACCAAGGCAAATAACAATGAAGCCTTTCCAAAGTTCCATCTAAACCCAAGATCTTGCCGCTAAGGTTTCAACTTTGGAGGGATGGTTACCACACCAGGGCCCCCTCTTGCGCCATGTGAGTTCTCATTCCGCTTCTCAGGCCTCACACCACCACACGATACCAAAGAATAGATTTCCCGGTTTACTCAGCTAAGCCCGTCCCATTACGGAGCTTGTGGCTATATGAGAGACTCAGTTCAAATGCTCGCAAGGTTAAGTCCTTAGTTGACCGAGGCAAGACTAACCAAGTGTGATCTCAATTATCCAAAACCAATAAAAACCAAATCGACCGCCGGTTGCCACTCTTGGCCCACGAAACAATCTTGCCATTTGCCCCAGTCTAAATCATTTTCCCACCCGGTTCTTTACCATTGCACCACGTGCCATCATCAACTCAATAACACATGTCTCATTCACAAATCATGTTCCATATCTCATTAAGTCAATATTTACTTTGGTATTCCAAAATCATGATATGTCCACGTGGCGAGGTAAGCATACTACTTGGTCTACTCAACCCATGTTGGCAAATTATTAATGTCCAACTATTAATCCACAACCTAGGGTGACAAAGGATTCATGGCCTACAATTATATCGACAAGGTGGCATACAAACAACTAGGCATTTAACTAATCCCAAAATTTATCGAGTCATTTCTATCAAATTAGCATGCAATAGTTTAAATCAAAATAATTTGCTCTAATAGGTTCAACATGATCAAACACAACTTGCCTTCAAAAAGTACTGATTACGGCTCTGAGCTTGCTCTGGGTGAGAACCTCTCCTCGAAACCGGGCACTTCAACGTCTCACGCATAGCGCAAACACAAACAATAAAATAAATAAACAGTAGGCAAACAGTGCTCAAAAATTCAAATAAAATTCATAAACAGAAAGATCACAATTTTACAAATTTATAGAAATTGGAATCACCCAAATCGGAGTTAAAAGCATAAAAGTTATAAGCATTTGAAGTTTCAAAATATATTTAAAATCAATATACCGAATTAAATAAATATTTTCTTTTTAGGAAAATCAATTATTCGTCATCGTGACACGTGTCGCCACCAGAGAGTGACACGTGGCCTGCTGACGTCAGCCCGACCGGCTCCCGTGATGGCGTCGGCGATGAGCGTCATCATGGCGCGACGCAGCTCGGTCAACTCACTGATAGGTGGGTCCCACCGTGACGTCAGCGGTGACGTCGTGCGCACAGTGCGTGCGGCTGACGAGTGGGCCCGTGCTGTCAGCGACTCGGTGACCCATGCACAGTGTGGCTGACGGGTGGGTCCGCCCTGTCAGCGACACGGTGAACAGTGTACATGCGGTGAGACTGACGTGTGGGTCCGCCTTGTCAGCGTCACATGTGCGGTGCATGGCGACGTGGCACGACGGCGTCCCTCGGATTTGCATCTAACGGCGGCGGCAGGCACGCGAAGAACTTCGGCGGCAAGCCGGGAACCGGCGAAGCTTCGTGCGGCGGGCGCAAGGCGTCTGGCGGCGTGATCAATCGGAAGACGGGTGCGGCGTGGTGAGATCACGACATGGGTGGCGGCGCCTTAAATAGGGCCCTCGGCGTCCGTGAAAATCGCGAAGCAAAGGCCCACACGGCGGCGGGCGGCGAATCCGACGGAAATCGAGGTGGGTGGCGTGGCGCGATGAGAGCCGTCGGATGAAGATCGAGCAGTGGAGCACGTTAGGGTTTTTCGGGCGGGCCGCATGAGACTCGCCCGATCTTGTTCATTTGGATTTTAATCCTTTTTCGATTAAAAATATTTCCGAAATTAAAATAATTTATTTGGGGCATTAAAAATATCAGGAAAATTCTGGAAAAATTCTCATAAATATTTTAGGACATTTGTGACTCAAATAAAATATTTTCAGCAAAAATTTATTTTAACTTTTCCATTATTTAATTAATTTGATAAATGGTTTAATTCAAAATAAATTCAAATAATTCCAAATAAATCCAAATAAATTCTAGAAATTCTCAAAATTTCAAAATACCAATAAAATGCAAGAAAAGCAAAAATTGGGGTGTTACAAACCTCGCCCCTTAACGGAATCTCGACCCCGAGATTGTATGACTAAAACGAGTTGGGAAATTCCTTCTTGAGTCTTCTTCACGCTCCCAAGTTGCTTCGCTCTCGGAATGGTTACTCCAATCGAACTCTCTGAAGCGGGTCGATTTATTTCTCGTTTCTCGGTCCATCGTATCCAATATCTTTACGGGTACTCTTTATAGGTCAAATCCTCCTGCGACTTAATCGACTCTCTATGGCATCTGCTCTTCGCGCACTCGGAGACATTTCTTTAATTGTGACACATGGAACACATCATGCACTCCCGCTAATGACTGCGGTAACTCCAACTGATACGCTACTTCACCTCTACGACTTAGGATCTTGAACGGGCCAACATATCTTGGTGCTAACTTCCCTTTAGTGTGAAACCTCTTAACTCCTTTAAGTGGGGTAACTCGGAGATACACAAAATCTTCAGGCTCAAAGCTCAAATCCCTGCGGCGATTATCGGCATAACTCTTCTGTCTTGATTGCGCAATTTTCAATCGTTCCCTGATCATGGCTACCTGCTCTTCAGCTTCTCGATGAATGTCCGGTCCGAACATATGACGCTCTCCGGTCTCATTCCAATTCAACGGTGTTCGACAGGGTATTCCATATAGTGCTTCAAATGGCGACATCTGCAAACTTGCTTGGTAGCTGTTGTTATAACTGAACTCGGCGTACGGCAGGCACTTGTCCCACGAAGTTGTATAAGCCAGTGCACATGCCCTCAACATGTCCTCCAGTATCTGATTAACTCTTTCCGTTTGCCCATACATGCGTGGGTGATATGCGATCTTGAAATTCAGGCGGGTCCCTAGGGCCTCATGCAACTTATCCCAAAATCTTGAGGTAAACTGGGTACCTCGGTCCGACACAATCTTCTTCGGAACTCCATGTAGACATACAATTCTTGACATATATAAATCGCTAAGCGGTCCCCGAATAGGTAGTCTTCACTTGGGGATGAAATGGGCAACCTTTGTCAAACGGTCCACTATAACCCATATGGAGTCATACCTATGCGGGTCCTCGGTAAACCGATAATGAAATCCATTCCGATTTCCTCCCATTTCCACTCGGTATCTTCGATGGGTCAGTAGCAACCTTGCGGCCTCGATGCATTGCTTTGACTCTTTGGCATATGTCGACAACGCAACATGCTCTGCAACTTCACGCTTCATGCTTGGCCACCAAAATCTTTCCTTCAGATCTTGATACATCTTAGCGCTTCCTGGATGAATGGAGTACTTGGAGTCATGAGCTTCCTCCAGAATCAGCTGTTTCAGTTCCTTCTTGTGCGGTACGCAAATGCGCTTCTTGATCCACAATGTACCTTGCTCATCCAGCTTGAAATCCTTCGCCTTGCCTTCCTCCATTTTGGACTTAATTCTCTGAATCTTGACATCATCCTTCTGTCCCTCACGAATCTGATCTTCCAAGGTAGGCTTCACTTCTAGAGCGGCTATAAATCCTTTAGGCACAACCTCCAGCTTCAGCTTCTGAAATTCCTTGCATAACTCAACCTGACTTGCTTCTAGCAACATGTTCACTGTGTGGCACTTCCGACTTAAAGCATCAGCCACTACATTGGCTTTCCCTGGGTGATAATGAATTCCCAGATTATAATCCTTAATTAATTCCAACCACCTTCTCTGCCTCATGTTCAGATCCGATTGAGTAAATATATATTTAAGACTCTTATGGTCAGTGTATACCTCACATCTGTTCCCAATTAGATAGTGCCTCCATAACTTCAAAGCATGCACTACGGCTGCTAACTCCAAGTCATGTGTGGGGTAGTTCTCCTCATGCAGCCTCAACTGCCTTGACGCATACGCAACGATCTTTCTGTTCTGCATTAACACGCATCCTAGTCCTTGGCGCGATGCATCACAGTATATATCAAAACTCTGGCTTAAATCCGGTAATACTAACACTGGCGCCGTTGTCAAACGTTTCTTCAACTCCTGGAAACTCCGCTCACATTCCGGCATCCATGCGAACTTCTTTTCCTTTTTCAACAATTGCGTAAGAGGTCTCGCAATCGTTGAAAATCCTTCAATAAATCGGCGGTAATAACCGCCATTCCAAGGAAACTAACGAATTTGAGTCACCGTTTTGGGTGGCTCCCAATGCAACACTGCTTCCACCTTACTTGGGTCAACTGCGACTCCTTCGGCGGTCACCACATGTCCAAGAAATTCCACCTTGTTCTTCCAGAAGTCACACTTGCTAAACTTAGCGAAAAGTTGCTGCTCTCTTAACCTCTCCAGAACTAGCTTCAGATGCTCTGCATGCTCTTCCCGGGTCTTGGAGTAAACTAGAATGTCATCTATGAACACAACAACGAACTTGTCCAGGTATTCCATGAAAACCTTGTTCATCATGTTCATGAAATATGCAGGTGCATTTGTCAAACCAAAAGACATCACTGTAAACTCGTAATGCCCATATCTTGATAAAATGCGGTCTTGGCACATCCTCCGATCGAATCTTCACCGGTGATATCGATCAGAGGTCAATTTTGGAGAAAACTCGGCTCCTCTCAAGCGATCAAATAGGTCATCGATCCGGGTAGCGGATACTTATTCTTTATAGTGACTTCATTCAAAGCTCATTAATCCACACACATCCGTAACTTTCGTCCTTCTTCTTGACAAACAGGCAACCTGCTCCCCATGGCGACGAACTAGGTCTAATAAATCCCTTATCTAATAACTCCTCTATCTCGCTTCTTCATTTCCACTAGCTCATCGGTTGACATCCGATAAGGTCTCTTAGCTATCGGGCTGTTCGGTACTAACTCAATTACAAACTCTATGTCCCTCGTCGGTGGCATCCTGTAAATCCTCCGAAATACATCAGGGTATTCTCGACAACTGGTACGTCTTCTATGCCGACGGCCTTCACACTATTGACCATCAACTGTCCATCCCGAACAGCGTTGGCTTGAAACTCTACTTTTTCTCCCACAAGGACTCTCGACTTATATGACTCTTCGTCACACGCCTAATACAACCTTGTGTTTAGACAACCGATCCATTCCCAAAATAACATCTAGGGTCCGGGTATCTAACACCACTAAGTTTGCTAGGAACTCTGCTCCATCTATAAGCAACTTTACCCCGAACATCCTACATCAAATCGGAGTTCGATCCGGGGATTGTACTAGCAATACATGCCTAAGGTTCACCATTTTCAACCCATTGTTCACAGCAAAAATCCGAGATATAAGCGAATCGAAGCTCGAGAATCAAATAAAAGCATTGCAGTCTTGAGTTGACAAGTAACTTACCCGAGACGACGTCCGATGTATTCTTTGCATCGTGATCGTGACATGATCGACTCGCCTCTTACCACGACCATGTGGCGCTCCAGATTGTGTAGCTCCACGGCTTGCTCCTGACGCGGGTGCCTTCGTTGGAGTAGTTCCAAGATTGAAGCGAACTGGTGTCACTCCTCCTCCTCCCTTCTTAGGATAGTAATTGGCAAAATGCCCTGGCTCGTGACAGATAAAACAACGTTTAACTGTCGATCGGCTCCTCGCAGCTGCATTCCCAACTGGTGTTGGTGTCTGAAAATTTTGTCCGGCAGGTCTTGGTACTGGTGGTGGCGTCATCATCACATTCCTGGGCTGAAATCTGAAGAACTGATTTGGTGCAACCCTCAAACGATCGCGCTCCTGGCGTGCTCCTGTTGTGCCATCCTCAAGGCTTCGGTTGTCCTCCGGCTCCTTGCGCTTGTCCTCCAATATCGGCGCCTTGTTCACTAGCTCTGAAAATCGGGAAAAGTGTGGGTTATGAGTCCCTGCGATCTCGAATTCAGTCCTTCATGAATCGAGATTGCTCGGCCTTATCCGTTGCTACATCCTCAGTGCGTAGCGTGCCGTGCGTGAACTTATTCAGATACTCGACATCGATTGATTGCCCTGCTTGTTGTCCTAAACTCCTCCTTCTTCAGCTCCATGATGCCTTCGGGCACATGGTATGCCAAAAGCAATCGTGAACTCCTCCCGGTGATGTCTGTGGGTGCTCATGAGCGGCGCGAGAGTTTTCCCACCATTGGCGGCAATTCCTTCAAGGCGATGAGAGGCATAGAGTACCCTCTCATTTCCTTCACACCGGTAATGTGCAACTTTTCTCTATCGTCCTCACCAATCATCGCCTCCAATGGATTGGCATTTTAAAATGTAGGCGGTCGTGTTCTCATGAATTTCGACAACCTCGAGTGTAACCTCTGCCTTTGGGTTGACTGGTTAACTTGGGCGGCGGCTTGGGCGATGACTTTCTGCATCTGCTGCATCATGGCATGCATTAATCGTGCGTGCAGCAATAAAGGCTCCAAAGTTACGCATATCAAGCTGGCGGTACCGGTTGAGGTCCTAGTCCTTCCCCATCGATGTTTCGGTGGCGAGAACCGCTCCCAATTCCTCCTTGGTTTCTCGAGTGTTCACCATCTGCCGATTGCTCCATGGTTTAGAGACGAGAGGGAAATAAGAATAGACGAGTAATAGAGTACTTATGCAGGGTCAAAGGTGTAACACAACCCAGGAGCAAGCTCAGGAGCCAGAATCAGTACTTTTTGAAGGCAAGTTGTGTTTGATCATGTTGAACCTACTAGAGCAAATTATTTTGATTTAAACTATTGCATGCTAATTTGATAGAAATGATTTTGAATAAGTTTTGGGATTAGTTAAATGCCTAAGTTGCTGTATGCCACCTTGTCATATATAATTGTAGGCCATGAATCTTTTGTCACCCTAGGATATGGATTAATAGTTGGACTTTTATAATTTGCCAACATGGGTTGAGTAGACCAAAGTAGTATGCTTAGCCCTTGCGTGGATGTTTCATGATTTTGGAATACCAAAGTGAATCTTGACTTAATGAGATATTGAACATGCTTTGTGAATGAGACATGTGTTATTGAGTTGATAATGGCACGGGTGCAATGGTAAAGCTGGGGTGGGAAAATGATTTAGACTGGGGCAAATGGCAAGATTGTTTCGTGGGCCAAGAGTGGCAACTGGGCGGTCGTATTTGGTTTTTATTGGTTTTTGGATAATTGAGATCACACTTGGTTAGTCTTGCCTCGGTCAACTAAGGACTTAACCTTGCGAGCAGTTGAACTGAGTCTCTCATACAGCCACAAGCTCCGTAATGGGGCGGACTTAGCTGAGTAAACTGGGAAATCTATTCTTTGGTACTGTCGTGGTGGTGTGAGGCCCGGAGAAGCGGAATGAGAACTCACATGGCGCAAGAGGGGGCCACAGGTGTGGTAACCAGTCCCTCCGGTGTTGAAACCTTAGCGAGCGTCTTGGGTTTAGATGGAACTTTGGAAAAGCTTCGTTCACGGTTATTTGCCTTGGTGGTATTTGATCGTATCTTGTGGGTAAAGTGTATAACCTCTGCGAGTGTACAACCTATTGAATAGCCGTGCTCACTAGTAATGAGCATCGCTTCGGTGATTACGGTCAAGGTTAGATTTTCATAAAATGACTTGTTTATGGAAAATGCTTGGGTTGGTAATGATGAACTGGACTTAGGACAGAAAAAAATGATTTCTGATTAAAATGTTTGTGAAAGCTATTATTCCTACTCTTGCTTTTCTTTGCTTTGCAATCTATTATGTTTACTTGAAATCTTTGTCTTGCACATGAGCCATAGCCTATCCTTTGTACTAAGCCATGCATATAGAATATTAGCATTGCATTACATGCATGACTTGCTTTGAGTGCTCAAAGTACTCACCCACAACAACACAACTTCAGGTTGAAGAAGAAGCAACCCCTGCTTTCGGGAGGAGGAGTACCGGGAGGAGCCGACGAACTAGGAGCGAGCCAGTCGATTGCTCGTGGCAAATTGGTTGGCGCCACGAGTTTATTTTATTTCATTTGCATTTGAATATTTTAATAAGTCTTAAGCCTGCGAGGCGATATCTTTGTAACTTGACCATAAGGTCGATCAACTAGTTTGAGTATTTAATCAAAGTACTTATTATTTCGTTGGTTATGACCGTGATATGTACCAATGTTGAGGCTGTGTGCACTAAGCGTGATCTGGACTAGGGTTGAATACACAGAGGGTCCGGATTTGTAAATTCGGGTCCCGACAGAGGTGGTATCAGAGCCATACTGACTGTAGGACTGGCCCTTAGTTAGAATGGTCGAAGTGAGGATAAAACTATTTTCTAAAAAGCTAAAATGTGCCAAGATGATAATGCAATCTCGACTTACCCGTTCTCTCTTTTCATACCCCCTGCTGAATTTATCACGTCTACGCTTTGTTTTAAAAATTTCTGAGTTTCACGTGAGTGTCCTTTGGCGTATGAGGATGATCCACTCTTTTGGTGAGCGCCTTTGGGTACGCCATGAGCTTTGGTGTATGATGCATTTGCTTGGAGGATATGATGAGCCGATCTACCGAGGGACTCTTGTGGATCGGGCGGGGATGGATATTGCACAGGATGTCACTATCACGGCCACGCTTCGGGATAGGACAAGGGCGAGCCGTCAATATCCGTATCACAGACCAGAGGTTGTCATTTGACGCTGGGATTCGGAGACATCGCATCTGGCGATGAGGCGGTGCTCGTACCTACCCCAGAGAGTTGGATGGCACAAGTGTTTCGTCACCACCACGTAGAGACACTTCGCTGGCAACCGAGAGCCCATCGAGGAGGAGGATGCCACGATCACCCACCTGGCGGATATGTTATCGCAAGAGGATGCTATCGATGAGGCGGTTCAGAGTTGCAGAGGTCTCGTGGCGAGTTCACACGGTGAGGGCTCATCTGTTGTAGACTTGTGAGTGCTTAGCCCACTCTATCCGGAGGATTGGGGGCTGGAGACAGTATTTGACGGACAGAGCCGGAGCGATCTGGAGCTACGACCAGACCGGAGGAGCCGGCGAGCCGAGCCGTGGAAGTGAAGTCGGAGCGGTGGAAGTGAAGCGAGCTGTGGAGGTCAGCGAGGAACAAGTGGAGGTTGAGCCTATGCAGGAGGCGCATCAATGGAGGATCGTTGGGATAGGTTTGTACCAAGACCGGCACACCGCGGTGTATCCACGAGGAGTTCGGTGGGGTTGGCTCGAGTGGCGTTAGGGTTAGCGATTGAGACTCTGCGATGAGTCGCGTCTTGGAATAAGAGGTGGGTGGCGTGGCGCGATGAGAGCCGTCGGATGAAGATCGAGCGGCGGAGCACGTTAGGGTTTTTCGGGCGGGTCAAGACAAGATTACTCGACCCGAGATTGTTCATTTGGATTTTAATCCTTTTCGATTAAAAATATTTCCGAAATTAAAATAATTTATTTGGGGCATTAAAAATATCGGAAAATTCTGGAAAAATTCTCATAAATATTTTAGGACATTTGTGACTCAAATAAAATATTTTCAGCAAAATTTATTTTAACTTTTCCATTATTTAATTAATTTGATAAATGGTTTAATTCAAAATAAATTCAAATAATTCCAAATAAATCCAAATAAATTCGAGAAATTCTCAAAATTTCAAAATACCAATAAAATGCAAGAAAAGCAAAAATTGGGGTGTTACAACATCTATAGTTGGCGCTAGAAGGAGGGCCTTCGGATACTAAAATTAACTCATTTTTCTCAATGGATTACGAGGAAAATTGGTTTGACCTCGTTGATTACGCCTATCTCACTTCTGATGATAAGCTAACAGAAGAGCAATTGTAACATCCCAAATTTTGGCATTTTATTTATTTAATATTATTTTATTGCAATTTATGATTTTGTATATTTTCAGGATTTATTTGGATTTTTTGAGATTTATTTGAATTATTTTGAATTAAAATATATTGCCTTTTGTCAAGAATTAATTATAAAAGAAAAGTTTAAAATAAAGTTTTGCCAAAAATATTTTATTTAAGTCCAGAATGTCTCAAAGTATTTTTGGGATTTTTCTTGGAATTTTTCTGGTATTTTTATTGCCTTAAATAAATCCAAGTATTTTCTATAATTATTTTAAATCAAAAATCCCGGAAAAATCGTTATGAGCGATCTTCGGTCGAAGCCAAAGATCAGGCGCCAAGATGACCCGTTCGCTCTGGAAGATCCATTGCCGACCGTTGGATCAGGATCCAATGGCCATTTTCAAGCTGCGTTAATTAGGGAAACCCTAACTCCGCTGGTCGTAAGATTTCCATCCGACGCTCGAAGATCATCCATACCGTTTCGAAAAGTGACTCATCCGGGCCGTTGAAATTAGGTAAGGGTCGAGATAGTGCCGCGTTAGGATTTCTCGTGTCCGTCCGATCGTGATCGAATGGCTGGGGGTTATCGTCTTCGACCCGGACTCGGAGCCGCCGCCGCCGCCGTCGACACGGACTCCCGTGCCCATATGCGCCGCATGCTGGGTATTTAAGGACCCCGGACCCCTTCCCGAGGATCACCATGAGCCACCGCACCTTTCATTGGCCGACGCCCGAGGAGCCTTGAGGTCTTGTAGCATAAACTTCGCCGAGTCCCGAGGATCTTCGCCGCGCCATTGCCGCCGTGGGACACCTTCTTCCGCCTTGTGGGTTCCAGATTCGAGCTCACCTCGTCGAGACCCGTCGGATCCGCTACTTCTTCGTCACCGAAAACCGCCACAACGCCGAAGCCTTGGTCGTCGTCCCCAGCTCCGGTGAACTCGAGTCGCTGTCTCGCCATCGCCGGGTTCGAAGTATTTCCACCGTCGGATCGTCGCTAGACCGCCGAGATTTTGCCACGTCGCTTCAGGAAGCAGTAAACGCCTCGGGTATTCATCGACCGTCCGATCAGAGGTAAGTGGTCATGATTGGGCCACGTCATCTAGGTCAACAGTAGTGGCTCGGGTAAGATCCACCGTTAGATCTAAATCCGGTGGTTGACGTTTAGCCACGTCATAGATTAAATAGTGACCGTTGGATTGGCTTTGAATGGTTTAGATCTTGCCACGTATCGGCCGTACTGACCCGGCGCCATGCTGACATCAGCCGACGTTATAATTCGCATTTTTCTTTATAAAAATAATTCGGTTAATTCGGATTTTCCAATTTTATGGATTTTCAGGAATTTGAATTTTCCGAGGGCTCGTTCTCCCTCATACGAACTCTGATTGAGGTGATTCAAATTCCTAAAAATTTGTAAAATTGAGATCTATCCAATGGTGATTTTTGTTGGATTTTTAGAGTTTGTTTGTTCTTTGGTTTTGGTGTTTATTTGCTATTTCTTCTCGATTCGCATAGACGTTGAATTGTGCGAGGCTTCGGAGGAGGAATTGGCAACTCAAGAGCAATATTCAGACCAAGATCAGGAGCTTAACCAAGGCAAGTTGTGCTTTGATCATGTTGCACCCGTGTGTAGATAGTTGCTATTTTGATTGACTATATTGCATGTTATTTCAATCGTACAAATGATTTCATCCTAAATTTGGGATTAGCTAATGTACCCTTTGAATTACACCCTACCTTGTTATTTGTATGCCATAACCCACTTGTCACCTTAGGTTGGTTCACTATAGTTGGTTAATAATGAAACCAACATGGATGGTTAGATCGAATTAGAATTGCTTAGCCATGCCACGTCATCACATGTTCATGAAATGTTGATTATTAATCTTGACTAATGGAATATGGAACAATGATGTTAATTGTGTGTCATGTGTGGTCACACAAAGAGATTGAGTTGTCGTGGCGGGGAAGTCACACAACGATGTTGATTTGTGAGTAGCACGTGGTGCTTGGTAACCAACCGGGGGTTAATTATTTTAGATTGAAGCAAGTGGTAAGGGGCAAGTGTGCCAGGGTGGGCTCGGTGGGGCTGAGGGTATGTGTAAGTCTTGCTTTAATCAATCCTAAGGACTTAACCTTGCGAGTCTTTGACCTGAGTCAATCATGCAACCATATGTCTGTTATGGGGCAGCCTAGCTGACTAATTTGCAAAGTCTTAGCTTGAGTGCTATCGTGGTGGTGTGAGTCCGGGTGTACGGAGGAAACTCACATGGCGCAAGAGGGGGGCCCTGTTATGGTGGTGTAACCCTTCAGTGTTGAAACCTCAGCGGGTAGCATTGGGTTAAGGGGATGCATTGTAAAGGCTTTGTTATGATCATTCGCCTGTGTGGTGCATGGTTATATCATGTGGGTAAAGTGCATAACCTCTGCAGAGTGTACAAACTATTCGGATAGACGTACTCACGGTATTGAGCAAAGCTCAGGAATTACAGTCAAGGGATAGTTAATTAAAATGGATAATTGGATGGGATGGCAGGATGCCATATGGATAAAGGAACTTGACTTAGGATGGAAACTTGATTTTACTTGAGAATCATTGAATCTATTATTGTTATTATTTATTTTACTGTCTTTCCAATCTATGTACTGTATGTGTTCTTAAATGCTGCTTCATTGCAAGTAAACCTTTAGCCACTCCTTTGGAATAAGCCTTGTATATAGCTATGATAGAAATGCATTCTGTGCACAACTTGTTGAGTACGTGCTGTTGTACTCACCCTTGCTTAACAACCAACAACAGTGGAGGAATCATCGCCGTTATTGGAGGAGGACTTTCAGGTGGACACGAGACACTAGGCCAATCCTTGTCGATCGCTTTGTGGTGTCTTGATGGGACATCTCGTCTTTGCTATACTTTCCATCGCATTTGTTTAAGTTTACTTTCAGTCTAGCCCGTGTGGCTGAATAATGTAAGTGATCATAAGATCATACACTAGTTATATTCAATAAATGAAGTCTTATTATTCTTATCGTTGTGTATGATATGATGCTTACCGATGTTAAGCTGTATGCACTAGCGTTGATCTTGGGAATAGTGCGGTAAAACACAGTGGATTCGAATGGGTGAATTCGGGTCCTTACAGCAATGTAAGTGCGACTTCTATTATAAGTATGTTACTGCAGAAGAGTTGGTAAAAATTGAAGCAAAAGTTGAGGCCAAAGAACAATCATTCCACTCGCCAAAAGGTATGAATCTTGTTACTACTCTAGTAAATTCAGAGAAAGAAGTCCATGAAGCATGTTCAATGGAAATTGACAATGAATATGTTAAAAGGTAGTAATAACCTTATGAACAATTCAGTCACAGAAGATCATCACAAAGGTTTGGATTATATGCCTTTGTTGGATGAAGATGGAGGATTAACGCCTTCATTCTACTTGGGTTTCCGTGCTTATGCGGTCACCAGTGAAGTAGATGGGTAATAAACAGAATGTGAAGAACATGAAGCCCAGGAAATTGCCCAAAAAACTGCTCAAAGTGAGTACGAGTGGCGTATGGCAAAGAAGTAGAAATCTACTGACAAGGCTCAACGCTCACTTTTCCAAAATCAACCAAGTACCTCATGAAGACTTCAGGTCCTTGGGGGCTAGCCTCGTCATGGTGTGTTCATTAGGCCACCACCTCCACAAGTAGTGGTAAGAGACCATGACTTTGTTCAAGGCAATTCACAGCAAACAACCCCTATCAAGAAAATTCGCATTTATTCAAATGCAATTCTTAATCATCTGATAGAGTGGGAAGATACACTGAATGCAACCATTATACGGTTCATTGCTGCTGACTTGCAAGAAGCCGTGAGTGAGGTGCAAGTAAGGTCTGTATCTACAAGATCTCAGGCTGAACCCCGTGTGGAGGGTTCCTCATCTGGTCGGCACCATCAAAGCACTAGTCATCAGCAAAGAAGAGGCCCACAACGGAGAAGTATTTTTGAACGCTTAAACTTAGGTGAAACTTCTAGCCGTGGTCGATGATGACCACGTTCTCCTGAAAACATAGACCAAACTCCTAATGTACAGTTACATTCTAGTCTGTAAACATGAAGGACAGAGATGGCGATCAGAGGGGGTGAATAAAGCCAAATTAAGTTTTTCCCTCACTCAAGACATTCCAACCAAGCCCGCAAAAGAAATAGTCAAAAATAAACATGAGGGAGTAATTTGCCCTATATGGTGGGTTTTACTACAGGGGCACTGGTAGAACCGGAGGCCGGTATGACTGCACTAGGGCTAGTATGATCGGGCTCAAGAACAGCAAAAAATTCAACACGAACTTCAAAAGCAAAAATGATGCAACTTTTGATCGGTTGGTCCAAAACTCATGAAACTTAGCATGTACCTTTGTATGGAGGTCAAGAACTTATTCCAACCTCAATCCAGGGGATTGATGTCAAAGTTCAGACCTTTTTTGAATTGAAGGTAGAATGCACCAAGTTTGAGCAAAAACTAAAAAAACTTGATCTTGGACTTAATCGTGGGGTTTTGATGATCAAGATGTTCTTGGATGATATCCCACACATCAAGGCAAGCAAGAACACAAGTCAAGAACAACAAAAATCCAATCTATCAAAAATGATTCTTGAAGAAGCAAAGGATCGGTTTCTTACAAGAAAGAACACAAAAGTTGCCTAGATGATTGGGATATGGTCTAGAGAAAACTTATCCATCAATTGTACATCCTCAGCACAAAATCCACAAGCATTTAGAAGGAGGGGAGGCAAATCCAAATGTGTGGAATGTAAATTGTGGAATTTAAGTGTTGAATTTAAGACATAAAGTAAATATGTAAAGTAAATTCAAGCATTAAAGAAAATGATTTGCATTTTTGGAAGTGAGGTTTACAAAGCCTCACAATAAAGTGGGCAAAGCTCGAATGAGCACAAAACCTCTAAAACCTTCTTGAGTCATCCTCCAACCTTAGATGAGTACCTTCTGCCCTAAGGATCACCATCAGGAGCTAGGATTGACTCACTCACTCATACATGGACTAACTCAAAACCCTCTAACATAACGGGTTTTTGCATGCTTTTTAAAGCATACTAATTAGACCTGCTCCTCTATCACCTAAATCGCAATCCAATGGCCCTCCTTAATTTGAGCAGCTCTTAGCTAGCATCTCATCCATTTCTTGTCTTCTATGATAGCAACTCCGTCTTCAATCATCTTCAGGCGATCCACGACCATCTAGACCTCCGACACACCTCGTCTTGTCCCGATCATCCTCCGCCCGGCCATGATTAAGCATCGACATCCTGCAACCATCAAAAACAAGAAAACACATAACATAGCAATGTCCAACAAAAGATATGCAATGCATTTTATCAAAAATCATAATTTTTAGTTCAAACTCACTCATTAGGGCTGATAGGACTGCCCCACACAAAAATCCCAAAATATTGTTCTCTGGAAAAAAGCACACCGACCTGAGGCTGGTGCTACCGCCCTATGGCTAGTGCTACCACCCTAAGGCTGGTAGCACCGCCGACTAGTGTACCACCCCCTGGTTGGTAGCACCGTAAATTCTGGGCACTTTTCCCAATTGCTTCAAATTTTGAATTAAACATCAAATCAACCTCAACTTAAGCACCACATACTTAAATGATGTCAATAACTCATCACAATCATGGGTAGACCTCCACATGGTCTTTCAATCTCCCCTAGATCAGTATATTGACAAACACCCGAAAGGCATTGAATTTGAGTTTGAATGAGAGGAAGAAAGTAATTTGAATGCAAAGCCAAACTTGGTAGAGAATAAAATAAAATAAGGATATGACCAAGTTGACAGGAAGGACCTTAGAGCAAAGGAAAAGAAAGAGCAAATTTTCCACAAAAGCTCTAAAAATCCAATAAAATTCACAAAAAAACATCAAATATGCTTATGATCTTTAGAATTAGCAAGATTTTACCAAGATTATAAGAACCAAGATGCATTCACATTTTTATCTTGTAATGATGCCTTTTCTATGTTTTCTCCCCCTTTTGGCAATATAGGCATCAAGGTGGCATTCTCACCCCCTTTACTCATGTATGCATGAAATGCATACTAAAAGAGTTTTGAAAATTATCCAAGTGACCATTTATACAAAGTATGACACAAAGGTACTCAAGTGTAGATTATGCTAGACTAACACATGTCAAAGTGCAAATGTCAAGTTTGCTATCAAGCACAGATAAAACTATATAATTTTTGCATGATTTAACAATTCCAACACTTAGCATAGTTTCTAAATTAGAAGTAAAGCCATACAAAGGATCAAGTAGAAAACCTAGAGTTCAATCTACTCAACACTTTGGGAAAGCTAGATGTGCATATAAGGTCTTTCGAGCTCAGTTATCTTCAATGTAAATTTTTCTTTAAGATTTCAAATGACATAGTGGGGTGCAAATATTTGATATTATTTGCATTTTTTACCCACTTACGTGTTTTTTTATTCATTCAAATTTTTCAAGTGTAGTTGACTCAAGCCATAGGTGACCATCTCAAGAAGGACTCTTAAGAGGAACATCTTAGTCATACACGATACATTCCAAATTCATCCCAAGTGCAATGGGAGACAGTCTCATGAATGTAAAGTGTTGAGATAAATTTGCACAAAAAGAGTCAATTTTTCTTGTTTTCATTAGCACATAGATTTATGAGCATGTGAAGTACTTAAGTATGGATCAACCTAACTTCACAAGTTACTACAAGGACTGTAGTAGAAATCCAAAATTTCATAAATAATGGCATATGCACATAGAGAGGAAACATAGCAAGTAAAAGAAATATGTTTCATCAAGTTTTCATTTAAAGCTTTAATTTTCAATTTTTAACAAAGCTTAGCAAGATCAAACAAAATGAACTTAGACATATCTAAGCTAGCAGTTTTTTTCATAAAAGTAGCAGGGTGCATAGCATGAAGACAGACTCATTTGCATAATAGACAAAGCTTATAAAAGTAGAAAAATGAAGTCTATATACAATGCATAAAACAGATTCTCAAACTATCCCTCAACAAGTAAATCAATTTTCAGCATAAATCTAGTTTAAGTTGAGTTATTAGCAAAATTAAGCTCAAGGAAGGTCTAAACGAACTCAATCAAATCCAGAAACACATAATGAGGAGAAGAAGTCGAGAAACTGTGAACTGGGTGGATATAGAATATGGAAAAATATTAGAGAACACTATGGCTCAGACTCACTCTCATCTTCCCCAATGACTGACACTGACTCCAGATTCCAAGCTAAGGAGTGCACACTGTAAGATCGAGGATGCCGACTAGAGGGAGATGAATAGGCAGCTATAAAAATTTCTTCTACGATTAATTAAAATCTCACCTAAGTATCCTTATGTCAAAACCTACATGATAAAAGATGAGAAAGCGATCAACTAAGGTTTTGACAATTAAGCCTAAGTCAACTAGGCTCGCTAAGTGCACTAACTATTTATGTCTCTAATAATAAATTGCAATCTTAAAGACAAGTAAGCAATTTAATTCCAGGAATAAAAATTGCAACAATATAAATAGAGGATTGCAAGCATACACAAGGAGACATGATACTTTTTACCATGGTGTTCAGAGAGTTTCCGATCTCTTCTAATTCACGTTGAGGCAAGCCCAAATCAATTTAGAATGGCTCCATGAATTGAGCACCTATCTCGATTCCACTAGTGGTAGCTCTTTCTCCATCTGGGTAGGAGAGCTTCAACATTCACAAATTTGTCAGGGTTTCCCACAACCTCTGTTGAGAAGCTCACCACACACAAGACCTCCACACGTCGTCTAGGTGTCGGCAAACACCAAGAGTAACAAGTAAAGTCTCTTGCTTGATCCTCACTAAGTGCAACACATGCACAAGGATGCTCATTGAGTAAAACACATGCTCAAGGCTCTTCTCTAAGTGCAACATATGCACAAAGAGCACTCAACCCACTTCTAATTGCAACACATGCAAATTAGAATCACTATTAGCTCAAAAACCAAATTGGAGAGTGTAACACAAACACAACTCAATCGCAAAGAGCAATGAACTCTACAAAACCACAACTAGCTCAAAATGCCAGCCTCAAGTCTCCTTTTATAACATCTCCGAAAAAACTAGCCGTTGGGGGATAAAAACGGCGTTAAATGCACTAAAACTAGTTGTTGCTACAGTACCCTAGCACTACCGCCCATGTAGGACCGGTAGTACTAGCCTTTAAACTGAAAAAAACCTTCTTTGGCAAATAACTATTGCAAAATTCAGCAGTAGGGGTGACACTACCACATTTTCAGCAGAAAAAAGGTGATAACTTTTTACTCCGAAATCCGACTTTGGTGATCATGGACTATATGCAAAGCTTATCAAGAGGGCTGCAATCTCCACCATTTTTAAGATTTAAGTAGCCATAGATATTTTTAATAATTACAAAAAGTCAAATGTTGCCACTCAAGTCTAAAATTTAATTTTCTCGAAACCCCTCACATGGATTTGATCAAGACCGTGACTACAAGCTAGCAAGAGTCAATAAGATCAAATATTGAGCCATGTGATGATCAAATCATGATCAAAAAAAATTTCTAAAACGCATTTGCAAATTCTAATCACATGCTCAAAAATCAAATGCATGAACATCAATATTTTTCAAAACACATTTGCAAATATAAATCTTGCAAACAATGGCAATTGAGATCACATCTTTGAGCCAAGTGATGATAAACACATAATCAAATTAATTTCCAAAACACATTTGCAAACTCTAGTCACATGCTCCAAAGAATTGCACAAATATCAATTTGTTTGCAAAACACATTTGCAAAACAATATCAAACATAAGCTTCTCCTATTTGCAAAGAACATGTGCAAATCAAAGCTCCATGCAAAGAATACATCAACAAAATTGCAAGCATGAGTTACAACTATTTGCAAAACACATTCACAAATACTTGCTCCATGCAAAAACCAAATCAAGAAAGTGTGAGCTAAAACAAGCTAGATTGAGTCGTCAATACATGATATGACTCAAGCTATAAGACTCAATCCCTCTTACTAGTACGGCAACCTGTACTAGCAACCCGGTCTCCCATCCAAACACCGAGATCAATAAAAGACTAGGAACACATTCTTAGCCCTAGCTAGTTATACCTTTGCCTCTTGCAACCACTTGGAGCTTTCATAATGACCGATCATCTTCTCTCCAAGTCGGGATCTTCATCTTGTTCATCAACACATGATGAACTCCCCTTGTCTTAGCGTCAGGATCCTCTCTTGATGCACATCAACATAAGATGATGTACTTGTCCCTGTTTATCCATCTCAACCTTGGACTTAACCTATTTCAAAATCATTAAAAGTGTTAGATAAAAACAATGTTGTCTCAATCATCAATGCACTCCATTAACATATAATGGATTCTCCCAAGATCCTTTGATCTTTTCTTTTGATGATTGACCACAACCCAAAGACAATTGAGTGAAAAAGGATCAATACTCTTAAGTCTATTAATTATAGAATAAACTCCATTAAATGTGTGCATACAAATAATTGAACTTGAATCAATATGCACATATTCAATTTTTGATTGCTTTGGAGTTTATCCTATATTGCTATGAGTATACTACAACTATACAAGTTAAAAATACTCAAGAGGTTATTTCAAAGTAATGATCCTTAATTTAGAAATATGAATTAGATCAGTACTATTGAGACATCAAGGTAAAGTATGAACTCCCCCTAAATGTGTGCATTCATGTATATATTGGAATTGAAACACTAATGCACATTGTGACATCTAAATAATACTGGAGTTCATCATTTAACTTGATCCAGAATATACATTAAGATATCATAAAATGAACATGAGTGCATACCTTGGGTTTTCCATTTTTCAATGAGATGGGACTAATCAAAGATATACTAAATAAAAAAGTTAGGGGGTGTTGGGCATAGCTCTAGCTCCACTAAAATCTGTGGAGTTGGTGGAGTAGAGTATTTCTAACTCCAAAAATTTGTGGAGTTGGAGCTATGAGTACATTAAGAATATTTAGCTAGATCATTTTGTTTACATTTTAGACTAAAAATATAAACTTAATTCACTTTATTTTAGCCTACAATGTCTAGATCTAAGGTGGTGCTGGGATCTGGAGATCTACCAAACAGGGTCTTCATCTCATATTTGGATTTATCAATATGATCATGAATATTATATCCAAGGGACGCAACAAGATATGATAATATGACTTCGAATGCATACTTTCAATATTTCCATCTTTTTCATCCAAACAAGACTCATAAGAGTTAAGCTCAACAATAGAGTTAGTCTCACAAAAAGATTTATCATTAATCAACAATTAAGACTAATTAATATTATGATTATCAAAAGAGTTAGTCTCAATATTAGATTTATCATTAACACTAGTATCAACTTAATGGAGCTTGAACTTTCACACAGACCTATCTACCTAAAGGGCCCACCACCTACTAGACTTGTAAGACTGTGAGGGAACTCAATCTAAAGAGAAGAGAGAACAGCTAATTGTGCATGATAGCAACCTATAGCATAAAATGAGAGGTCCATGCAAAGCAAACTAGAAATCTAAGTGAAGTGAACTTATAACTCTAGAATTAAGCCCAATATCACCTAGAAGATACAAAAAGATAGGAAATGCTGGAAGAAAAACAAATATAATATATAATATACAATCCAGCTCCCCCTCAAGTGATGCCGTAAGGGCACACAACTCCAAGCTCTCCTCTCGAAGCCACAAATTTAGAGCTATCCAAAGGCTTGGTAAAAATATCAGCAATCTAGTGGTCACTCTATACAAACTAAAGAACTATATCACCCTTCTCCACATGTTCTCTAAGGAAGTGATATCTAATGTCTATATGCTTTGTCCAGGAGTGTTGCACTGGGATTTTAGCAAAGCAAATAGCAGAAGTGTTGTCACAAAAAACTGGAACATTCTCTATCCCTAACCCAAAGTCCCACAAGGTTGATCTTATCCAAAGCACCTAACTGCATCAACTAGCAGTAGTGATGTACTCATCCTCAGTAGTGGACTGTGCAACTTTGGACTAGTTCCTATCTATCCTACACCCAACAAAGTCTACATCGGAAAAAGTTTTAAGGGACAGACAAGAAGTGGAAAAGTACCAAATACCACAGTCAATGGTAGCTCAAAGGTATATGATGATGCGCTTCACTGCTTGACAGTGAGAGGCATGGGGAGAAGACTAAAATCAAGCGCATAGATATACAACAAAATATATGTCCAGCCTCAAGGCAATGAGATATAATAGGGAACTAATCATGCTCCTAAACTCCTACTGATCAACTGGCTTGCCATCCTAGTTAGGCTCAAGAACACCATTGGCAACCATAGGAGTCATTACAGGCTTCCCGTCAGACATGTTCAAGTGTCTTAGGAGGTCTCGAGTGTACTTGTCTTGATGCAAGAAAATACCCTCCCGAGTTTGCTTGATTTGAAAGCCAATAAAGTAGCTCAACTTGCCCATCATACTCATCTCGAACTCTGTGTTCATCAACTTTGAAAACTGAGACACAATAGAGTGCGAAGAGCCACCAAAGATAATAACATCCACATAAATCTGGGCGAGGAGAAAATGAGAATCTTGGTGTCTGATGAGTAGAGTCTTGTCTACAATACCCATCTTAAAACTATGATTAAGAAAATAGGACTTAAACCTTTATACCAGGCTCTAGGGGCCTACTTAAGTCCATATATGGCTTTGGAAAGCTTGAAAATATGGTTTGGGTACTTGGCGTTCTCGAATCCTAGAGGCTACTTGACATACACCTCTTCCTTAATATACCCATTAAGGAATGCACTTTTGACATCTATTTGATAAAGCTTAAAGTCCTTGGATGTTGAAAATGCAACCTAGACCCTAATAGCTTCTAGTCTAGATACAGGGGCAAAGGTCTCTTCAAAGTCAAGACCCTCAACCTGAGTAAAGTCTTGTGCAACTAGTCTAACCTTGTTTCTAATGATACCTCATCCTAAGTCTACTTGTTCTTGAATACCCACTTGGTTCCAATGACAATATGACTAGATAGGAGCTCAACAAGCTACCATACCTTGTTCCTATTGAAGTTCTCAAGTTCCTTATGCATAGCATTAATTCAAGACTCATTGAATAATGCACAAGAAACATCCTTCGACTCAAAAGAGGTAGCAAAGGCTGAGTGGAGGCAGAAGTTAGACAAGCCTGATTTTGAGCATATGAACTACTCAAACAGATCATCAATGATCTGGTCAAGTGGATGGTCTCTCTGAATATGGTGGGGAGGTCCAGAAATAGAAGTTGCCTCTACCTCATGAACTGAAGATGTAGGAATAGAGCCACTCGCTAAAGAAGAGCCTGATGGTAAGGGCTAGTCTCCCTGAGGTGCAGAAATATAAATAGGAGGCACCTCAGGTGTAGAGAGGACTAGATTAGATGAAACACCATCATCTCCATCACCCTCCTCCTCTACAAAGATAGTCTTAGAGAGAGAAGAAGTGCCTAATATATCAGGTCTAATTCCTAGGCTAGTCTCATCAAAGATCAAATCACAAGTCTCTTTGATCCTATTCGTATCACAACTCCAGACCATATAGTTACGAGAAGAAGATGAGTAACCTAGAAAAATGTCATCAGAAGAACGAGACTCACACTTATCTAGATTCCTAGACTTCAAAATAAAATACTTGCAACCAAACATGCAAAAATGGGAAACACTGGGCTTTTGTCCATACCTCAACTCATAAAAGTGTAGTGCAAATGTGCTCTCAAGAATACTCAATTTGACACATGGCAAGCAGTAGCTATAGCCTCAGCCCAAAACTTCCTGTAAGTACTATATTCGTCTAGCATCATCCCGATCATCTCGACCAAGGTCATGTTCTTACTTTCCACTACGCCATTTTGTTGAGGGACGTATGGAGAGAAAAACTGATGCTCTCAGCCTAACTTCTCATATAACATGTCAAAGTTGGATTTCTTGAACTCTGTGCCATTGTCACTACATATACCTCGCAAGGCACTAAGGAGCTCAATAGACAACCTATGAACCAAACCCCTGAAATGGATAAAAGACTCATCCTACGTGGCCATGAAAAACACCTAAGAATGTGAAATCCAAGTCCTAGACGCTGCTCAAAAACATGCGACACTCTATCTTGTCTAACAGCAGTGTGTGCCGTAGGAGCACTCGGAGTCTAGGGATAACCCTAAATATCACTAAGGGCATGAATACGCTCATGCCTCATGATCTTGGCACACTTGAAGCAAAAATCTACTCGGTAACCATCCTTCTGACAGAAGGTGCATGAGTAATTCACTTTGCTAGAGGCAGAATCAGTAGAAGTAGCAACCTTCTAGTTAGAAGTCCTATGGACAACCCCAGCAGATCTAAACATAGTGGTGCTAACCCTGGGAGAACCACCATCTCTCCACTATTGGCGCCACACATAATAGTAGGAGGATGAGCCCTAGCGTGCTCCATGTTGTCAAATCCTAGATCTTAATTAAATTAGCTAATCTTAGACTGGTCTAGGATGAGATTGAGCTTCTTCTTACCTCGTACAAACTTCTCAAGAGTACTTATGCGATACTCACACTCCTAGAAGAGAGAGGCACACGAAGAATAGGGGCAAGAAGATGAAGAAGAATCAGATAAGGAAAAACTACCAGCATGTGCATTTCTCTTTCTCAATATGTCTGCCTCAATCTTGAGGGCCTCATAAGAAACGTAAGGGATATTTCTAATCTTAGGGGTCTGGGCCTCTAGCTTCTTCTTAAGTTCAACTTGGATTTTATACAAGTCCCACTCAATCTCAGCACATCGCAAGCAACTTTCATGTGACTTAACTAGTAAGTTCTTAACAAGTTCAGCACACTTGATATTTAGGGATTTATTGTCAAGTTTTAGTTACCTACAACCCTCACTTGAGCTGACTGAGTCCTTAGAAGCATGCAATTCAAGTTCATTATTTCTATTAGATTGCTCTCTAAAGTGAGTGCTCATGGCATCAATTTTAGTAAGAAATTTAGGGCAATTATCACACGATACGCTAGTGTGAGCATGAAGAAAACTATCATCCATAGGAATAGTATCAATAGAACAAGTGCTAGCATTCTTCGACCCAAGACTCTCAATCTTAGAAACCACACTATCATGTATAGTTCTTAAGTTCTCAAGCTCCACAAGCAATGAGTACAATTAGCAGACTCCTAGGAGGAACAAGATCTAAAAGAAGCTAAGTCCCAAGTTAAGGTACCTACTTCCTTCCCTAACACCATACACCTAGCTCTAGCTCTAGCTTGAAATTTCCTTAATTTGCAGGAAGCTTCATTGAGCTGGTCATATGAGGGTACCTTGTTCGAGTCACTATAAAGCTCGGAGTCGCTGATGTCGTTGGTGTCCACCATGAAACACATTCCAGTGAAGTCATTACCGCCTTTGTTCTTCTCTTGCGAATCATCGTCACCCTCGTTGCTCTAGGTCTCCATGTCAAAAAGGTTGATATCATCGAGTGCGGCTAAGAGCCAATGGAAGAGCTTCTTGTTCTTCAAAAAGTTATGGTACTTCTTGTGCACCTGGTCACAAACTGGAGAGTAGAGGCTTCCAGGGTGGAGGGTGTCGTGCCTCGAATTTACAAATTTGGACACTCTGTGTATTCTGCACTAGTCCAGGATCGCGCTAGTGCACACAGACTAAACAGGGTATAATATCACATCATACACAGCGGAATATTAAATAAGTACTACAAACATGTATATAAACGAGTTGTGTGACCTTATGGTCCCTTACAATAATCTGCCACACAGGGTTTACAATAATCAGAGTAATATGGTTCAACAGCGGAATAGTAAATAACATCGTAGCGATCCATCATCATCACAGGCGCCCTGACCGAGGCTTGCTTCCCTAGTTCTTCGGCCCTTCAACGAACTCCTCTTCATAAGCAGGCGTAGTCTCTTCTTCTGGTAAGTTTGTCCGCAAGGGTGAGTACACACTGTACTCAACAAGTCATGCACAAAATGCAGATCTATTTACTACATGCATGGCTTATTACAAAGGAAAGGCTTTACTGGTTATTTTGCTTTTGCATCAATGTTTTAAACTACTATTTATTTAGATTGAAAGCATCAAAATCATATAACCATTATATTTCTCAATTTGTTTTCCACATTGTTTTGGACACACAGTCCCTAATCTACATTCATCTTTTACTTTGGCACACAGCCATCCACCCTATTTTATTTTCAAACACTACCCCTTGACTGTAATCCCCGAGCATTGTCCAGTACCGTGGACTCGGCTATTCGAATAGTTTTACACTCTGCAGAGGTTGTACACTTTACCCACAAGATATAATCAATTCACCACGTCAGCCGTGAATTGCCATACAAGAGTATGCGAATGAGTGATCATAACAAAGCCTTTCAGAAACTTCTATCTCCACCTAGGAACCTCTCCGTGTTGCCTCCACTATCACTTCCCTCATACAAAGCCGAAGTATAGGGACGACGAACACCGTTGGATAGGGTACCAAGCTGTAGCACAGGCACGCTCCCCCGTACAGTTACCCCCGTGTAACTGCCACCCAAAGGTATCCAAGGTAAGACATCAGAATCGTACTAAACTAGGTCTTCCCATTCAGACATGTGGTTGTACGAGAGACTCAGGTCAAAGGCTTGCAAGGTAAGGTCCTTAACTGACCAAGGCAAAACTTTCTTCTCTCAAATTTTGGCACACAGCCCTCACAACACTCAGCCCCCCAATTGCCACACAGGCTCACCTGGCACGAAGCCTCGGTCCACTTGCCCCAGTCTAAATAAATTCCATCCCAAGTTATTTAACGGTGCAACACATGCCCGTAATCATCCTTCATGTAGAACCACACAGGTCTCTACATTCCAGTATCAATACCAACATCATTCCACCTTTTATCAAAATGCATTCACTATTCTTTAGTCAATGTTGCTTTTGTAATCCAAACAGAATTGTTCACGTTATAAGCTTGGCTAAGCAACTATTCACAGTCTAGCCTCCCGTGTTGGCACAATATTATCAACCAACTAATATTACCAAACTTAGGTTATCAAAGAAATCATGGCATATGAATAATAATAACAAGGTGGCATAAACAATTAGGTTGATTAGCTAATTCACCCAAAGTATTTAAATCCATTTTTAGTTGAATTAGCATGTATAGTTTGAAACAAAATACATTTTCAAAATTTAGGAGCAACATAGTCAAAGCACAACATGCCTTCAAAGAGTTGCTGATCTAGGTCCGGAGTTGATTCTGGTTCTGGAAATCCTCCATCGAAACCCTCCGACAAATCAACGTCTACCCAAAACAATTATACACACAATAAATATATTTTATAAACAGCAAATTCATCTCTAAAAATTCAATAAAATTCACCAATAATTAGATCTCGATTTTACAAATTTTTAAAAATTGGAATCACTCAAATCAGAGTTAAAACACAAAAGTTATAATCATTTAAAGTTTGAAAATAAATCAAAAAGAATAAACCGAATTTCTTTATTTATTTTTAGACGAAAAATTCTGGAATTATGACGTCAGCATAGCAAATAATGACGTCAGCACCGAATTGATTTTCTATCGAAATATATATTTTTTAAAAAATTAATTATGACGTCAGCATGACGTCATCTTTTACTGTGAGAGGACTAACAAGTGGGTCCCACTTGATGACGTGGATTAATCCGGTCGCGACACGTGGCACAATCTCGTTGCGACACGTGGCGATGAACTATCAACCGAGAGCTCGATTTAATCTTGACCGTCCGATTCGAAATGAACGGCCACGATCAAGCGTCGGTTCAGCTCGGTTATTCCGGTGTTGACACGTGGCACCATATCAACCACTGGATCAAAATCTAACGGTGGAAAATAAACCGAATAACGATTCAACTGATCCGGTCAAGCATCAAGGTTCGTGCGTTGAGATCAACGGCCAAGATTGCACCGACACTTCGTATCACTACTGCGGTGCTGACACGTGGCGCAATGTTAACCCTCGGATCTAAATCGTGCGGCTAAAAGTGAATCGGCGACGTCGGCCGCAACGGCTTCACCGACGCCTCGTTTCTTGCACGACACGCGTCGGCACAGGACTGGCCCGGTACGTGGCGGAATCCGGTCCATTCATTCAAAAATCAACGGCCAGGATTAAACCCAAATTCCCGTGGCGAGACGGGCGATGCGATTACTCCGGCGCACGACAAGTGGACGCATCCGCACCGCACATCCATGATCGAACGGTCAACACTGGTTCAATCCTATGCTTTTCAATGTAAATCCAACGGCTACAGTTGATCTAATCTACGTGGTGAAATAGAAATCACACGATCCAGATCCAATGGCTAGCAGTTGAAGATGAAGTTCACTGTTGCCATGACTACGTGGCTAAATCCAGACCATCCGATACGAATCCAACGGCTAACATTTTACTCAATTTACGAGCACGTGGGCGATCGGCTGCGAACGCGTGGCACTATCCTAGCCACTCATCTCTAGATCTCGGCTACGGTTAGAAGATGAGACTCACTGTTTCGATGGCGACGTGGGTGAATCGGAGGCGTTGATTGTGGATCTGACGGTTGTAGAAGCTTGGCTCGGCGGTGAGGTCGCAACGGCTTGGTCTCGTCGGAGATGAAGAAGATGACCCACGGGACGGCGTTCCAGTGATGCTCCGGCGAAGTGTGGTAGCTCCACGGGTGCGGCGCGTCACAAGGAGTACTCCAGCGGTCACAGCAGCGGCGGAGGGTCACCGGAGAGGGCGTAAAGCACGACGGAGAGTCTCGGAACTACGGTGAGGTCGTGCGGTGTCTACGACGAATCTCGATAGGCATGAAAGGGCTCAACATGTGCGGAAGGAAGTGCTTTATACCGTGCGCCGGTTAATGAGGCGGCGGAGTAATCACGGCGGCGGTTTCATCACGCGAAGTGCTCGGCAGTAACAGCTGACGGCGGCGCTTCCTTTCCTCGGAGACGAAGCGACGTGGGCTAATCCCGAGCGTACACGCGTGTCGATCCAACGGCTCGGGCAGCGAAACGAAGCAGGTGCTCCTCAGCCGTGCGATGCGAATTGAACGGCTAGCGATCGGCGGCTTTAGGGTTTCGGTGATGCGCCTGATATTAGATAGGGCCTTTCTCGCCCATCGCATTTTCAATTGTTTTTCAATAAAAATAATCCCAGAAATTCATTTGAATTATTTGAGACATTAAAATATTAGAAAAATTCCAAAAAATATTTTAAGACATTTTAAACCCAAATAAAATATTTTCATTTATATTTTATTAAAACTGTACTATTATTAAATTATTTCCCAAAGAAAAGTTAATTCCAGAAATTCAAACAAATCCAAATAAATTCCAGAAATTCTCAAAAATTCAAAATAAATTATAAAATTCAAAATATCCAAATTTTGGGATGTTACAGAGGGCTTTCTCTATCTCTTTATGTTGAGAGGAACATTGTCCTCTGAATCCTCACTTTCACCCTGAACAAACAAGATAGTCAAAAATGCCAAAATTTACGATCCCAATTGTGGTTGAACCATTTTTTGGGACGCACTTGGAAAGAAGTTCTTGTCTGTGTCCCTGTAGCAAACGATACCTTCTTGCCCTGAGTAGTCTCATGAGCATGCTTGGAATGTATGGCTTTGGTAGGCACGAAAGCTTGACTAGTGCTGGTCGGGTCAACACTACTCTTAGCAGTAGTAGAGACTACAACCACTGGAGCACTCCTGGTTTTTATCTTTTTTGACGGGAGGGGCTGAGGTTGAAACCTTAGACAATTCAGTAGGTCTTTTCTGACCATGCATCTACAAATGAAAGCCAATTTTCAATCACAAAAGACAATTAGATTTAAAAAATCACTTTGATACTTACCATGATGTGTTCATTTATGAACTCATCAAATTGCCTGATTAGGTTGGATGGCTGCTTGTCCAAGGCAGCTAGATCGAACTCATTAGTACATATGCACAACATGGATGCAACTCTCGACCAAGCCTGTTGGCAGTTAGCACTGATCAGAGAAATAAATTATTTTATATGTATATAGTCCTATCAAAATTAAAGTGGTCGGTAATAGAAAGTGAAATTACTTACAGGCTCATCTTTGGTTGTACCCTGGTCACCCTCGAGCCTCCAAGTGAACCGGCACCACCTCTTCAAAGGACTAATCATAAACAATCATCTATCCCGTCAGACCTCCGTTCACCATTTTTTCGATTATTTTTACAATGCCCTTCTCATCATCATTGAGGACCAGCGAGACCTTCTCCCTCTTCACCTTGGCCTTGGTCCAACTCAGGGCTGCTTTCCCAGTAAAACGGAGATGGCTACCCCAAAGAATTTTTGAGTAAAACCACTCCTTTCGATAATCACATCAAGTATCCTTCGTCAGGAGAGGAGGAATTGGGAGGTCATTTTATCTTGAAGCTTGAAATAAGTTCTCCCAAAAATGTCATGACTTTTTTTGTGTATTGGTAAAAGAAGCAGAAAATACGAACTGGATGAGGAATCCTCATGAAAGGCTCACAAAAATGCAAGAAAACACTTGGAATGATGATAGAATTGGGAGGAAGATGATGTAACTCGATTTCATAGTGGTCGAGCATATCGGCAAGAAACTCACTATTTGGGAAGTGGAACCCTAATCTCACCAGAGTAGCAAACAACATGAGGGGCCCTTCCTGGGACACCGGCTTTGTGTCATCTCACAAGGATCCCACCGCAGCATTGCACGAGGAGGGATAAAACCCTAGTCTTCTAGTTTCTTGATCCTTCCCTCAGTCAAAATGGACTTATCCATGGCCATCAAGTTCGGGAAGAAGATGATGAAGACTAGAAAAGGTGAAAGAGCTTAAGGAAATTTTGTCCTTGAAAGCAGTAAGGGCGTAAGAAATCTGAACGGATTTGCCTCCTCTTTTATAAGCCTAGTGATTAACAATTTAGAACACCGCTTCGGTTTCCAAGAAAAAGTAAACTATCTTTCAATAAATGGCAAATAACACAGGGCCTAATTTCTTCAAACTCCCTTTTAGACCTTAAGACTTTTCACCTCCTTTCCTTAACCATACTCTCTGTCATATCCAATGGGAGAAGATAAAAAAGATAGAAGGTGAGAAGCCTTAAGAACTAAGAGAAGGCTTGAAATCAAAAGATTCTCTATATTTTTTCATATCTTCCGCAAACAATTGAAGTGATCAAATTCTTAAAACTCCTTCAGATATTTCAAGTTCTCACCATCTCCTCTTAAATCATGCGCTCATCATATCTGATGAAGGAGGAATAGAAAAAGATGATGAGGAGCTAAAAAACTAAAGAGTTTTGAAAGCGTACATAACCACTATCGGTGTTTCGTAAAACCGACGAGTAAATTTGTAAGTAGTAGGGGGTCGCACGTCCCCTCTCCTCGAGTGGTTGGACTAAGAAGAATCCCGGATGTATACTGGTTCGGGCGGAATATCCCTACTACCAGTTGGCGGCGGCGGATTATATTTCTTTGTGCACAAAAGGTCATCGGAGATTACAGACGAAGGTTGAGGACATGCCCTCAGCACTCGTTCGGAATTAGGAGGTTGGGAAGGCTTGATGTGTCTTTAAACTAGAGATTGACCATATGTGCAGTATGCTTCGTGCGGGCAGGTCTTCTAAGGGCCTGCCCTCCTTTATATAGGCGGAGGCGCAGTTACAGGATTTTGGAAAGCAGAGAGATATCTGCGTGCGGGTGCTCCGGTCTTTGGTCTTTGACGATTGACAGTTTTCTGTTCACCCCACGCCGGGTTGGTAGTCCCAACAGACGGCGCCTCTTTGGGAAGGTGCGCGCCTGCCCTATGTGCTTTGTCGGATGTTGGCGTTCTGAGGGGCGAGTGCTTTTCTTTGAAGCCGCCCTCCGGTTGCCTCAGGAAGGTACCACCCGTCCGACATGTTGGTTGTGTCCATAAGACAGGCGACCGGCGCGGCGTAGACCGTCGATGCGGTGGAGGTTGCTGAGCTAGAGCTTCTTTGGGGCCCTAGCCACAACCCGGTCGAGAATCTCTGAGGCGTCGGTCCGGGTTCAGAGCGGCACCGCAGGGCACTCGACGCAGCCCCGTCGCCGTCGGAGTCGATGGTGGCGTCAGATCGTGGTCTCGATCGTGGTCCCGGGGTACCGACCGAGGTAATGTTGGAGGAACCGAGGGCAGGAACCCTTTGCGGTAAGTGGGGCTCTTTTTGGTACTCGTGTCAGTGTTAATCTGGGCTTCCAACCCGGATTAGGGAGGTAAGGTCTTAAAATAGATGTATACTTTGCTGTGGGGTACCCCTGGTATGAGTATTCGTCAGTAGCCCCCGGGGCCGTCCTGAAACGCGGGTGTTCCGGGATGGACCTTTCGTCTTCGGCTGGACCCGACCCGCTTGGTTGGTCGGTTTTGACTGGGTGTAGCCCCCGAGCTCTCAAGTAGCTCTGAAGTGGTCGCGTGATCGATGAGGAATCGACCGAGCAAAGTGGGTGTATTTGATTGAGCTGGCGTTCGGTAGGTCGCGCCTGGCGCTTGCCGTGGGTGTAACCCGAACCCCGAGCGGGTCGGAGAGCTGGTCGGGGGGTTACATGGGTCGGATGAGTCCGGTCGACTTGATCAGAGGGCCCTGGCCCGATACTTCGCCGTTTGATATCGATACTTGGACGCCTTGCGTAAGGTTTAAGTCTCTAGGAGCTTGTTTTACGTCATAGCTAGACGCGACGCGGTCGGCAGGGAGGTCTGGATGCCTTCGCGAGAGGTTCCGGTTCCTGGGTGTTCGTTTTACGTCGTAGCTAGACGCGTTAGTTGAGCTGGTTTAGCACCGCAGCTAGGCAAGTTAGTCAGGCTGGTTTATCACCGCAGCTAGGTAAGGGGCATCCATCCCGAGTCCTCGTCGGGCGAGGCGACTGCGGAGAGAGAGGGCATTATCGGTCCCGTGCACGCCCGTCGCGGTGTGGGACCTGGAGGGGGTGAGCAGACGCGTGTTTGCCATACATCGGGCGAACACCGTGCTCGTGGAGCTACAGACGGGTTATCCAAGTTTCAGGACGGCCCCGCTGGGGGCGACCCATAAAAAACCTTTCTTTACTCAATCTGTCTCGGACCCGAGCCGTTCAGTAACTTCGAGCATGGGTCGCTGCCCTTCGTGAGGGCTCCGCGGGAGAGTTTGAAGTATGGTCTCGGATACGAGCTAAGGCGATTGGGTTGTCCGCCAACCCAACTAATGACCCACCGAGGGTTCGCCTTGAACTTGCCCCTCGCTCGTTTGCCTGCTGGGGTCGGCTGGGGATCCATTTGGTGGATCTTTGCCTTTGGGACCCGCGGCCAGGTCTTAATCGTGAGGCATTCAAGCCTTCTCGCCACCTTGAGGCTGCTAGGGCCTGGTGGGCTTTTTCTCCTTGCTTTGGGCCGGTTCGAGCCGACCCAGAGGCGGAGATCAAGAGGGTGCGGGACGTTTCGCCCGGAGCGATACCCCGACATCTCTACAAGTATTTAGTGCGCGTGCGGGAATTGAATGCTAATTGGAATGATTGGGGGCGATACGTCTTACCAGCGTTCTGACGTGGCATTTATGATGGGACGCGCGATGCTTCGACCGGAACGACGTCCGCTTGACCGGCGAACGACCAGTCGACGCTTGTGCTGCTGGCACGTGCTCTGGCGGGGTACCTGCAAGCTCGGGGTGGCAAGCGGTAGGGAGAACCGAATAGTCAGTCGGATCAACTGACCCGAAAAGGTGTGCAATTTTGCAGCCCTTGAGCGGTGCGTGGGGACCGAGCTCTCCTCCGTATGCTGGGGATGGCGCCTCGGGCGGGGAGGTCGAGTTGATGGGCCCTCTGCCACCTCGGTGCCCCTGTGGCTCGTCCAGGCCTTCCTTCGCGGTTGGCCTGTCCTGAGGCCGAAAATCGAAGAGTCGCGCTGCGTCTCCCTGACTGAAGCAGCATCCTTTCGTCCCAACCGTCGTGTCGCATTTTAATGCTAAGTGGGGGACGTGGACAGGGCGTGTCCCGTCGTGCGGGACGTAAAGTTAATGCGTGCGGTGCACAGCCAAGGGTGACTCCCTCTTCGAGCGCTCCGCTCCGTCCCTATAAATATGGCGTGGGGCGACGAGTGACCCTTCGCAGTCTTTTCCTTCTTCTTCTTGCTCTCCCCTTGTTCTGTAACAAGAAAAAAGTAGAAGGGGTCAGGAAAGCGCGGACGCTGATGGCGAGCGGGGACGACGATCGTAGGGCTGGCAAGCGGGAGGCTGCGGCGGACCCTCTGGGGTTGGACCCCAAGAGGTCCCGCACTGTCGCTCGATTGTCCTTGCGTCCGAGAAGGGGAGGGCTCGTATTGCCCTCGTCGATCTTCCGCATCCGGAACCCCCTTCCGGGGTAAATTTCTTTGCTCGAGTTGGTGATGGCTTTAACTTTTTGCTGCCGCTGGTGTTTGAACTGCTTGGTTGTTTTTTCAACAGGGCCACCGGCTCGGGCTCCCGTGAGCCGCCTGCTACGCCTGCGCCGGTCGTCTCAGCGGGAGAGGTGGACGCTGCTATTTCCAGGATGAGAGCGCGGGCGGCTAGCATGACGGCTGCGCTGACGCGGCTGGATGCCTCCCTATCGGCTCAGGTCGCAACGGTCGCCGTCCAGGAGGCGGAAGTGCTTGCTCAGCAAGCCCAGGCCCGGGCCGCCGAGGTGGAACTAGCGAGAGTGCGCGAGGAAGTGGCGGCAGAGAGGGCTCGGGCTGCCGCCTTGGAGAAGGAGCTTGCCGCGACGCGCGAGGAAGCGTCATCGCAGCGGGCGCGGGTCGAGGCCGTCATGGAGGACCTTGGCTCGATGTACGCGGACCGCCTGGGGGGATTGCGATGGCCGGTCAGTGTGCCTGGGTTAGTCATGCAGGTGGGCAGACCCCAAGCAGCGCATGTCGATCAGGGTGCGACCGTCACACTGCGCTTTGTGCTTTGAGGGTTTGTTTTAGGCACAAAGATAGGAAAAGTCTTTAGGGATAAAATCTCCTTAGCTTTTCGATGTTCCATGCGTTGGATACAATGTTGCCATCGGCGTCTTTGAGCCGGAAGGTGCCAGGTCGGAGGACCTCTGCGATGGTGAAGGGTCCTTCCCACGGAGGGGATAGCTTGTGCTGCCGGCGTTGGGTGAACTGTCGTGAGGACCATATCGCCGACGCCGATTTGAGCGGCCGTCAAGTGAACGGCGATCATGGTAGCGCTGGCGTCCTATTGTGCGACGAGCCCCCGCGCCTCGTCGAAGGCTTGCAGCCTCGGGGCACCGTACTCCAAGTCGGTAAAATGGCTTTGGCGCCGAACACCAGGAAGAAGGGCGTAAACCCGGTCGATCTGTTCGGAATGGTCCGTAGGCTCTAAAGGACGGAGGGCAATTCCGCTGCCCATCGCCCCGTGAATTTCCTCAGTCGACTGAAGATTCGCGGTTTGAGCCCTTGGAGGATCATGCCGTTGGCGCGCTCGACCTGGCCGTTAGTCCGCGGATGGGCTACAGCCGCCCAGTCGACGCGGATATTGAAGTCGTCGCAGAACTCGAGGAACTCCTTCCCCGTGAACTGCGTCCCATTATCAATGATGATAGAGTTTGGTACCCCGAACCGATAAATGATGTCGCGGAAGAAGTTGGCCGCCTGCACCGAGGTGATGGTGGCGAGCGGCTTTGCTTCTATCCACTTGGTGAACTTGTCCACCACGACAAGTAGGTGAGTCAAGCCCCCGGGCGCCTTCTTGAAGGGCTTGACTAGGTCGAGTCCCCAAACGGCGATCGGCCAGGTGATGGGGATCGTCTGCAGGGCTTGCGCGGGGAGATGCGTCTGCCGAGCAAAGAATTGGCACCCCTTGCAGGTGTGAACGATTTGTTCAGCATCGACCATCGCGGTCGGCCAGTAGAAACCTTGGCGGAAGGCCTTGCCTATGAGGGATCGTGGCGCGGCGTGGTGTCCGCAGATTCCGGCGTGAATGTCGAGCAGCAGCTGCTTCCCTTGATCCGCCAGAATGCACTTCTGGAGGACCCCCGAGGGGCTCTTCTTGTAGAGGTCCTTGCCGACCAGGATGAAGAATTTTGCCCACCGAGCGAGGCGCCGGGCCTCGGTGGTGTCGGCGGGGAGTGACCCATCAGTCAGTCGGTCGATGTAAGGCTCCCTCCAATCGGAGCCGGTCATCAGCACGCCGTGTCCTGACCCTGAGGGCTCCAGACCCGAATGTTCGGCCGTCGGAGCGGGTACACCCGGTGGGTGGGTCGGCTGCTCGGAAGGGGAGTCCAGTCGGACGGAGGGCTTATAGAGGTCGGAGACGAAGATCCCCGGTGGGATCGGTCCCTGGCCGGAGGCTAGATTAGCCAGGTGGTCACCTCTCCGTTGTGGCGTCGGTAGCTATGGTGGAGTTCAAAGCCCTTGAATCTTTCCTCCAGCTTGCGTACCTCCCGATAGTAGGCTGCCATGCAGGCGTCGCGAGGCTCGAAAGCCTTCATGACCTGGTCGACAACCAGCTTGGAGTCACTGTGTACGTAGAGTCGACGCGCACCGAGGTCGACAGCGATCCGGAGACCGTTGACGAGAGCTTCGTACTCGGCGACGTTGTTGGTGGCGTCGAAATGTAGTCGGACGGCATACTGGAGTTTATTCCTGAGCGTGGAAACGAGAATGACTCCGGCGCCTGCTCCGTTCTTGGTATAGGACCCGTCGAAGTACATTGTCCAGTATTCGGGGTCTTCAAGCGCCGGCGGCGCCTGGGCTTCGGTCCACTCGGCGATGAAGTCGGCCAAAACTTGTGACTTGATCGCCGTCCGAGGAACGTACGATATGTCATGGCCGTTGAGCACAAGAGCCCACTTGGCTATCCTTCCAGAAGCGTCGCAATTGCGGATGATTTCGCCAAGCGGCATGGAGGTCACCACAAGGACCGAGTGCCGGTCGAAGTAGTGGAGCAACTTCCTCTTCGCGATAAGGACCGCGTAGAGCAATTTCTGCACCTGTGGATACCGAGTCTTGGACTCGGAGAGTACTTCGCTGATGAAGTACACCGGCCGCTGCATCTTGAGTATGCGGCCTTCTTCGGCTCGCTCCACTACAAGCGCCGTGCTGACGACCTGGGTCGTGGCGGCGATGTAGAGGAGGAGCGATTCTTCGATCGGGCGACCAAAGACCGGGCGTGGTCGAACGCCTTGATCGGTGAGTGCTTCTGTGCTTCTGCGTCGGTGAAGTGATCGGACTTCTTAAGCAGTTTATAGAGCGGCATTCCGCGCTCGCCGAGGCGAGAGACGAAACGGCTCAATGCTGCTAGGCATCCTGTTAGCTTTTGGACTCCTTTCAGGTTGCTGATCGGGCCCATCTTCATGATCGCGGAGATCTTCTCCCGGTTGGCTTCGATGCCACGCTCGGAGACGATGAAACCGAGCAGTTTTCCTTTGGGGACCCTGAAAACTCACTTCTCGGGGTTGAGTCTGATGCGGAACCGGCGGAGGTTCGCAAAAGTCTCTTCTAAGTCGGCGACGAGATCGTCCACCTTCTTAGTCTTGACGACGATGTCGTCCATGTACGCCTCGAGGTTACGTCCAATCTGGTCTTCGAAACACGTTTGCATGCATCGCTGGTATGTAGCACCCATATTTTTCAGACCGAACGGCATCGTTACGTAACAAAACGAGCCGAACGGAGTGATGAATGAAGTCGCGAGCTGATCGGACTCCTTCATCACTATCTGGTGGTATCCTGAGTAGGCGTCCAAGAAGGACAGGGATTCGCACCCTGCGGTGGAATCGACAACTTGGTCGATGCGGGGCAACGGAAAAGGGTCCTTAGGACATGCCTTGTTGAGGCTCGTGTAATCAACACACATTCTCCATTGCCCAGACTTCTTCTTTACAAGCACAGGGTTGGCCAGCCATTCGGGGTGGCGGACCTCTTTTATGAACCCTGCGGCCAAAAGCTTGGCGATTTGCTCTCCAATGATCTTGCGCTTCTCTTCGTCGAAGCGGGCATAGCCGAACGACCAGACCTCGAGCGGCCGGATGTTCAAGGAGTGCTCGGCGACTTCCCGCGGGATGCCCGGCATGTCAGAGGGTTTCCAAGCAAAGACATCCCGATTGAAGCGGAGGAAGTCGACGAGCGCGCCTTCCCATTTGGCGAGGAGCGTGGCTCCAACGTGCACGGTCTTGGTCGGATCTTCGGGATCGACCGCAACCTCCTTCGTGTCCTCGGCGGACTTCAAGGATCCGGTCCCCGACTTGCTGGAGTCGAGGCGGACTCCGAGGTTTCCCTCCGGAGGCTCTCGAGTTCGGCGGACGCGACGATCGCCGACGCCAACTCGCAACTGCTTTGCTCGTAGTTGTAAGCGAGCTGAAAAGATGCGGCCACGGTGATGACTCCCCGCGGCCCCAGCATCTTTAGCTTGAGGTAGGTGTAGTTGGGGACCACCATGAACTTGGCGTAGCATGGCCTTCCCATGATTGCGTGATAGGAGCCAGAAAACCCTACGACCTCGAAGGTGAGGGTCTCAGTGCGGAAGTTGGCCTGGTTCCCAAAGGTTATGGGCAGATCGATCTGCCTAAGCGGATGGGCCTGCAGACTAGGGACGATGCCGTGGAAAGGTGCCTTGCTCGGTCGGAGACGCGAGCGCGGGATTCCCATGGCGTCGAAAGTCTCAACATACAGGATGTTGAGGCTGCTGCCGCCATCCATGAGCACCTTGGAGAGGCGCTTCGTCCCCACGACTGGGGCTACGACCAGGGGATATCTCCCCGGATGCGGGACGTGATCGGGGTGGTCGGTCCGATCAAAGGTGATCGGCGACTCCGACCACCGAAGGTATTTGGGCACGGCGGGGGCCGCCATGTGAACCTCTCGGAAGGCGAGCTTTTGCTGTCGTTTGTCGGCGTAGCTCGTTGACCCACCAAAGATCATGAGGCAACCATCGGGCTCCGGGAACTCGTCGGTCGCCTCTTCGGGCTCAGCGTCCGGTGTTGGGACATGCTTTTTCCCTTTGCCCCGTGTGGGGGACCCGGAGATGAAGCGCTTCAGGGTTTTGCACTCCCTGTACTTGTTCTTGACGGGGTACCCGTGATGCGGACACGGGCTATCCATCAGCTTTTCGAAGTGGTCGGGTCTGTGGCGTCTTCACGTAAGCGGAGGCGGTCAGCCGCAACCACGTGGCCCCTTCGGCCTGCTTTCTTCCGTTTCTTCTTTTCAGAGCGGTCAGGGGTAACACCGGCGTTGGGGGCGGCCTCTGTCCAACGGATCCAGAGCACAAGGTGATCTAGAGCACTTCTGTAGGTCCACGAGTACAGGATTGAAAGATCTGCTCGTCCTCTTTCAAACGGATACGAAATCACCTTCAAATTCCTTCCGAGTCAGCGGGAAAGCGCAAAACAATGGAGACTACTTTTCTGTCCGAAGTCGGTTTGGGCTACGGACTTCTAATCCGAGTTGTATTAGTTAGGCCCATGTTAAGGCTCAGTGCTGCATGCCCTTGGACTATAAATAGCCACCGCCACCATAATTAGGGTTTGGGTTTTGTTTGATTAAGGTTAGCCATTGCTATCGCTTGTACTGCGTGTCGACTAGACCGCGAATCTACTTGTCATCGGAACCCCAATTTCGAAAGTGTTCTTGCTTGGAACCAATCTACATTCATATTCGCAATTGAGTTGCTTGTTATCTCTTGTTCTTCTTTGGTTCTTGATTGCTTGCGGGAACAAAGACCTTCGTGGTCGGGTTGGTCGCGCTCCGCGAGATCAATAACCTTCGAGGAGGGTGGTGTACCGCCGCTAAGGCGCAACATCGGTTTGTTGTAGTCGGGCCGCCAACTTCGTCCTCCACCAAATCGGCGCTACCTATTCTCATCGAAGATCGGGACGCCCAAATCCATATCAAGTGGTATCGAGCTCAAGGTTGCTCGGTGAGATCTCCTATCAATTTGCGTTTTTACCTAGAGTCGAAAATTTGACCCACCAAAAAAAAAAATTTGTTCCTCTGTCCAAGATTTTTTTTGTGCCTTGCTTTTACTGCGTAATTCTCCTCTTGTTGAATTCACGGTTGCTTCGTCGAGTTGGGTTGCTGGTCTTAGTTTCTGCCCTTAGAGTTTCGAGTTCGAATCACGTGTTGATCACAGTTGCGTTCGTAATTTTTGAGTCGGAGTCCTTAGTAGATATCAGATCCAAAAAAAAGGAGAAACAAGAGTATCTTCAGAAGAGGGTTCGCCCATCGCGTGCAGTGCTCGCCCGAGTGCTCGCCTATCGTGTGTTGTGCTCGCCCGAGTGCTCGCCTGTCGCGTGTCGTGCTCGCCCGAGTGTTCGCCTGTCGCGTGTCGTGCTCGCCCGAGTGGTCGCCCAAAGTGCAGTGCTCGCCCGAGTGCTCACCCATCGTGTGCAGTGGTCGCCGAGTGCTCGCCCATCGTGTGCAGTGGTCGCCGAGTGCTCGCCCATCACGTGCGGTTTCGCCTTGAGAGTGCTCGCCATCGCTTGCAAGCTTCACCCGAGTGCTCGCCCATCGCTTGCTTCGGTGCTCACCGAGTACTCGCCCATCGCGTCTTGATGGTCGCCCAAAGTGCGATGCTTTCGCCCGAGTGCTCGCCGAGCTGCGTGAGCTGGTCGCCAAGTGTTCGCCGATGCACAACGAGAGAAGAAAAAAGGCAAGTGCAATTTTCAAAAGCCGCACTAGATCAATTGCAAACCAAAGTTCAGAGAGAGAGAGTGGTGGTAAGTGTTGTTTGGGGTCCTTGTGAGTTTGTTTGTCGGTTTGGGGCTCCTACAAAAAAAAATCAAAAAAAAAAAAAAAAAGAAAAGGAGGAGCCCTAATTGTTTGCTTTGTGTTGAGAACGTTTACGTGGCATCGTTGGTGATTAGGCTCGCGTCTCTAGTGTGGTTGAGGCTAGGACCAGCACCATCTTGTCGTGGAGCGTTTATTCAACTTGTTGTGACTATTGTGGTGCGAGCTATCTTTTGCTACAATTGCCGACCACCTATAGCTCCACGAAAAACTACAACTTACTGGGCTCTTGCGTTTGGCACTGTACACCACCTCTCCAGAGATTTTGACTTGCGATGCGCCGACACCTCCTGCTAAGGCTTGGTAAGAGCTGGTAAGAACTTGGTGATACAAGTTGAGAGTTGAGAGACGCGCCCTTTTCCTGCGATTGTTTGTTCTTTTGTCTTCTAACCATGTCGAGAACAATGAGCAATGATGGGCTGACATTCCCTACGACGGGGAATCATTCAACATTTCGAGCGCCAAGTTGCTGCATCAGAGGGCCTCGATGGTGATGTGCAGGTGGTAAATGAGCGGTGGGACAGTGGAGAAGGCTCAGATTGACACCAACGCCAGGTGACAAATTTGGAGGTTTGTTGGCACCATCAATACCAACAGCGGAGGTTTTGCGGCGCCTTGAGAACATGGGCGAGTACCTCCCTGTGGCACGCGGTAATGGTGTGTTGGGCAGCGAGGTGGATGAGAACGTCGGCGACTACGCTGCTGACTCGGAGCTTGAGGAAGACCCAAAGATGGCGTCAACTTCACCGCAATCGGCATGGTATGGGTCCTTTGCGCCCGGCATGAGGCGTGACTATGATGATTCGCTTGGTAAGGTTAAGTTTACCATACCTCCTTTTGATGGTAAATATGATCCGATGCATACCTCACATGGGAATTAGTCATGTCGAACAAAAGTTTGCATGTCATGAGTATCCCGAAAACAAAAGAGTTAGAGTTGCCACTAGTGAGTTCACCGATTTTGCTTACATTTGGTGGAGTGAGTTTCGACGTAAGAATCGATGCCGCACAAAAGCTGGGTTGATTTGAAAAGAATCATGCGAGCTAGATTTGTTCCTCTTATTACCAGCGTGATTTGTTGAATAAGCTTCAGCTTGCTTAGGCGGGATAGCAAGAGTGTAGAGGAATACTATCGGGGAATTACAAATGGGTATGTTATTTTTGTGGTATAGAGGAATCGAGGAGGCTGCTATGGCTAGATTTATGGGAGGGCTGAAGCAGTGAAATTTATGATATTCTTAGTTACAAGGAATATAATTCAATCACTCGCTTGTTTCATCTTGCTTGCCATCTTTGAAAGAGAAGTGCAGGACGACATAAGTGGCCTAGCACGAGAACTAATGTTCTGCGGTCGTGCTAACACTTGGTCAATACGAGCCCCATCTACAACAATAAGACAACCGATCGCACCGTCCTCCAACAACAACAAGAACCGACCTCCATCTCGCCGCGGCCGAGTGCCAAGGCTTTGAGGTAACGAACTGCGCACGATTCGCCAGGCTCTGCCTTGCTGCCATTTGGGAGAACGAGGGATGTGCAATGCCATCAATGCAAGGATTATGGTCACATGAGGAGTCAATGTCCGAGCAAGCGTGTCTTGATTGTGCGAGACAATGGTGAGTATTCTTACGCTAGTGATTTGGATGAAGAAACATATGCTATGCTTGTACCGACAATGCAGGAGCGGAGATGATCAAGACCAGAAGATCACATTGAAGCCGACCATCTTGACCATTATGAGAGCCTCATTATGCAGCGGCATTGAGTGTCCAGATTGGAAAGACCGACCAAAATCAGCGACACAACCTGTTCCAAACCAAGTGTGTTGTCAAGGAGCGATCATGTCGTGTGATCATTGACGGAGGAAGTTGCAACAACCTTGCAAGTTTTGACATGGTGGAGAAGCTTTCCTTGGAGACAAGACCGCACCCTCGGCCCTACTATATTCAATGGTTCAACAACATTGGTAAGGTTAAGGTTACATGCTTGGTGAGATTACAGTTTGCTATTGGTTCCTACCATGATTTTTTTGAATGTGATGTCGTGCCCATGCAAGCATGTTCTATATTGTTAGGTAGACCATGGCAATATGATAAAAGTTACATGCATGATGGTAGAACCAACCAAAGATTCTTTTGTGCATAAGGGAAGGAAGATTGTATTGCATCCTATGACCCCGATTCCATTCTTAAGGAGGACATTGCTAGAGCTAGTAAGCAAAAGATTGATGAAAATACTAAAAAAAAAACTTCTAGTTACGCTTGTGATAACAAAAATGAGATTAAGTTGAAAGGTGCATGTTTTCATTTGCCAAATCGATGTGAAGGAACTACTTGAGGATGAATCTGTTTGCTATGCCTTAGTTTGCAAGGATGCATTGTTCTCACTTGAGAAGATACTTCTTGCTTTTGCCTCTCTTTGCCGGACTAACCTTTTGCAGGAGTATGTTGATGTTTTTCCCAAGGACATTCCTCGGTTTGCCACCAATTCGAGGAATTGAGCATCGATTGACCTCATTCTGGAGCATCGTTGCCCAATCGAGCGCCATATAGGACTAATCCGGAAGAAACTAAGGAGATACAACGCCAAGTGCAAGAACTGCTTGACAAAGGGTACGTGCGTGAATCTCTTAGTCCTTGTGCTGTTCCAGTTCTTTTAGTTCCTAAGAAGGATGGATCATGGCGCATGTGTGTGGATTGTAGAGCAATCAATAACATTACAATTAGATATCGTCATCCTATTCCTAGGTTAGATGATATGCTTGATGAATTAAGTGGCTCTACTGTGTTCTCTAAGGTTGATTTGCGTAGTGGTTACCACCAAATCCGCATGAAATTAGGAGATGAATGGAAAACAGCTTTCAAAACTAAGTTCGGTCTATATGAGTGGTTAGTGATGCCTTTTGGATTAACTAACGCACCTAGCACTTTCATGAGACTAATGAATGAAGTTTTGCGTGCTTTCATTGGTAAATTTGTGGTGGTATATTTTGATGATATCTTGATCTATAGCAAATCATTAGATGAACATCTTGCTCACTTGCGTGCTGTTTTTAATGCTTTACGAGATGCACGTCTGTTTGGTAACCTTGAGAAGTGCACATTTTGCACCGATCGAGTTGCTTTTCTTGGCTATGTTGTTACTCCACAGGGAATTGAAGTTGATCAAGCCAAGGTTGAGGCAATTCAGAGTTGGCCGACTCCTAAAACGGTCACACAGGTGCGGAGTTTCCTTGGCCTTGCAGGGTTCTATCGTCGCTTCGTGAAAGATTTCAGTACAATTGCCGCCTTTGTTGAATGAGTTGTGCAAGAAAGGCGTGGCTTTCCATTGGGGCAAGTCACATGAAGATGCCTTTGATTTGTTGAAAGAGAAGTTGACTCATGCACCACTGCTCCAACTTCCAGACTTTGGTAAGACTTTTGAACTTGAGTGTGATGCTAGTGGTATTGGGATTGGAGGCGTGCTGATCCAGGAAGGTAAGCCCGTTGCTTATTTCAGTGAGAAATTATCTGGGCCTCGTTTGAACTACTCAACTTATGATAAGGAATTGTATGCACTAGTTCGAACATTAGAGACTTGGCAACATTATTTGTGGCCCAAAGAGTTTGTTATCCACTCGGATCATGAATCTTTGAAGCACATTCGTAGCCAAAATAAGTTGAACCGTAGGCATGCCGCATGGGTAGAATTCATTGAGTCTTTTCCTTATGTTATCAAACACAAGAAGGGAAAGGATAATATTATTGCTGATGCTTTATCTCGACGATATACCATGCTTTCACAACTAGACTCTAAAATCTTTGGCTTGGAAACGATTAAAGAGCAATATGCGCTTGATTCGATTTTAAAGATGTTTTGCTAAATTGTAAGGAAGGAAGAGCTTGGAATAAGTTCATTGTTAATTATGGGTTTGTGTTTCGTTCTAACAAGCTATGCATTCCATTTGGATCTGTTCGCTTGTTGTTGCTTCAGAGGCGCATGGAGGAGGACTTATGGGACACTTTGGTGTGAAGAAGAAGAGAAGATGTGTTGGCCAACCATTTTATTGGCCAAAGATGAGACTTCGATGTGGAGCGCTATGTCTCTCGCTGCTCTACTTGCAATAAAGCTTAGTCACGATCGAACCCACATGGTTTATATATGCCTCTTCCTGTTCCTAGTGTTCCATGGGAAGATATTTCAATGGACTTTGTTTTAGGCCTACCTAGGACAAAGAGGGGAGGATAGCATCTTTGTTGTCGTGGATCGGTTTTCTAAGATGGCACATTTTATACCTTGTCATAAGAGCGATGATGCTACAAACATTGCTGATTTGTTTTTCAGGGAGATAATTCGCCTACATGGAGTGCCTTCCACAATTGTGTCAGACCGAGATGCTAAATTTTTGAGTCATTTTTGGCGGACGCTTTGGAAGAAGCTGGGTACCAAGCTCTTGTTTTCTACTACATGTCATCCTCAAACCGATGGCGGATCAAGTAAATCAATGTAGCGTTGTCTACAATGTTGAGAGCCATTTTGAAGAAAAATTTGAAGATGTGGGAAGAATGCCTACCTCATGTGGAGTTTGCCTACAACCGTTCATTGCATTCTACTACCAAGATGACTCCTTTCCATGTGGTATATGGTTTCAATCCTCGTGCACCCATTGATATTTTACCTTTACCATGTTCTGAACGAGTAAATTTAGATGCCGCTCAACGTCGGTGAATTTGTGCTGAAATTGCATGAGACTACTAAAGATAATATTGAGCGCATGAATGCTAAATATAGAGTTGCCGTAATCGGGGTAGGAAGGAATTAACTTTTGAACACGGAGATCTTGTTTGGTTGCACTTGAGAAAGGATAGGTTTCCGATTTGCGAAAATCTAAATTGATGCCTAGAGCGATGGCCCTTTTAAAGTTCTTGCTAAGATAAATGATAATGCATACAAGCTTGATTTGCTCGCAGACTACGGCGTGAGCAATTCTTTTTCAATATTGCTGATTTGAAGCCGTACATGGGTGATGAAGATGAGCTTGAGTCGAGGATGACTCCATTTCAAGAGGGGAGGATGATGAGGACATCTCCATAACGGATACAACCAGCGCTAACTCTTTTCACCGAATGTACAAGGACCCACTACTACGTAATAGGTCATCATCGTTCGTCCACGCCATTATCGCGGGTTATGGGCGCCGCAGATCATTGGTCGGCAAAGGATACTCGGGGTTATCGCTTTACCGAGGAACCGCAAAGTGATAATAGATATCACCGGGCTCATTATACAACCGCAAGGATATTAGACTATCTCGCCGGTTTACACTAGCATCCGCAAGGATACTCAACTATCTCTGCGGTTCAACCTAGAATCCAAGCGTTGATATATGTATATCTCGCCGCTTATACTGCATTTAACCGGCGGTGATTCGTGTATATCCTCACGGTTGCCTAAACAACCGGCAAGGACAACCGAATTCGAAAAAATTTGTAGATGTACTTCATAGATTACTCTACCTATGTATAAAATTGTGTGTTCAAATTCAATACATATGAGGACTTACAAAAACTCTTTTTGTAAGTCCTCATATGTATTGAATTTGAACTCCCATTTTATACATAGGTAGAGTAATCTATGAAGTACATCTACAAATTTTTTCGTAGTTTTCGTGACTTTTATTAGTTGGTGTGCACGATGTGTACACGGAAGGCCTGTAGCACATGATATGTTGCCTTCAAATATATAGTATATGAAGCGTCGTTAGATCATAATTAAAATATATTAAAGCATCACAATATTTAGTTTTTACAATTAATAGTCTGCTCACAAATGTAGTGTGAGTACATCTCGCTCACTTTAGATCGAAGCTTCCGTCAGGAACTCGCCTTTGGATCGATGACATGTTAGTCAATGAATCCAAATGATATGCTCTTGAATTGCTAAAATTTCTTTCGACAAGAATCGATTGGTTCTCACTTGGAGCGCTGTTATTGAAGAAAAGAGAAATTTAATTAATGATGATAGATGTTAAATGAAAGAAAAGTAGGCATGAATGTGTAATTATATACCATGTCTTCGTTATAGCCGGCATCTTCGTGACAATTGCATGTAAATTTGTACATACGTAGTATGCGATAAACTATTTCCCGTCCCTGCCTCATGCATGGAAAGTCTGTTATTACTTTGAAAGTTGTCAGAGGGAAGATGCGACCACCTTTCTTGCAATACCCGTGAATGCGCTGTGAATGATTTTAAATAGTAATTAACCTTAAATACAATAGAATAAAATATTACTAGAGCAATAACGCAACGATCGAAGTTTAACTGCTCATCATCTTCCAAAAATTATGTTCATACTCACGAAGTTCTTTTCTCAACGAGTCCAAGACATAAACCCCGCTAGCTTCTAACTCGATGACGAGGAGGACCCAAAGGATAACTAGACATATATGTTAACACAGCCTATTAGTCCCACAATCGTGTCACGCAAAAATAGTAAAACAATATTAGAAGTAGGGTAATACGACTTGAAAGTTATAGGGTACAAGTACGAAGGTTTTTTCTCGCCTTGAAGAAAGTCCTAAATAAATAGTCTTCAACAAACTTTGGGTCATCACGACGAAGTTTCGTTAACAAGCCCCGGATCGAGAAATCCTAAAGCTTCATCCTTATTTTTGCACATAACTGATTCCATTCTACATATGTAAAAAGAAGTTAGACATACAGCTTGAACGGTACAAGAATATACAATAATATAATTAGAGACTTACAAAGTCCACAGGCCCGACCAAAGGACGCGCCCGAGCATCCGCTGGTACAACATATACAATTCGCAGAACTCTAACGAACATGCCATCCCCATTGTGAAAATCCGATCTTTGTATTTCATCGATCGCCCACATACCCTCTTGGCACCGCTGCATGTAATAATCGGATGGGCCGCAATTTTGTTGTTAGGTTCTCTAAATCTTTTGGGGAGCCATCTGCTGCCCTTAATGTACTTCCGGCTTAGACCTAGGTCGTAATTACGACGTTGTTCAAGAAGATCTTTTTGAGCTTGCGACATCGACGCCAAAGACTAGCCATCTTCAAGTTTTGCTTTCGATATGCGCCGTAGTCCCACATTTCGAAGGTTCTGGCCCGCCTGCCTCTTTGGCTTTTGCCATACTCAAGAAAAACTCCTGCAAGATTAGCATCGACTTTAGTCTTCTCGGGTGATGGCACCTTTTGAAGTGAGATGTTACCTCGCCTTCGCTTGTTTCTTTGCGCTCTTCTTCATCATATCGCGGTAATTTCTTCCGAGGTCAGGTTGCCTTCACAGATGACCGAGATTTGGTACAAGACGACGCGGACTTCCGAGATGGTGCCGATGTTCGACTCTTCTTATGTGCCTACCGAGGAGTTGGACCTTATGGTGGTGCCGAGGAGGAGTTGGACTTTTTCTCGATGGTGCGGCGGAGGACTTGGACTTTTCTGGCCGGTGCCATGAGGAGTTGATCCTTTGTGGATGGTGCCATGAGGAGTTGGACTTGTCCTAACCGTGCCGCATGAGGAGTTGCACTTTTCAGAGGCTTATGTGTCTGCGTGTGGAGAGTGCGGCTCATCATCATCGTCGCCGTTGTCGGCCTCATCGTCCGAGCCGAACATAATCAAGCTCTTGCGCCACGCGAGGAAGCCATGCACGCTTTCTCCAAGTTTGTTTTTTCCGCCTCGCCAGAATCTCTACCTCCATTTTGCGATATTGTCGGACTACACCGTTTACTTCGACCGAGAATCCCAGCCGTATTGGGCGGCAAGCAGAACTCCGCGAGGAGGCACATGGCCAAGCCCCGCCATCACCACCTTGATGGTAATGCCATGTGCGGACAAATGCAGCTTGCACGGTGTCGGTTCTGTGATGTCATCCATCGAAAATGGAGTCGATGCTCTCCCGAATCGCTAAGGACGCTGCAGTGTTGCTCTTAAGAACACCGTGGATCGAGGTTCGGAGGGTCGTCATCGAGTGGCGGTCGTGAGTGAGAGCTTTTATCGCTTGCTCCACAACTTGATCCAAATTTTCGCTCTTCTTCCTCTAACGCTCTTGACACAAAGATCTTGTATTTGACTTTGCGCTCATATTCTCCTATTCTTTTTCGCCGCTTGTACATAAGTACGCCATCCGGGAAGCCTTCTTTCCACGGCAAGACCAAACCAACTCCTGGTGCGCCCAGATGCTCTTCGTTACCCAGTGGCAACAAATACCATCATTCTCCTCCGTGGGATGAAAAGCCCTTGGGAAGACTCCACGTGAGCATCCGATATTTTCGACACCTCCTGCTCTATCGCCCCGGCTCAAGCCGCCATCTTCCGAGATAGAAGTCCTCCCAAGCAAACTGCTTTGATCGCAGCAAAGGAACTCTACCGTCGCAGGAGTAACGCCTTGAGGGTTAGCTCTTGTTCGCGCCTATCCCACGCAGTATTTTCTTCACGTAGCCACCAAAGGCTAGTGTGTGAGGGTGGATATTCTTATCGCGCTTGCCTTGTTCTTCCGACCACCGTCTGGCTTCTTGAATTCCTATACTCCACAAAGTCCTTCCAAAATTCTCTTATCTTTGGAAACATGTTAAAATTTGGCGTGACATTCTTCTTCACATAGGTCTTATTCATTGAGTCTTCCAATTCTTCCAAAGATGTGCACATGATACCTAGTGCACGCTTTGCAACCAACTCGACCCTGGGGAAATGGAATACTTGTTTTAGCTTGCCCCATAGCTTATTCCTTCAGTCATCGGGAACAACCCATCGATCACCTTCATGCCGGTCCATGATCTATAGATGATGGGCACGTTATCCCTAGCAAGTACTCCACAGTCGCCTCAGACGGCGCAACGACGACGGGTATAGCAGTTTCCCGACTTCCGAGAGCTGGAGTATGTTGTGAACGCCCTTCGCATCTTGTTCGGCCACGACTGCACTACGCTTTGTTCACCCGACGCTTGAGCCTACATTGATCTTGTTATTAGTCGATGACCCTACAATATTTTGGGATTCACAACGTACTAATACTTTACCTCGCCCATGTTAGTCGCGTCGGCTTGGTCCATGGCAAGGGCGCTGCCTTGGCCCATAGCAGGGCGCGGTTTGGTCCATGGTCAGGCGTCGGGGTTGCTCCATATCAATATCCTCAGAGGTCCAAGTAGCCACTTGGGCTACCCACTCCTACTGTGCTCACATTCGAGGCCGAACTCCTCCGCACTTGTCCCCGATTCGAGGCCATTCCTAACAATCCAAAATATGCACATGTAACTTTAAAATGATACTTATACATGAGAAAAAATCACATGATACATATACATCTCAAATGAAAAAATAATATGAAAAAATTCATATATTCTTAAGAATATATTCCACACTAAAATGATTTTAATGCTTCTGATTTTAAACATTGAATTTGTTCATCTTAATGAAAAATTTCATATTCTATGAAGATATAGAACATGAAATTTTTCATTGGAAAAGTTGGACACGCAGATCCATGATCAATGAAGAAGAGGAGCGGAGGAAACCTATAGACAAAGGGTACGCTAAAAAGATAAAGAACTAAGTCCCAAGTCCATTTCAAGCAAGCATGTCTCCTCATGGCTTTCCTTCTTGTGTACCGGACGCCTCGTGACACCCATGATTCTTGAACTTGCAGGGCTTATTTTTTTAAACACATACATTTTTGGTCAACAAAATATACATACACATAAAATTGTAGAATCAAATTCATTATATATCGAGAGTTACAAACAAGAGAAAATTCTAGCAAGTTTAAACTCTATAAACTTGTCGACTTTTCTTTTTGTAACTATCGATATATAATGAATCTTGAAATTTCATACAACCGCTTACTATTACAATTAGTGGCACAACTATTAACTAAATGAACTACAACTACTTACTATTACAATTAGTGGCACAAAACAAATATTTACAACACATGTATACATCTTTCTGAAACAAATATTTACAACACATGTATACATCTTTCTGAAACAAATATTTACAACACATGTATACATCTTTCAAGAAGATATACAAAGCACCAAATTGAAGTTTACTTTTGGCTGCAATATAAATAACCACAGAGCAAAATGATCAAACAAAGACATGTGCAGATGTGAATTCACAAGGCAACTAGCATAAAGCTCAACTTGTTTATTTTGAGTGTTCTCGGATGTCGGGTTGCCCAAAGGCCCTCCTCGCCACAAGGGACGAGTAATAGACTAATTTGTGACAACCTTACCTTAGTTTGAACCCTTACCACCTTAACATACACATTACAAAATTGATAATCAAGCTCATTTGTTAGCAGATTATATTGAGTTGAGCATACATTCAGATCAAGACATTAAATATTTGCTAAGCGAATCTTGAAATGAAGTAAAGTGACAACAGTATAAAGTGACAGAGAAGTGCTACTAATAGACTAAGGAACTAAACAAAATATAGACAATGTATAGACATAGAAGTGCTACTAACATCATCGTATTGAACACTAATTAGACTAAGGAACTAAGGAACTAAACAAAATATAGACAGAGAAGTGCTACTAAGGACCTAAACAAAATATAGACAGAGAAGTGGTCATGCAATACATGCAATACAAGATTGTTGAAATAAGGGCAAGATGAGCATAATGAGACATATACTTAACCCAGATATGACTAAGCACAACTTATCCACAATGTCCGAACATATGAAATGATCATGAATTCAACGGTATAAGCTTATAATCACATAGATTCATGATATGAACACATATATACAGGACATTCAGCATGGATAATAAATGAATTAACGAGCAAATTATACTACTCATGTTTGGTTTTTCGATGATTGCTCTCGATTGAATAACTTGATGGGTTGCTTCAAAGAAGCCCTCCAACACCAAATTTCAGCAATATATCACAGGGTATATCAATCTGAAATTAGTGACTCTATTCGATTCAGCACCGTTTAAGAAAAATTGGTGACTAATACTCAATTATGGATGACACGCTCTTGAACAACAAAATTGCAATAATTTTGCCTCTGATGTTGATGCCAAGCAAGTGAGAATTGAGTTCCATATTAGTCCAGATATCAAAGTTATGAAAGGAACTATTCTCGTGATAGCATATCACATATCTGGCTGAGCAACAAAGAACAAGTTAAAGTATTGATACAATGATCTAACTTGAAGGTTGAATTACAGAATGATTCACTAACTAGCGATAAATATTGCCTCATTTATTTGTATCATCATCGGCGATAGTAGAGAATAAAATCGATTGCCTCATTTATTTGTATCATCATCACAGAATAAATCTCTATCTCATTGATAACCCTAGAATCATCACAGATTAGTTGTCACAAATTGTCTATTGCAGTCCCAAATCCTCACTGAACACTATACCCACATGCTAGGTCCCCAAGCCAAATGAATTGACTGGCCCTTAGCATCTCGCACATGCACATCTGAAACATTCACAATCACATTCACAATCACATGCACATTCACATTCACATTCACATCGCACATTCACATCTCAAGACAACCACATTCGCACATCGCAAGAGCAAGATGCAAGGCGACGGCGGGAGCAGTGGGACGCCGAGGCGACGGCGGGGAGGCAGTGGGGAGGTGAAGGCGACGATGGGGAGGTGAAGGCGACGGCGACGAGTCGAGGCGGCGGGCTGGCGTCTCGGGAGGCGACGAGCGGCGAGTCGAGGCGGCAAGGCGTCGGGGGAGCTCAGAGGCGACTGGCCAGAAAGCGAGAGGAGGGCGCGGGCTAGGGCTAAGGTAAATGAGAGGAAGGCGCGGCGTTTCTATTTATAGTGGTGGAATATCACTGCCGGTTGGTCATACCAACCGGCGATAGATATTATCGCCGTCCATTGTACAACCGCAAGTGATAGTGGATACTCCGCCGGTCCATTGTACAACCGGCAAGGATAGTGAATACTCTGCGGTCCATTGTACAACCGGTGATAGTGAATACTCTCTGCGGTCCATTGTACAACCGGCGGTGATAGTGGAATACTCTCTGCCGGTCCATTGTACAACCGGCAAAGTGATAGTCAATACTATCTTGCCGGTCCATTGTACAACCGGCAAGTGATCACTTTGCCCATATTCTCGTTAAAATTTGTCTTTTTTATTGCTCTTAATATAGGACGAATTTGATCATGAAATTTTATATGTACATGGGGTAAGATGAGATGTACATCCATGATTTTGTTTCAGAATTTTGGAAACTTTTCTTAGTTGGATTGCACGGTGATTGCACCAATCTTTGTCAAATTCGAACAAATTCAAGTGCAAATCAAAATCACAAAAATCCAAATGCAGTGAAACTTTCAATTTGATCAAAAGAAAGCATAACCTCAATTTCCATTATTGCATATATTACATTAATTGTTACATATGAGAAAATAAACATGTCGTTCATACAAAAGAAAGCATACATTTCATTACTACAACTAAGCTACGACTCGACCTTCGTTATGATCGTGGCGTATGTATGTAGCTTCGTCACTGTCTTCCATGGTACTTAGGTCAACGTCCTCTCCAAAAGGGGGAAGCTCATCGAATTGGTTGTACTCTTCCTCGTCGACAACATTCTCAACTCCGACAATCCTTCTTTTTCCTTGAATAACCACGTGGCGCTCCTTGTTAGCGATTCGGCCATAAAGAAGATTTGTGTCCTGAAATTAGCAAATACGAATGGTTCTTCTCTCAGATCCGACAAGTTTGAGGTCCACGGTAGTGATGCCGTACTTGTCGATATTCACGCCGCCGGGAAGTCTGACCCATTGGCACCGAAAAAGAGGGACCTTCAAAGGACCATAGTCAAGCTCCCAAATCTCTTCTATGAATCCGTAGTAGGTTTGCCTATTTCCATTGCTGTCATAGGCATCTATACGGATACCGCTATTTTGATTGGTGCTCTTTTTATCTTGCGCTCTTGTATAAAATGTAAAACCATTTATGTCGTATCCTTGGAATGTCCGAATTGTAGTTGACGGTCCCTGAGCCAACAATTTCAACTGAGTGCAGTCTGTCTCCGTACGCATCATGTGTCTACACAACCAATCGCGAAATTATCTCTGTGCTCTCTCGCGAGCCAACCCTCTGACCTCCCTGGGTTTGTTTTGGATAGCACGTTCTTGTGCATGTCGACATATGGGGCCACCACAACTGATTGTCCCAAAACTGCGAAATGTGCTTGTGTAAATGCAACTAGATTGCTAATGCGTCTTGATTTCTCGCCTAGTGTCCCTTTCCAGTAGCCTTCCCTCATGCCGAGATCTGACAGCACACCAATCGGTTTGAGATCCATATAATCGACGCAGAACTCAATGACCTCCTCGTTCCTCGACCATCGGCAATGCAGCCTTCCTCGATTTGATTCTGAACATATTTCTTTATAACCCCATGAATCTCTCGAAGGGTACATCGATGTAGAAATACGGGACCAAGAATTGTATCTCTTTCACAATGTGAACAATGAGATGGACCATAATATCAAAAAGATGGAGGGAAACACATCTCAAGCCCGCATGAGTGTGAACCACGTCTTCCTGCGACTTGTCTAGTATTAATGGATCGATGGCCTTCGTGAAATCGCGTTGAAGAATGAACACAACTTGATAATTGGGTCTCGGACTTTCTCCGCAGAACCCCTAATTGCAATTGGAAGCATCTGTGTCATCATCACGTGGCAATCGTGAGACTTCATACCAATTAACTTTAAGTCTTTCATTGAGACTAGTCTCTTTATGTTAGCGAGTAACGAGACGGAACTTTGATTCCGTGCAAGCATTCATAAGCGCTAATTTTCTCTTTCTTGCTCAAAGTGTAGCAGTGCGGAAGGTACTTTTTGCTCAGATCCATTTCTTCATGATGCAGCTCCTTCCTCGATTTCATATCTTGAGGTCCATCCTTGCTTGAAGTGTATCTTTCGTTTTGCGGTATGTCGATAAGATACCAAGCAAGCTATCACACGTTCTTCTCTATGTGCATGGCGTCGATTGCGTGTCGAACTTCCAGTGCTGCCAATAAGGTAGGATCCAAAATATTGATTTCTTTTTCCACAAAGAGCCTTATCCCGGAAGTCGGAATAGATGTCGCCGGCTCCCTTTCCGTGAATAATTGTAAGGTCCTTTACTGGCGGCAAATATCTGTTTCCCGATCGATTCTTCTGAGCTAATGCGTCTCCTTTGTCCGTCAAAAGCTCTCTTATTATTGCGGTATGGGTGATCCTTACGGAGGAACCTACGATGCGCATGTAAGCCATTTTTCATTGTTCTTGACCACCGGCTAGTTGTATCATCCGAACCTTTGGGCGCATCCGTTGAAGCCTTTTGTCGTCTCGCCCGACAGGTTGCCAAGCGAGGATAATCATTAATGGTTACAAACAATAATGCCCGTAGGATAAAGTTTTCTCTTTTATACTCATCCCATACACATACACCATCGGTCCACAATATTAGAAGATCTTCAACCAATGGTTTGAGGTACACATCGATATCATTGCCGGTTGCTCAGGCCCTTGGATCAATAGTGGCATCATAATGTACTTTCGCTTCATGCAAAGCCAAGGAGGAAGGTTGTAGATGCATAAAGTCACCGCCAAGTCTTTGTGGCGACTACTCATGTTGCCAAAAGGATTCATCCCATCGTACTCAACCCGAACCTTATATTCCTCACATCATATGCAAGCGCTTCTTATATTTTCGTCGATGTTCCTCCATTGCACGAGAATCAGCAGGTGTCTGAGCATTCCATCCTTCTTACGCTCTTGGCGTGCCATCGTAACAATTGGGCATGCCTTTTGTTCGCAAACAATCGCTTCCGACGAGGATTATAGGAAATACCACACCACCTTACGGGACACCTCTTCTTCTTCGCCTCACCCGACATCTTCGTTCTCGATATATAAATGCCGTTGCCCTTATACCGCTTTGCTTTGCAAACAACACGAGCATCCATGTCCGCAAACTCATTGCGATACAATATGCAATCGTTTGGACATGCGTGTATTCTTTATACTTCCGGTCCCAGCAGGCGGACAACTGCTTGGCACGATGCGTAGTTGAAGGCAACACGTTACCCTCTGGAAGCAAGTCCCCAAGAGACATAACACTCAAGAAAGCTCTTATCGGACCAACCATTGCTTGCCTTCAAGCTGCGAGAGTGAAAGCACGGTATGCGACTTTCGTGCTCCTCCTTGCGGCCGGGTACAATGGCGTTGTAGAGTCTTCTACCATACGTTGGAACTTTTGAAACTCCCTTTCACTCGTGAAGTCCCCTCCCCATCCGCAAAGATTTGATCTAGATCATCTTCGTGGGTATCAGCGAACGATCTTCCACCGCCGTCATATCGTTGTCTCCGTCATCTCCATCAATGTGTTGCCCTTCATGAACAATATCATCTTCATCAATGTTTTGCCCTTCATGTATAATATCATCTTCACCGTGCTCGATCCAACAGTATAGCCGACCTTGAAACCCCTTGAAGCAAGTGTGTGCGTGTCGACTCTATGTTACAAAACATCTTCTCATTTTTGCAATCAACGCTGGACAACACATATAGTCCGCCAGTTTCTTGACTTGTGTGCGCAACGCGCATTGAGAAAACAAGTCACACCATTAAAGAACTACGCACCACGACGGTCCGTGTCATACATCCACCTTCGGTCCATCTCTGATTAATTATATCAAACTACATTACTTAAACATCCACTACATCACTAAAATGGATATAACAAATTTTCATTAATTAAATTAATTACAATTATGCATAATTGTCCATCTAGCAATTTTTATTACTTAAACATCCACTACATCACTAAAATGGATATGAATTTACTACAAATAACAATATATAATTGTAAATGATTAGTTTTACAAATACATCTAGCAATTTTGCCTATATAATACATCAAACCTTTTCACTATTTAAATATCCATCTAGCATTTTTTACTTATTTAGAAGATTTCTTCATTTCATTTTGTTATGTAGCGCTAGCTATTAAATTAAATTAATCTACAACAAATTAACAAGCATATAATTGAATATAAGGATATATTTCTAAATAATTATTTATGTTCCAACTTTCATTATTGCAAAATCCATCTACCATTTCCCATTATTTAAATATTCAACTAGCAATTCTCACTATTTATAATTGATCATCTAGCAATCCTTTACTATTAAAAATCCATATAACAAATTTTCATTAATTAAATTAATTACAATTATGCATAATTGTCCATCTAGCAATTTTATTACTTAAACATCCACTACATCACTAAAATGGATATGAATTTATTGCAAATAACAATATATAATTGTAAATGATTAGTTTTACAAATACATCTAGCAATTTTGCCTATATAATACATCAAACCTTTTTCACTATTTAAATATCCATCTAGCATTTTTTACTTATTTAGAAGATTTCTTCATTTCATTTTGTTATGTAGCGCTAGCTATTAAATTAAATTAATCTACAACAAATTAACAAGCATATAATTGAATATAAGGATATATTTCTAAATAATTATTTATGTTCCAACTTGCATTATTGCAAAATCCATCTACCATTTCCCATTATTTAAATATTCAACTAGCAATTCTCACTATTTATAATTGATCATCTAGCAATCCTTTACTATTAAAAATCCGGTGAATTATAATCTATTCAATAATTTAGCTAGATCTTAATTTGAGCGATCTGAGCATAAACTGTCACACCGCATAATCAGCAATTATCAACATCTATAGCACTGTGTAAAGTAAAATTTTACGACATATATAACATACATCAAGTCAAGTAACCTCGAAAAATTTTAATTAATACAATTTTTCAGCAAACTCCCCAAGATAATACAGCTCCTCTTTGATTTGCTCGTCGGAGAAGATGTCGATTCGATGAAAAATATGAACAAAATATCGACACCAAATTTGGCAAACACCTCTCCGTGAAAAATACACGAGCAAAGAGCTCCTCTCTTCGCTCGGGAAATGCGCTTGAAGTGAAGATATATAAATAGCTTATCATCGCTGCTCGCCAACAACCGGCGATGATAAGGTCATATTACGAGGAAAATACCTTATCACTTTGGGTTACATGCGAAACGCAGCGGTGATAAGGTCATACTACGTGGGAAAATTGCGTTGCGGGAAAATACATATCCTTCGCGGTTGAATATACGAACGGCGGTAAAATTAAATATCACCGCGGCTATAAATTAAACCGGCATAATATATCACCGCCGCTATAGGTATTAACCGGCAAGTGATAATCGATTATCCGCCGTTGGTAATACAAACCGGCGGTGATACTCAAATTCAACTCGCGCCCGACCAACCGTCGCGCTTGCCCGTTCGCCGCCGCCAACCGTTGCACTTCACATTCTCTCGCCAACTGTTGCCCTTCCCATTCGCCTCTATATAATGCCGTATTGTTGCATCAATCCACTCTTGTCACAATCCACACAATCCACTCTTGTTGCAGCCCACACAATCCACTTTTGTTGCAACAATGGCACCCCCTAAGAAGCGTGCGTGTTGGTGAGCCCCACCGATCCGTCGCTCTGAAGGAGGAGGAGAAGGAGGAGGAGGTGGAGGCGGAGGAGGAGGAAGAGGAGGCAAAGGAGGAGGAGGACGGCGGCAATGATGACGCATTTACAGCGGCGGCGGTGAGAAGCTGCGGCGTTGGGGCAAGACCAACTCCGCCACCGAATCGGATTCGGATGAGAAGGAGGCGAGCACCGCCGCACTTCAAGCGGCAGCTCGGCTGACGAGGAGGAGGAGGAGGAGGAAGATGGCGACGACAGCGAGTTTTGGATATAGGGCTTGCGCCATTAGACTATTATAATTAGAACTAAATATGTAATCTGAACAAAATATGCTTTGTAAATGTTATTTTAATTAATACATATCCCGCAAATTACAAATTTGCTTTCATATATTCTGTTTTTAACTAATTATGCTTTCATATGCTCTGCTTTTTTTAACTAATTATGCTTTCATATGTTACATGCGAGATAAATTACAATATTTATTATATTACATCGAACTATCTTTGGGAAACGATAATATCATCGTCGGTTCTATAGTAAAACCGGCGGTGAAAATAATCTTATCACTGCGGTTTTACTATAGAACCGTAATAATAAATCACTACGGTTCTACATGTAAACCGGCAAGTAATATCTTCTTATCTTGCCGTTCTCTATTAAACCGCAATGATATTACCTCCATTGCTGCGAAATTGAAACTAATCTTATCTTTGCCGATTGAAGTTTGAACGGCGGTGATAATATTATCCTTCTTAGGTTGAATTTGGAACCGGTGATGATATTATCGCTTCGGACCTACCCGCAGTGATGGGGGTCGCGGATGAGGCATGCAGTAGTAGTGACCGCTCACTCGAGCTCGTGCACATAAATTAAATTATCGGTGAAGTCGTTCCTAAGTGTTCCTACTAATGACTCGATGAATGGAATGCTATTTAATTCTTGTGGTCATGTTATTCTTATTAGGAACCTGGGAGAAGAGCCACCAAGTGCCAAGGGACTCGAATCCAAGTCGAAGGCTCGAAGGAACTCCAAGTCAGATTCGGACTCGCAGACATCATCAACTTCAAACAATCGTAACTTTTGATCCAGAGCACTTCTGGAGGTCCACGAGTACAGGATTGAAAGATCTGCTCGTCCTCTTTCAAACGGATCCGAAATCACCTTCAAATTCCTTCCGAGTCAGCGGGAAACTGCAAAACAATGGAGACTACTTTTCCTGTCCGAGTCAGTTTGGGCTACGGGACTTCTAATCCGAGTTGTATTAGTTAGGCCCATGTTAAGGCCTGGTGCTGCATGCCCTTGGACTATAAATAGCCAGCCGCCACCATAATTAGGGTTTGGGTTTTGTTTGATTAAGGTTAGCCATTGCTACCGCTTGTACTCGCGCGTGTCGACTAGACCGCCCGTCTACTTGTCATCGGAACCCCAATTTGAGTGTTCTTGCTTGAAACCAATCTACATTCATATTCGCAATTGAGTTGCTTGTTATCTCTTGTTCTTGCTGGTTCTTGATTGCTTGCAGGAACAAAGACCTTCGTGGTCAGGTTGGTCGCGCTTCGCGAGATCAATAACCTTCAAGAGGGTGGTGTACGGTCGCTAAGGCATAGCGTCGGTTCGTTGTAGTCGAGCCGCCAACTTCGTCCTCCACCAAATCGACGCTACCTATTCTCATCGAAAGATTGGGAAGCCCAGTCCATATCAGGGAGCCCGGAATCTGGCGGGGAAGTTCGCGCGGCGAATTTCCCGGCCAAACGCCCGCGACCCGCACCGTCGAGGCTCGAGCTGCGGCGGTGGCGACGGTCACTATCCGCGGCCCGAGACTGGGTTGCCACGCCGTCTATCTTCTTCCGGGCCTCGACGGTGCCGCGAACGTTGCGGCTTTCGTTCGGGTGTTCGCGCACCGGGGTGCGGGAGGCTTGGGGCCGCTTCGGGCGACTTGTCGGTCGCGGGCCCCGCAATCTAGGGCGGCAATTGTTGGGGTGACTGGAGGAGGCCCCCGAGCGGAAGGAGATGGAAGGCTGCACATGCTGGATCGCAGCGCGTTCTACCAGCCCCCGGAGGTTCTGGTAGGTGGCCTTGGCCCCTGGGTCCTCTGGCTCGGGAATGCCGCTGGCAAACATTGCCCGCAACTTGACATTCTGGTTGGCGAGGGAAGTACGGGAGATTGTGCGAACCTTCGGCCAGCTGCTGTTGAACCTGTCGCGCGCGTGCGCGCGCGGTAGGTGCGTGTGAAGATCCGGGCTTGCCTTGTTCCAGGTCGGCCTGGAGCTTGACAAGCTCAGCCTCTTGAGCCTCCAGCTGCTCGCGTTGCCGCTGGAGCTCCGTACGGCGGGTTTGGAGGCCCTCGGCGCGCTCGCACTGGATCTCCGCCTCCGCGCCTCGGCGCGCCGGGCGGCGGTTCCCAGGCTGATGGAGGTGGTGGCCGGGGCATCCGGCCCCGCCATGTTGCACTCGCGAGGGTATAGTGCACTGGAGGTGTGCTCCGTGTCAGAGCCGGAGTCGAGGCTGGAGGAGCTTTCCATCAGGTCATAGACGGAGGTCGGCAAATGGCAGACCATAGCTACGAGGTGCGAGCCTGCGGGGGGTGATGTCGTCGTGCGCGCAGGCTCGCATGGGCCGCTACTAGAGGTAGCCTTGGTGTGGGCGAACTCCACCTTGGGGCCTGTGAGGTCCCCAAGCCGGAGGTCACCGAGAGTATGGGTGACGGAGTCGGGCTCGGCGGATGCTCGTGCCTAGAAAGTGGGGATAGTCTGAATTCTCCCATCGGGATGGTAATGAAGTCGAGGAGCCATCGGATCCAGCCCCAGCCTTGATCGCGTCGTCGTCGGTGAAGAAGGCCATCGAGGAGGAAGATGGGAATCCGGAGATCACGAAGATGACGCGCGAGGCCCCTACCTGGCGCGCCAACTGTCGGTGTTTCATAAAACCGACGAGTAAATTTGTAAGTAGTAGGGGGTCGCGCGTCCCCTCTCCTCGAGTGGTTGGACTAAGAAGAATCCCGGATGTATACTGGTTCGGGCGGAATATCCCTACTTCCAGTTGGCAGCGACGGATTATATTTCTTTGTGCACAAAAGGTCACCGGAGATTATAGACGGAGGTTGAGGACAGGCCCTCAGCACTCATTCGGAATTAGGAGGTCAGGAAGGCTTGATGTGTCTTTAAACTAGAGATTGACCATATGTGCGAGTATACGCTCGTGCGGGCCGGGTCTTCCTGAGGGCCCTGCCTCCCTTTATATAGGCGGAGGGGGCAGGTTACACGGATTTTAGAGGAGAGATCGTCGTGCGGGTGCTCGGTCTTTGGTCTTTGATGATTGGCGATTTCTGTTCACCCCACGCGGGTTAGTAGTCCCAGCAGACGGCGCCTCTTTGGGAAGGTGTGCACCGCCCTATGTGCGCTGTCGGATGTTGGCGTTCTGAGGGGATGGGTGCTTTTGTTGGCCGCCTCCGGTTGCCTCGGGAAGGTACCACCGTCCGACATGTTGGTTGTGTCCATAAGGCGGCGGCCGTGTGGCGTAGACCGTCGATCTTGGCGGAGGTTGCGGAGCTAGAGCTTTTTGGGGGCCCTAGCCACGACCGGGTCGGAATCTGCGGGCGTCGGTCCGGGTCTAGAGCGGCCCTGCAGGGCACTCGACGCTGGGCCCAGTCAACGTCGAGTCGGCGGTGGCGTCGTGTCGTGGTCTCGATCGTGGTCGGGGGTACTGACCGAGGTTATGTTGGAGGAACCGAGGGCAGGAACCCTTTGTGGTATGTGGGGCTCTTTTTGGTACTCCGTGTCAGTGTTAATCCGGGCTTCCAACCCGGATTAGGGAGGTAAGGTCTTAAAATAGATGTATACTTTGCTGTGGGGTACCCCTGGTATGAGTATTCATCAACCACCGTTAAGTGTTTCAACTTTTAGCACCCTCCCTTAAATCATGTTCCTCATCATCTCTAATGAGGAAAAAATAAGAGTGGACAATGAAAAGTTAATAACATTTAAAGAAATCTTGAAAGCAAATCTTTTTTAGACTCAAAGGAGATCTTCACCCCCTTTATGTACCACATGCATTAAAAATGACCAAGCATCATTTTAGTTATCAAGGGAATCACAAAGATCTCCTAAATAACATCATCAAAATCAGTCAAGTAACGGATACATAACCCAATGCAATCACAGAAAAAAGAAAAGCCATGTGTAATAAAAATCCTATTTCTCAAGACTTGGGGGATAGCTAATGAGTATTAAAATCCACTCTCCATATGGGCCCCTTTTTTCCATATAAAATGCGTGACTAAATGCTAGCAAATAGGCCTATTAAACTTAGGCCCATAATGAGTCTAACAAAAGCCCATATCTATTCGAACGATTAAGTCTCTGACTAGTTCAGTTAAAGATGGTCAAACTTAGCTTCACACTAGTCGTCCCCAACCAACGTCATGGCCATCCCAACTAGCAAACTGGTCAAAGACAAGCGGTTTTCCCACATAGCTTTCCGTGCAAGTAGTTATCTAACAGAAATATGCAACTACCTAGATGTTATTACAAGAAAACGTGTCCATTGGTAAGAAGATACCAATTAGCGAAAAAAACATCCACCGGTTATAAGACACTCTTCCGGAACATAACTGCCACCCTTTATCAAAGATAAATAGGAGGCCAACCCACGCTGTGGAGGACAATCGAACATCATCTAGCATGAGACATTCGCAATCTCGCTTTCTCTGTAATCATGTAGATCATCTTGTAATTTAAGCATACTGTCATAGCCGCTTTGCTAATAAAGAAGCACTCCCGTTATTTCCATCGTGTCCATTTCAATATATAGGGGCCTATACATAATAAAATTTACGTGAGCTCGATTAAGAGACCCAAGATCTTGGACATCAACACATGGTACTAGAGGATATTACTATTTCCACTAACTTCATGGTGGAGATGCACTAATAAGTGCATATATGGCTCACTTATAGCCTTATGGTTCCTTATTTCATTCTCTTGGGTCTATATGGATCTTTGTCCACTTCAAATGTTCACTTAGTCATTGATGTCATTTCAGATTTCAACTGGTATGTTAGTTATTGACTTTTTCCTTCAAGAAAATTGCTCATTCTTCTCATTGAGACATAATATTAAGTATGAGATTTATATTTGTTGTGATTTTCTTTCCTTCTATTAGGAATTCTAAGTCCTTCATAGATCTTTTTGTATAGATTTTGATAATCCTTTAGCTACATATTCTTTATTTATATATGCCATTTGCCAGAGAGAAAATGTAGAAAAATATAAATTCATTCATAATAGGAGAGTACTGGTCTTCTACAATGACCTAGGAACCATCGCCATTCATCACCTCATTATTTTCATAATGACTAATTAACTCTGAACTTGGCAGTTCCAAGACATACATTTAGCGATTATGGTTCAGCCTCAATTTCTTTCTTCATTTGACCCGATATGAGTGCTTCAAGCATCTCTTCCCATGGACTTCGATTTTGGATCCAGGTTCTTACTAGAGAAACTCTAGCAAACATAGAGGTGATGTTGTCAACAACTATTCTTTTCTCTCATATCTTCGTAATGTGAGGTTATTTTATTGTTAACCAAATCTTTGTCGTTTCCCAAAACGAAAGGTTCTTGGTTATTCAACGTTCCCAACATTATAGTTTTTGCATGCTTATATTGTTGGTTTTCATCTTGGTCAGCCTCTTCGTGAGGTCTTTCTCACCTACTAGGCGAGTTCTCTCCAAGAATCTCAAAGAGTTTTAAACCATTACATGATTAGTGTCATTTAGACCATGGAATCCGCAGGTGTCCTCGTAGATTTAGATCATTGACCAACATGTGATTTGCCTAAGTGGATATACTATTCATATCTCGACTAAGGTATACCACTCCTCATGACAAGTTTACTCCATGTAAAACTCCTTTATAATTTCTTAAAAAGTTATCTGGCAAGCTTCCGCTTCTAGTCTACAAAAGTATCAAGCCATTCGGTAATTTTAGGCTTTCCAATCTCCCTAATTCCAAGATTAAATCTTTCTTAGTAGTGTAGTACAAAAACCCCCTATTATGGGTACATCCAACCTATATCACCAACTGCTAGTATATTTGAGCTCTAGCTATTCTCCTAAACTCTTTGTGCATTCAATTCATACTTTGAGAGAGTTAGGAGTACAATTGAGTGGTGCATTTAGTGTTGAGCCATAGACACTCAAAATTGACCTCGAGCAAGCGTCAAGACTTGTTACTCTTGGAGGTTGCCACCTCCTAGACGGCTTGGAGGCGAGTGGTATCGGTGACCTTCTCAAGGAAGCATGTGAGAAGGCTTGATCAATTGTGAAGGCTAGGAGCTCACCAACCCGGAGTGGGGAAGAGCTACAACGAGTGATCGAGGAAGGCACAAGCGGGTGGAGCTGGCTTGAAGGATTTCAAGTCACCTCAACGTGGATTAGGGGAGATAGGCAAGTCTCCGAGACCACGGTATAAATTTCATCTCTCATTTTCTTGTGTATTAAATTTGTTATATTAGTTCTCAATTCTCAACTCTAGCAAATTTGAATATTCTTGAGACTAGAATTCTTGATTATCCTTTTTAACTTGCTAGAGTACTTGTGATCACTAGAAATCATAGTAGTAAAACTTTCATTATAGCAAATTGTTGGTTAACAATTTAATTAAGTGCAGTTAGAGTTAAAAATTTAGAAACCTCCTATTCACCCCCCTCTAGTCGGTTATCCTTGAACCTACACTATCCCATATCAGACTTATGGTTGCATGGTTAGGCTCAGTTCAATGGCATACAAGATTAAGTTCGTAAGTTGCCTCAAGCAAGACGGCCATATCCCAATGTGCCAGAAAGTAACCCCTTTACCGCACGATCACTTGCCCAAGGAAAAACATTTTGTTCAACCAAGACCAGTGACATCCCCTACCATGGTACAACAAATTTTATAACAATGGCTAATGACCATGATTCAATATCTCGTTAAGTCAAGGTTAACATTAATTCACATGTGATACAAATCCCATTGTATAACTAAGCAGGTCTAAGGATAGCTACAATAACCCAATGTTGGTAATATATTCATATTCAATTAGTAATGTCCCAACCTAGAGTTAACAATGGATATGTGGCATTCCAATAGTCAAGGTGGCATAATGTCAACCAGGTGAGTAGCTATTCCCATAAATTAAGTATTGATACACAAATAGCATGCAATTGTATAAAACAAAATATTTTTGCAAACATAGGTTCAACATGATCAAAGGTTATGACTTGTCTTGCTGATCTAGTGCTGAGTCTTGGTCTTCAAAGTCTTCATTCGCACCTTCAGAATTCATGTCTACTAGAAAAGAAAGCAATGAAACTAATTAAATACCAAACAGAGACTCAAATAAGCTCAAAACTAAAAATAAATAGCTCTGGAAGATAGTGCTCAATTTTAGAAAAATTCAAAAATTTGAACTGCCTCAATCAGAGTTCGTATGAGCGAGAACGAGCTTCTAGAATATTAAATTTAGAGAAAATGCTGAAAAAAGATAAAATCCAAATTTTTTTATTTATTTTTCTACAGGAAAATCAATTTATTGTGCATGCTGATGTCAGCGAGGGTTCGGGTGGATTGGGTCTATAGCACGGTCTTTCGGTTCACTTTGTGCACCCGACTTCTGGTAGCGTCATCGTGATAGAGGCAAACATGGGCGACCAAAGATCGAGGTGGTGGTGATCGGCCGGACTTTGCCGACGTGGCAAGACATGAGTCGCGCATCCAACAGCAGGCACAGGATCAGATGGAGGAAAGCTAGCACGCGGGTGGCTACGACGTGGCAATATCGGGAACGATTGCCACAAATTGAATGACCAGGGCTTAGTGGAGAAGATCAATGGCAAGGCAGCGGCGTGACTCATCGATAGTGGGGAAGATGACACAGGACGCGACGGAGGAGCAACAGATCGGGCGTGAGACAATACGGATCTAGATAAGGACGACATGACGAACTCGGTCATGCAAGCGGCGGTAGCGAAGATGAACCAGAGCAGCCAGATAATGGCGAGAAAGGTCTCGGGTGGTGGCGAAACTTTGACGAGCTCGCAAGAGGAGACGGCAGTGCTACAGACTATGCGAGATGGGGCGACAAACGCGGTGCAATGAGGTGAACCTCGAACGGGGTATGGCAGTGCCTTAAATAGGCCTGGGGACACGTGCCAAGTGCGGAAACCGAGTGGCAGTAGTTAAGGTTTGAGAGACGCTAGCGGCGGCGGCTACACGCAGGAGCTAGCCTGACTGGCCAATGCGGCGGGCTGAGTGAAGCGAGCCGAGTGAGGGAATAGGAACAGGCCAGCAAAAATTCAGCCCAAGAGCAAAATTAGAAAATAAAAATATTTTTCAATTAATTAAATTTTAGAAATTCAAATAAATAGCAAATAAATTCAAAAATTCTAGAAAAATACAGAAAAATTCCTTGAAGCACAATGAACCCAACTAAAACTGGAAATCTTGAGTTCTATGAATAGATTAATCAAATTACATCTTTTAATTAATAGAAAATTCAAATTAAGCTTTAATTAATTCAAAGAAAATGCAAATGGTTTATTTTCGAATTCAAACATTCCAAAACTCAAATTTTAGGATGTTACATTATGTCCTTTCCATCCAACAGTGAGCCAATGTTGAGTGATTCCTCCACTTGTATCCAATAAATATACTTTCATATAATAAATATACTTAGGGGTCTAGTATGTATACTACCTTTGTACCCACTAAATAGAAGCAGTCATCAATTGGTAGCCTTCCTTGCTTGATTCCTTTTCTTTCCTGTTGAGCTGTGACAACTAGCCTAGATTGTAAGATGTGTCCCCTCATTCGTCGTCTCAAGGATGTGATGAGCCATCGAAAGAAAAACCTCCTTGAGATCCAAGAGGAGCAAATAAAAGGCCAATAGACCGATATACCATCATGGCGGTTAATCCAAAGGATGGGGCCCCTATTGAACCAAAAAAGGCAACGAATGCATTTAGGACATTATGCAGGATAGTCGCATGGAATGGGTCCCCATCACCTGTCTATCCTAGAAGTCACTGACTGATGAGATCCAACTTAGTGACAGAAATTCTCACTTCATTTGAGATCCCAGAAGACTGCGTGCGCTCAATACGACAGTATGCACTGCTAGTAGCTGGAAATGTGTGGAAGAACTTCAAGAGCACGCTTGTCAAGGAATATATCTATAGTATCACAGATCTTTTTTCAGTTTAAGGAAAATCTAGTTGGGGAGTGGTCTTGTCCTTAAGCCGTAGGAATTGGATTTTAGGCCTGTGTGAGTGGGAATTTTCTATTCCCCCACCTAATCCCCTTCTTTTTTTCCTCCTGGCTCTTCCCTTGGTCGAAGCTCCTCTCCCAGTAGCCGACTTCCTCCCGGGTTTTCTTCTCCACCTGGCTTCTGCTCCTAGCAGTTGAAATCCCCCAGCTCCTTTTTTTTGCTGTCGATGCTCCTGCTGCCCTCCCTACTGAGTAGTAGCTACAGCCCCTAGCACCTTCTTCCTCCCCAGCCAGGCTCCTTAGCAGCTCAACTCAACAGCTCCTCCCTCCTTGGCACCATCCCCTATGCCATCTCCTCCCTACTGTGCCTCCCCCCTGCAGCAGCTCCCCCATAGTGATTCCTCCCTGCAGCAGCCCCCAATCGAAGCTCCCTATCTCTTCTTGATCTTCTTTGAGGGTAAGTGGAGGTAAGATTTGTTTAGGATTTTGGGGTGGTTGCATGTTGCTCTTAGAAGGAGCTCTACTAGATTTGGGTGTTCTAGAGTTGTTGGATTTGGGGATTTTGGGTAGGAAATGGTGAATCTAGTTGGGGGAAGTTCTGAAATTCTTAGGCTGAGCAAACCCTATTTTTGGAGCTGCGATTTGAAGTCCCTAGAGCCATTTCCAATTGGGTTAGCTGTAGAAGAAGTTGTAGATTATGGTCTTAAGTTTATTTAGAGAATAAGAATGCAATTTTTGGTTCAACCGTTTAGAAGTTATGGTCATCTGAATGCCTGCTGTCCAAAACTTATTGTTGCTAACATTAGCTTCGAGTTTGTGCTATGCATGGCTAGTTAGAGGCTGAATTATCAATAACTATAGAAATATAGGAAATTTTCTGTAGATTCCAAAAATGTCTTCATTTACCAAATTTGAAGTTGTATACTAGAAGTTTTGCTAATTTGAACCTGGTTGTCCAGAATTTCAGCAGTTTGGAATTTAGGGTTGTTCTTGGGAAGGCTAGATAGATTATTTGAGAAGTAAGTGCAATTAGAATTTAGCGAGCATTATTTGGTAGCTCGCTTCTAGTTAATTCCTCTTCTTGTGCGGGTTTTGGGTCAGAATTTGTAGTCTTTACTATATTGGGACATCAAGGAGGGTTTTTGGTTCATTGCGTGAAAGAAGGAAAATTTGGGATAGGACGTAGGTGCGATGTGCAATGATGTGATTTGATTGGTTTTGAAATATATATGCAATTGCTATTTTTAGGTAGATTGACTTCGAGAGTGGCCTCATCCTCGTACCACTCCACTCCTCGTGGTTAGAGGCAAGTGTATCATGTAGATTAAATGCTAGAAGAATTTTGTGCTTTGCTTTGCTAGTGATCTCAATTATGTTGATAGTTATAAGTATGATTATGATTCTGAGATTGCTTTTGATGATGCAAATGCCAAGTGTATGAATCTAAAGATTATGTCAATACTTATAGATATGTTACGGTGATGAGGATGAAATTTGTAATGTAATTTATTTCATTTGCATATGTGCATTCATAATAGAAGAGGTATCCCAAGTGGGCCTCTATGTCTCACATGTAGTGAGATATGAAAGTCCTACTTCAGTAGGCCCCTCCACGGGCTAGATGGGAATGAGATGGTGCACACCGACCGGTGAGCACCTAGTAATACTAGTATTAGCTATGAAATAGGCATTATGAGCATACATGTTGCATTGCATGATTAAAGAGAAATCCATGTTAAGTTATGATGTTGTTCTCATGTGCAAGGGTCTTACCTTGTTATAATTGTTTTAATTTTTTGTTTTAAGTTATTTGTAATATTATAATATACTTTGCTAAGTTTACATGAACTCACGCTTGTTTCACTACTACACAACAGGCAATCCTTGCCGCCATATCACTGCTGGTTGGGCTAGAGCCGTCAGTGATAACATATCACTGCCGGTTCGTAAGATCAGCAGTGCAAGAAACGTATCACTACCGGTTTGAGAAACCAACCGGCAGTGATAACACACTATCACTGCCGGTTTATAACCAAAACCGGTAGTGAAGTATCACTGCTGGTTCCATTTATAACCGACAGTGATATCGAAACTTTTACTCTCAGTTTTACTATTTAACCGGTAGTGATATGTATTTTCCCGTGGATCTGAATTTTCCCGCGTAATCTGACCTTATCATTGCCGGTTCTACGCAGAGCCGGTAGTGATAAGGTATTTATATAGCTGGCCCTGACCGACGCCTTCCTCGACTGAGCAGAACAGAGAGGAGCTCTGTTTTGCTCGGTTATTATTTTCTTGGAGAGTTACTGCTGAAAAATTATTTTAATATTTTTCTCATATTTCTCTTCGAGGCAACATCTTCTCCGACCGAGCAGAACAGAGAGGAGCTCTATTTTGCTCGGTAGTTATTTGTTGGCATGTTTGTGCCAAACAGTATTGGTTCGAGTGTATAACCGAGTTTCGGTAGGGGGGTCTTAGCAGCTATGTCACTCTCGGCTCTCTTCTCTACTCTCTTCGCATGATAAGCAGGACAGGAAGCTCAAGAACACACAGGGAGCACACAAGAAACACACAAGATTTACCCAGATTCGGGCCCCCAATGCGGGTAATAGCCCTACGTCCTGCTCAAGCTCGTGTTGCTCTAGTATTCTGCTTGCTCTTTGTTGTGAACTGATCGATCTCTGTGATCTCAGTTTCCGACCGACCTTCCCCTGCCTCATGCACACTAGCTCCCTTATATACTCCCGGGAATAGCTAGGGCAGGCAGAGGGAGTGGTTTTACATTAATTATATTGACTGTGTCTAGTCCTGTCGCTACTATCCCTCGGAGCCTCTTTGTCTACACCGTTGCTTGACACCGCCTGTCTTCGAACCGCTCGAGAGGAGGGGTTCAGACGCTGCATGATGAACGCCTGGTACACACGTCGCCCTGTCCTGCCCAGGGTGGTATAGATGGAACGGGAGTTGGTGAAGCTGGCTCAGTCGGAGGGACAGGTCATCATAGCGTCAGGGAGCCATGCCCATTTAATGGCCTTCAGGCGCACTGCAACGGCTCCCCGCGCATTGAATGTCTCCCCTGCGCATTTAATGGCTCCTATGCGCATTTAATGGCTGTGATATGTTGCGATCCTGATGAATGCTTCAGGTGGAAGCCTCCCAGCCTTGTCTGCATGGTTGGCTGGTAATGGGCTCGCCTGCTCGATGGGAGGCCATGTGGCCTGGTCGCCCGACTGCTCGTCGGGGAGCCACGTGTCCTGGTCCTCCGCGGTTGTGCTCTGGTCTCCCGAGGCTGGGACCTGGTCGGCCAACTGCCCTCCTGGCGGCCAAGTGTCCTGGTCGCCCAAGGCTGGGACCTGGTCATCCGCTCGGCCATTCTTTAGCGAGTTGAGTCCTTTGCACAGGACCTTCTTCTTTTTGTACCTTGCGCTCGCGGTCCCACCTGACAGTGGTGGAGAGAGTACCCCGGTGTAGAATACATCGGCATTATTATCTTGGTGAGTTGCTACTGAAAAATTGTATTAAAATTTGTCTCGTATTTCTCTTCGAGATTACTGACTTGATCTTTGTTATATTTGTAGTAAAATTTTACTTTATAGATTGCTTTAGATGTTGATAATTGCTGATTGTATGGTGTGAACATTTTAGGTCGGTAGTGCTCAAATTAAGATCTAGCTAAATTATTGAATAAATTATAATTCTTATCCATTTTAGTGCAGTGGATTTTTAAGTAATGAAAATTTCTAGATGGATAATTGTGCATAATTGTAATTATTTTAAATAATGAAAAATTGTTATATGGATTTTTAAATAGTAAAAATTTCTAGATGAATTATAAATAGTGAGAATTGCTAGTTGAATATTTAAATAATGAAAAATGGTAGATGGATTTTCCAATAATGAAAGATGCAAGATACATAATTATTTAGAAATATACCCTTATAATCAATTATATGCTTGTTTGATGTATATTAATTTAATTTAATAGCGCTACATAACAAAATGAAATGAATAAATCTTCTAAATGATTAAAAAATGCTAGATGGATATTTAAATAGTGAAAAAGGTTTGATGTATTTTAATATAGGCAAAATTGTTAGATGTATTTGTAAATCTAATCATTTATAATTATATTGTTATTTGTAGTTATGTGCTTATAATGTGTTTACCGTTTTAATTAATTAGCACTGCATGACTAATGTAAAGAATAAATTATTTTGGTATCGTTTATTGATATACTAAAATGTAGTTCGATATAATTAACTGTAGATGGACCGAAGGTGGATGTATGACACGGACCGTCGCGTTCTAGAGTTCTTTAATGGTGTGACTTGTTTTCTAAATGCGGCTGCGCACACAAGTCGAAGAACCTAGCGGACTATATGTGTTGTCCATGCATTGATTGCAAAAATAAGAAGCTGTTTTCTAACATAGAGTCGATACGTGCACACTTGCTTTGAAGGGGTTTCAAGGCTAGCTATATCTGTTGGACCGAGCATGGTGAAGATGATATTGTACATGAAGGGCAACACATTGATGAAGATGACAGAGACAACGATATGATGGCGGTGGAAGATGTGTTCGTTGATAGCCACGAAGATGATCTAGATCAAATGTTGCATGACGGGGAGGGGAACTTCATGAGTGAAAGGGAGTTTCAAAAATTCCAGTGTATGGTAGAGGACTCTACAACGCCATTGTGCCAAGGCTGTAAGGAGGAGCACAAAAAGCTGCATACCGTGCTTTCACTACTGTAGTTGAAGGCAAGAAATGGTTGGTCCGATAAGAGCTTTACTGAGCTGTTATGTCTCTTGGGGGACTTGCTTCCAGAGGGTATTGTGTTGCCTGCAACTACGTGCGAGCTAAGCGGGTTATCCGCGTTGGGATTGGAAGTACAAAGAATACCGCATGTCCAAGCGATTGCATATTGTATCGCAATGAGTTTGCAGACATGGATGCCTGTGTTGTTTGCAAAGCAAAGCGGTATAAGGGCAACGATAATGATATCGAGAATGATGATGTCCAGGTGAAGCGTAAGAAGAAGAGGTGTCCCCGTAAGGTGATGTGGTATTTCCCTATAATCCCGCGTCTGAAGCGATTAAATTGTTTGCGAACAAAAGGCATACCCAATTGCAATGATGGCACGCCGAAGAGTGTAAGAAAGATGGAATGCTCCCTACTGATTCTGTGCAATGGAGGAACATCAATAGAAAATATAAGAAGCACTTTGCATATGATGTGAGGAATATAAGGTTCGGGTTGAGTACGGATGGGATGAATCCTTTTGGCAATATGAGTAGTCGTCATAGCACTTCGCCAATGACTTTATGCATCTACAACCTTCCTCCTTGGCATTGCATGAAGCGAAAGTACATTATGATGCCACTACTGATCCAAGGGCCCAAGCAACCTAGCAATGATATCGATGTGTACCTCAAACCATTGGTTGAAAATCTTCTAATATTGTGGAACGATGGTGTACGGGTATGGGATGAGTATAAAAGAGAGAACTTTATCCTACGAGCATTGTTATTCGTAACCATCAATGATTACCCTACTCTTGGCAATTTGTCGAGCCAGATGACAAAAGGCTTCAATGAATGCATCCAGTGCTTGGATGAAACAGCTAGCCGATGGCTGAAGAACTGCCGAAAAATAGCTTATATGCGGCATCGTAGGTTCCTTCGCAAGGATCACACATATCGCAATAATAAGAGAGATTTTGACGGGACAAAGGAGACTGCCTTAGCTCTGAAGAATCACACTGGAAAACAGATATTTGCTGCTATAAAGGATCTTACAATTATTCACGGAAAGGAAGCTGGTAGTAAATCTATCCTGAGTTCCCAGGATAAGGCTCCTTTGTGGAAAAAGATATCAGTATTTTGGGTCCTACCTTATTGGCAGCACCTGGAAGTTCGACACACAATCAACATCATGCACATAGAGAAGAACGTGTATGATATCTTGGTTGGTATCTTACTGGACATACCTGGCAAAACAAAAGATACACTCCAAGCACGGATGGACCTCGAAGATATGAAACTCAGAAAGGAGCTGCATCACGAAGAAATGGATACAGGCAAAAAGTACCTTCCCGCAGCCTGCTACACTCTGAGCAAGAAAGAGAAAATTAGCATTTGCGAATGCTTGCACGGAGTCAAAATTCCGTCTGGTTACTCTGCTAACATAAAGAGACTAGTCTCAATGAAAGACTTAAAATTAATTGGTATGAAGTCTCACGATTGCCACGTGATGATGACATAGATGCTTCCAATTACAATTAGGGGTGTTCTGCTAGAGAAAGTCTGAGACCCAATTATCAAGTTGTGTTCATTCGCCATCGATCCGTTAAAACTAGATAAGCTGCAGGAAGACGTGGTCCACACTTTGTGCAGGCTTGAGATGTGTTTCCCTCCATCTTTTTTTGATATTATGGTCCATCTCATTGTTCACATTGTGAAAGAGATACGGATTCTTGGTCCCGTATTTCTATATCAGATGTACCCTTTCGAGAGATTCATGGAGGTTATAAAGAAATATGTTCATAACCGACATCAACCGGAAGGCTACATTACCGATGGTTGGGGAACCGAGGAGGTCATCAAGTTCTGCATCGATTATATGGATCTCAAACCGATTGGTATGCCTGTATCTCGGCATGAGGGGAGGCTATAGGGGAAAGGGACACTAGGTGAGAAATTACTATGTACAAGCAATCTAGCTTCATTTACACAATCACATTTCGTAGTTTTGGGACAATCAATTGTGGTGGCCCCGTATGTCAACATGCACAAGAACATGTTATCTAGAACAAACCCAGAGAGGTCAGAGGTTTGGCTCGTGAGAGAGCACAGAGATAACTTCGGCGATTGGTTGCGTAGACACATGATGCATACGGAGACAGACTGCACTCATTTGAAAGTGTTCACTCAGAGACCGTCAACTACAATTCGAACATTCCAAGGATATGACATAAATAGTTTTACATTTTATACAAGAGCGCAAGATTAAAAAGAGCACCAACCAAAACAGCGATATCCGTATATATGCCTATGATAGCAATGGAAATAGGCAAACTTACTACGGATTCATAGAAGAGATTTGGGAGCTTGACTATGGACCTTTGAAGGTCCCTCTCTTTCAGTGCCAATGGGTCAGACTTTCAGGGGGTGAATATTGACAAGTACGGTATCACTACCGTGGACCTCAAACTCGTCGGATACAGAGAAGAACCATTTGTACTTGCTAATTCTGTTATACAAATTTTCTTTGTAACTTACCTGGCTAATAAGGAGCGTCGCGTGGTTATTCAAATAAAAAGAAGGATTGTCGAGTTGAGAATGTTGTTAACGAGGAAGAGTACAACCAATTCGATGAGCTTCCCCCTTTCGAAGAGGACGTTGACCTAAGTATCATGGAAGAGAGTGACGAAGCTACATACATATGCCGCGATCATAACGAAGGTCGAATCGTAGCTTAGTTGTAGTAATGAAATGTATGTTTTCTTTTGTACGAACGACATGTTTATTTTCTCATATGTAACAATTAATGTAATATATGCAATAATGGAAATTGAGGTTATGCTTTCTTTTGATCAAATTGAAAGTTTCACTTAATTGGCCGGAGCTTATCACTGCTAGTTGCTAGTATCAACCGGCAGTGATAAGCACTATCACAGCCAGGTGGATCTCCAACTTGCAGTAATATCTGTATTGAAAAGCGAATAATTCTATCAGGGACTCCATTCCAAAACAACTTACTAGAGCTTTATAATAAAGTGTGGTCGAAGATTTGAGTGCAAATCTTTAACTGCATTTGGATTTTTGTGAATATGACTGCATTTGAATTTGTGTGAATTTGACTGCATTTGTGTTTATTTTTCAAGCATTATTTGATTTCTGAAATATTAAAACTATTAAAACAGTTAGCAATCTAGATTTTTATAATTTTAAAACTTGATACAAATTTGGGGAAATATTTAAATAAAATATTAGATGTCCTACAGTATACCTCCAAAATTTTCAAAAAATTTGGATCAAATTAAAAGTATTAAGTCCGGAGACTAGCTTATCACTACTAGTTTCTAGTATCAACTAGCAGTGATAACATTATCACTGCCGGGTAGTTATCTACCCAGCAGTGATATTCCACTATCACTGCTAGGTAGATATCTATTCGGCAGTGATTTTCCACTATCATTGCCAGTTGGACATCCACCCGGTAGTGATATCATAGTATTACTACCGGTTTGTAGTTTGAGTGGGCAATGATAACTTATATTACTGCCGGCTCTACATATGAACCGGCAATGATAATATATCACTGCCGGTTGTTTTGGTGACCCGGCAGTGATAGTCCACCCCCTATAAATTCAAAGGTCGCGCCTTCTTCTCATTTACCCTAACCTAGCCCTCTTAGTTACAGCGTCGTCGCCGAAGGCCATCCCCGCAGCTCGCCTTGGGCCTCTGTCGCCTCTCGTCGGACCGACGCCGTCACCTCACCTCAGAGCTCGTCGCTGTCACCTCGACCTCGCCTCGGAGCTTCCCCGCCATCGCCTCGGACCTTCCTCGCCGTCACCTCGGACCTTCCCCGCCACCACCTCCTCACCGTTGCCTTCTGTAGGATCGATATATATTAAACTACCAATCAGAGGGGGGGTGAATGATTGCGCGGAAGCTAAAATCAAATTTTTGATTATTTTTGAAACACCCCAATTAACTGATTCGGATTCGACAAGAACAGATTAACCTATGTTCACTAAAACAGTAATTTCTGATGATCCCACCGTTAGATCGATGTAAAATTTTAACTACTGAAACTAGACTCAATTTTCAAGCTAACACAATAAAAATCATCTCGATCAGATCTACGGATCTAAAGTTATTTTATTCACAATTTTACTGAATCAGACGCCAGACCAAATAAAAACGGATTGACACACGTTCACCAAAATAATAATTCCTGAAGATCCCATCGTTGGATTAATGTAACATTTTAACTGAAGATACTAAATTTAATTATGAATTTAACCCAACAAAAATCAACTCAATCGGATCTATGGATCTCGAGATATTACCTTTGCAATTTGACTGAATCAAGGAATGACGAGAATTGATCTTACCGTAACGAACCAAACTCTGTCAATTCTGGAATGTCAATGATTCAGGGCTGGGGCGTCGCGGTGCTGGTCGGCATGGCCAACAAGGATGCCGCAAGGAAAAACCAGTCACTTCTAGTCACCACGTTGCATGCATCAGATGAGAATCAATACGTCGAACCGAAAATCTTCAGACATGCAAACACATCAAAACTTCTAGTCGCCCTTGCTTTTTGCATGCGCCGCGAGGACAATCTAATCTTCGATCTCACCACAAGGAACAATCCGCCATAGGAAATAATCGACCAGAAAGAACAACGCACTGGCCGCAACAACAATTAGACGCAATAAACCTGCGCTTCCAATACAATCGCAAGAGGGCGTGATGCACAGCCGCCGGCCAGGACGTCCAGCAATCAGGTCACCAAGCCTTCAATCCGCAAGGAAAAATCTCACGCATACAAAAGCACAATGGCCAGGAGCAAATATTGTCAAAGCATCAAGACGCCAGCACTAGATGCATGCAAGACCAACGACGTCCAGGCTTCTAGTCGCATGCACCGAAGCAAGAAACAAGACGTCCAGCCGTCGAGAAGAAAAACTCTGTCGCATGAAAAACGGCCGAACCTCCAGCCGCCAGAGAAACGCTCAATTCATTGATCAGGTTTCAAGTCCTTTTATACAACTCAAAACCCTAACACATGTATGCATATCCACCTGGCCCAAAACACATGGCCCAATATATGCATACAACCCAAAATTCACACATGCACGCGTACGGCCCGCCTGGCGCACTCACGTGACTAACCAGCCTTCGTGTGCACCGTTCTCTAGCCCGAACGTTCTGCATGACATCCTCGACCACCAGGACCTCGATTCCTCCCTGAACCTAGTCCCGAACCTCAGTTCCTCCATGAACCTAGTTTCGGTCCCGTCATCGACCACGTTCGCCCTCGAGCAACACCTACACAAGAATAAACAAACAACGCATCCGAGCACAAGTTCACGACTTGACCCAAAGTCAATCTATGCAACCACTCACATGAGTGCATTGCATCAAACAAAATCCATCATGCTATCACCAGCATAATAACATAATAATCATCTCAACATAGCACATGCACAAGCACCACACATGCTATAACCAAAGTCACTTGACAATGCCAATTTCACCATTCAACTAATTTTTCATCACATGATCTCACACCTTCACCTCCCTACCGTCTCCCTGCCATCGCGTCGACCTCCGATCCCCACCATGGTACACCTCTTGCGAACTTCGTTTATGACAGATGCCCGAATGTTCGAATGTTGCTTGATGTCCGAATGTTGGTTGATGTGGATGTTAGCCAGTGATGATGCTTGTGGGATGTAATCAAGTGATGCTTGATGTGAATGTTGCTTGATGCAGATTTTTTGGTTGTAACTAATTAGGTTTATGCTGGTTGTGCTAATAGCCTATCGGAGCATGTACTAAAGACTGGTGGTATATGAAACGATATCTATTTTGGAACCAATGTAGTAGTAGTATAAGGCATAAACACACAATAGACAGTCGTTAGTTTAGAAAGTGTTACTAAAAGGTGAAAGGAGAGAGAGTCAGGGGAGTACATTATCTTATTACCTAGCCATCTTTCAATTGGGGTAATTTACAAAGCATATTGACTATTTGTCCTGCTGTTTATATACTTCTTTATATTATAAGATAAAAGTAGAGACATCTACTGTCTATATACTTTTCTATATCATCTAAAGACAAAACTAAATATAACTTCTATAATAGATTATATTATTTGATTGTCTCTGTGGATTAGCATTCCTTGATGATCGAGCATATATTGAGAACACAAATTGCTCGATATGAAATAGTGTATGTGAACTCGATATGCAGTGCTTCACCCTTAGCCAATTTTCATGGATTTTCATTAGGTTTGGTACAATTTTGTACCTAATTTTGCTTGTCCATTTTTGTGCTATTGTAGTAATGGGTACGTCAAACAAGAAATTAATTTTTGTCGCTTTTTTGTGTTAATTTGGTACTACTGATACGAAGTGAAATAAGGTTTTTACTGATATGCATGTGAGAGCTAATTAAGAGATTCGCTATTGGACTCGGTCTAATTGGAGAGGATGGACTTCTATTTTCCCCCTTTATTACCTCCATCGATTGTAGGATTAATTTCTAATATTACACTCCAAAAATATATAAACTAATCTATACTATAAAATGGCTTAATCCAGATTATATAGCCTAATTAGCAGTTTCCCACATACATCAAGCTTTTAGAGAGTAATGGTTGCCTAAGGTACAATGTGGTTTATTGGTTGTATATATTGGATATCCTATGTATGTATATAAAGATTAAAAAAATATATGTGTGTATAAAGATGTGTGTGTATAAAAATATATATATGTGTCCTTGAAAGATGTATGTGTATAAGATCAAAAAATATATGTGTGTATAAAGATGTATGTGTATAAAAATATATATATGTGTCCTTGAAAGATGTATGTGCACAAAGATCAAAAAAATATGTATGTATAAAGATGTATGTGTATAAAAAATATATATGTGTCCTTGAAAGATGTATATCGCAGTCTCGAAAACAACTGTAAAATACACTGTCATGTGTCTATGCCATCGTTTGAATTCATAAGTTTGACATCACGCACAAAAGAATAGTCTAGCCGGCAATGCGGCTATACTTGGGCTCATATGCTTTTATGTCTATTTTCATTCGTTACATCTATCTTCATTTCTTCGTTACGTCTTTCTTCAATACCATTGTATGTGTATGTATGTTAATTTGAAATTTCTAATAAACTTGCTAGGAATGGCCTCTAATCAAGGACAAGTGCCAGAGAGAGTTGGGCCCTCGAATATAGACGAAGTAGTAACAGGTAGCCCAACGTACTACCTGAACCTACAGGATATTGATATGGAGCAACTTGGCACCACTGCCATAGACCAACCTGACGCCACTGCCATGGACCAAGCTGATGCCACTAACATAGGCGAGGTAAAGTATTAGTACATTGTGATTCCCAAAATATGGTAGGGTCAGATGACTAATAAGAAGATCCAATTGTAGGCTCAGACGTCTGATGAACAAAGGTGGCGCGCAGGCCGTGGTCCTAACAAGATGCCTAAGGGTGTTCACAATATAGTAGAGCTCTCGGCAGTAAGGGAACCTGCTATACCCGTGTCATCGTGGGGGTCGTACAGGACAGCATGCGGAGTACTTGCTAGGGCTTATGTGCCCATCAGCTATAGATCATGGACCGGTCGTCGAGGTGACCAGTGGGTGGTTCCTGATAACCTGAAGGACTTACTGTGGGACAAGCTAAAAGAAGTATTCCAGTTCCCCCAAGGGTCCGAGTTGGTTGCAAAGAAACGTACAAGAATTTTGGGAGTTTTGGGAGCACTTTGTGGCGTACAATTATTCTGAAGAAGCCTAGATAGTGAGTCAGAAGAACAAGGTGAACGCAGATAAGAATATGTATGCTCACACACTAGGTACTGGTGGCTACGTGAAGAAAATACCTGCATAGGATATGTGCGAAGAAGAGTTAACCCGCAGGGGCGTCATTCCTGCGACGGCCGAGTTGAGCGAACGATCGAAGCACTGGTTGCTTTGGACGGGGGCTTCTGTCTCGGAAGATGGCAGCTTAAGCTTCAGGAGCGATAGAGCCCAGGAAGTGTCGCGGAAAATAGCAGATGCTCACGTGCAGTCTTCCCAAGGCTTTTTCAGGCCACAAAGGGAGAATGACGAGCTGACCGTTGCCCTAGGTAACAAGGAGCATCCTGGTCGCACCCGAGGAGTTGGTTTGGTGCCATGGAAAGAAGGCTTCTCAGCTGATGCATCGTTGTACAAGCGGCCGAAGAGAATAAGAGAAGATCAACTGGACCGTCAAATACAAGATGCTATGGCGAGAGCGTTAGCGGAACAGAGAGCGGAGCTGGATAAGGTTGTGGAGCAAGCATTACAGAAAGCTCTCAGCTCACGACCGCCACCCGATGATAGCCCCCGGAACTTCAGTCACGATGTTCGTAAGAGCAGCTTCACGTCCACAGGGATCCCCGAAAAGCATGGACTCCATTTTCCAGTGGATGACATCACAGAACCGACACCGTGCAAGCTGCATTTGTCCGCACATGGCATTACCATTAAGGTGGCTAATGGCAGGGCTTGGCCATGCGGCTCATCGCAGGTTCTACACTGCCACCCGATACCGCCGGGATTCGCTAGGGTCGAAGTGGACAGTGTAGTCCGACAATACCACAAAATGGAAGTAGAGATCTCTGGCGAGGACGGAAAACACAAACTTGGAGAAAACGTGCATGGCTTCCTCGCGTGGCGTAAGAGCTTGATTAAGTTTGACTCGGACGATGAGGATGACAAAGACGACGATGATGATGATCAGCTACACTCTCCACATAAAGACAATGATGATGATGATCCGCCTGCACTAGCCAGGAAAAGTCCAACTCCTCTGTCGGCACCACACAAGAAAAGTCCAACTCCTCCATCGGCATATAAGAGGAATCGAACATCAGCACCATCTTGGAAGTCCACACCGTCTTATAGAAAATCTCGGTCATCTGTGAAGTCAGCACAGCATCAGAAGAAATTACCAGCCGAGATGACTGAAGAAGAACGAAAAAAGGAAATAAGCGTCTACGTAACATCTCACTTCAAAAAGGTGCCATCACCTGAGAAGACTAAAGTTGATGCTAATGCGCAGAAGTTTTTCTTGAGTATGAGAAAAGTCAAAGAGACGGGGCGAGCTTCTGAACCTTCCAAAATGTCGGACTATGAGCGCATCTCCAAAAAGCAATACTTGAAGGCGGCTAGTGCCGACACATTGAGATCGGAAGCTCAAGGAGACGCTGTTGAACAACTTCGTGCTCACGAGCAAGGTCTAAGGTGGAAGTTCTTTCTAGGGCAACCGCTGGTTGAACCAACTCATTTAGACCACCTAACAACACAACTGCGGCACGTCCGTGAGTGGTACATGCAGCGGTGCAAAAATAGTATGAAGGCGTTCCCAATCAAATACGCAGAATTGGATTTTCGCAATGGGGATAACATCTTCTGGGTTTTATTTGTCGAATTGTATATGTTGTACCAGCAAGATACCCTGGATGTGAATATACTCAGACTGTGAACTTTGTAAGTCTCTATGTATATTATTGTACATTCTTATACCGTTTAATTGCATGTCTAACTTCTTTCTTACATATGTAGAATGGAGATACAGATAAGTAGAAGAAGTCGCAATGACAACTTAGGATTTCTTGATTTGGGGCTTGCCAATGAGAAAATTATCCGGCAGTCTCCATAGTTTGTTGAAGACTATTTATTTAATACTTTCTTGAAGCTGCAATACAAAACCTCCATACTTTTACCCTATAACTTTGCGTACGTATTACCCTACTTCTAATATCGTTTTACTATTTTTGCGTAACACGATGTGGGACTAATGGGCCATGTTAACATATATGTACAGCTTTCACTGGGTCCTCCTCGTCATCAAGTTAGATGCTAGCAGGATTTTTATCTTGGACTCGAGGAGAAAACCCCTTAATCTGTATAAAGACTTTTGGGACATGCTGAATAGGTAAACTCAATCATTGCGTTATTGCTCTAGTAATATTCCATTCTATTGCATTTAAGCTTAATTACAATTTAAAATCATTCACATGTGTCGGCGTACTTTACGCTAGGGTTCCCTCTCCGCCGCAGATAAGTAAGACCACGTGCGGCCTAGCGAGCATGCAGGCGATCACGCCCCTCTTGGCGGGCACTAGCCCACGTGGCGCCCTGGCGAGCTAGCAGGCGATCAGGCCCTACTCGCTAGGCGAGCGGTCCAAGTGGTGACCTGGCAAGCAGGCAGGCGATTAGGCCCTGCCCGCCGGGCATCGGCCTCCTTGGTGACCTGGCGAGTAGGTGCGCGATCAAGCCCTACTCGCCGGGCGTCGGCCCCCATAGGCGGCCTAGCAAGCAGGCGGGCTATCAGGCCCTGCCCGCCAGGTGTCGGCCTCCTTAGCGACTGGCGAGCAGGTGGACGATCAGGCCCTACTCGTCGGGCGTCGGCCCCCATAGGCAGCCTGGCGGGCAGGCGGGCGATCAGGCCCTGCCCGTTAGGCGTCGACCTCCTTGGCGGCCTGGTGAGTAGGTGCACGATCAGACCCTGCTCATCGAGCGTCGGCCCCCATAGGTGGCCTAGTAGGTAGGCGGGCTATCAGGCCTTACCCGCCGGGCGTCGACCACCTTGGCGGCCTGGCGAGTAGGTGGGCGATCATGCCCTGCTCGTCGGGCGTCGGCCTATAGGTGGCTGGTAGGCGGTGGGCGTCGAGCTGCCTTGCAGGCGTCGACCTCCTTGGCGGCTGGCGGCGGTGGCGATCGAGCCCTCGCTCGCCGACGTCGGTCCCCATAGGCGGCTTGGCAGGAAGGCGGGCGTGTAGGCCCTACCCGCCGGGCGTCGACCTCCTTGGCAGCCTAGCGAGCAAGTGGGTGATCAGGACCTACTCGCCGGGCGTCGACCCCCATAGGAGACTGGCGGGCAGACAGCGATCGAGCCGCCTGCCAGGTCGGTCTCCTTGGCGGCTGGCGGCGAGCAGGCGATCGAGCCCCTTTCGCGGGCGTCGACCACGTGGCGACTGGCATGTGGCGGGCACTCAGGCCCCTCTCGTCGGGCCACACGGGCGACCAAAAGAATGAGAAGAAGGCTTCGCCTCGAAGTCTCCTTCCCCTGACACGCTGTGTCAGGGCTATTGATTGCGAGGAATTCTACGGTTGACACGACGACTACCCACCCCTCTGACGTCTCACACCTAACCCATCGTAGGAATGTCACATCCCGGGCAAACCGGGTGAAGCCATACAGCGACATTAAATAGTGTTTGAAGGACAAGGCTATAGTGATGGGTGTAATAAATTACTCATAGATCAGTATGATGTCACCCCCTCACCTGCCCGAGCCAACCCAGTCTATATAAGGGAACTCTGGTGCATGGAGAAGGGGGACCCTAGATCCGAATCCAAGAGGTCGAGAGACTTAGCGAAAAAAAGCAAAACGAGCTGAAAGAGCCATTGTAACCGCCTCCATATTTCTTGAACAAAGATCTAGCAAGACGTAGGGCTATTACCCATACTGGGGGCCTGAATATGGAAACATCGCAGTGTTCTTTGATTTGTTGATCCCCAGAATCCCTCGCGCGAGAGTCATTAGGGTTTTCGACCACAAAGACGCCCTCTACCGAACCTTCATCTCCATCCTTGGGAGAGACCCCGTCCGTTGACAGGTCCTGTCCGGTGAAATACATCGACAGGGGCACACCAGGTAGGGGGCTAGTGGTTGGCTCACCCAGCCATCTCTCCGGTGGATTCTGGTCTTCTGTCTGAAAGGACCATGCATCTGGTGATGGCGGGTTCACACTCATAGCAACAAGAGGCGGTGGAGGCTAGCAGTGCTCAGAACACGTCCTGACACTTCTGCCGAATGAGGGATCGTCTCACGCTGCCCCCGCAGGGAGGCGGTGGTGCCTCCCTGGTAGCGGCAGAACTTCCGATTCAGCGTCGGCTGGCCATGGAGGCAACCACCCCTGCCCAGAACCTGCATGTAGTCCTCTCCTCCTAGACCACCCTCCGGTGGAACTTGCAGGAGACACCCCGGCCACACCGTGGCTGCGGGACATTGCTGGCCTCATAGATGTGGCCTAGCTCCCCGTAGGGATGCCTGACTGGTCGGGTACCGTCGGCACCCCTCGATCCAGGGTGCGTCCTGACCGCACCTAAGCTTCTAGCCGCCTGAGCGGGAAGCGTTCTAGCCAGGAGGTCTAGGATAAAGGAAAGGGCATACAAGATGATAGTCCCGGTTCCATGAGGAGCCGCGAGGACCTGAAGGTTCATCTGGAGGAGCATCGCCGGCGGCGTGGCGATGATTTACGTAATCACTTGCAACGCCGTCGCACTCAGGAGCAAGGCCGCGTCCAGCGGATGGCTCCTGGGGGTGAAGGCTCCTCCCATGACTCTCGCCTTCAGAGTAAGGAGGAGGTCCACTCCTCCAATTCTTTGGGGAGTTGCGATCCGCACTCCCCAGCACGGTCTTTGGGCCGGGGTTCAGGTGGACGGAATGACTCCCCCTATGGTGTTGGATGCTAGGCGTTTACCCGATGGCTGCGCCGTGTGGCGTGGCCTGAAAGGTTTCACCTGGCATCCATCGAGAAGTACGACGGCACCACCAACCTGGAGGAGTTCTTGCAGATCTACACCATGGTGGTGCAGCCCGCTGGCGGGTCTGAAAAGGCCATGGCCAATTACTTACCAACGGCTGTGACGGGCTCGGCCCGGTCTTGGCTGTCGAACCTCCCGCGAGGATCGGTACACTCATGGGAGGAGTTGTGCGGTCTTTTCGTCGCCAACTTTCAAGGCTCCTACACACAACTTGGCGTGGAGGACGATATCCATGCCCTCGAGCAGGAAAGAGGGGAATCATTGTGTGACTTCATTTGGCGATTCAGCCATTGTCGCAACATGATCCCCTGAATTTCGGAGCAGTCGGTCGTCATCACCTTTTGAGAGGCGTTTGAGACCACAAGATACGGGAGAAGATGGCGACCCACAACATTACCACCACTTCCGAGCTCTTCTCCTGGCGCTGAAGTCGCGCGGGTGGCGAGGCTCGGGGCGATGTCTCGGCCCCATCTTGTGCGACGCTTGATAAAGATGAAGCTGGGACCTCGAGGTGTCCCGGCCCAACGAACAAAAAGGCAAGGAAGGAGGCGCGAGGCGGTTGAGACCAGGCGGGTCCTGACCACTGAGCATTAGCCTAGGGATACCAAGCCGCGGGGCACGACCACCGTGACCGGCGGGAAGACCATCGTGACCGGTGAGATGATCGCCGTGGTCGGAGAAATGACCACCGCGAGGAGAAGGAGGGCAGACCCCGTGACGACGACCAAGACGAAGACCTTGCCCCGCTAGGCTTCCAGCAGGCAGATCAAACCATGGCGTACATTCATGGTGGCTTGTCCACCTACCCCTCCAACATGACGTACAAGCAGCTAAGGAGGGAGGTCTGCGCCACGGCACCGAGCTCAGGGGCGTGTCAGATGCTGAAGTGGTTGGAGGAGCCGATCACCTTCAGTCGGGTCGACCACCCTGAGATCACCACCGGCCTAGGTCACCTTCCGATCATGGTTTCACCCACGATCCGAAACGTGAAGCTCGGGCGGGTGCTAGTGGACGGAGGGAGCTCCATCAACCTCCTATCCTCCAAGGCATTCCGGGCGCTCCAGATATCATGGCAGGAGATGCGCCCGACCTTACCCTTTTACGGCATCGCCCCAGGGGCTGGCTTGGTCCCCCTGGGCCAGGTGCGCCACCCCATCACCTTCGGGGAGGAAAGCAACTGCCGTACGAAATTGGTCGACTTCGAAGTCATCGATTTCGACCTCCCGTACAATGCCATACTTGGCTGACCAGCGTTGGCCAGGTTCATGGCAGCGACCCACTATAGATACATGGTGGTGAAGATACCAGGGCCTGGTGGCCCCATAGTCATCCGGGTGGAAAGGCCGGAAGCCTTGCACTGCCACAAGCACGCACTGGACCTGGCCAACACCACCTGCGTGAAGCCGGCTGATGCTGCCTTCTCGGGAGCCCCTCTGGTGCAGACCCGTGCCTCGCCCGGCTCGGCCAGTGAGGTAAAGGTGGTCTCCCTGAGCGTGGGCTAGCCCGGGAAGACCGTCACCATTGGCGCAAGCCTCAGTGTCAAATAGAAAGACGCGCTCGTCACCTTCCTCCGGTCTAACTCTGACGTGTTTGCTTGGCAACCGTCTGATATGACTGGGGTCCCCAGGGAGGTGATCGAGCACCGATTAGCAACGCTCCCTGGAGTGCACCCGGTCCGACAAAAGGTCCGGAGGCAGGCACCAGAGCGACAAGACACCATTCGAGAGGAGGTAAAGAAGCTGCTGCGCGCAGAGATCGTCAGGGAAGTCTCTCACCCCGAGTGGCTTGCCAACCCTATGCTTGTCAAGAAATCCAACGGGAGGTGGCGGATGTGCGTCGACTTTACCGACCTTAACAAGGCCTGCCCGAAGGATCCTTACGCCCCACCACGCGTCGATCTCATTGTCGACTCGACGGCAGGATGCGAGCTGCTATGCTTTATGGACGTGTACTCTAGGTACCACCAGATTAGCATGGCGGCGAAAGACGAAGAAAAAACTGCTTTTGTAACCCCAGTGGGCATTTATTGTTACACCAGAATGGCTTTTGGGTTAAAGAATGCTGGTTCTACTTATCAACGCGCCATGCATATTACTTTCCGCCCATAGATAGGGCGAAATCTTGAGGTGTACGTCGACGACTTGGTTATGAAAGTTAAGAAGAGCGAAGAACTAATTGAAGACCTGGAGGAAACTTTTGCTAACCTCTGGAAGAATTGCTTGAAGCTCAACCCCGAGAAATGTGTGTTCGGTGTGCCCTCTGGGAAGCTGTTAGGATTCCTCATGTCCAGTCGAGGTATTGAAGCCAATCCTGATAAGATAGTGGCCATCGAGCGCATGAAGCAGCCGGTTCGGCTCAAGCAGATGCAGTGCCTCACTGGTCGCCTGGCGTCCCTCGAGCGATTTATCACTCGGTTGGGAGAAAGAATCTTGCCCTTATTCAAGCTGCTGAAGAAGACCAACCACTTCGAGTGGACTGAAGAGGCTCAACGAACATTTGAAGACTTGAAGCAGTACTTCTCCTCCCCACCAGTACTGGTCACCCCCAAGCCTGGTGAACCATTGCTCCTATACATCGCCGCTACCCCTACGGTGGTGAGCGCTGTACTGGTAGCGGAGAGGAGGGCATCCAGAAGCCGGTCTACTACATCAGCAAGGTGCTACACGAGGCAGAGACCAGGTACCCGCAAGCACAGAAGATGTTGTACGCTGTCCTGATGGCATCTATGAAGCTGCGGCACTACTTCCAGGGGCGAGAGATCACGGTGGTCACCACCTACCCTCTGTGAGAGATCCTTCACAACCGCGACCGGTGACATCCTCTAGTACATGGTCGCCCTAGACTTCAAGGCCGCCAACAACATCGCCGAATATGAGGGCCTACCGGCGGGGCTGCGCGCCACCTCGACGTTGGGCGTCCGGCACCTCCAACTCAAAAGCGACTCCCTGCTGGTCATCAATCAGGCACGGAAGAAATTTCAATGTTTTGACCCCACCATGGCTGCCTACTTGGCGGAGGTCAGAAAGATGGAGCGCCACTTCGAAGGACTGGGATATATCCATATCCCTCGGCGTGACAATCACATGGCAGATGAGCTTTCACAGCTCACGTCCTCAAGAACCTCTGTCTCGGTCGGGGCCTTTGAAGAAAGACTATCACGACCGTCCGTTGCTGCCCTCGGTTCAGGTGGGGACGATGGTGCAGCCGTCGTGGCCTCCGACTCAGGTGCGGAGAGTGGCGCGGTGTCATGGCCTCCAGTTTAGGGAGGGAAGGCAGCGCGCCCGCCTCAGCCCCGAGGTTCAGAAGGGAAGGCAGCGGTGTCGCTGGTGCGGCACTCGGGGAAAAGCTTGGCCAAGCGGAGTACCCAAGCGATCACCACGTGGTCGCCACACTTGGCCAGGAAGGGCAGTGGATGGATCCTATCCTAGCCTTCCTGCAAGACCGAGTGATCCCCGACGATGATGCCTCAGCTGAGAAAATTGCACACAAGGCCAAATGCTATACTCTGGTAGGTGGGAACCTATACCGCCGGAGTAGAAACGGAATTCTACTGAAGTGCATCACTCGGGAAGAGGGGAGCAATTTGCTCTCTGATATCCATGGAGGTATGTGCAGGAGCCATATGTCCAGCCGGACGCTTGTCGGCAAAGTGTTTCGCCAAGGATTTTATTAGTCTACTGCCCTCCAAGATGCTTGCGAGCTGGTGAGGAAATGTGAAGCATGCCAATTCTTCGCTAAGCAAATCCACCGACTAGCCCAAGCTCTGCAAACCATCCCGCTCTCTTGGCCGTTCACAATTTGGGGGCTGGATATCCTGGGCCCGTTCCCGCGGGCCACAGGGGGCTTCACCCATCTGTTCGTCGCCATCGATAAATTCACCAAGTGGGTTGAAGCCGAAGCAGTACGCGCCATTACGGCCTCCGCTGCTATCATGTTCATCTACGGAATCTTCACCCGCTTTGGAGTCGCCAATCACATCATCACCGACAATGGCACTCAATTCACCAGCGCGGCCTTCCTGGAGTTTTGTGATGAGATGGGCACCAAGGTATGCTTTGCTTCGGTGGCCCATCCAAGTAGCAATGGCCAAGCAGAGCGTGCCAACGCGCTGGTGTTGTGGGGCCTCAAGACCAGAGCGTTTGATCAACTCCATAAGCGGGGGCGCGGTGGACGGAAGAACTCCCAGCTGTGCTGTGATCGCTTTGAACCACACCCAGTCGGGTGACTGGAGAAACACCTTTCTTCCTGGTCTACGGCGCGGAAGCTGTCCTTCCGTCCGAGCTGTCGCTCGGCTCCCCACGTGTCTCGGCGTTTAGCGAGAAAGGATAAGAAGACCACCGTGGAGAAGAAGTCAACCTTCTGGAGGAGGTGTGCGACCGGACGGCCCTGCGTGCCGCCCGGTACCAGCAAAGTCTCAAGCAGTACCACGCCACCTGGGTCCACGAGAGAACACTGGCAGTGGGCGACCTTTAAGGTGGTCTCAGTATCTCAACCAGGGTCGGTCCGGTTGGCCACTGAGGACGGCCAAGAGCTGGCCAACTCCCACAACGTGGAGTTGTTATGAAAATTGTATCCATAAAGACTGTAAGTACTCGGCAATTTGTTTCGATCAGCTGAATGGGCGGGCTCCCCCTGGCTAATTGGCGACTGCTGATGGTCGGTAAAGTTGTCTGCCTTAAAGGCTTTTGCTTTACCTTCCCTACTTGTGCCCCGGTGGGTAGTATCTCACGTGGGTGTCATGGGTACCGACGGTTTGGCCGCTCCTTGTTGATATACGGTAACGCCCAGCATTCGCGTCGCGCGAGGACGGGCTACCAGGAGCGCGAGTGTGGCACGGTGCTCAAACGTGGCTCATACACCTCGGGTTGGCTCTGCGAAGCACCGCTGGCTGTCACCGCGAGCACCGCTGGCTCAATACCACTCCTGGGAACTTGCTTCCTTGCCACGCAACGCTCTGGTCAGGTTCCAAGAGATCACAAAGGCCTAAGTTCCAAAAGGAAAGGGACCATGACAACCCCGCGCAGGGCCTTACGTTCTCTGATATATTTCTTTCACGCCCCGCGTAACGTCTACTTGTATTTTCAGCAGCTACATGCAATCGCAGATGAAGTGCTGGAGCACTGACCCAATTTAAACATTTAGGATCGCATCACGGAAAGCCTAAGGGCTGGTCACCCGGCGGTCTGTGATCAAGATAAGTTGTTCTGCATCATGTGTTATCGACTTGTCTTTGATATTTGCGCCCTGTTGGGTCATGTTGTGCGTAGTTGTCACAGGCGTCGGTGACCTGACGACTCCTTGTTGATAAAGCGAGACACCCAGCATTTGCGTCGCGCGAGGACGGCCGACCAGGAGCGTGAGTGTGGCACGGTGCTCAAACGCGGCTCGTACACCTTGGGTTGGCTCTGCGAAGCCCCGCTGGCTGTCACCGCGAGCACCGCTGGCCCAATACCACTCCTGTGAACCTGCTACCTTGCCGCGCGACGCTATAGTCAAGTTCCAAGAGATCACAAGGATATAAGTTCCGAAGGGGCATGAGCTAGTGATAACCTTGCGCAAGGACTCAGACTCAATTTTGTCTACGTCCTGTATGTCTTGCATTGTATTTATTTGCGTTTGCAGTGGCTGCATACAATCACCCAAGAAGCGCCGAAGTATCGACCTAACCTAAGTGTTCAGGTTCACATAGTGGCAAAGCTGGGGGCTGATCGCCTGGTGGTTGAGTTGAACAAACGCAATCAAAACGCAGACAAACAAACATGCAGGTAAAATCAAAAGATGTCAATTTCATTACAATTACTAAGATAGTTTTAGCATACAGGAAAGTAAAACAAGAACAAAAAAGAAGATAATGGGAGCGGCCCGGGCCATCAGTTGTCATTGGCAACTTGAATGTGCCCGAAGACCTCCTCGACTTCTGCCTCCACCTCTATTGTGTCGAGGTCCGGGTCCTCCGCCGCCATCATCCCGGCCACGTGCTCTCTGCCTCGCACACGTGCGCTTGAGCCTGGGCCTCATCTCCCTCGATGCCAGCCACGGCGGCCATTTGATTGAAGGAGGCGTCGCGGCTGATGCAGCACGCCAGTACGAACGTCGCAGTGGCAACTGCGACTTTTCGTCCTTCCTGGGCGGAGCGGGTGGACAAGGCGGTGGGAAGGCCGGAGAGCGCCTCGGCAACTCGGGTGATGCAATGTGTGTACTGCATCACCGAAGGCTCCAGCGGCTCAAGCAACTCCACCCCCAGCGGTCGCAGACTCCTGGCCATGCGCTGGTATGACGGGCAGAGCATCACGCCGAGGTTGTGTTGTGTGCGACACAGTTCATCCTCAACCTGCCGCTGCGCCAATTCGACCTCCTGCGCTCGAGTTAGCAGGGCCGCTCCATTCGCCCTCTCCTGCACCAGCAAGGCCTTGCTCCTCTCCCTTTCCTGCGCCTACTCCTCCCAAAACGCCACCATCTGGCGACTCATCTGACTTCGCGCTGGGTGGCCATAGCAAGGAGGGCGCCCGAAGACTCGTGCATTTTGCCGAGTTCGGTGAGCAGCCCTGCCAGCTGGGAGGTAGGGGCGAGGGAGACGCTCGGGGTGGGGAGCTACCTCGGATGCACCGGGTTGCCCCTGAGCAGAAGTTCCCACTGCGTATGTTGGCGCTGCGGATGTCTGCTTGGCCGAAGCACCTTGGGGGGCCACCCTTGGAGGTGACTGGAAGCGGAAGGAAGCCACCAGAAGCGTGAGCCCACCCTGGTGGGCGGTGACGGCAACCCTCGTCGTTGATGGAGTTGGCACCAAGGGAGTTGGCGTCGTTGAAGTTGGCGTTGTTGAGGTTGGCGCCGCAGGAGTCGACATCGGTGCAGCCGACGTTGAAGCAGTGGTGGCAGATGTCGTCGCCCCGGATGAGGACGCCACCGCTCCGGGTGCGCTTTGAGAAATGGCGGAGTCGGTGGCAGCGGGAGTGTGATCCTCGGTGCGGGGCCTCTTGGAGTCCGCACCCGAGGCGTCCAGAGCGCAAGCCCGTTTACTGCGCTCAATAAATCAGCGGGGCGGTCCACGATCACCAAGGGACCGTGGGCCGGCAGCACTGCAGGGCCGGTGGAGTCCATCACCGGAAACAACTTGATAATCCGGAGGCGCTCCTCGAACTCCAGATCGCAGAGTGGCCGGGCCCCGACAGGAAAATCCATGCTTCTCAGTGTTGGCGGGAGCAGTTTGGACAGCCATTTTGAGATGGCGGGGCCAACCAAGTTTCCTTCGCCTGGCAAAAAAAGAAGACAAGGATGTTAGTTGATGGCGACCACAAAGGGAAATATATATTCATAAGAAGGGTAAAAGAACTTACGGCCTGGACGAGTGCGAGTCATGTCGTCGTCCCCTATATACTGCCATGCAGGGCGGGCACGACGACAGAGGGGGCTGATCCTCCGGGCCACAAAGTCCCGGACTACTAGCGCCCCGATCAACCCGGCGTCCCGCAGCCGGTTGATGCGGGCCGCCATCGCCAGGAGCTCTGCCATCTCCTCGACGGGCGAGCTCTAGCTCTCGCGAGCTTCCGCCTGCGCGCAGGGCATCCCGAGGAGGTCAACCCCGCTGTCGTCGCCGACGTAGAGCCAGTCGCTCCGCCACGACTTCCAGTTGGATTTTGGCTGGAAGGGAATGTAGCGGGGGGCAACCCGTCACAGAGACGAAAACGGCAGCTCCCCGTGATCCGGCCGTCGGAGGAGTTGCGACAGATGTAGAAGTAGCAGAAGAGAGGAAGATTGGGCATTACCCCTACAAACATCTCGCATAGGTATGCAAAGATGGAAAGTGTGAGAATGGAATTGGGAGGGAGGTGAAGATGATGGATTTCGTAGAAATGAAGGACAGTGAGGAAGAATTCAGAAAATGGCGGCACTAGGCCCGCCAGGAGCCCCTAGGCGAAGATGACAATCTCCCCGGATTCACACCGTGGTGCGAGGGTTCCACAGCGAAGGTGGAGGGAACCCTTGGGCGCCATCTCGAAGGGCATTGCCACCCTATCCTCGCCAACAGTGGAAGGTAAAAGGGGTTGCGCCATTGGAGCAGAAGCAAGGTCTTTAGACAAGGAAGATGAAAGGGCAAAGAGCAAAGTTCATGGAAATCAGAAGGAGTGTGAACTGCTGGTCAGGGGTGCACATATATATAGGCCCTTCACGCAGACGGTTCGCGAACAGGCAAAAGTACGTGACATTTTGGGTCCTGAAAAAAAACCGACAGAAGTGGGGAGGATCGAGACGGTTGCGTGCTCAGAAGTGGTGGGCCCATCCAGGAATGCACCGACATTAAATGAGGTCTAAAAGAAACTGGCGCGCGTTCCAGGACGGACCCAGGGGCTACTGTCGGCGTACTTTACGCCAGCGTACCCTCTCCGCCGCAGATAAGTAAGACCATGTGGCGGCCTGGCGAGTAAGTGGACGATCACACCCCTCTCGACGGGCGTCGGCCCATGTGGCGGCCTGGCAAGCAAGCGAGCGATTAGGCCCCACTCACCAGGCGAGTGGTCCAAGTGGTGGCCTAGCGGGTAGGTGGCCGATCAGGCTTTGCCCGACAGGCGTCAGCCTCCTTTGCAGCCTGGCGAGTTGGTGGGCGTTCAGGCCCTGCTCACCGGGCGTCAGCCCCCATAGGTGGCATGGCAGCAAGCGGGCAATCAGGCCTTGCCCACCGGGCATCGGCCTCCTTGGCGACCTGGCGAGCACGTGGGCGATCAGGCTCTGCTCGCCGGGCGTCGGGCCCCATAGGCGGCCTGGCGGGCAGGCGAGTGCCCGCTTGGCGTCGGCCACCTTAGTGGCCTGGCGAGCAAGCGGGCGATTAGGCCTCGCTCATTGGATGTCGGCCCCATAGCGGCTGGCGGGTAGGCGAGCGTCCCGCCACCCGTCGGGCGTCGGCCTCTTTAGCGGCTGGCGGCAAGGTGGGCGATCGACCACCTTTCATGGGTGTCGGCCCATAGGCGGCCGGGTGGGTAGGCGGGCGTCGGCCACTGCCGGGTGTCGGCCTCCTTAGCGGCTGGCGGCGGTGTGGCGATCAGCCCGCTTGCAGGCGTCGGACCCATAAGCGACTGGTAGGCGGGCGGACGATCGAGCCCCGCCACTGGCGTCGGCCTCCTTAGCGGCTGGCGGCGGTGGGCGATCGAGCCTCGTTGCTGGCGTCGACCCCATAAGCGGCTTTGGCGAGTTGGCGGGCGTCGAGCCCACCAGCCGGGCGTCGGCCTCGTTGGTGGCCTAGCAAGTAGGTGGGCGATCAGGCTCTGCTTGCCGGGCGTTAGCCCCCATAGGCGGCCTAGCAGGCAGGTGGGCGATCAGGCCCTGCCCACTAGGGGTCGGCCTCCATGGCGGCCTGGCAGGCAGGCGGGCAATCCAGCCCTGCTCGTCAGGCGTCGGCCCACGTGGCGGCCTGGCATGTAGGCGGGCGCTCAGGCCCCTCTCGCCGGGCTACACAGGCGACCAAAAGAATGAGAAGAAGGCTTCACCTTGAAGTCTCCTTCCCCTGACACGCTGTGTCAGGATCATTGATTGCGAGGAATTCTATGGTCGACATGACGACGGCCCATCCCTCTGACGTCTCACACCTAAACCGTCACAGGAATGTCACATCCCGGGCGAACCGGGCGAAGCCATACAGTGACATTAAATGGGGTTTGAAGGACAAGGCTACGATGATGGGTGTAATAAATGACTCATAGATCAGTATGATGTCACCCCCTCACCTGCCCGAGCCAGCCCAGTCTATATAAGGGAGCTTTGATGCATGGAGAAGGGGGACCCCGGATCCGAATCCAAGAGGTCGAGAGACTTAGCGAAAAAAGAGTAGAACGAGCTGAAAGAGCCATTGTAACCGACCCCATCCGTTGACAGGGTCCTATCTGGTGAAATACGCCGATAACAGGGCATTCGCACGATATTGCAAGAAAAGTGTTCGGCATCGTCCTTATAAGAAAGATTTCCAAATAATAACCAACTTTCCATGCATGAGATAGGACCCGGGAAATAATTTATGTGCATACTACATATGTACAAATATGCATTCAATTGTCATGGAGAGTATCGGCTATAACGAAGCCATGGTATATAATTACACATTAATCCCTACTTTTCTTTCATTTAACATATATCATCATTAATTAAATTCCTATTTTCTTCAATAACAGCACTCTAGGTTGAGAACCAATAAGTAACTGCTAATAGAAATTTTAGCAATTCAAGAGCAGATCACTACATTCGTTCACGATGAGATCATCAATCCAAACGGCGAGTTCCATGAGCAACCTTAATTCTACTCTAGTCGTTGAAAAACCAAAGTGAACGAGATGTACTCACACTATATTTGTAAACAGACTATTGTAAAAACTAAATATTGTGATGCTTTAATATATTTGAATTTTGATTTAACGACGCTTTATGTACTATATATTTGAAGGCAACATATCTTATGCACACAGAGCTTCCCGTGTACACACCGTGCACACCAACTAATAAAACTCACAAAAAATTCTAAAAATATTTGTAGATATACTTCACAGATTACTCTACCTATCTATAAAATTGTAGGTTCAAATTCAATACATGTCAATAGTTACAAAAAAGAGAAAATTCTGACAAGTTTAAGTTACAAAATTTTCTCTTTTTGTAACTCTTGATATGTATTGAATTTGAACCTACAATTTTATACATAGGTAGAGTAATCTATAAAGTACATCTACAAATTTTTCAGAATTTTTTGTTACTTTTATTAGTTGGTGTGCATGGTGTGTATACGGGAAGCCCTATGTGCACAAGATATGTTGCCATGTTTGAATTATGATTTGACGATGCTTTACATTAACACATTGTACAAAAATTTTGTATAAAAATATATAATACAAAAAAATATGCAATAAAAACATTTGGTGCATGGCTTGTCACTGCTAGTTTGTCCAAGAACCGGTAGTGATATACATATATCACTGTCGGTTCTTGGTATGAGCCGGTTCTATCAATCTCTCCACTTGACCTCCCTCTAAAGATTCAAGAATCAAATATTTGAGGGAGGAGAATCACTTAGGCTTGAGAGAGTGAGAGAGCTGTTGAAAATGTATTGAATGCACTTGATAATGGGTAGGTGGGAGTTGGGGAGGTATTTAAAGCCTCCCAAAACTAGCCGTTTTTTACTTTAGCCCGAGACTGTTCGGATAGTCCGAACCCATGTTCGGATAGTCCGAACCATTTGGAATCAGGGCTACGGAACACACGGTTCGGATAGTCCGAACGAGACTTCGGATAATCCGAACCAAAATGACCTAGCCCTAACCGAGAGGGTCCACTCGAATACTCCGAACCTATGTTCGGACATTCCGAACCAAATTGGACACGACCAACAGAGAGGACTAGCTCGGATACTCCGAACCTTTGTTCGGACATTCCAAACCAGTTTTTGCCTGAGCAACCGAGGGGGCCAGTCCGGACATTCTGAAGGTTTGTTCGGATACTCCGAACCATTTTGAACATTTTGCCCCAAAGACTTTACACATTGACTCATATTTAGACTAGAATTCATCTTTGAGCACATTGGATCATTCTAAAACTATTTCTTGCCAAATCCCTCTTAATAGTACGACAATCCTTAAACTCAAATAAAATTTAAAAAGTATATACAACCGTTGAGTTTAACCGACTCCTTTTCTTCTCGAATTTGAGGAACCTCTTTCCTTAAGCGACTTTCCCATGAGCGTATTCATCTGTTCATAATACTCATAAAGCTCATTAGTCACTTAATCTTGTTGTCATTAATCACCAAAATCATTAAGGGGCCTAGATGCACTTTCAGTATATCAATCAGCCTACACGCAGAAAGTGTTGGAAAGATTTGGTTTTGGAAAATCATATCCTGCGAAAACCCCAATGGTCGGAAGGTCACTCCAAGTAGACTAAGACCCATACAGGCCTAGAGAAGAGAGGGAGGAAGTCCTAGAAGCGGAATTCCCATATCTGAGTGCAATTGGAGAGCTCATGTACCTTGCAAATAGCACCAGGCCAGACATTGCATTCGCCGTGAACTTGCTAGCCAGGTACAACGCAGAACCCACCAAAAGGCATTGGAAAGGGGTTAAGGACATCTTCCGTTACCTATAAGGAAGCAAGGATCTCGGCCTATTCTATAGAAATATGAATGAACTAAGTTTGGTCGGTTATGCCGATGCTGGGTACTTATCTGATCCGCACACTGGCAAGTCACAAACCGGGTATGTTTTCCTTTGTGGAGGAACAACAGTTTCTTGGATGTCGTCTAAGCAGACTCTTGTCTCGATGTCGACAAACCACTCGGAAATCATTGCCTTATATGAAGCCTCCCGTGAATGTGCATGGCTTCGAAGAATGGTTCACCACATCCAGAAGTCATGTGGTTTGAATATTGAACAATCTCCCATGATCATCTATGAAGACAATGCAGCTTGTGTTGCTCAAGTGCAAATGGGATATGTGAAAAGCAACCTCACGAAGCACATCAACCCCAAGTTCTTCTATGCTCATGAAATGCATAAGATGAACGAGATCAAGATACTGCACACTAAGTCATGTGAGAATCTCGCAGATCTATTCACTAAGTCACTCCCAGCATCTACTTTTGAAAGGTGCGTTAAAGGAATTGGGATGATGAGACTTAGAGAAGTGCTGATTTCAGGGGGAGATATTTCACATACTTCTACATAAATCTTGAACTTGAAGTTTGAGTACCCAACATGATCTTGAAGATTAACATTGAAGTTTGGGTGAATTGTACTCTTTTTCCTTAGTAAGTTTTTCACGAAAGTTTTCTTACATAAGGTTTTAATGAGGCAATTTGTGCAACACAGCAAGCATATACTATGTACTCTTTCTCCAAGTATTTTTCTCACTGGGTTTTTTTTTTGAGTTTTGATGAGGCATATGCATCTCGCGGCAAAAAACCCAAGGAGGAGTGTTAAGAAACCCTAAAGCCCACGAAGGCTCATAATGGCCTGTTTGCCGAAACCCTAGATGGAGGCTATAAATAGAGGAGGGGTTCCCCTCTAGCTTATTGTACACAAGAGAAAGAAAGCAATAAAGAAATCTCCGTCTCTCCATATACTTTGTCTCTCTATTCGTTGTATTCGATCTGTCGAGAAACTCTGGACTACACCCAGTAGCAAGGTTTCTCAACAACATCTAAGGTGGATCCGAAAGATTAGCATTGGATTTGTACGGGAGTAATGAAAAGAAATCTAAGGCCTACAGCCGTTGGAAAGCCAAGGAAAAGTTGCCCGATGGACCTCGACGACATAGCTAGATTTGAGGACAACACTAATGTGGAGCCGGAATACCAGTTTCGAATGGATGTGTACAGGTGCGATCAAAAGAAATCCAAGGCCACCATTCGTGCAAAATCAATGGGAAAGGAGCCAGTGGATCCTCATGCATAGGATCAATTACTAGAAGCCTGACTTCTTTTATATCCACGACTATTTTAGATTCCAAAAGGCACATATGTATTTTACATATAGTTTCCATTGATGGTTTGTGTGTAACACCATTTGTATTATAAGAGTAGTAGGGCAAATATATGTACCGAAGCTAACTCTACATGTCATGTAATTCACATCTTTCTTACGAAATTGTATGTCGAGCTTTATCTGGTTTGTTCGAAGAAAAAACATCACTACACCTACTAACATGCAAATATCGAACTCCTAGGTTATGCAAATCAAGGGTCGATTATGTTCTCCTTCCCTAAGAAAAATATTATCTACTTCAACACATGGCTAATTTAGGTGTTTCTGTTTTTGTTTCTACCACCATATGGTCTAATTCGTAATATTTTTATAGTTCCAAAAATCAATAAGGTTATGTCGCTATTACTAGTGACTCAACTATGTCGCCATTTCAACTAGCAACAGATCCTATGTCATCAATTCTAGTTGCAATAGAGCCTTTGTCGTCAATTCAAATGCCAACAACAACAGATATCCTTATTGAACACCACATTAGCATTTCGCCAATTCGATTTGTGACAGAGCATCTCTCTCGTCATTTCGAATAGCGACAAAACCTCTATCACCAATTCAAACAGTTATATAGATATATTTCTGTAAATTTTTATTTTGTATTATTTTCGTAAAATTATTTAAAATTTTGATTATTAAAAAAGGTGCTGGCACTGCAAATGCATGAATTTGTTTGGGGAATTTCGTGACAGTCCATGGCTTTTTTTTTTAACTTTTGTGTTAAAAAATGGTTGTAATTGGAACCGGTCGAAATTAATGACCATGTCTTCCCCTACCATCTACTCCCCCATTTCAAAAATATAATACGCATTTTGACATTGCACAAGAATTAATGTTACGTTCAAATTGAGAAATGTGTGAGAGAAAATAACTTATATCCTGTCTTGGAAGATGAAAAATAATACTTTGTGTGGGTAGTAATGAATAAATGCATATGATTAAGAGAATAATAAATAGGGGTATAGAAAGAAATACTTTATTAAATTTACCTGTAAACTTTATATTTATAGAGAAAACTATTTAAAAAATAAGTTTTATAAATTTGGATAGAAGAGCAGTACTAAGCTCCTAAATCCCAAAATCACGTGAGCATGTGAAATCATTGTGTACATCACGTTGCTGAGGCAGAAGCACCGGTCTAGCTAGCTAGCGTGCGACGCGATTCCCTCGATACGTCAGAGTAACTGAACCGCAAATATACCGATGGATGGAAGGAGCCATCGATCAGATGAGCGCGCGTGTGTACATCCTGTACGTCCTGCCTTTCTTTCTGCTCGAATGCTGCTGGGCAGCTCAGGAAACCAGGCCAAGCCACAATGAATCCTTTGCTTTTTAAGCCACGTTTTTTTCTAATATACTTCTCTTTGGAATAAATATAAAAAATAACCTCCTCTTCAACTATGAAAAACACATATCACATGCTACACTCGTGAAACTTGATAGCTTTCCGAATAAATGCTGAAAATAGAGAGCTTAATAGAGTTGTTACCGAGCATCAGGAGCATAGCAGGAAACTTACCGAACAGAGAGCCAAGCGTGCGAACTCTTTATAAGCTAGAGGGCACGATATTGATGTGAGTCTAGCATTATAGTCATAGTCAACCGATCTGACACAGTCCTATAAAGCTATCAAGCTTCAAAAACATGGCACGTTACATATATCATTTATCCTGCATTTTACATTAGAAAGATGCTATTTTTTATAAAATTATTAAAAAATCATATTTGAAAAAAAAAAGTTACATCAGCTATGGACTACAAACAGCGCCGTGCACATGGCTCATGAAAACCGGGCTCATGAAAACCGGCCAACTTTCGAGGCTGGCCGGCCGAGCAGGGGGCGGCGTACGCGCCCCAGAAGTCCATCCATCTGTTCCATCACCGCCCGTCCCCTCCATGACTCGCATCGCAGCTGGGTTCGCGTCTTTTCGGACAAACGGATTACGTGCGCATTTAATGCCGTGTCGAGAGAACGGCAGCATCGCAAGAACAGCGACGAACAGCTTAGCCGGCGGCAGCCTGATTGCCTGACCGCGACTAGCAGCAAGCATTATAGAAGAATCGTAAAAGTGGGGAAATATCCCAAGAACAAGGGTAACATGTAAACCTGTCTCATGGGTTAAATGTAATTGGTTAGAGTAGGTGGATGAACGTCAGGAGACAGTTAATACAAGTGATTCTTCTAGTAGGTAAGCATGTAGCTTTTCCACATCTAGTAGATCTTCTGATTCCATAAATTTCTCATCAAAAAGTGGTGATGCAGGCATACGCGTAGATAGGGCTTGGTATGCCAAGAATCTCGATCCCCTCCTCTGGTAGCTAGGAGGATTAGATTGTGAGATTCTTCCAATACAAAGTCCTACCCAGCATCTACTAATTACAGCGCAAAACGAAGTAGAAAAACACAAGAGAAGGAAGATAGAAGACAAAAGGTTGATGTATCCATGCATGAGTATCGAACAGCGTTGAAGCGCAGTCAAGCACACACATGGTCACCGGTTGTGGAGCGGATCCGGGCAGCTCGGGATCCGCCGCTTGCTCTCCTCCTCAGCGGAACCCGCCGGCGGCAGCCGCACGGACGCGGGCACGGGTCGCGTCCCCACGAGCGGCATTGCGTTCCTCGGCATGGCCCCGCGATCGCCAACGTCGCTGTGGCGGTGACCGTGGCTCTGGCTACTCACCTCGCCTCTCTTCTCCCCGTACGGCACCGCGCGGATGGCCTCCGCGCGTCTGCAACCGATCGCCACCGCCAGCAGTAGCAGTAACAGGAGCGCCCGCGCCAAGGCACCCACACCACTGCCGCGGCGCGCGGGCCTCATCAACGGCCGGACGCAAGCCGAAGGGGCGCAGGTCTAGCCGCCCCCGCGCGCACGCCACCGGAGCAAAGAAGACGGAGGGAGGCCGGCCGGCGCGATGCGCGCGAGTGCGTTTAATTTGCGCGTCGCGGTGGCAAGGTTAAGCTAGATACGAGGCGCGCGGTGGGATGTGGACTGCGGGAGTGGCGCGTGCTTGCAGCCCGTGACCGAGAGGAGGAGGAGGTGAAGCGAGCGAGCAGGTGGTGGAGTGGCAGCGTGGGGCGGGGGTACGGGCTGCGGCGAAGGCGGGGGCGTGTCTGCCTGCCTGGTTGCCTGCGACGCGAGCGAGCCCAGCTCTGATTTTTTTAATATCCTCGAGGACGGAGAAGCCGTGGACGCAGCTAGGAAACCATTAGAGAGGCGTCTGACGTACTCTTTTTTTTCAAATATGATGAGCAAAATTATAAAAAATTATAAAAAAAAATTATTTTTGATCGTGGAAATAACGTATTGTTTGTCAGTGTTTGTGTGATCGGGAATAAAATTATTTTTATAATTATATTAAGAAGAAGAAGATTAAATTTATATAAAAAAAATTGGCCGATAGATAAAAAAGTGATAACATCTGGTTTAGCAGAGGCTGCTTGCTAGCTTAGCTTGTCAGAGTGCGAGTGAGGTGAAGGGACGTGGCAATAGGAAGGTTCAGGGGGCGGTCAGGCCGCAGCGTTGCAGTGAAGTGCGGGGGTCCAATAGAACCATCGCCTTGGACTGCAGACCTGGCATGCACCTCTTGCTCTCTACCCACGTACGCAAATTCTTCTCTCCATGAACATAGATGATTCATGCTATGGTAGGGGTGTGCGTGAATGCGTGTTACCAGAGTACATTTTTGGTAAGCAAAATGCTAACGTTCATCGTTTATCCCTGTGAGGCTTTTTGCTTGCAGACGTGTACCCTGCTTGCAGATACATGGATCATGCTGTTTTGAGCATACTTGAGACTACACTGTACAGTGGAGTCACTTAAGTACAATCTTTTGTTAATTCGTCGTTGAAAAGTCCAACCCCAACCCTGCTGGCTGCTGCTCTTCTTCTCCACGTCGAAACGGGAGAGTGCCACGACAAGGACCTTAATTTCCCTACGGTTGACAACGCCCAATACGCCAACCTTGTCGTTCTCGCGGTCGCCATCCCGGAACAATCCGACCCGCCGTACTTGATCAAGAAAAGATGAACCTTTTTGGGAGCGAGGAGCACCTCATTTTTGGAGCCTACCACAAGCAAGGTGAGGCTGTATAGAAAGCTGGGGAGATCTGGGCTTCCGCTTGGGGATGGTAAAAAGGCAACGGGTTTATAATAAGCACGGAGAGGTGTTGTGGACTGCTGGTGCTTGGCTTGTTTGCGCGCGTTTTTGGCCGCTTGCGTTCGTCTCCATCGCCCCGTTTCCGTGCCGTTTTTGGCACCGCGGCCTCCGGCCAACCGCAGAAAATGGGAGGGCTGCTTGCCTTCTCAGTTCTCACTGACTTTTATGACGGTGGAATTGTGCAACACTAATGCTTCGAATTCAACAGAAATTTTCATAGGAATTGAAACTGTCCCATTGATGTCTCGTTCAGAACGCATTTAACAGAAAATTTATAAAATTTAAAATTAAACAATTTAATTCCTACAGAAATCACTAAACGAGACGTTAGATCATCTTGCCTTGATGGACACTACAAGTATTCGCTCCATTAAATATACTGCATTTTATATATTCGTCAATGCCCCATTTAGAACATAGTAGAATTTTTTTCTCTTTATATGATAATTGAACTATTTCCTGCATTGAGATTCCTATGCTCGAACGGGCCTAAATGAGTAGCTAAAGAATGGCGTTGGTTTCAAAATTTTCGCCAAAATAGCTTTTAAGTGGTGTTTATAATTTCAATCTACATTTAGTTAAGAGTGACACCGAGCAGTAAAGCAAGATAATATTGGTAAAATGTACACCTACATTGACAAAGACAGAATATTAGGAATAGCAAAGGTCGCGCATGGGTTCAGCAATGCATCACGCATCCATTGCGTTCCGATGTTGGACGGTGAGATCAAGATAATAGATACATTAATTTCACAAAACTATACTACTGTTATCAAAACTATTACAAAACCACACTTCCATCGTATACAACAACATGATATCCCGGACCCACCGGTTAGACACACAAACTCAAAACACATCATTTAGCTAACATGGAGTAATTTGCCATGCGGCAGCACGTCATGGTTAAGGTGGCATGGTTGGGCCGTTAGGCTGTACAAGCCTTCGAGGTTGAACCAAGCTTTAGGCTCTTCTCATGGAAGCCATTCCACAAGCTCGCAGCGAAATGAGATCAAGCCACAAGCCTCACACGGGGAGAGGCGAACACTAGGGCTCAAGAGCCAGGAGGTGCTACCGCACCTAGCAGCAATGGACGTATGATCAAATTTTACAAGGTACCCTGCTGGTACGCCGCTCAGTCGGTTCATGCTCGCCGCCTCCTTGGCCCTTACAACCCACCACCCATTGTTGGGTAAGTGTAACATTCTCATTTTTGCCTTCTTAAAAAAAATTGTGTAGTTTAGCCCCCAAAAAATTTTGACTGTTTTATTTGCTAATTAAAACTTAATGTTGTACTTTCATAAATCAAAAGTGATATAAGGCCTGTTTGGTTTCACTGTAGATTCTCCAAAAGTTGATTTTGGATTATGGATGTAAAGAAGCTAATTCTGAATTCTGGGATGGCATTTGGTGTGTAATTACTTGAAACTTTCAGTGGCATTCTCATATTTGTTGTCCTTAGAATCCACAAAGCACATATGAAGTAGATTGTAGATTCTAGTGTATATGAGTGGGCTAGTTTATGAGAATTGATTCCTAAAATTGGGTTATTTGTTTTTTATTCAGCTTTTAGGGCTAGAATCTAGAATCTATAGTAAAAACAAATAGGCCCTAAATATGATTAAACTCTAAGTGAACAACTGTCAAAATTATTTTATTTGACTTCCCTGTGCTTGGAATATTTTTCCATAATTGTTTGGTAATTTATCGAGTGCATTTGGTATTTTATATGTGTTCTTTTTCTTTTTTATATTTTCTAAAATAAAAACTAAATTAAATACGAAAAAGGCTTATGGGCAGAAACCCCCCACAACTAGCCCATTCCTTCTCTCCCTTGGCCCGATCCGTAAGATCACCCGCACGTCAACCAGCACCACGTTGCCTCGACCCATCTCCACACAATAGCCCAGCCAACCCATTCGTTTGAGCTATGTCACTAGCATATGGGGCCCACCTGTAAGTCATCATATTCGCCTGCCCAAGCCAGACTCCTATGCAATGCCATGTCCACCATAGGAACCACCTCCTATGCTGCCTATCCCAGGTATAAAATTTGCGCCCATGCCTTGGATACACATTGCCCAATCGCAGAAACCCTAACCCTAGATGCCGGATCGAGTCAATGTTGCCCCTGAATTGAAGGATCTTTGTAGAGCTATCAATCTTCGCCGGATTCCATCGCCATCGAAGTGTCTCTATCTTCATCATCTACACCTTGGGTTCATCATTTCGCGTTCTATAAGGTGCGTGCCTTAACTTCGCTGGAGTGTCGTTGAAAGCCATTGTCACCATGGAGCCCATCACTGTCATCATGCCATTGTCCATGACACCTGCGTCACCAAGATCACCGTGTCGAGAAATCTCAGGTGGTATCTTCCGTATGCTCGTAGCTACCATCACTGCCATCGTCGGAGTTGCACCGCCGCTTGGCACCGTTCGCTAGTGACCATTAGTCCTAGAGCACCGCCGCTTGCATGTCACCAATGTGATGCCATGTCGAAGCCAGCTGTCGTCGAGTTGTCCACACATCCTTGTCATGTTAGTACCATGTGTGCACGACGCAAGTATAGTCTAGATTGGTTCAATGGACTTAGTCTACATCGACCATGTCTGACATTAGGGATGCAATCGGATCGGATATTTTCCGTCCGACCGACCGACCGGATGGCTTCGGATCGGATTCGGATTTTTTTTTCGGATAATTTTCGGATTCGGATTCGGTTTCGGATATTTTGTTTCGGATTTGGATTCGGATTCGGGAGATTACTATCCGTCGGATCGGTATATCCCGAGAATATTTTCGGATATATCTGAACAAACTTATTCGGATATCCGGTACAACAAGGTGAGATTGAGGAGGATGTCGGCCCTCTGGCCAACCTGCGCCTCTGAGCCGTGTCCGCCTCCAAGCCGTGGCTATCCTCTGCGCTTCCGCGGCGGCTTTGGGCCCATCATTGCCGCCTCATCGGACGCAGCCCGATCCGCCCATCGGCCGCCTCGTCCTTCAGCGCGCGGCATTGCGCGAAGGCGACCGAAGGCGACGCAACCTCCACGCTCCCACTCAAGAACTCGGCCTCCTGCCGACCTGACCTTTGGCCAGCCCGTGACCAGCCTTCCGAGCCTCGCCGACTTACAGGCGGCCTCCGCTGCGATGCTTGAGCAAATCGGCGACGAAGTCATCGCCGAGAGGGCACACCCATGAAGAAGCACCAAAGCGACTAGAAGAGCTCACGATGAAGAAGCATATACCAACCAAAGTCTTAAAGCTTGTTTCACGTGTGAAGAGCAAATCCATACTCGAAGCTTTCTCGTGAAGGAGTTCTTTCTTTTTGTGTCTACCGAACACCTGAAGAGCCGTGAAGAAGACTCCTTCAACCGGACTTGAATCCGATCCTAGAGGGCTATTTCATTTTTATTTTTCGGATCCGGTTTCCTTTTAGCTTCTCAATGCCAGAGATTTATAGAAAAAAAAGCAATTGAAGAATAATGTGTGTGGTAATTATTGTCATACATTTCTATGCGAAATTAGTTTATATTTTAGTTCTTCTATATATTATTATCTATATCGAGAAATATGGTACGGGAATGTGAAAATAAAAGACATTACTTTGATAAAACAAGCCATACAAACTTGTTGCATGTTAGACTACGATAATCTTGTTGCATGTTGAACCTATACGGTTGGTTAATCAGTACTATATGTATGCTTTATGTGGTATCTGTTTTTGTACGTTATCCGATAAAAATTATTCGATACCGTACCGATTTCACTCCATATTCGATTCGAATCCGCGACCGATATTATCCGTACCGTATTCGTATCCGGTACTATCCGAATCCGATTTCGAATCCGACAAAAAATACGGTTTAGGATATGGAAAGAGTGATATCCGACCGAATCCGAACCGATTGCACCCCTATCTGACATGTAGGGCCCCATGTCAATGTCCCAAAGTATAACACCCTGGCATTCCAAGTGCCCTAAATGTTACTACATCATGCCTTTCTCACAATTAATTAACTATTTTCAATAACAAATTCAACAACAACATAATTTCTTTTTTAACACACTTAACACTAACTAAAGGATATGGTAACACTCCAACAGAACATGTGCTCAAGATATTACTTTTATTTACCACTTTCTTCATTTTTACCATAATATTAATCTATAATTTAAGTATACTACCTAAACAATTATCACTAATACTAAGCCATCAATAACAATAATTTGTATAATCATATAAACAACAACAGTAATAAGACTTGGAACCATGGACACAAGCATGCCCAGGCTTTCATACATGGGTACGAAGAATAAGATTAAGTAAACAACAGATTAACCACCTCACATCTCAATATAACAAAGACCACTGACTAAGTTTACATGCCCATTATTGCAACTACATGATTCCATTAGACCACTGACTAAGTTTAAATGCCCATTATTGCAACTACATGATTCCATTATCTAAATATGGTTAAGCACTATGTTATTCATGTGTGAACACTAAAACTAAATTATTGTGAAGATGATGTGACAAGTTATACAATGACGCTATTCTAATCCCCATGCATGCATTTCACCTTCAATGTTCACCTAAAATATTAAAGAAAGCAATGGTGAGTCCACGATTCAGTAAGTACATAATAAAACAATAGCATAACCATTTATCACATGTAAAATCAATAAATACATTATAAAATAATACCAAAGCCATTTGTCACATTCATCTCATTATCATATTTGAATGAATCCATGACTCAATAACATAATCACTCATCATATTTACCTCATTAGTCATCTTTGGATGAGTCCATGACTCAATAACACAATCACTCATAATATTTACCTCATTAATCATCTTTGGATGAGTCTTCGACTCAATAACTATTCATCTCATTAGTCTTCATTCATCATTAATTAGCGATGTAATGCATATATGTATGTATGCTCATATGCAAGCACATTCATAGCTTATACCGGTATAGCTTAGTACACACTCATCGGTGTCACACCATTTCATACCCCTTAATTTCGTGGAGGGGCCCTATCGAATTAGGTCTTACTCAAGAGCGCTCAGGACCTAATCATATAACTTTCTCACCAACCAAAAGTATACATTTCGGATTAGTTATATGACTTTCTCATGGACCTGGTTCATATTCTCTTTTCATGATGTGAATGCAAGTGATGCAATAATTTCTCATAATCATTCACCAATACTAACATTACCAAGTGGCCATCCTCTTCATATATTTGTCATCATCATATCGTATCATATTGATATAGTGTGGTAAGTAAATTTAGATAATCAAGAGCAAGAATAAACAACCATATATTGTTCTACCGTAAACTTGCCTCTTTACTCATGGGGAATGAATGTGAAGTTGAAGCCATTCCTAAAATCACACCTACTGCAATAGATACATTCATGTCAAAATTGTGCAATTATAGTATAAGAATCAAACATAACCATGTCATACCTACACACTACAATGATTTTAATCTTCTCTCTCGCTAGGCAGTTCACCCCTTTATTGTCCTAGCAGTCGAAAGACCATAACTCTTAGCTCAAGAGACCAAACGTGGAAAATTATATATTTTATGAAAACTACAAAAGATTACCTATAATTTTATAGTTACCCATCTTTTTCAATCAACTCATCTTACTCCAAAAATCATGTCGTCACACTAGACAACAGACTTCACATTTTCGTAATTATTTTTTATAAAACTCTAAAAATAGCAAAACAGAACATTTATGAAATCTACAAAAAATTGTCTAGCTTTCTCTAGTTGTGGAGATAATTTAATTCTACCACTAAATAGCCCTAATTTGTAGATTTCTATGATTGCTACTAGTAGCGATCCAAATCTGGACAGCAAGCTTCATAAGGTCATAACTTTTAAACAGCTTAACCAAATTTTTTCTTCTTGTACTCTAATGAACTTTAGATAAAGATCTACATTTTTTTTACAATATCTGGGACCGCTAAAATGAACTATAGATACCCCAAAACTTGACCTAAAATCTGAATCTAGAACTACTCGATTACTAAACTTGTCCCAAAACAACTCGGAGATCATTACAAACCACATCTAGTAGGGAGACTACCCAAAATACCACCCTACCATGCATTGACACCACCAAGGTCAACCTAAGGGTTATACCTATAACTGAAGACTCAATGGAGCTACAATGATAGTGATTTCCCTCGAATCACTATTCCGTGCTCCTCCACACAACCTGATCTCTTGCTCTCGGATCCCCACAATCCTTGGTACCTCCAAAGGTAGTAGCAATGGAGATAGGGGTAGCTGCCATCACAGGGATGTGGTGCCCAAAGGGAGGAGAGGATGGCTAGGAGAGGAAGGAGGAGATGGTGGCTAGGGCAAGGAGAGGGAGGGGCGTGAGGCTGGATGGGGACGAGAGAGGGGCAGCTTGGGGTGGGAGGTGAGGGATGCGGCTGGGAGGGGGTAGGAAAGGGGTAGCTAGGGTTAGAGGGGTGGAACCCCTTCCCCTTGGGCCAAAACAGGCCCATAGAGGAAAAATCCCCTTTTTTATTCTCTTTCTATCTGAGATATTACACAAAGTATTTCTTAAATTCTATAAAATAAAGAGTTTCTCAGAATATTCTGCAGTCCCCATGTGAGTCTCATAGAAATGAATATTTTATGAATATTCTCTTTTCTCTCTCTCAATTTTTAGGATTTTCTTGTTCGATAATCTTTCGATAACCCGTTCTCCTTTGTACAAATTTCGATTGAGTCTATTCAAGTTTCTACTTCGTCCAATCACAAATAGTTGTCATTTTGGACATTGACATAGTCCCCAAAACTTAACTTTGTCCACTAATTTATTTTATAATATATTTAAAAATATAATAAAATTATAATATTTTGAAAGTACGTTTCGAGACAAATTTACAAATATGATTTTCGTGCATCCAATCTAAATATTTAAAAAGATATTAATAGTTAAAGTTTTAAAATTTTAACTACACGTATCCCAAACCAACAAGTTTTTGTGAATTGGAGGAAGTAAATTCATCTAAAATTAAGCTATATGCTCCAGTTATTCATTTTGTTTTTTTAGAGTTTTTTGCCTCTATTTTACATATTTATTTATTTTTGTCACCCATTTGGCTTAGTCATTGAAGTCATGGGAGTTTTTGAATGAGAAGAGTTGACTCAAGATCAAGATTATTCCAAGAAAAATTGTTTTTTAATCATGTTGAACCCAATTTTAGTAAAGTTATTTTGTTTCAAATTATTTTATGGTAGTTCAAATTATCAACCATTTAATTATTTTAGAAATTAGTTATGCAACATATTGAATTATACCTACCTTGTCATTTGCTATGTCATTATCATTTGTCATGCTAGGTTGGTTAATTACTAGTTGGTCACTACTATATCACCAATGTTGATTGGTTATAATGTAAATAGTGTGCTTAGTAGTGTAATGGGTTATTGATACCATTTTGAAGTGCAAATTCAAACATGACTAATTGTTTATAGAATATATTTGTGAAAATGGTGTACCATGTGTTGTCACACTATCAGGTGATATTGATTGCATGTGTTGCACTATAATCAATAGATGTGGTAAATAATTTAGATTGAGGCAAGTGGCAAAGGATGTTTGCTGCTGGGTCTACATGATTGGATTAGTCATTTTGTGTGAATCAATTGATATGGTTTGATGTGAATAAGTAGATTGTAAGTCTTACCCTGATTAATTAAGGATTTAACCTTGTAGCCCATTAAACTAGGCTAATCATGCAACCACTTATCTGGAATGGTACAAACCTATCTAATTCAGTAAGTATCGAGCCTTAACATATGATACCTCATGAGGCAGACCAAGCTATCTGTGGATTGGGGAAGACGTGTGTTACAACGACGCCACATCTTGAACAATTATTGTTTCTAGTTCAATAGTAAGTTCCTATCATTCTTGTTCTTCCTGTGTGTGTGGAATAGTGAGATTAGGCTTATCGGGAGGGTCAATGTTCGGATAGAGTTTTTGAAAGGTTTTGTTATGATCTTTTTAGTCACACATCAAAAGAAACATGTTATGGTCGACATTATAAGACTGATCATATCTTGTGAATAAAGTCTATAATGTTTGCAGAGTGTTAGTAAAACTATTCAAATAGTCAAGTCGTGGTTATGGACAATGCTTGAAAATTTCACACAATGGTTAGATTTTATAAAATAAAAACTTAGAAAAGGATGTTGTGTGCCAAGGAAAATAAATGGAGTAGGTTATGTGCTAATTTAACTTTAGATATCTCTGAATAGTTTATTATTATAGTTATTTGTTTTATATGTGTTTTCAATCTATTATCGTATTTAATTGCTAAAGTTTGATTTGTACAATAGTAAATATATCAGCCATTCCTTGAGTAAGTCTTGCATGTAGTTATTATACTTGCAAATATGTACAAAATGTGTTGAGTGCTCGACGAGCTCATACTCACAATAATCATCAATTAGTTAAAGAAGAGATGTTCATATCTACTTTGGTAGAGGAGTATTGTAACGTGCTAATTATTAGGGTATGAGCTCCAGTCAATTGCATATGACAGGTCAATAAGTTCTTGTTGGCATTTATTTCCATTCATTGCAATTTTTTATTTAGTGTTTATGCCTTGAGGGCATAATAAGTATTAACTCGACCATAAGGTCACTTCGCTATCTATTTATTTATCAAATTTAGCAGTTTATTTTTTATTCTGCTGTGTATATAATTAATATTTCATCTATGTTACCACTGTATACAGAGAGTTCGGATTTGTATATTCAGATCACGATAGTAAGCACTCTTTGAGTTTCCGTGGATTTGATTGACTGCGATGGCTTCGGTGGTTGCAATTTCACTTGAATTTCTTGAAAATCATTTTTTTTATGAATTCTTCGTTCTGTAAAATAGATTGATGGTGTGGGTTAGTGTAATTTGTAGGATCATTCAAGACCAAAATTACAATGGATTACTACAAATCTGCACCACAAAATGATACCCAAACCCTAGGGGACTCACGTACTCACCTTGCCCGTAACCATGGTTGCCACTGTCCTCCAATGGCGCCGTTGTGACGCCCCTTTGCTTTCCCCTTCCCCTGACCCTCCCACCCGGCTCCATGAAAGAAGCTTCGATTTGGCAGCAGTACTTGTGTGTAGGGTTGAAAACGGTTCGGATATTTTTCGACTGATCCGGATATTTTCGGATACGGATTCTGCCGGATCGGATATTTTTCGGATAGTATCGGATAGGATACGGATACGGATATTTTTTTGTCGGATACAGATACGGATTCGGTAACTCATTATCCGTCGGATACGGATACGGATTCGGATAATCCGGATAATAGTAGGTCGGATATCCGGATAGCATATGGGCTGGGCCAAGACTACTATTTTGGCCCAAAAAGGTTTCTTAATTTCAGAATTATTTTCTAATTTAGTTAATCTCTAAAGCAAGTTTCAATTATTAAAATTAGCAAACCAACTCTAAAAATTATGAAATTTTTTTGAGAAATTTCTAGTAACAATATAACATTTCAAAAAATATTTTCAAGATTTTATCAGATTTTAATTTTTCTCAAAAATTCAAAAACTCCTATTCTTGATAGGAAAATATATTAAATAAGTAGCTAAAAATGCATAAAAACTCATAAATACATAATTTTTTATTTTAAACATAATTCAACTAAGATTATAAATCTTGAGTCATTACATGTAAGTGTTATATACTTTTCCTAGAGATATGATATCTAAGTATTATCAAACTTTGAGTATGTTATGTGTTTGCTTCTATTTGTATCTCTGAGTAAGGATTACCATTATTTTATGTTTTAATCTATATGTATGATGAACTAATCGTATGTGTGTGATAAACTAAATCTTATATAATTTTGTTTGCGATATGGTACTAACTATTGTCTAAGTGAATGAAAATGCTTACATTTGTTCAATTTTCAATAATATTTTGATCAAATCAATTAGTTATGTGTTTCTATTGATTTTTTATGTACAATTTAAGGGGTTATCATGTTCCGATAAATATTCGAAACTGTATCCGATTTGATTTGTATTCGATCCGTATCCGTATTCGATACTATCCGTATCCGTATTCGTATCCGGACTATCCGTATCCGTATCCGCATCCGAGAAAAAATATGAAAACAAATATGGTAGAGCTATTATCCATCCGTATCCGATCCGTTTTCACCCCTACTTGTGTGTCTATGGGGAAGAGTTTAGAACGAGGAGAGACAATGCTCCTTATTTTGCTCCCCGTGCATGCATCCCCTTCACGCTAGTTCAGCCTTCTCGGCGCCGCGTCGCTTTCTCCCCACACGCACCATCTGCATCGCGCGTTAGAGCAACTCCAACCCAAACCCTTATATTTCCCCCCTAAATCACTCATTTAGGGTTGGTGTAAAAATTAGGAGCACCCTCTATTAAATTTATCTCCAACCCACACTCCCTATTACTCACCCCTATTATTTATCTAAACATTATTATTACTTTGCACCCATGAATTATTTACTAAAAATAGAAATAACAAATAAAAAAATGTTGAAGAAAATAATAGGGGGAAGGAGAAAGCCCCTAGATGTAGGGGTGAGAAGGGGCCTCCCTAGAATAGGGGTTCCTTATAAGGGTTGGGTTGGAGCTCATATTTTTTTAATTCTCCTTATAATTTAGGATATGGGGAGGTTTAGAGGGTGGGTTGGGCTTGCTCTTAGTGTGGGATGTAACTGCCTAAATTTTTTAGCGAGAAGAAGCGACAGAAAATTAATCAAACCGGGAAAATAAAAAAACAGCCTCCAACATCCAGTAGTTCAAATCCACTGGATGTTACTGTGCACGCGAGTAAAAAAACAAATCATTTTGTCGCAAAAAAAATTAAAAAATCAAAACCATCAGATCCAGTCCGCTGGATGTGGTAAAAAATAGAAATTTTTTTTCCTGTGGATCCAGTCCACTGGATTAACGTAAAAAATTTGTTTAAAAGAATTCCGCGGATGTCGTCCGCTGGAGGTCAATTATTCCTAAAATTTCGTCTACTAAACGGCTATTTGAAAAACAAAACTTAAATTAGGCCAGTAAAAATTTCGTGTGCCGACTCTGTTCGCCAAATGAATGGTTCCATCATGGTTCTGTGCGTTCAATTAGTGGGCCTGAGTTGTCAGTTCTCTCGGATAGAATGAAAGTGCGATTTTGTAAAACGTTTTAACAATTTAACCATAGTTATGCGATATAAATGTTTAGGCGTGGTTTTATAATAGTTTTACTGTAGTATATGTCCACGAAATTTACTCATTTAGATAAAAAAAAAGTTACCAAGCAGACACGTACGTAGGTACGTACTATAACATTTCAACATAGGCACCTTGTTTCTCTCGGCTCGTGGTAGAATAAACAACGGTTCAACCTCAAGGAACTGAGACTTAAAAGTTTGGACTTCCAACGCAGGCGATGGGTCAGAAGGACGGAAGCGATGACTCCGAGAATGACGCTGTGTAAAGAGGGATTTGTCCTCTAGCATTTGGAATGGTATCGCTGGTTGCTGAATATATTTTTGTTCTTCTTTTATTTATGGGAACAGGCTGACATCGGTGTTAGGGTTGGAAAAAAAACTCGTTGAGCTGGCTCGGTGGCTCGTTTCAAAATTGCTCCGATTATATTCATTTTTCTTTTAAAATAAAAATTAGTTGATTTGGAACAATGGTCAACTTCGGCTCGACTCGTTAGGCTCGGCTCGAAGTTGGGTCTCAAACAATACAGGAGACTATAATAAATAAGAATAAATCAGTGTCGAAGAAAGCTCGAAAAAAAGTTTAACTGGCTCGTTTTCCACCCCTATCAGTGCTCCGGTGTGCAGTTTGCTCTCTCCCATGTCAGAGAAACATACCGTAAAAACATGGTAGGACGAGAAATCTCTATGAACTACATTTTTAAAATTCTCAAAGAAACCTCCCATGCAGTGATGTATCCAAAAACTTAGAAAGGGGGACTAAAATTGAGACCTCCAAACTAATATGTACAATATATTAATATATATATATATATATATATATTATATTTTATATAATATAGAATATAACAAAATGATATATATATATATATAATATAATATAAATATCAACACTTATCTAACGATGCATATAATATAAATACATAATATTACAAAGAAAAAAAACGCACTGATCATTACTTCTTAAGAGTTGATAGTTGATATTTCGGGTTTTTATGTTTTGATAACACTGCAAAATATCTTCCATATTTATCTTGGAAAATATGTCTCGCTCGATGTAGTATACCATGAGATCATTTAACCAGTCATCACTTATCTTATTACACAAATCTGTCTTGATAATCTTCATTGCCGAGAAAGCCCTTTCAACTGTAGCTGTACCCACAGGTCAAACTAATACTAATTCAATAAGCATATAGACTAATGGATAAACAATATGATTTTTTACTTCAACCATCATCACCGCTAGACTAGCAAGTTCATCACAACTTGAAAATTCTTCTCTTCTCAAGTCATCAATGAATAAGTCAAATTGTTTCCAAAACCACACGATCATATAATAAGAAATCATCTGAAGAAATCTCTGAAAGCCGAAGAAGTGTACCGTGTTCAAAATTTGCAAATGAATCTTTTGGGTCTAGACAAGCAATGCATTTCAAAAACTCTATCAAAGATTCACTGAACCGATTGTTTAACTCAGTAGCTTCTCTAAATTTGTAGATGAGTTTTTCCTAAATTTGTTTAACTTAGGGGGGCACCACAGGTGGGACTCCAGCCCACCTACAGCCCCTGTAAATACGCCACTGCTCCCATGCCTAAACCCGTACATAAACAAGGACTTGGGAGAGAGCCATTCTAGATTGCTGTCGGTGTAAGAACAAATCGATCACATATGACATGCATAAATGAAAGAAAGCAACAAATTAAATAACAGGAAACAATTTATGGATTTATGAAAGATGTTCATGAATTACAAAAATAAGAGAAAACAAAATTAAAAAGTACAAACTAATGGAGAGGAGCTGCAGAGGAATGCTTCAAAGTAGGGGTGAAAACGGATCGGATACGGACGGATAATGGTTGTACCATATTTGTTTTCATATTTTTTTTCGGATTTGGATACGGATACGGATATTTCGGATACGGATACGGATACGGATAATATCGAATATGGATACGGATCGAATACGAATCGAATCGGATACGGTCACGGATATTTATCGGAACACGATAACCCCTTAAATTGTATACAAGAAATCAACAATCAAAGCTTACAACCTTTCATTACCTATTTGTTTTTCCTCGAAAACCTCACAGGAACCAAGGACCTTTCAACAAAATAGAACCGTGACAAACTTAATCGGTGCGCATGAAATCTCCCGGGAGAGACCGTCCTTTTCGTCCTCACGGTGCGCGGCGAGGACGTATCGGCCGCTGGGCTTCCTCCGTTCATGTTCGGCGGGATCGCCCGCTGGAGCAGAGGGCGAAGGAGTCGTGGCCGGTGTCGGATCGTCGTGCATGGATGAAAGGACCGAGATGTCGCCTAGAGGGGGGTGAATAGGCGTTTATAAATTTTAAATCGCAGCGGAAATTTAAACTTCGGATACTCCGAAATTTACTTCGGACTGTCCGAGTGGTTCGGATAGTCCGAACCAAATTTCGGAGTCGGCCAATGACATCATGAGGTGTCAAAGTGTCGAAGTTGGGCCGGTCTCTGATCAATTGAACAAGGTTGCGGTTGGTAGGAGTGATCACGCGAAGTATTATCTTCACAATGGCCTTATCCGTAAGATCGGTGCATCCAAGGCCCTTGGCTTGATTCACAAGTACCATCAGGCGGTCAAACATTTTATTGTAGAACTCTCCTTCCTCCAATGTGAACCGGCTTAGCTCACCAATAATGAGCTCTATCTTTGATTCGCGGACACTTGAAATTCCTTCATGACTGGCCATAAGCCTATCCCAAATGGCCTTTGCTTCCTCGAGTCCGTCGACTCGGTTGAACTCAGAATCACTCAAGGCGTTGAACAAGGCATTGACTGCCAAATCATTGAAGTGTTGGTCTTTGTCTTCTACGGAAGTAAGGTTGTCCGGATCAACGGGCTTGAAACCTGTTTGCACAATCTTCCAAATAGAAGGGTGAAGCGATCTCAAGTGCATTTTCATCTTATGTTTCCATGCCGCATAGTGAGTGCCATCGAAATGAGGCGCTCGACCGGAGGGCACGGAGACATAAGATGAGGAGCTTGAGACACCAAGAGAGGTATAATCAAATGGTATAGCAACCCCAATACCGGAGCCCGTGCCCTTGTCTTGGTCATGGGCTTCGGTATTCTTCTGATTATCTGACATCTTAGATTCTCCAAGCGGTTAAGCCAAATTATGGAGATTTGGCTCTGATACCAATTGAAAGGACCGAGATGTCGCCTAGAGGGGGGTGAATAGGCGTTTATAAATTTTAAATCGCAGCGGAAATTTAAACTTGGATATTCCGAAATTTACTTCGGACTGTTCGAGTGGTTCGGATAGTCCGAACCAAATTTCGGATAGTCCGAACTGGTTCGAGCACAAGAACCCTAGAAAATAGATCTAGCAAATCTAGAGTATGAATCTAGGTTCAAATGATGTATTTTGACTAAGATTACTTGTAGGAAGTGAAATCCCACCAATATCTACTGCAAGAAGCTATTACCCCTTGAATCCCCAAAAGATTAAGCTAAGCACAAGATGAATAAGTAAGAGAATCAAGAACCAAGGAGACAAACCGAATTTTTCCCGAAGTTCGGATCCTTGAGGGGATCCTACGTCTCCGTTGAGGCGGCACAAAGCCGGGGTCTCTTTCAACCCTTGTCCTCTAGGTGTTGCACCAAGCACTCACCCGTTAACTCTTTGAATCCTTCCCTTGCGGAGGTGGATTCAACCTTCACAAACTTCCGGCGGCTTCCCACACGAAGATTGGGAGCTCACCGGTGACTCCTAGCCGTCTAGGAGTCCTCAACCTCCAAGAGTAAAGAATCTCGCAAGAAATCCGCTTGAGGATGAACCACGTGCTCAAGAATCACAAAACACTAGATCTTTCAATCTCTCAACTTAATCTCCCTCCAAAGATTCAAGAATCACAAGATTTGAGGGAGGAGAACACTAGGGCTTTGAGAGAGAGTGAAAAGAGCTGTTGAAATGAATTGAATGCACTAACTATTGGTAGGTGGGAGTTGGGGAGGTATTTAAAGCCTCCCAAAACTAGCCGTTTTTTACTTCAGCCTGAGACTGTTCGGACAGTCCGAACCATTTGGAATCAGGGCTACGGAACACACGGTTCGGATAGTCCGAACTACCCTTCGGATAGTCCGAACCAAAAGAGATTAGGGCAACAGAACGCACTGTTCGGACAGTCCGAACGACACTTCGGATAGTCCGAACCAAGAGAGATTAGGGCAACAGAACGCACTGTTCGGACAGTCCGAACGACACTTCGGATAGTCCGAACCAAAATGACTTAGCCCTAACCGAGGGGGTCCACTCGGATACTCCGAACCTATGTTCGGACATTCCGAACCAAAATGAGCTCGACCAACAGAGAGGTTTAGCTCGGATACTCCAAACCAAGTTTCGGACATTCCGAGCCAAGTTTTGCCGGAGCAACCGAGGGGGCCAGTTCGGACATTCCGAAGGTTTGTTCGGATACTCCGAACCATTTTGAACTTTATGCCCCCAAGACTTTACACATTGACCCATATTTAGACTAGGATTCATCCTTGAGCACATGGGATCATTCTAAAACTATTTCTTGCCAAATCCCTCTTAATAGTACGGCAATCCTTAAACTCAAATAAAATTTAAAAAGCATATACGACCATTGAGTTTAACCGACGCCTTTTCTTCTCGAATTTGAGGGACCTCTTTCCTTGCGACTTTCCCATGAGCTTATTCATCATTCACAATACTCATAAAGCTCATTAGTCACTTAATCTTGTTGTCATTAATCACCAAAATCATTAAGGGGCCTAGATGCACTTTCAATCTCCCCCTTTTTGGTGAATTGATGACAACACGATTAGATTTAGATAAGATTGAAATGAGAGAGTATTTGGAAAACCAAATACACGGAGAAGCTCCCCCTAAATGTGTGCATTGAAATAATTCGAGTGGAATGTCAAATGCACATATTTACGGGAAAATTTTGCGAAAGCTCCCCCTAAATTTCTGCTTTCGAGAGTGTATAACAAGATATATAGTATATAATTTGCATAAACAAATATGACATGGTATCACACAAATGCATTGATAAAGGGAAATGGAATTAAGCAAATAGTACAACCCATCAACCATAAACCACATGGTGCTCTCAGTATATGTGTCAACATACAAGGTTGCATAAAATTGCGCCACAACTTCATTATTCCATTTGCACTTGAAGGACATAATCTCTCTCAGATTGTGGCGCTCACAAGCAGCAATCACCTCATTGAATACTGTGTCCTCCTGCTGTGCCATGTAATCCCAGTCAATGTACTGCATCAATGCCACTGGGTTCTTCTTCTCAGCAATCATAGAGTCGTAGAAATCCTGTTGGAAGTGATTCCAGAACCGCTTATCCACATAGTCCTCTTGCAAATACATCAGTGGGTCCTGACTTCTGTGCTGGCGGACTTCTTTGCCTCTCCCTTGCCCAATACAATAATCCACTTTCTTCTTAGGAGCGACACCCATTGGAGTAGCACGAACAGCAGAGTGAATCTCCAATGGACCGATCAGCGCTCCTTCCCTACGCTGAGCCGCACACTTAGCTGCCCTCAACCTAGGCATGGCAGCCCTAGGATCCTCTGCACCACTGCCTCCCTGACCCTCATCTCCTTATTCACCACCATCTTGACTTGGAGAACCCTTATGAGTTGTCTTCTTCCTCTTGCGAATCACTTGCCGCTTCCGCCTACCGGTCGAGCGAGAGGAGACTCGGAGGAATCTTGAGGGATCACGGAGCCGCCGAGGAGCCATCAAGGGAATATCATGCCTAGCCTTCTTCGAGCGAGCCGCGTCGATGTCCGACTGGCTAGAGCGAGGATTGCCACCTTGAGAGGGATCCATCCTAAAGGTATACAAGGGTTGAAACAAGATTAGACTCTAATTATGACCTAGATGAACAATGAAGAGTTAAAATGAAGTCACATTCTTCGGATAGTCCAAAATTATCTTCGGATAGTCCGAAGGTTTCTTCGGATAGTCCGAAGTTTTCATTCGGATAGTCCGAACCTCTTCGGACATTCCGAATGGAAACTCGGACATTCCGAGGTGACAATTCACAAACCCTAAATTATCAATCTAGATAATAATTCAACAATACTAAGAGCTAATCATGGGGAGACTATCCTAGCAAGGTCTAGTATAGTCTAGAGTCCAATGGTTCTCAACAAGAATACGAAAATAACCGGCATTCGGAGAGATTTAACCAACCTTTTAGAAGATGAGAGAACGGGATCCCAAGGCAAATTTAGGGCAAAAGCTTGATGGAGAGGAATCCCTTGCCCTAGGAGAGGATCTTGGAGCCCTCAATCCGCAAAAATTCCGGCCAAAACCCTAGATCCGAGAGTTGGGGCGGAGTAGAGGAGAGAAAACGAAAATATGGAATGAGGGGAGGAAAAGAAGAAGAGAGAGGGTCGGGCGGCTTAAAAAGCCCGAGGCCCCACTTCGGACAGTCCGAACGTAAGTTCGGATAGTCCGAATGTAATTTCAGACAGTCCGAACCGTTTTCTCAGGATGGCATGAAAACAAAGGTAGGAATGACTCCGGAGCGAGAAATAGATGAGAGGACCTAAAGAGTCAAGTCATCAAGTGATCAACAAGCCAAGCAACAATTCAAACCATGATCACAGGATGATTGACAAGATCCGAAGATCAAAAACCAATAAACACAATAAGATAAGAGAAATAAAGCAAATAAGATTTTCCAAAGACTTTTTGCAATTACCAATCAAGTTGTGAGCATATTTCAAGCCAAATTGCGAGAGTCTAGAATATTTAGCCCACTCCTCAACTCACAAAATCTCTTCTCATCAAGTGGCTTGGTAAAAATGTCGGCTAACTGATCATTTGTGCTCACATGTTGAATTTCAATATCACCTTTGGTGGAATGATCTCTTAGGAAATGATGGCGGATATCGATATGCTTTGTACGGGAATGTTGGACGGGATTGTTGGCAATTTTTATGGCACTCTCATTGTCACACAAAAGTGGCACATGGTTATAGGTTAGACCATAATCATTTAGAGTTTGTCTCATCCAAAGCAATTGCGCACAACAACTCCCGGCGGCTATATATTCGTCTTCGGCTGTGGATAGGGCTACGGAATTTTGCTTTTTAGATGACCAAGAGACAAGGGATCTACCTAAGAATTGACATGTCCCCGAAGTACTTTTCCTATCCACCTTACATCCGGCATAATTCGCATCGGAATAGCCAACTAACTCAAATGATGAACCTTTTGGATACCAAAGCCCAAAATGAGGAGTGTGCACTAAATATCTCAAGATTCTCTTTACGGCCACCATGTGTCACTCTTTAGGAGCGGCTTGAAATCTTGCACACATGCACACACTAAGCATAATATCGGGCCTAGATGCACAAAGATAAAGTAGAGAACCGATCATCGAGCGATATACCTTTTGGACGGCCAGTTTACCTTCTTTGTCGAGGTCTAGATGCCCGTTGGCTTACATTGGCGTCTTGCTTGCTTGGCGTTCTCCATACCGAACTTCTTGAGCATGTCCTTGATGTACTTTGTTTGGCATATGAAGGTTTCTTCCTTGAGTTGCTTGACTTGAAATCTGAGGAAGAACTTCAATTCGCCCATCATGGACATCTCGAATCTTTTAGTCATTATCCTGCTAAATTCCTTGCACAAATGCTCATTAGTAGATCCGAAGATAATGTCATCAACATAAATTTGACACACAAATAAATCATCATCAATATATTTAGTAAAGAGAGTGGGGTCGGCCTTTCCGACTACAAAACCTTGACCGAGGAGAAAATCGCGAAGACACTCGAACCACGCTCTCGGTGCTTGCTTAAGTCCGTAGAGGGCCTTGTGTAGGAAGTAGACGTGGTCCGGATGGTTCGGGTCTTCGAAACCGGGTGGTTGCTCAACGTAGACCATTTCGGAGAGTGGTCCATTCAAGAAGGCGCTTTTCTCGTCCATTTGATACAACTTAAAATCATGGCGAGTAGCAAAGGCAAGTAATATTCTAATAGATTCAAGCCTAGCTACGGGAGCATATGTTTCATCGAAATCCAAACCTTCGATTTGCGTGAAGCCTTGAGCAACTAACCGGGCTTTATTTCTTGTCACTATTCCGTTCTCGTCTTGCTTGTTCCGAAAGACCTATTTGGTTCCAATCACATTTTGCTTAGGCCTTTCGACGAGCTTCCACACTTGGTTCCGTTCGAAGTTGTTTAACTCCTCATGCATAGCCACTACCCAATCCGAATCTTGGAGTGCTTCTTCTACCTTAAGCGGTTCAAAAGAAGAAACAAAGGAGTAAAATTCACAAAAATTTGCGACACGAGAACTAGTCGATACTCCCTTGTTAATGTCTCCAAGTATGTTGTCGACCGGGTGATCTCGTTGTATATTCTGATGGACTCTTGGACGAGGTACGGTTGCGTTGGTTCTTTGGATTGGACCCTCATCATCTTGAGTGGCATTCGAGCCGTCTTGAGCTCGAATTGAGGAAGAGGGAGCAACATCTGGAGCGTCCATCGTCGCATCATGAACATCTTGAGTTAAAGTGCTTGGAATTGCATCTTGCTCAAGCGGTCTTACTTCTCCGATTGCTAATTTCTTGATTGCTTCGCACGGGAGTTCTTCCCTGTCAATCACAGCACGATCAACTTGTTCTACTTGAGAACCGTTAGTTTCATCAAATGTCACATCACGAAATTTCAACCACACCGGTGGTGTTGTTGAAAACTTCAGTATGCATAGGCATTTGATCCATATCAAGAAAGAAACCTTCATCTACTTTAGGAGCAAATTTAGAGGACTTAGCTTTCTTGTTGAGAATGTAGCATTTGCTCGAAGACTTCGGAAGTAGGATACATTCGGTTTCTTGCCGGTGAGGAGCTCAGACGTCGCCGTCTTTTCAAAATCTTGTGGAATCTGAGACGGTTGGTACTATGGCATGCGGTGTTGATGGCCTCCGCCTGAATATGTCGGAGACCTTGTACTGTCAAGCATCGTCGCGCCATCTCGATGAGGGTTCGATTCTTCCTCTCGGCTACCCCATTTTGTTGAGGGAATAGGGGCCGAGAACTCATGCTTGATGCCTTCTTCACCGAGAAACTCCTCAACCCAAAGTGTTCTTGAATTGGTGCCATTATCACTACGAATTCTCTTGATCTTCACCTCAAACTCATTTTGAGCCCTTCTCATGAATTTCTTCAAGCTTCCTTGAGCTTCGCCTTTATCATGCAAGAAAAATACCCAAGTAAAGCGCGAAAAATCATTAACAATAACCAACCCATACTTATTTCCTCCAATGCTTATGTAGGCAATTGGGCCGAATAGATCCATGTGAAGCATCTCCAATGGCCTCGAGGTGGTCATCACGTTCTTCGCGGGATGAGTAGCTCCAACTTGCTTCCCAGCTTGACATGCGCTACATACCCTATCTTTCTCAAAGACAACATTGGTTAATCCAAGGATGTGATTGCCTTTAAGAAGTTTATGGAGGTTCCTCATGCCAACATGGGCAAGTCGGCGATGCCATAACCAACCCATGCTGGATTTAGCCATAAGACACGTTTGAAGGTTAACTCTATCCGTAGTGAAATCTACAAGATAGAGATTCCCTTTCAACCGTCCCTTAACGGCTATTGAACCATCGTCCCTCTTAACGACATCCACACCCTTATCACTAAACACACAATTGTAGCCCGCTTCACACAATTGAGCGACGGACAACAAATTGTAGCTTAGTGATTCAACAAGCAAAACATTATTCAAATGGAAATCATTTGTAATAAGAATTTTGCCTAAACCTACTACTTCACCTTTTCCATTATCGCCAAAAACGATGCTTTCACTATTCGTTCCATTTGCGTCCAAATGAGCGAACATTGCCCTTTCTCCGGTCATGTGATGTGTACATCCGCTATCCAAGATCCGACTTGATCCACGAAGGTGTAGGCCTACAAAATGAAATTTAGTTTTTGCTCTTTGGTACCCAAACTTGCTTAGGTCCACGCACGTTAGTAACAAGAGATTTAGGGACCCAAATAGATCGCATATAAGAATTATCTTTGGGCTTACCCCCAATGTGACAAGCAACTACCCGACCTAAGTTAGTTTTCTTAAGTACATAAGATGCAAAGAATGTAGAGTGAGTTTTGTACTTAGTGTTTTCCTTGCTCTTAACAAATTGGATGGGCTTGTTTAAAGGAGCAACCATAATATTGCTCTTTTTCCTTTTGGTGGAGTGTATCCAAGCCCATGCTTCATAGCGTTACCTTGTAAACACCTAGGAACTCCTCTAGTCCCTTACTTGCCTTGTAGGACTTTTGAAGTCCATCTTGAGCATCCTTGAGCTTCTCATTTTCATATGCTAACACTTGCAATGTCTCAAGGTTAGTGGCATAAGTATCAATATTAACGTTGTAGCATCTAGCGCATCCATTGCTCGTAGAAGGTAAAGAAGAATTGGAGCTAATGGTTGAGGTAGTCGGAGGGCTATTCTTGAGATCAACAAGCTTCAACTCAAGAGCCTTGCAAGCATCCTTTAACTTCGCAAGTTCCTCTTCGAGTGAAGCGTAGGTGATCTCAATACTAGTCACCTCGGATTTGGTCAATTTTAAGTTCTTAACCAATTCCTAATTCTTTCCTTTTTCAAAAGATAAGCTCTTCTCTAGCTCACGGTTTTTCTCCTTTTCAAGGATGAGCAAATCCTCTTGAGCCTCGAGAGTAGCTTCCTTTTGTTCTACAACTTCCTTCAATTTTTCAATATCCTTTAAGAGCAAGTTTAATTTATGAATGTCAAAGTTTTTCATAGACTTAAGCACGGTGTTAATATCATCATCATCACTATCGCTATCGTGCTCATCTAGACATTCATTAGCAATGGAGGGAGTGGAGTCTTTTGATGATACCTTATGCCCCTTTGCCATAAGGCACATAGGAGCGTTGTCGTCGTCATCGCTCAAGTTGTCGAAGAGGCTCTTGACGTTGTTTAGGTGGTAAACGCGGCGATGGCGACGGAGGCAATTCCTCCTTCCTCGTCGGAATTTGACTCGGAGTCGGAGTTGGAGTCGGTGTCGGAGTTCCACTCCTTTCCAATGTAGGCACGACCCTTGCCCTGGTACTTCTTGCTTTTCTCCTTGTCCTTGCCCCGGAACTTGTCCTTCTTGTGAGACTTCTCATCTTTATTCTCCTTATGCGGACACTCGGCAATGAAATGGCCGGTTTCACCGCATTCATAGCATCTTCGGGTGGAATGTCTAGCCTTTGACTTTCTTCCAAAACTCTTAGACTGACCTCCTTGTCTGAAGTTCTTCTTCTAGAAGAATTTGTTGAACCTTCTCACGAATAGAGCCGTATCTTGATTTGTCAACGGACCACAGAACTCTTCATCTTCACTTGAGCTCTCTTCTGCTTGGCGCACTACCTTGACGGCCTTGAGGGCAATGCCTTTCTTTTTGCCCGACTTGAGTTCTTCAACAACTTCGGCTTCCTTTACCATCATCTCGTCCATCATGAGTCGGCCAATGACATCATGAGGTGTCAAAGTGTCGAAGTTGGGCCGGTCTCTGATCAATTGAACAAGGTTGCGGTTGGTAGGAGTGATCACGCGAAGTATTATCTTCACAACGGCCTTATCCGTAAGATCGGTGCATCTAAGGCCCTTGGCTTGATTCACAAGCACCATCAGGCGGTCAAACATTTTATTGTAGGACTCTCCTTCCTCCAATGTGAACCGGCTTAGCTCACCAATAATGAGCTCTATCTTTGATTCGCGGACACTTGAAATTCCTTCATGACTGACCATAAGCCTATCCCAAATGGCCTTTGCTTCCTCGAGTCCGTCGACTCGGTTGAACTCAGAATCACTCAAGGCGTTGAACAAGGCATTGACTGCCAAATCATTGAAGTGTTGGTCTTTGTCTTCTACGGAAGTAAGGTTGTCCGGATCAACGGGCTTGAAACCTGTTTGCACAATCTTCCAAATAGAAGGGTGAAGCGATCTCAAGTGCATCTTCATCTTATGTTTCCATGCCACATAGTGAGTGCCATCGAAATGAGGCGCTCGACCGGAGGGCACGGGGACATAAGATGAGGAGCTTGAGACACCAAGAGAGGTATAATCAAATGGTATAGCAACCCCAATACCGGAGCCCGTGCCCTTGTCTTGGTCATGGGCTTCAGTATTCTTCTGATTATTCGACATCTTAGATTCTCCAAGCGGTTAAGCCAAATTATGGAGATTTGGCTCTGATACCAATTGAAAGGACCGAGATGTCGCCTAGAGGGGGGGTGAATAGGCGTTTATAAATTTTAAATCGCAATGAAATTTAAACTTGGATACTCAAAATTTACTTGATTGTCCGAGTGGTTGGATAGTCGAACCAAATTTCGGATAGTCCGAACTGGTTCGAGCACAAGAACCCTAGAAAATAGATCTAGCAAATCTAGAGTATGAATCTAGGTTCAAATGATGTATTTTGACTAAGATTACTTGCATGAAGTGAAATCCCACCAATATCTACTGCAAGAAGCTATTACCACTTGAATCCCCAAAAGATTAAGCTAAGCACAAGATGAATAAGTAAGAGAATCAAGAACCAAGGAGACAAACCGAATTTTTCCCGAAGTTCGGATCCTTGAGGGGATCCTACGTCTCCGTTGAGGCGGCACAAAGCCGGGGTCTCTTTCAACCCTTGTCCTCTAGGTGTTGCACCAAGCACTCACCCGTTAACTCTTTGAATCCTTCCCTTGCGGAGGTGGATTCAACCTTCACAAACTTCCGGCGGCTTCCCACACGAAGATTGGGAGCTCACTAGTGACTCCTAGCCGTCTAGGAGTCCTCAACCTCCAAGAGTAAAGAATCTCGCAAGAAATCCACTTGAGGATGAACCACGTGCTCAAGAATCACAAAACACTAGATCTTTCAATCTCTCAACTTAATCTCCCTCCAAAGATTCAAGAATCACAAGATTTGAGAGAGGAGTACACTAGGGCTTTGAGAGAGAGTGAAAAGAGCTGTTGAAATGAATTGAATGCACTAACTATTGGTAGGTGGGAGTTGGGGAGGTATTTAAAGCCTCCCAAAACTAGCCGTTTTTTTAGTTCAGCCCGAGACTGTTTGGACAGTCCGAACCCTTGTTCGGATAGTCCGAACCTTTTGGAATCAGGGCTACGGAACACACGGTTCGGATAGTCCAAACTACCCTTCGGATTGTCCGAACCAAAAGAGATTAGAACAGCGAGCGCCTTTGTTGGACGGTCCGACGACACTTGGATAGTCCGAACCAAGAGAGATTAGGGCAACAAAGCGCCTTTGTTGAGACGGTCCGAGCGACACTTTGGATAGTTCAACCAAAATGACTTAGCCCTAACCAGGGGGTCCACTCGGATACTCGAACCTATGTTGGGACATTCCGAACCAAAATGAGCTCGACCAGCGAGAGGTTTAGCTCGGATACTCGAACCAAGTTTGGACATTCCGAGCCAAGTTTTCTTGAACAGCAGAGGGGGCCAGTTCGGACATTCGAAGGTTTGTTCGGATACTCGAACCATTTTGAACTTTATGCCCCCAAGACTTTACACATTGACCCATATTTAGACTAGGATTCATCCTTGAGCACATGGGATCATTCTAAAACTATTTCTTGCCAAATCCTCTTAATAATGCGGCAATCCTTAAACTCAAATAAAATTTAAAAAGCATATCGACCATTGAGTTTAACAAGCGTCTTTTCTTCTTGAATTTGAGGGACCTCTTTCCTTAAGCGACTTTCCCATGATCTTATTCATCTGTTCACAATACTCATAAAGCTCATTAGTCACTTAATCTTGTTGTCATTAATCACTAAAATCATTAAGGGGCCTAGATGCACTTTCAATGGACAGTGTGCACGAGCCAGACGGGGCCCAACCGGCTAGGCCGTCCTCCGAGTTGCAGTTCTCGATCAGGTTCATGCCAAAGTAGCGTGTATCCTCCTGCATGCGGCCCAACAAGTGGTGACTGCCCAAGTGGCCCAGTGCTCTTCTGGATATCCGAGTCCACTGTTCATCAGATAATTCGTATCCGTATCCGTATCCGTCGGATAGTGTGATACCGAATCGTATCCGTATCCGATAAAAAATATCCGAATTCGTATCCGATCCGAAACTATCCGAAAAATATCCGAGCTATCCGTATCCGAAAATTATCCAGATCGATCGGAAACTATCCGAACCATTTTCAAGCCTACTTCAAAGTCGCGTATGGTGATGAGGCGGTGGAGAGAGGCCATGCTTGTGGTGCTGGTGCCCTCTTTTCTTATTTTCATGTAAAGAACGTGCCACTGCTATAAAAAAGCTTATATTAGATGCTTCATTATAAACTGTTTTGAAAATCTATCTATAATAATTGACATCACTGATGGTTAGTGATAAAAACTGCCAGTGATGTCTATTGATTCCTAAATGTCATCACTGACGGTTGTAGACATCAATCATTGATTTTGATATAAAACTGTCAACTGTCTGTGATATCAATTGATATCACAGACGGTATTAAGTACTTAGAACTATCAGTGATGATATAAATAGATATCACTAACGATTTTTGTATAAAACCATCTGTGATAGCTCCTATCAATATATAGTTAGAGCCCCGACCCACTTAGTGTTTTTAGTATTTCAGGATCTATCTTTGAGGTGGCCATGGCTGTGAGACGATCTAGTGAAAGGAGATCATTAATTTCGATGGTGATTGTAGATCCATTTGTTCTTGATGATCTAAGGTTAGTAATAGGTTCTAATTGCATTATATTCAAGATTTAGCTTGATAAAGAGTGAATTAAAGATTGTTTAGATCTAGCTTAGTGTAGTCTATTTGTTCTTTATGATTTAAGGTAGCAATTGGTTATAATTGCATTATATTCAAGATGTAGCTAGCTTTGTCAAGAGAGAATTTAAAATATTAGCTTGTAGATCCATTTGTTCTTCGTGATGTAAGGTAGTAATTGGTTATAATTGCATTATATTTAAGATGTAGCTAGCTTGGTAAAGAGAGAATTGAAGATACTTGGTTTAAATCTAGCTAGCATGGTACATAGAGAATATTATTTAGATCTAGCATGGTTTGTGATTTAGGGGTTTAACTAGTTAATTAGTACTCCAATTTAAGAATGTGTGCATGTGCACTCCTAGTGTACTTCAATATTTAACATTAATTATTATATACATAGAGTATATGGATTGAAGCTAGCTGTACGTTGAGAACCTTGTGAGTGCCGGGTATATTAATGATGTCTCTGCTTTAGAAGAGATGTAGATTAGGATATATTTAATAAGGGGTGCAATTTATATCTTGTCCATGCACTGACTGTGAGAATCTGAGAACGTTTTGAAACTCAGCGAAGAACGAAGTACACTTAATTCTAAGGGGTTTCAAAAGGGGGTATTGTTGGCGCTGAAAAATATGACAATGGATTGATTAGCTCAAACACATGTGAACACTCGGTTCGAGAGATTCATGGCGAACAGAGGGGGGTGAATGGTCGCAATAAAATTTTTCCCACTTACAGTATTCCAAAAAGGGCTATCACCAAAAATCCCCCAGGGAAGATGAGGTTCTTGAAAGGTAAAGTCGATGGTACCACCTCAGAAGTAGGTGAAAGTACCAGACTCAAGAACTCTCCACAAACAAACAGCCTGACACAGAATAAGAGTAAAACAACTTTTGATCGGCTGAACAGAACTTCAAGAAACTTGGTAGATGCAATTTTGGGACAATCAGAAACTTGAATCTCAAACTGATTCTCAAGATAATTCTAAAAGTTTCGACCTTTTCGCTCGAGAAGATAAAGCACACCAAGAAAAGCAGAAAGAATAGGGAATTCGGTCCAAGGCTTGCTTTGGGAATTTGAAGAACAGGAAGATTTTGATAACTTATCATAATACGCGAAAATCGTACAGAAAAGAAACACAAGATCAACAACTCAAGAACGCAATAGACGCAAGAAGGAAAGCATATAGAAGGAGATGAATCAACTTGCGTAAAGTAAATTTGCGTAACTTAAATTGCATAAAGTAACTTGCATAATGTAAATGATAGGAAGTAAAATACAAGTATTGAAATCTTTGAGTGGTAACTTGTATTTCTTGAAGGGAGGTTACACAGCCACACAAACAAAAGCGGGCAAAGCTCAACAGAGCACTCCAAACCTCTAAAACCCCTCAAGGATCCGCTCCTCTCTATCTTGTTGGGGGAGGCACCTCTCCATATTTATACAACTCTCGGGCCACCTACTACCCTTAGATGCAGCTCTCAACCCTAGAGACTCATCTAAGGGTTAGGAAGAGCCCATTCACACATCTTGCAAGGGAAAACCCTAAACGCACCAACATAGGGTTTTTCTTGCACGGTTCTCAAAGTATACTAATAGACTAGCTATACCTATCAACTAGACCGTACTCTAACAGTCCTCATTGATCCGCGCAGCATCTAGCTAGCATCTGCTCCTTTTCTTGTCTTCTGGGCTTGCTTGAACTCCGTTTCCGGTCATCTTCTAGCAATCTCCCGACCGTTCTGGACCTCCGACGCACCTCGCCTAGTCCCAGTCAACTTGCGCCTCATCATGACCCAGCATCATTGTCCTACAACCATCAATGACAAGGAAACCTTTTATATAGCAATGCCCACAATCATATTTGCTGATTATCTCAAAATAGACAAACACAACTTAAGTACAACCAGTTGGTAAACCCATATACTCAAGCCCACTCGGCTGAAACGCTTGGCTAGCCACATGGCTAATCCACCTAGCTAATCACCTGGTTAACCACTCGGCTAACCACCAAACGCCCTAAGAACGACTGTCACTGCCCCAAAGATTTTAACAGAGAACTCTTTGGAAACTTAGACATAGGAACTCTACTGAGTCCTTGACAAACCTCTTGCCTACAACAGAGTACTCAAACAAGAAGGAAACCTGTCGAGAAGCTAAAAACCCACGCAGTAAGGACTGGAAGCACTTAGCACTCGACCTTCACCAAAGGAAGAAAACCAATCAAAAAGCTAGACGCACTTAGCAAAGACAGGAACCACTCAGAACACAGTACTTAGCAAAAAGACCAGTCGGAAAGCTAGAGGAACTCAGCAAAAGCTGGTAGCACTCGGCACTTAGCACTCAGCCAAGGATGAAAGCCAGTCGAGAAGCTACAAGAACTCAGCAAGGAAACACGACTTGGTTGAAAACTTATCAAAATGCTCCAAGACAAATTTAACTCAGATCAACCTTTCAATCTAGTCAGCTACTCATCAGATCAACCTCTAATCTAGTCAATTACTCATCACATAAAGGTATAGACCTCCGCATGGTCTTTCAATCTCCCCCTTGATGAGTATATTGACAAACACACAGAAAAGGCATAAGATGAGTTTGAGCAAAAGAAATCATTTTGATTACAAGACTGAAACTTGGAAGACAGTGAAAACAACAGATTATAACCAAGTCGGTAGATAAAACTCCAAAACCATATTGAGGATTCCAAAATGCCTTTTTGGATAACTTCTCTCCCCCTTTTGTCAATATAGGCATCAAGTTAGCATTTACTATTCTCTCCCTCTTTTTGATTTTATGCAAGAAATACAGCCTAAGGGAGGTTTGAATATTATCCGAGTGACCAACAAGACAAGTTATAACGCCAAGCTGAGATTAGGGAAAAATAGACTAAGCTGCAGTATGTCCAAGAGCAAGTAGACATTTTGCTGGCAAGAGCTTTGAAACCATGTCATTTTTAGTAAGAAGGAACATGATCAACACTTGTCATTAGTTTCAAAACTAGAAGCAAAGCCATTCAAGGAATCAAATAGAAAACCTAGAGTTCAACCTACTCAACACTTTGGGGAATCTAGAAGTTCATACAAAGTCCTTCAAGCTTATATATATATATATATTATTATTATTATTATTATATGCAACACTTTTGAAAGACATAGCGGGGTGCAAATGTGTGACATTATTTGCATTCTTTACCCATATATTTTTTTGTATTTTTTAAAGCAATTGACTCAAGCCATATTCGATCATCTCAAGAGGGACTCTTAAGACACTACTACAAAAATGATTTTCCTAGACACCAAGGATTTCTTTCCACAGGCGGATTAAAAGGAGAGCCGCCTCAAATGACAGCGGGCGATCCTTGGGGTTAAGAATCGCCTGTGTAAAGGTATCTTCACAGGCTGCTCTCTTAAGAAACCGCCTGTGAAAATATTGATATTGTCACAGGCGGTGCCCTTTAGATGCCGCCTGTGGAAACTATGCTCTTCACAGGCGGCTCTCTTAAGGAACCGCCTTGGGAAATTGCGATCTTTACACAGGCGGCTTTCTTACAAAGCCGCATCTTGAAAGTCACGATTTCCACAAAGCGGTATGTTAAACAAGCCGCCTTAGTTAATTATATTGACGGCCTAATTAATTAACTGAACCCCTGTGGTGATGTTCAAGTCTTTAAAGGCGTAGTTCTTAAACAAACCGCTTGTCCAAATTTTATAAATGCTTATGCGCAAATTTTGTAGCGAAGGAGATGCGGTATGCGTTTTCATATGCGTCTGCGGAGCATCCTTTGTTTGACAATACACGCAAAACACGAAATCAACGTCCGGACAATACTCGGTATGAGTTTGTATTGACGCGTCGGATCATCCGTTATGTTTACCTTGGCGGCACTACACGATCGAAAAATACTTCGGTATGGTTCTTTTGGCCATTGACGGATCATCCGGTAGTGCTGTTTTGCTTGATCGTTATTATTTCTCTGCAGGCTGTTGTCTTAGGGAGCCGCCTGTGGAAATTCCGCTTTAAAGCTCCGAACATATCGTTCTCTGCGGTAGTTCCAGGCGGCCCCAAAATTGTGAAAACAAGGGGGGAGCTAGGTTTTGAACTTGAAATCCTTGGAATAGTTAACTCTCTAAGGTAAGAGCATCTCATTCCTAGAGGTTTATATCTTGTGGAGAGGAAGATGTAGTGTAGATAGAATGTGCATGTGAGAGGGGTTGAAGCCCTCACCTTCTAGATCTCTAGACAGATCTTGTATCCCTCCCTCACTCTAGAGGGAGAGAACAGTCCCCCTCTCTAGATCTAGAGGGAGATGACCTTACATTCTTTTGTGATTTTAATAAAATTATTTTATAGTATTTAACTTAGGGTTCTCTTGTTAAAGTTCTATCTAAATAATTGACATTTCGATCTGATTTTCTGTTTCAGGTTTAAGATGGAAAGGGCATGGATGTACAATGCCCCAAGAAATAAGGGTGTATTCCTCAAAGAGCTCGGAACTTTTATTAAAGCCGCTCGGAAGGGCCTTTGGACTAAGAAGGAAGCGGAAATACTTTGTCCATGCAAAGACTGTAAGAACAATGTAGGGTGGGGAGATTTAAGTGTAATCAGAACACACCTGATCATGAGAGGTTTTATAGAGGATTACACATGTTGGTGCAACCATGGTGAGCAACGTACATCGCAAACAACCGATGACGTTGATCCCGATCTCGTGGATGATCGAAGTCCGGGCTGACATCGATGGTTTGGGAGATGAAGCTCATGTGCATGCTCGTTTGCTAGATGATGGTCGCATCGCTGATGTAGAGGAAATGTTGCGCCATGCCGAACCACAGGTTTTAAAGGAGATGATAGGTTTGGATAATGTCGATGCATTACACAAAGCAGCGAATGATCTATTATGTGAGGAATCCAAGGGTTGTCCTCCAGAGTTTACGGTGTTGCATATGGTGCTGATGCTTCTATGGTTGAAGGCTAGCAATGGATGGTCGGACAAGAGTTTCACCGATCTGTTGAGGCTCTTGGCAGAAATACTTCCGAAGGCTAATGGATTGCCCACCTTGCCGACAAGCACTTATTTCGCGAAGAAGCTTATCACTCCGATGTCATTGGATGTGCAAAAGATACACGATGTCCGAACCATGTATCCTCTTCCGTAAAGATTACGGACTTGGATCAATGCGGTGTGCAAGGCGAGCGGTATAAGAAGAATGATGACTCCCACGACGAGATGATTCTTCAGCTAGCACTACGAAGAATAAGAAGAACAAGAATAGTACTACTGGTAATAACAAAGAAGACACTTCTTCAGGCACGGACAAGAATAAAAGAATCCCTGCGTTGGTGATGTGGTACTTGCTAGTTATTGGCCGCCTGAAATGTTTGTACTCGAATGAGAGGGACTCCGAACTAATGGGTTGTCATTCCGACAAGCGCAGAAAAGATGGAAAGATTCGACACTCAGCCGATGGTAGACAATGGAGAAATTTTGATCGCATGTATCCAGATTTCGCAGCGAACCCAGGAATGTAAGGTTCAGTCTTGAAAATCGATGGTATGAATCCTTTTGGTGAATGGAATGCCACACATAGCACTTGGCGATAGTCTGTCTATCTACAACCTTCCTCCATGGCTATGTATGAAGAGAAGGTACCTAATGTTGTCCATTCTTATCCAAGGTCGAGACGACTGGAGTAGATATTGATGTGTTTCTCGAACCACTGATGGAAGATATGGCCATGTTGTGGCATGATGGGGTCCAGGTGTGGGATCAGTTCCAACAATAGTACTTCACACTAAAAGCCATTATTTTTGTTACCATCGGTGATTACCCATACCGCTAGTCCTATCGAATTGATTAAAGGAAGACAGCTTGTGTAGTATGCATGGATGAAACTGTGTCGACGTTCCTTCCATGCTCACAAATACCGCAAGATGGGCAAGTATTTTGACAATACGGTTGAGGAAGGTGTGGCTCCAAAGCGCCGTAGCGGGAAAAAAGTGTTTGAAATGGTCCGAACATCAAGGTGGTTTTAGGAAGAAGCGGTGCGCGGGGCCAAAAGAAGTCGAAGAGGAAGAATACCGATGAGGATGGCTGAGGTTTGCGGATGGGAAGCGACGGCGAGGCGGCGGCGCTACTCACCGGAGGCGGAGAAGACGACACCGGGCGCGGCGAAGGACGGTCGGATCAGGCGGAAGAAGTGGCAGATCCGGAAGAACTCGACGCGACGAGTTCGGGGGTGTCCACGGCGGCGATGGAGGATAACCGGAGCGCCCAGGAGACGGCGGAGAAGAGCTTCGGGTGGCGGCGCACTTCGGCGATCTCGTTCTGGCGGCAACAGCGTCGGGTGACGAGAACGAGCGTGAGTGCGGAAGGCGATGGCGAACCTCGGGCAAGGGGCGGCGGCTACTTTTATAGCCTCGGGAGGCGAGGAAAACTCAGAAACCGAGGACAGCAGCGCGCGGCGCAAGGACTCCGGCGGCGCACCACACACGGCGACGCGGGCGAGGAATGGCCGTTGGATCGGAATCCAACGGTCGGGACGGTTAGGGTTTGGTGATTGGGCCGAAGGAACAGTAGCGGGCCGGCGCGGAAATAGAATGGGCTAGGGCGGTTTCGGCCCAAGAGGGTTTTTAAAATTTAAAATGTTTTCCGAATTAAAAAAAATCCCAGAAATTCAAATAAAAGCAAATAAATTCAAATAAATAGCAAATAAATTAAGAAAAATCTCCAAAAATACAGAAAAATTCCTTGGAGCACAAGGAACCCAACAAAAACTAGAAACCTTTGATTTGATGCATATATTAATCAAATTAAATCTTCTAATTATTAGAAAATTCAATTTAAGCTTTGATTAATTTGAGAAAAATACGAATGGTTCATTTTTAATTTAAAACATACCAAAACTCAAATTTTTGGGATGTTACAGCATCGCCCTCGACGGTGTCATCATCGGAGCCATCGCTGCTCCCGACGACGTCGCCAAGCCCGACCACCCTCTCCATCGCTGGCCGCACCCTGGCCCGCGCCCGATCAGCGTCGCCTTCGATCCCGGAGACGGTCGCGATCGGGTCGAAGGAGGCGTCGCCGGGCGCCTTGAGCCAAGACGCGTGCCAGGCGACGGAGAAGACCGCCCTCGCGGACGGAGCGCTCGTGCAAGGCGTGGGGCAGGTCGGCCAGGGTGTCGGCTGCCTGGGTGAGGCGGAAGGCGTACCCCGACGGGGTAGGCTCCAACGGCTCCTGCAACCTCACCCCCAGAGGCTCCAGGCTCCTGCCCATGCTCTTGAAGGCTGGGGGGAGCATGGACAGGAGGTTCTTGCGCGAGGCTAGGTGCTCCTCGTACATCGAGCCGAGGTCCTCTACGACGGCCTCGACCCGAGCTCTCTGCGATGACGCCTCTTCACGCATCTTGGCGAGCTCCTCCTTGAGGGCCTCCGCCCGAGCTTGCCGCGCCGCCACCTCCTCACGCGCCCTCGCCAGCTCCTCCTCGGTGGCATGGGCCTGAGCCTGCTGGACCAGCACTTTCGCTTCCCGAGCGGCGACCACTGCGGCCTGAGCCGCCAGGGAAGCTTCCAGCCGCGCCAGCGCGGCCGTCATACTGGCTGCCCACGCCCTCGTCACAGAGACAGTGGCATCCACCTCTCCCGCCGAGGTGATCGGCGCGGGCGCAGCGGGCGGTTCGTGAGAGCCCGAGCCGGTTACGCTAGGAGAAGCAACAGGCAGCTCAACATCAGCAACAGAAAGAAAGTCGAAGCTATCGCAAAAGTCAAAACGAGGGAAGCTCACTCCGGAAGAGGATTCCGGATGCGGAAGATCGACGAGGGCAATGTGAGCCCTCCTCTCCTCGCGCACATGGAGGACCCAGCGGCGGCGCGGGACCTCTTGGGGTCCGACCCCGGGGGGTCCGCCACCGCCTCCCGCTTGCCGGCCCTTTGATCGTCGTCTCCGCTCGCCATCGACACTTGCGTTTGCTGGCCCTCTCCCTCTTTTCTTTTCTTGCAGAAGGACAAAGAGAAGGCAGGAAGACGGGGAGAATGGTTGTGCGTGGTCGGCCCCCCCCCCGCGCCGTATTTATAGGGGCGGGGCGGAGCAGTCGAAGTGGGTGTCGCCCCGGGTGGCGCGCCGCGTGCACATTAACTCCACGTCCCGCACGACGGGACGTGCCCTGTCCACGCCTTCCACCTCGCATTGGAATGCGACGTGACTACTGGAGCGGAAGGACGCTGCTTCCGTCAGGGAGGCGCACCGCGACTCCTCGGTTTTTGGCTCCAGGCTGACTGCGCCGACATAGCAAAGGATAGCCTGGATGGGCCGCAAAGGAGCCGAGGTGGCAGAAGGCCCATTAACTCAACCTTCCCGCTGGAAGGTTGAGCGAAGGGCCCAACAGCCGTGACGTCTCCAACACACGAAACAGAAAGTTAAGGTGATTCTTTCCCTGAACTTTCTCTCATTCTTGCACAAGTCCCCTGCTCCTCCGAGTTCAAGCGCTGCGCGGCGACCACAACATTGTCCCCACGCACCGCTCGGGGGCTGCAGTTTCACACACTTACATGGGTCGGTGACCCGACTGGCCACCCGGCTCTCCCTAGCGGTAACCCTCTCGACCCAAGCGCTACGGCCTACATCCCAGCGGCTACGGTTGCGAATTAGTGCTTTGCGGTAGAAGGAAGTGCCCGTGCGGTACGATCCACAGCTGGTCGGGAGCACTCCTCTCCCACGCAAGTGAAGTTGAACGGTTTTACTCTCGCACGGGTTGGTGACCCGGCCAGCTACCTGGCTCTCCCTAGCGGTAACCCTTTCAACCCAAGCACCACGGCCTACGCCCTGGCGGCTACGGCTTCAAAGTAGTGCTCTGTGGTAGAAGGAAGTGCCCGTGCGGTGCGACCCGTAGTCGGTCGGGACCACACCCGGTCCATGGCATCTCCAGGAATGGAAAATGCAAAAAGGCGAGGAAGCGGCAATGGCAAAGGTGGGAGTGCGCCCTAGCACTCCCCACACCGAGTTTACAGGTACCTGCCGAAACACGCGCCGGCTGGACAAGCATCGACGATCGCTCGCCGGTCAAGCAGACATCGCTTTGGTTGAAGCGTCGCGCGTCCCAACGCCACACCAGGCCGCTGGTGAGATGTATCGCCCCTAATCATTTCGCTCGCATTTAATTCTCGCACGCGCATTAAAAGCCGGCAGGAGACGCCAGGGTATCGCTCCGAGCGGGACGCCTCGCAGCCTATCGATCTTTGTCGCTGGGCTGGATCGATCCGGCTGATATGGATCGAAGCAGGTATGAGAAAGTCCACCGGGCCGCTACGGCCTCGAGGTGGCGAGAGAGCTCGACAGCTCACGCATTAGACTAGCACCCCGGGTTCGAAGGCCAGATCCACCAAGTGGATCCCAAGCCGCCCCGGCAGGCAAAACGAGCGAGGGGCGAGAACAAGGCGAACCCTCGGTGGGTCTCTAGTTGGGTTGGCGGACGACCCAATCACCTTAACTCGTGTCCGAGACCATACTTCACACTCTCATGGAGCCCTCGAAGGGTAGCGACAAAATTGCGCCACGGGTCGATGGGCGGCCCGGGTCGAGGCGGATCGAGTAAAGAAAGGTTTTTTATGGGTCGCCCCCAGCGGGTCGTTCACCCGATGTAGGGATCGTCCGCTCGGAGGTCACGCGATCTCTAGGGCCCACTCGGATAACCCGTTACTAGCTCCACCAGCACGGTGTTCGACCGACGTATGGTAAACACGCGTTTGCTCACCCCCTCTAGGTCCCACACCTGCGGACGGGGCGTACTCGTGGAACCGACAGCGGCTACTCCTCCCAGATGTCCTCGCCAGACGAGGACTCGGGACGGACGCCCTTCGCCTAACTCTAGCGTAAAACCAGCCAAACGCGTCTAGCTACGACATAAAACTAGCCCTCGGACACTTAAGCCGCGCCCAAGGCGTCTGGTCGTCCACGCTGACCTACTAACACGCCTAACTGCGGCGTAAAACCAACCCCACTAACGCGTCTAGCTACGACATAAAACAAACATCCGAAAACCAGAATCTCGCTGAGACATCTGGACATCCCACCGTCCGCGGCCGCGTCTAGCTATGACGTAAAACAAGCATCCGGAAACCAGAATCTCGTTGAGACATCTGGGCATCCCGCCGTCCGTGGCCGCGTCTAGCTACGACGTAAAACAAGCATCCGGAAACCAGAATCTCGCTGAGACATCTAGGCATCCCGCCGTCCGCGGCCGCGTCTAGCTACGACGTAAAACAAGCATCCGGAAACCAGAATCTCGCTGAGACATCTGGGCATCCCGCCGTCTACGGCCGCGTCCAGCTACGACGTAAAACTGGCATTCGGGAACCAGAACCACGCTGAGGCATCTGGGCATCCCTGCCGACCACGGCCGCGTCCAGCTATGACGTAAAATTAGCACTCGGGCACCGGAACCTTGCACAAGGCATCCGGGCGCCCGTCCCGACCGGAGCGGCACCAAGCCGGGGCCCTCCGCCCGAGTCGGTCGGGCTCATCTGGTTAGGGTAACCCCCCGACCAGCTTTCCGAGCTATTCGGGGGCTCGGGGGCTACACCCGGCGGGTGCGCTTATGCGCACCCGGTCTGGACCGGCCGACCAAATCGATCCGGCTCCGCCAGCTAAAAGTAGCCTTCCGATCCGCTCGGGAGCTTGGAATCGACCAGGTCCGTCTGATTCACCCAGCCGTATATTTTCCAACCGAAGTAACCCCCCGACCAGCTCTCCGACCTGCTCGGGGGCAACACCCACCGGGTGCGCTCACGCGCACCCGGTCGAAACCGGATGACCAGCCCAGTCGGATCCGACCGACCAAGGCGGCCGTTCCAGGAACCCACTACTCCGACTACGCGATACCGTAACCGGTCCCTAAGAGACCGCGCGGACAGGGGTTCTCGACAAGCGGAAGCAAATATTTCATATGTAAAAACGCAAGTTACATATAGTTGCTACTCGCGTCATGACGACGAAGACATCAAGGCAGCAACTAAGCGCTGCGAGTGCGCGTAACAGCTGCGATGAGGGCGTCCCTCGCCTTGATGAGCTTTGGGACGACGTCGATCAGTGCGTCGATGACGGCAGCGTCGCGAGCAGCGGCGTCCTGCCCGGCCCATTCGACCATGGAGCACTCGGAGTCGGCCCAAAGTTCCGCCAAGAAGACCTCCTCCTCCGAAGGCACCGGTACTTCTTCATCTCCGAAGCTGAACACGAGTTTCTCCATTGAAGATTCGAGAGAAGCTCAAAGGCCCCGGAGCTGTGAGAAATCTGCGCGACAAAAATTATGGTTGCCCCAACCCCTGCGGCCGTGCAGCCCTTATATGCACTTAAGGCGTAGAAGCCGAGAAGTCCCGAACGAATGAGGACATAAGAAGCCAAAGCGTCGCCCTGCTTCGAGAAAACCAAGACGCCGGAAGACGATGGGTCCATCCAGGAACACCGTGTTTGAGACAGCCGAGAGACTCTTGGCGAATACTCATACCGGGGTACCCCGGCAAGAAGGCTCCGTCCCTCATGAGAAGACGGAGTTATCACCGAATGTTGGAGGGAACACCGAATGGGCCATGCCAGGCCGCGTTCTGATCAAAAGCCTCATCGGGTCGTAAAGGATCTCCGGCCATGGTCAAAGCCCACCAAGAGGACTCCGACTTGGCCTCGGGTCGGGCGCCCTCGCAGTCCCCGACTTAGACCCGGGTCCAGCACCCCTGCAGGCTCCGACTTAGACCCGGGTCCGACGCCCCCGTGGGAGCTCCGACCTGGCCTCGAGTCGGGCGCCTCCACAGGCTCCGGCATGACCTTAGGCCGGGGCCCCAAAGAGCTCCAACTCCGCAACCTTCGCCACGTCGACAGCCTACTACGAGCTGGTCACCGCCCGATAGACATGACGACCGTGCTGGGATGGATGGCCCCTTCCTGAGGCGACCGGGGAGCCGCCTCAGCCAAACACCCGTCCTCTCGCGCCATCACCATCTGACAGACGCACAAAGGGCAGGTGCGCACCTTCCCAACGGAGCGCCGCCCGTCGTGTCTACTAACCCAGCATGGGGTAAACAGGTACCTATCATTCATCATGACCGAACACCGGGACTCCCGGGCGTAGCTTACCCCTACCTTTTCTATCCAATTCTCCCATGTAACCTGCCCCCTCCGCCTATATAAGGGGGGGTAGAGCCCTTAGAAGGGGGCATTCTCATTCGACTCAGTTCGGGCCTTCCGACCCGAGCAAATTTTCTCAACTCCCGGGCTCCCCCACTCGGACAAGCGCTACGGGTCTGTCCTTAGCCCTCGCTTGTAATCTCTTGCAGCTCACCACATCCTGAGCAATAAGAACCACCACCACAAACTGGACGTAGGGATATTCGTCCCGAACCAGTACACATCCCGGGCTCCCTAAGTCAACCATCGAGGAGAGGGAGCGCGCGGCCCCTTGACTTACAAATTTACTTGCCGGTTATACGAAACACCGACAACACTGCTACACAAGATGATCCGATTCTTTTTTCCTCAGGTGGCCGGACCATCCTGCCATCGAGTCGATTAGAGGCAACGATCCGGTCAGGTGATGTTTCCGGTAACGGATCATCCGGTATGTTGATTTTAACCTTATCCAAAAACACGCTTCAACATTCAGAGAACCGCCTGTGGAGCTTTAATATCGACCGCACCTAACTACTCCTCTCTCCACGCCTCCACGCCGCCTTGCGCCGCAGCCCATTTCCGTGCCTTGTGACACCATACTCCAATCCTCCACCCACCTGGCGCTGCCACACGCCAGTTCGCGCCACCCGTTTTGTCGCCGCCGACAAATCTGAGCCCTCGGCTGGCGATCGACTCTCCTTCACTTTGTAAGCGGTGAGATCCACATCCCTCTGGTTTCTTTGGACTCCATTCAAATGCATATGAATACGACGCAAGTTCTTGACATTCAGCAGTGCAACTTGCGGTTGGCGAGGAAAAAGGAAGGAAAAGATGTTGTTGTCTTGGTGAGAAGGCTAAGAAGTCCAAGTTCTGAGAAGCGCGAGCGGTGAGATGGTTGCGAATCACGAACTTGGCTCGAGCATGCGTGGCGTGGTTGCTAATTGCAGATTAGAGACACACAGAGTCGGCAGCAGAGGGTCGAGAGAGGAGGGCACTCAATTCACAGAGGGTGGTGCGGCACCTCCTCATCGTTCTAGCCGCATGCGCACTCGTGGTGGTTCGACATCTTCCGAGCACACTGCTAGGCAGGTGCGTGCTCGTCCCAACATAGTTTCGCATGAGGAGGAGACTGGTGATGAAAAGGAAGAGCACGAGGAGTACCATGTGCCACATGATGACCCTGAGATAAGACTTAGAGCCTTCGTTTCTCTGATGCCAATGTCTGATTTCCGCAAGCCAGAGAATTTGGAGTTCATAGGAGGTTCTGGACGTTTCTTCAACAGAGCTTCTATGTTACGTACAGAGAACTCAGGGTCCAGTTGAGCATGCACAGGACGCTCAACTTCGCCTCTTTGCAGAGGGCCACGAGTGGGGTGGACGTTTAGAGACGATTCGACCATTTCGAAGGTCTTACCAGGCTGTTGACAGAGTTCGACACGGTAGTGGAAAAGTGGGTCAGAGACTTCTACGCCACAGTTTGGATCAACCCAGAGCACAGATACATTCAGTTCATGCACGACGGAGAACCCTAGAGGGTGTACAGGTCCACTTTGCTTGAGTTGTTTGGTTTTGAGGACGAGGCCCGAACTTTGCATCAGGTGGTGTCGAGACGGACTGCTTGCCTCGTCGTGCTAAGGCGGAGGGTGTTTCTCGACAGATGACCAGATTAAGCTTTTTGTTCAAAGTAGTTCCTGTTGGATCCCTTCGCCATCCAGACCGTCTCACTCCTGAGGCAAAGGCGGTCCACATGGCTTTGAGGAAGTCACTGTTGCCGAGGATTGGGAATGTTGAGATGATCGCTAGTTTGCAGCAGTGGCTACTTTATTCAATCCTATCTCACGAGCCGTTCGACATTCTTGACTTTATCATCAGTGAGATTGAAGATGCTATTGCAGATGCTATGAGTTTGGCCAGACAACAACCATTTGCACATATAATTTCTTACATATGCAGTACCTTCGCTCCCGACGAGCATCGTGAGGAGTACCTGGAAGCGCGAGTTCATCTTCGTCAGTACATGCCTCCATCTCTTGACGACAAACGCAGAGGCCAGCGTTCCATGAGGAGGGCTCAGGAGCAGATACCTGAGGAATTGAGAGAGACCGCTCAAGGAGAGGACCAGGCACTAGCAGAGGCTGAGGAGCATACTGGGTTGGCGCGGATCATTGATATTGACTGGGATGATGATGACGAGGAGGAGGAGGAAGACCCTTAGTACTTTCCACCAGTCCGAGCCCACAACCACGAGGCAGGTGGATCAGGCTCTGTACCTGAGGACCGAGATGACTCAGCTGCACCGTTAGCAGCTCATGACGTGACACCGGTGACTGCGGCATCTATTTCTCAGCCCTCCGAGCTTACTCACGTACTTGCTTCGATTGTTGAGTTGCAGAAGTCTCAAGCAGCTTCAATTGCCCAACTGATGTGCATGGTGGCCCGATCTTCCGATAGGTGGAGGTAAGTCGATTGGTGGAGACTCGACGTTGACGATCCGGCTTCCGATCAGAACCGATCCGAACCCAGCAATCGCTACACCATGGCTTCGTTGGTTATCAACCTTGCACAACACGGTTGACCTCGCCAAGAAGGCTTATCCCTGCATGCGAATCGAGAACACAAGCAAGAACGTAGAAGAAGCAATCTGAAATTGTGAATTATATTAAGCACACGAGTTGGGGTTCCACAAACCGATGATCGGCGAAAACTGACAGAGTGTCTAGTTTAAATCTAAGCAAAACCCGAGCCAAACCCTAGCGGCGGCTACTGAATATAAGGGCTAAGGGACGTCCTAGAAACCCTAAACATGTCCGTGATGGACTCCAACATGATACATGGGCCAATGGCCCAAATTGGTGACGCAGCAACCTGAGACAGATTCTGTCTGCCAACTTGCAACGTGAATTCCTATCGACTCCGAAGTCCAATTGACATGAACCCAGTGCCATTGGAAAGTTTATCTCCTTAGCTTTCGATACATATGTGGATCATTGAAATCGGAGTCCGTTTCTGGCCTGGGCGATGATTTTAGTGAACACTGCTCCTGGTGGACGAGGTAGTTGACTCCGAGATGAATTGGGACTCTGACTCCGAGATGAATTGGGACTCCAACTTGACTTGGACGCCCTCCTTGCCTCCCTCCTGGCTCTTGCTGGTTCCCAAGGCCTTCATGATCCTCTCCAAAGTTCCTAAGTACAATATAATCAATAATATCATTAGGTAGCATACCATCCTCACAAGTATATGCACGGGCACTTAGAAACGAGCTCACCTGTTGATTCAATTGCCGTGCTCGTGCTCTTATGATGGGTCCTTGTATCACAATTAGAGGAGTCTCGGGCGTATGCATAGGAGTGATGTCCTCATCATCCTCCCCCTCTTGAAGTGGAGTCGTCCTCGACTCAAGCTCATCTTCTTCTCCCATGAACGGTTTCAAATCTGCAATGTTAAATGTGGGACTAACCCCAAATTCGGGCGGTAACTCAAGTTTATATGCATTATCATTTATTTTCTCAAGTATCTTGAAAGGACCATCAGCTCTAGGCATTAATTTAGACTTTCTCAATTCTGGAAAACGATCCTTTCTCAAGTGTAACCATACTAAATCACCCGGTTCAAGTTTTACTTCCTTTCTACCTTTATTTCCGCGGTCCTATACCTTTCATTCATCATTTCAATATTTTCTTTAGTCTTTTCATGCAATTTCAGAATAAATTCAGCATGTTCCTTAGCATCATGATTAACTCGTTCACTAGTAGGTAAAGGTAATAGATCAATAGGAGCACGGGGATTGAAGCCATACACTACCTGAAAAGGACTTACCTTGGTCGTGGAGTGTACCACCCTATTATAAGTGAACTCAACATGCGGCAAACACTCTTCCCACATCTTCAAATTCTTCTTCAAAACAGCTCACAACATAGTAGATAATGTACGATTTACTACCTCGGTTTGGCCGTCGGTTTGAGGATGGCATGTTGTTGAAAACAGCAGCTTGGTTCCCAATTTATTCCATAGAGTTCTCCAAAAGTGGCTCAAAAACTTGGCATCACGATCTGAAATAATAGTAGAAGGCATACCATGCAAGCGAATGATTTCTTGAAAGAAAAGGTTAGCAATATTAACACATAAATCGCTCTTATGACAAGGAATAAAGTGAGCCATCTTAGAAAATCTATCAACCACCACAAAGATACTATCCCTCCCCCTCTTGGTCCTAGGCAGCCCTAAAACAAAGTCCATAGATATATCCTCCCATGGAGTGCTAGGAATAGGAAGAGGTATATATAAACCATGTGGATTCAATCTTGACTTAGCCTTTTGACATGTAGTGCAGCGGGATACAAACCTCTCAATGTCTCGCCTCATATTCGGCCAAAAGAAGTGAGCGGACAGCACGGCCTCCGTCTTCTTGGCACCAAAATGACCCATCAAACCTCCTCCATGAGCCTCCTGTATCAAAAGAAAACGAACGGATCCAACTGGAATGCATAGGCGGTTAGCTCTAAACACAAATCTATCATTTATCACATATTTGTCCCATGTTCTTCCCTCTTTGCAATGCAGTAAGACATCCTTAAAATCATCATCATTAGCATATTGTTCTTTAATTGATTCCAATCCAAGTATACGACAATCAAGTTGGGACAACATGGTATATCTCCTAGACAAGGCATCAGCAATCACATTATCCTTCCCTATCTTGTGTTTGATAACATAAGGAAAAGATTCAATAAATTCAACCCATTTAGCATGTCTACGATTCAGTTTCATTTGACTGCGAATATGTTTTAGTGACTCATGATCGGAATGAATAACAAATTCTTTAGGCCAAAGATAATGTTGCCACGTTTCTAAAGATCGCACAAGAGCATACAATTCTTTATCATACGTGGAATAATTCAAAACAGGACCATTCAATTTATCGCTAAAGTAAGCAACAGGTTTACTATCTTGCATCAGAACACCACCAATTCCAACCCCACTAGCATCACATTCAAGCTCAAAGGTCTTATTAAAATTAGGAAGTTGGAGTAAAGGTGCATTAGTAAGCTTATCTTTCAAAAGGTTGAAGGCATTCTCCTGTGCTTGCCCCCAATGGAACACAACTCCCTTCTTCGTCAACTCGTTCAATAGGGCTGCAATGGTGCTGAAATCCTTCACAAAGCGGTGGTAAAATCCGGCAAGTCCATGGAAGCTCCGCACTTATGAAATCGTCGTGGGTGTTGGCCAACTCTTAATCGCGTGCACCTTGGCTTCATCCACCTCAATTCCCTGCGGAGTCACAACATAGCCAAGAAACGATACTCGTTCGTTGCAAAAAGTGCACTTCTCGAGGTTACCAAATAAACGTGCAACACGCAAAGCATCAAAAACAGCACGTAGATGATCAAGATGTTCATGTAACGACTTGCTGTAAATCAATATATCATCAAAATAAACCACCACAAATTTTCCAATTAAAACTCGTAAGACCTCATTCATTAAGCGCATGAAAGTGCTAGGTGCATTAGTTAAACCAAAAGGCATGACTAACCACTCATACAATCCAAACTTGGTTTTAAAGGCTGTTTTCCATTCATCTCCCAATTTCATTCTTATTTGGTGGTATCCACTACACAAGTCAACCTTAGAAAAAATTATAGAACCACTTAACTCATCAAGCATGTCGTCTAACCTAGGAATAGGATGACGGTACCTTATTGTGATATTGTTAATGGCTCTACAATCTATGCACATGCGCCAACTGCCATCTTTCTTAGTAACCAAAATAACAGGAACAGCACAAGGACTAAGGCTATCACGTACATACCCACGGTCCAAAAGATCTTGGACTTGGCGCTAAATCTCCTTAGTTTCCTCGGGGTTGGTCCTATAAGCAGCTCGGTTTGGCAAAGTTGCTCCCGGGATCAAGTCGATTTGGTGCTCAATACCTCGAATAGGTGGCAGCCCAGGGGTATCTCACTGAAACACATCCTCATACTCCTGCAAAAGGTTAGTGACAGCAGGAGGCAAAGAGCTAGACATATCATGAAATGAAAATAAAGCTTCTTTGCATATCAAAGCATAGCATGGTGCATCATTCTCATTAATTTCAGCAAGGTCAGATTTTGTAGCAAGCATAACACCACCCTTCAATTTAATTCCCTTGGACCTAGAACTAGGTTCTTTCTTGTCTTTCTTAGGTGGGAAAACATTTTTAGCCACTTGCTGATTTTCAGATTCTAGCGCACTCTCCTTTCTCTCATTTTCAGCTCTCTCTTTGTCACATTGCACAATTTCAGCAGGAGTCATAGGAAGTAAAGTGATTTTCTTCCCCTTGTGCATAAGAGTGTATTTGTTACTTCTACCGTGATGAATTGCATCGATATCAAATTCCATAGGACGGCCTAACAAAGGGAACACGCTTGCATAGGCACTACATCAAAATCAGCAAAATCATGGTATGTTCCAATGGAAAATTGCACTCTCGCGGTTTGTGTTACCTTCACCTTACGCTGTTATTGAACCATTGAATATGGTAGGGATGAGGGTGTGCGTGTGGGCAAGCAAAGCTTCTCCACGATTCTGAACTCACCAAGTTATTGCAGCTCCACCATCAATTATAATACGGACACGGCAGTCCTTGCGATGAGGTACATCTGAAACAAATTATGGCGTTGCAGCTTGTCCGCTTGCTCCATTTGAGCGCTCAACACTCGTTGCACAATGATTGTCCTATAATTCTCGGTGGCAGCGGTCCCTAAAATTTCCTCATCATCGTCACCCGTCTCATGGTCATCCTCATTATCTGCAAGGTTAGCTGCAAGAGCATATTCATCCTCAACATTACTAGCACTAATATACCCACCTTCTTCTGTTGCAATGTACGCTCGACGACTTGGGCAATCATTCATGACATGGCCCATCCCCTTACATCGGTGGCGCACAATTTTCGTTGTTCGACCCGTGGAAGCCACCGATGAAGAACTCTTTGTTCGTGCCTGCACATTGTTAGATTTACTCACCTCGGGTACTCGTGAGGGCGGTGATGGTGCTGCTGAACGCGCCCTACTCATGGAGGGGCAGCAGGCCAAAACGTAAAGGGGTGGAGCTGATTTGGTTGTCCCGGCGTCGTCTTTGGTGTGGGTATCTTTGCGAAATTGCTCCTTGGCCTTTGTTGTTTTCCTGCAATTCTTTTTACGCCAACATAGCAAGTGGAACAATCTATTGATAGAATTATATTCTTTGTAATCAATTATGTCTGAATCTCGCATAGTAAACCCCCATAAAATGAACCATCTTATCCTCCTCATCCTCAAGCGCCTCACAAGCATAATATGCCTATTTGTAGCTCTTGGTAGTACTCCTCAACAGATTTATTATTTTGATTTAAGCGTTGCAATTTCTTGCGCATATCACGTTTATAAGAAGGAGGAACAAATCTTCTACGCATAGCTTGTTTTAATCTATCCCATGTATCAGGTGCTAATCCAGCATTTACTATTTCATTCCACCAAATGATAGCAAAATCTTTAAACTCACTAGTAGCTTGTCTAACTCTATGGATCTCAGGAACAAGATGGGAGTTAAATTTTTGTTCAACTGTCATTTCCCAATCTAAGGGCCTGTTTGGCAGGGATTCAGCTTCTCTAGATTCCGAGAATCTGGTGAAGCTGAAAATTTTAGCTTCACCAGATTCATGAAGCTGGAGCTATGAGTACATTAAGAGTGTTTAGATGGATCATCTTGTTTACATTTTAGACTAAAAATATAAACTTAATTCACTTTATTTTAGCCTATAAGTTTCAGATCTCAGGTGAAGCTGGAATCTAAAGCTCTACCAAACAGGCCCTAAGTAAACTTCAGCATCATAAGTACTAGAAAAAGATGGTATGGTAAATTTAACCCTAGCAAAAGAATCATCATGTCCACGACCATTACGAGGATTAAAATTGTTACCTCCCATACCTTGACGGTTGTTATTGAGCGATGTTGTTGTCGCACATCCTGCAGTGGCCTTGGCAACAAAAGGCATCGTGGCCCTCTCCATCCACATCATCTCCCGTGCGACAGACTCTTCTTGATCTTCCACTCTGCGAGCTCCATTGGGAGGCGGCTGTCTCTCAAAATTTTCCAACCTGGTAAGAAGATTGGCGATGCTTCGCTCTATCCTCTCCAATCTTTGATCGTTATCTTGGCCGATCCTTGCGATGTTTGCGTTGATGTCATTGAGCGCGTTGTTAAGCTCGTGTCTTGTAACACACTCATCGTCTTCCACACCTGCCATTGTTAGTCAAAAGGAAAAAAAGACAACACAGTAGTATTATCCCTGTCAACTACTAGGTGGTGGAAGGTGGATTCACTCACTCTCAAGCGTCTTACCACGCTCTTACAAATGTTCTTACCAATGCTGCAGGTGGTACAACCGGACAATTTGGTTCGTGAAACCGTGGTTGGGCGTGAGTGAGACGATTGCAAGGTAGGACCTGGCGATAAGAAGTATGTGGAGCTTGGAAGGCAAAATCAGGTAGCAAAGGAATAAGCAATATCGAAGACAGAATAGAAAAGCTGAATAGATGTCCAAAGTATTTGTTACAATTGCTGGCTTAACCGTGTTCCTAGAGCTAGTTCAACCAATATACTGAAGTACAAAGGACTCAAAGGATGCAAACAATTCTGATTTTCTTCTTCTCTTTGCTTCTTCTCTTTCTCTTCTCTCTTTTTTTTGCCGGTTTGGCTCTTTCTCTCCTCTTTTTTTTTAATTTTTTTTCACTCTTTTTTTATCACAAATATATACCTCTTAACTCAGAGGAGAAACAAAAATCTCACAATTTGGAGCAACAGATGACAGTAAACAAATGCCCGAAAGAATTGACAAAACAGGACAGCAAACTTCCGGGCGCCGAAACTCGGTCTTAGAAGCTTTTTTTGAGGGTCGAAAAATGCACAAGTCTAAATACTTGTGAAATTTTCAAGTGCGCATCGTCGTCCCCTTCGAAACAAAAAAAAGTAGACCCAAATTGGAGTTCGTATGCAAAAGTTATGGCTGTTTTACTGAACACTGCGTAGATTGGGTCTATCTCGGCCTTCACTTCTTTCTTTCGGTTCCAGTTAGGGTTAAGCCATTGATAGGACTGCATTGAGAGAATAAAGGCTAGCGGTGCAGGGCAATTGACACAAGGCGGCTCGCGACCTATCTAGGGCTTGCGGTGCAGGATATAGAACACAAAGGCGGCTCAGAAGGGCAAACCGAGTATGACTTCGGTTTGGTGTCGATTGTTGGGCGTGGTGGGATGAATTAGGGCAGCGGAAAGGTGTAAACTAGTGACTAAGTTCACGAATTCAACCAGCAACAATCGATGACTATGGACACAAATTCAACAAAGCGAAACTGAAAGCGAAAATTGCAATGGCACAAAGGGTCATATAGCGATTGGAGCGATGATGAACAAATGATGAACAATTTTTAGGGCTAAATTTCGGACTCTGGGGCGATGGCAAAACAAAGTGGGGATCTGACAAATACCTATCAGACAGCGAGGCTCTGATACCACTTGATGTGCACGGTGGCCCGATCTTCCGATAGGTGGAGGTAAGTCGATTGGTGGAGACTCGACGTTGACGATCCGGCTTCCGATCAGAACCCAGCAATCGCTACACCACGGCTCCGTTGGTTATCAACCTTGCACAACACGGTTGACCTCGCCAAGAAGGCTTATCCCTGCATGCGAATCGAGAACACAAGCAAGAACGTTGAAGAAGCAATCTGAAATTGCGAATTATATTAAGCACACGAGTTGGGGTTCCACAAACCGATGATCGGTGAAAACTGACAGAGTGTCTAGTTTAAATCTAAGCAAAACCCAAGCCAAACCCTAGCGGCGGCTACTTAATATAAGGGCTAAGGGACGTCCTAGAAACCCTAAACGTGTCCGTGATGGACTCCAACACGATACATGGGCCAATGGCCTAAATTGGTGACGCAGCACCCTGAGATAGATTCTATCTACCAACTTGCAACGTGAATTCCTGTCGACTCCGAAGTCCAATTGACCTGAAACTAGTGCCATTGGAAATTTTCTCTCCTTAGCTTTCGATACATATGTGGATCATCGAAATCGGAGTCCGTTTGTGGCCTGGGCGATGATTTTAGTGAACACTGCTCCTGGTGGACGAGGTAGTCGACTCCGAGATGAATTGGGACTCCAACTTGACTTGGACGCCCTCCTTGCCTCCCTCCTGGCCCTTGCTGGTTCCCAAGGCCCTCATGATCCTCTCCAAAGTTCCTAAGTACAATATAATCAATAATATCATTAGGTAGCATACCATCCTCACAAGTATATGCACGGGCACTTAGAAACGAGCTCACCTGTTGATTCAATTGCCGTGCTCGTGCTCTTATGATGGGTCCTTGCATCTGGCTGGAGGAGTCTCGGGCGTATCGTGGGAGTGATGTCCTCATCACCAACAATGAGAGACAGACCCAATTACTAGATGAGATGAGGTTGCATCGTGACGTCGAGCGGCTTTGCTACACGGTCAGATGCAAATGGCTCAGATGTTCACTTTCTTCTCAGGCTGCTTTGGTCAATTGTACAATGCAATTGGTCTTGCACAGCCTAAGCTGCCAACTCTAGTTCCACCTCCCGCTACCGGCATTGCTGCCCCACTTGCTTACATTGGGGCTTCACGCACTCCGTGTCACGTTCCCACCAACACCTACGGTCTTGATAGGGATGTTCTCGGACCGGTAGGTGATAAGGCATCCGCTCCGTTGTCCACTACTCCACCTACTTTAGCGGATGCACCCACATCGACCATGAGCGCCCGTGCTCGTGATACGAACATCGTCCGTGCATGCTTGACATGACCGACGAGATGGCCGCTCGAGTGTAGTATCGTTGAGTTCGTACCTATCGATGCGGTGCCGAGCTCCTCAAGTTGGCGACGATCGATCGTTGCCTCCGAGTGTGCTCCTATGAGTTCACCTACAGCCCCTAAGGCCCCTGATGAGGATAACACTGCGCCAACATGTACAGAACATTAGTCTCTGGACTCAACACACACTGCTGTGATTACTCAAATCACAAAGAATATTGCTGATATGGTTGTTGTGGACCTGACCTCCGAACCTAACAGTGCGGCATAGACAGGCCCATCAGACCCCCTTGCCGGTGACCAAGCGATTGCTCCGACCCTTTCACTAACTGGTTCACAGGCCCCTGATGAGGAGACTAAAGCTACAAAGACACAGGAGGAAAACCTCGACGAGCCTGACGCAAGCGGTGTTGGCCGCGAGGTGATAGGAAGACTCGGCTCGCTCCGATCTTTTTGGTACTAGTCCAGGCACGAACGAGTAGTTCTTTGCTTATTGTGCCACTTGTCTTTTCGGTTGTTATGCACTCTAACTTGCTTGATATGTCGTATTTCCATTTCGTTGTGTTCGCCTAGATTGGAACGATGCATTTCATGATAATTTTATTTAACTTTGTACTCTTTCAAGACAATCTGTACGGAAGGCTTTTTACCGGTAGGATGGTTCGGTATACATATATTTACACATACCAGATCATCCTGATTTGTAGTTCCGTTGTAGCGCACGACAAAAGTTGTACGCATAGAAGATGATCCGGTGCGTTATCCTAACCACTGCTAGATCGTCCGATGTGTGGAATCGGCTCCCGTGCTTGAGGAGAGCACCTAGCTAGACAACATGTGTAGAGCTTTGGTCTCCCGGGCAATCACTTCTTCTTTGTGATTGCTATGATCCTGAAGAATAAGGCTACTATGGGTTTTAAGTGCGAGGTGGACCTGTTAGTCTGGCGAGACAACTCCGGAGACCCCCAAGCCCATGACCCATAGCCTACTCCTACGACATCACCGCTAGCCCATCAGTCCGATGGTGACGAGAGTAGACCATTTCAATATCACGACCTCCATGAGCCTGCCGGCGACTCTGTTGCAGAGCGTGAGGCTGATCCAGCTCCGGCTCCGATCTTTAGGCATTCCCAGCACGAGAACGTACGGACACGTAGTGCTGAGTTGATTTTAGTGGTGTTACCTCTTGTCGGATCTTCATGTAAGGATGAGTTATCTGAATGTTGCGCCACTCGTAGTTGTTCCTTTCGGTGTAATCGATCGATCCATGTGAAATATAGCGCTCGCCGCGAACGATGTGAAAATTTAGGACCGTGCGGGTGATTAATTGCTTCAACACTAAATCTATACCAAACGGTATGGCCATTTTACGTTGCACTCTTTCGCTTGTGGAGTTCGGGCACGCAAGATAACATCGAAGGCTTTTTGCCGGAAGGATGGTTCGGTATACATATATTTACACATACCAGATCCTCCTGATTTGTAGTTCCGTTGTAGCCCACGGCGAAAGTTGTACGCATAGAGGATGATCCGGTGCGTTATCCTAACCACTTCCGGATCGTTCGGTGTGTGGAATCGGCTCCCGTGCTTGAGGAGAGCACCTAGCTAGACAACATGTGTAGAGCTTTGCTCTCCCGACCAATCACTTCTTCTTTGTGATTGCTATGATCCTGAGAGAATAAAGTCTGCTATGGGTTTTAGGGTCAGGGTGGACCTGTTAGTCTTGGCGAGACAACTCCGGAGACCCCAAGCCCATGACCCATAGCTTTGCTCCTCGACATAACCGCTAGCCCATCGGTTTGATGGTGGCGAGTAGACCATTTCAATATCATGACCTCCACGAGCTCGCCAAATGACTCTGTTGCGAGTCGAGGTGACCGACTCTGGCTCCGAAATTTAGGCATTCCCGGCCGAGAACGCACGCATAACGTAGTCTTTGAGTTGATTTTAGTGGTGTTAGCTCTTGTCGGATCTTCATGTAAGGATGAGTTATCTGAATGTTGCGCCACTCGTAGTTGTTCCTTTCTGTGTAATCGATCGATCCATGTGAAATGTAGAACCCCTCGCGAAGGATGTGAACATTTAGGACCGTGCGGGTGATTAATTGCTTCAACACTAAATCTGTACCGAACGGTATGGCCTTTTTACGTTGCACTCTTTCGCTTGTGCAGTTCAGTCACGCAAGATAACTTCGAAGGCTTTTTGCCGGTAGGATGGTCCGGTATACATATATTTACACACACTAGATCATCCTGATTTGTAGTTCCGTTGTAGCCCACGGCGAAAGTTATATGCATAGAGGATGATCCGGTGCGTTATCCTAACCACTGCCAGTTTGTCCGGTGTGTGCAATCGGCTCCCGTGCTTGGGGAGAGCACCTAGCTAGACAACATTTGTAGAGCTTTAGTCTCCCGGCCAATCACTTATCTTTGTGATTGCTATGATCCTGAGAGAATAAGGTCTGCTATGGGTTTTAGGGTCCGAGGGTGGATCTGTCGGTCTGCGAGAGACAACTCCCGGAGACCCCCAAGACCATGACCCGTAGCCTGCTCCTATGACATCACCGCTAGCCCATCAGTCTGATGGTGACGAGAGTAGACCAATTTAATATCATGACCTCCACGAGCCTACCGGCGACTCTGTTGCAGAGCGCGAGGCTGATCCCACTCCGGCTCCGATCTTTAGGCATTCCCAGCCCAAGAACGTATGGACACGTAGTGCTGAGTTGGTTTTAGTGGTGTTAGCTCTTGTCGAATCTTCATGTAAGGATGAGTTATCTGAATGATGCGCCACTCGTAGTTGTTCCTTTCGGTGTAATCGATCAATCTATGTGAAATGTAGCGCCCCCCGAGAACGATGTGAACATTTTGGACCGTGCGGGTGATTAATTGCTTCAACACTAAATCTGTACCGAACGGTATGGTCATTTTACGTTGCACTCTTTAAGCTTGTGGAGTTAAGACGCATAAGTTAACCGAAGGCTTTTTGCGGTAGGATGGTCGGTATACATATATTTACACATTCTAGATCCTCGGTTGTAGTTCGTTGTAGCCCATGGCAAAGTTATACGCATAGAGGATGATCAGTGCGTTATCCTAACAACCGCCGGATCGTCCGATTGTGTGCAATCGGCTCCGTGCTTGAGGAGAGCACCTAGCTAGACAACATGTGTAGAGCTTTGGTCTCCGGCCAATCATTTCTTCTTTGTGATTGCTATGATCATAGAGAATAAAGGTGCTATGGGTTTTAGGGTCCAAGGGTGGACCACTGTTAGTCTTGCGAGAGAACTCCGGAGACCCCCAAGCCCATGACCCGTAGCTTTGCTCCTCGACATCACCGCTAGCCCATCGATCGATGGTGGCGAGTAGACCATTTCAATATCATGACCTCCTCATGCTTGCGGCGACTACATTGCGAGAGCGATCTTGATCCGATCGGCCCGATCTTTAGGCATTCCCGGCCGAGAACGTCATTTAACCGTAATCTGCGTTGATTTTAGTGGAGTTAGCACTTGTCGGATCTTCATGTAAGGATGAGTTATCTGAATGTTGCGCCACTCGTAGTTGTTCCTTTCGGTGTAATCGATCGATCCATGTAAAATGTAGAGCCCCCCACGAACGATGTGAACATTTAGGACCGTGCGGGATATTAATTGCTTCAACACTAAATCTGTACCGAACGGTATGGCCATTTTACGTTGCACTGTTTCTCTTGTGGAGTTCGGGCACGCAAGATAATTTCGAAGGCTTTTTGCCGGAAGGATGGTCCGGTATACATATATTTACACATACTAGATCCTCCGGATTTATAGTTCCATTGTAGCCCACGGCAAAAGTTATCCGCATAGAGGATGATCCGGTGCGTTATCCTAACCACTGCCAGATCGTCCGGTGTGTGCAATCGGCTCCCGTTCTTGAGGAGAGCACCTAGCTAGACAACATGTGTAGAGCTTTGATCTCCCGGCCAATCACTTACTGCTGTGATTGCTATGATCCTGAGAGAATAAAGGTGCTATGGGTTTTAGGGTGCGAGGATGGACCTGTTAGTCTTGGCGAGACAACTCCGAAGACCCCAAGCCCATGACCCGTGCTTTGCTCTGCGACATCACCGCTAACCCATCGGTCGATGGTGGCGAGTAGACCATTTCAATATCATGACCTCCACGAACTGCTGGCGACTCTGTTTGAGAGCGAGGTGATCCCACGGCTCCGATCTTTAGGCATTCCCGGCCAAAACGTCACGGACACGTAGTCCTGAGTTGATTTTAGTGGTGTTAGCTCTTATCGGAACTTCATGTAAGGATGAGTTATCTCAATGTTGCGCCACTCGTAGTTGTTCCTTTCGGTGTAATCGATCGATCCATGTGAAATGTAGCACCCCCTGCGAACGATGTGAACATTAGGACCATGCGGGTGATTAATTGCTTCAACACTAAATCTGTACCGAACGGTATGGCCATTTTACGTTGCACTCTTTCGCTTGTGGAGTTCGGGCATGCAAGATAACTTCGAACGCTTTTTGCCGGTAGGATGGTCCGGTATACATATTTTTACACATACTAGATCCTCCAGATTTGTAGTTCCGTTGTAGCCCACGGCGAAAGTTATACGCATAGAGGATGATCCGGTGCGTTATCCTAACCACTGCCAGATTGTCCGGTGTGTGCAATCGGCTCCCGTGCTTGTGGAGAGCACCTAGCTAGACAACATGTTTACAGCTTTGGTCTCCCGGCCAATCACTTCCTGCTGTGATTGTTATGATCACAGAGAATAAGGCTGCTATGGGTTTTTAGGGTCCGAGGGTGGACCCTGTTAGTGCGGCAGAGACAACTCCCGGAGACCCCAATGTCCATGACCCGTAGCCTACACCTACGACATCACCGCTAGCCCATCAGTCTGATGGTGACGAGAGTAGACCATTTCAATATCATGACCTCCACGAGCCTGCCGGCGACTCTGTTGCAGAGCGCGAGGCTGATCCCACTCCGTCTCCGATCTTTAGGCATTCCCAGCCCGAGAACGTACGGACACGTAGTGCTGAGTTGATTTTAGTGGTGTTAGCTCTTGTCGGATCTTCATTTAAGGATGAGTTATCTGAATGTTGCGCCACACGTAGTTGTTCCTTTCGGTGTAATCCATCGATCCATGTGAAATGTAGCGCCCCCCGCGAACGATGTGAACTTTTAGGACCGTGCGGGTGATTAATTGCTTCAACACTAAATCTGTACCGAACGGTATGGCTATTTTTCGTTGCACTCTTTCGCTTGTGGAGTTTGGGCACGCAAGATAACTTCGAAGGCTTTTTGCCGGTAGGATGGTCCGGTATACATATATTTACACATACCAGATCCTCCTGATTTGTAGTTCCGTTGTAGCCCACGGCGAAAGTTGTACGCATAGAGGATGATCCGGAGCGTTATCCGAACCACTGCCGGATTGTCCGGTGTGTGGAATCGGCTCCCGTGCTTTCGGAGAGCACCTAGCTAGACAACATGTGTAGAGCTTTGGTCTCCCGGCCAATCACTTACTGCTGTGATTGCTATGATCATAGAGAATAAGGCTGCTATGGGTTTTTAGGGTCCGAGGGTGGACCCTGTTAGTGCAGCAGAGACAACTCCCGGAGACCCCCAAGCCCATGTCCCATAGCCTACTCCTATGGCATCACCGCTAGCCCATCAGTCCGATGGTGACGAGAGTAGACCATTTCAATATCATGACCTCCACGAGCCTGCCGGCGACTCTGTTGCAGACCGCGAGGCTGATCCACCTCCGACTCCGATCTTTATGCATTCCCAGCCCTAGAACGTACGGACACGTAGTGCTAAGTTGATTTTAGTGGTGTTAGCTCTTGTCAGATCTTCATGTAAGGATGAGTTATCCGAATGTTGCGCCACTCGTAGTTGTTCCTTCGATTATGTCGATCGATCCGTGTGAAACGGTGAAATGTAGCGCCCCCCGTGAACGATGTGAACATTTAGGACCGTGCGGGTGCACTACAAGAAAGAGGAGAAAATTCGTGGGTTTTTTTAAATTCGTGGGCCAAAAAAAACCCACGAATTTATATATTTAAATTCATCGGTTTATAAAAAAACCCACGTATTTAATTAAATTCGTGGGCAAAAAAAACCCACAAATTTATATATTTAAATTCGTTGGTTTATAAAAATACCCACAAATTTAATTAAATTCGTGGACCAAAAAAACTTACGAATTTATTTTTTTAAATTCATTGGTTTTTGTATAATTTCGGATGAATTTAATTAAATTCGTGGGCCCCTATTGCCCACGAATTTAAAAAGTTAACCCTAGCTACCCGGTCGGCCTTCTCTTCTCTCTCTTCTCTCCTCTCACCACCTTGCCGCCCGCCCTTGGCCCGCGCCTGCCGCACGCCGCCCCATCCTCCCGGCGCAGCACCTAATCCCCCTCTTTCCCTCACGATTTTCCCCGAGTGACCCTCGGGCACCCCGCCTTGCCGCCGGTTCTACCTCAAGCCACCGCCTCCTCGCCTCTCGGCTCGGCCGCCGCTTCTCCCCACGGCGCCGCCTCTCTGCTCAACGCTTCGCTTGTGTCCGCCTCGGCCTCCGGCCGAGGCTAGCCTGTTGCTCCGCACCATCGCCCGGATCCGGTGGTCATCTTAGCTCTTGAGCCTTCCACCATCTCCTCCTTGCGAAGTCCGCGGGGTCTCCTCTCGCCCGGCGCCATGAGCTCTTCTCCGGTGGTCCCAAGGTGAGTAACCTTCTCCTCTTTCTCACTCTACCTCCTCATTTCTCCATTCCCTCACTCTCTTCTTCTCTTACTCCCTTTCCCAGGCCACGGTTGCTCGGTCGGCGTCTCGCCCGGTTGGCCTCAATCACCACGGCGGCGTCGACATTGTGGCAGGGAGTTCGATGATCCATGGACTCGGCCACCACCTCTACTCCGACAGGAGACCAGCGCCCATAAGCACTCGGCCTCATTGCTACCGACAGGGGTTTGGCCATGGACACTTCTCCCCTTAAGCTAAGTGGCCTCCTCTCATTCTACTACTTGGATGTATCTGATCATTTTGGTTCTAGTTGATTGTTGCTGAAATTGTATGCTTAAAATTTGGTGTACTTCTTTCTGGTGTATAAGGTATGTATATGATCCAATCACTTGGTCCTCTGTGCTTTGTGTTCTCCAGGGGTAAATATGCATATGTACGAGTTTGGATTCTTGCCTAAGAATTCTGTATATTGATACCATCATGCTGATCATGGAACATATAGCATTATTAATTAATTATGTGGTGTCTATAAGTCAAAGCTTTAAATTGTCCAGTTTTTTGTAGTTAAGGTCTGTTATTTAGGAAACTTGATTTGCCAGAGTTCCTTTTTAAATCGTGGTGTCCATATCTAGTTGTTGAAACTAGAAATCAGCTAAACTCTAAAGAGAAATTCACAATATTTGGGGTTGAATCACCATCCTTGGCTCCTTGCAAGTGGATGGTGCAAAAAGCTAACTGAGATGCTATGCAATTACGTGTACAAGTAAATCACTACTACAGAACCGGCTACCACAAGTGGCTTATAACCCCCGCTTCTAAGCAACCGCGTGTGATACCGTCGGGTATCTGGCGATTCTTTCGCTTGCTATCTTGTGGCACGAAGCGGTTGGTAAGGTGTCGGGAGGGCGATGGAGCCGCCCGTGGGGTACTCCAAGCGATTCGTGTTACAAACCGCTTGTGGAAGCGGCCTCGAAGCGGTTGGAGTCACCAACGCTTGTGGAAAGAGTTTTCGATTATATGTATTATAGAATATGTTCTTATGGTGTTTTTGTATATCGTTTTTGACCATAAAATTAAATATGAGTGGAGCAGTTTTTTGCGCAATTAAATATATATTACATATGCATACTCATACACATGTTCACGAAGAAGCTCGATTACACAAAAAACGAACTTAATAGTATAAAAATGGACAAGTACATACTGCATAACAAGCGTTTACAAGTTTGAATGATTAAAAAAATGATTATCGAACTCATTTCTTGTATGCATCACTCTTTAAGTCCTTGGTCAACGTGGATGTTGTCATCAGTTCAGCGGTATTCAACGCAGGAAACCTTACATGGAACTCGCCATTTGGAGATACAATCTCATCGACAATGAAGCCATTGAGTTGTTCTTGGAGTGCGCGCACCCGGTGAGGCGAGAGAACGTTAACGTGCTCATCGATGTTGGGCTAACAATTAATTAAGCAGAAAGTATATAAATATTCGATCGCATACAATTAATTAAAATGTAAGTTGTAGCTAACAAATTGACATGCATATACGAACCTCGGCATAATGTTCCAGCTCATCACCATGGATAAAACTTTGAATATAGTTGAACACGTAGTAGCCACATAAGTTGTTTCGGCCGTGCGGCGTTTAACCTTCACGGGAGAAATTTGAGAATATCGGATGAAGAAGCGATATGGGCATGTATATTAATAATAGTTTTTGTAGTGCGTGCACGAGTGCTTATTATGACTTGAATTCTTTCTTGTATTCTCCTTTTGCTTCTTCTTGAACTTTGCAAATGTCTGTTAAGGATGTCAATGAACCATTGGTATTTTTGGATTTGGATTCCTTCTTGAGTCATGAACTATAATCTTCTTTGTTGTTAAGCTCGATGACTAGAAGGATCGATGAAACCTATTCGTATATTGCAACATATCGTAAGTAGCTAGTCGTACTATCAATGGCTTAAGAAATACAAGAACAAGAGGTTTGTGAGAACACGTACTTGAAGTTGAAGGGCGAAGTATATACGGTTTGTAGTCTTTGTTTCAACATTGCATGCAAAATGTATGCCTCAACTAGCGGTTTTTGCTTGTCGTATGACCGGGCTTTCGTTGACAATCTACGGGTCGATGAAGCCAGCGTTACATTTGCCCAGTCTTCTCTGACGTTGTATCTCCATTCTACATAAGAAGGGATAACTAAGTTAATTAGATTTTCAATTTTGTGAGTACGAGAGGAAGCAAGCGGTAAACTTAGTAGATCGACACTTACAGATACCGGCGGGACATGAAAGACACGTTGCGATGTCTCCTTGGTACACATGGTACAAGTCCTCGAATTCCAGCCATATTTCTGTGTTGTTCCCGCGGAAGAAATGCTCATCTTGGAAAATGAGGAGGAACATTTGCTCTCCTTTAGATGCCCTTTTCATGTACTATTCATGCATTTGACGCATCTTGGTTGGGAGATCTTTTATATCTTTTGGATCAATTAGCGGTTTGCCCAACTCATACTTCCATCTGGTTGGTGCCACTGGAAGTTCCTGGTCTATTGATTCGAGTCCCGCCTTCTTCAGGAATGCCATTTCCCTCAACTGTTCAGCACTCTGCTCATCTTCCACTTTATTCTTCTTTCCCGCCAACAGAGCCTGTGTATTTTTCACTGTAGCCTTTCTTATTGTCCTTTTGTAGTCGGTCGTCATAGGCGGTGGCACCGTTCAGCATAACTGAAAGTGCTTCACAGCTTTTTTATCTATTTTTACCTTGGGCTCTGGCTTCTTTGGCGTAAGCTACCTGGCCACATCCATCTTTACGGATGCAGCTAGCTCCTCCGTAGTCAGATCATATGGCCTCTTTGGCGGTTCCTTTGACATTCTCTATCTGCCGGATGCCGACTTCGTGGGAGGAGGTGCCAGTGCGGGATCCCTCCTTTTGACATCGAGCTTCTTCCTCGGGGAATCTTTGGGCGTGGTATTTGGAGATGTTGGGTGTTTCTTACTTTCAGGCGGTGGTGGTGGCGGCGAGTCGGGCTTCTTTGTGGAGCAGGAGGTGGAGGAGGCATGGCACGGACCTTTGGGAAGCATTGCGTGAAGGCGGCATTGGAGGAGTCGTGGGTTGTCGATGTAGAGGCGTGCTTGCTCTGCGGTGGCTCAAACTGCGGGGCCTCTCTTGCTGGAGATATAACCTCCACACTATCTGGAAATATGATGTACTTTTTGCGCCAGAGGATGAATGTGCCATGGAGCATGAGATCTTCGAAGCCCCCCACCACCTCTTCCACCGTGACCTTTAGGTATCTGGAGGGTATCTGGTTGCAGTGGAACGTCTGGCCCGCCTCCACCGGATAAGCCATGCCTTAAGCCACCTTGTAGGAGAGGTTACGCATATCAATGTGTAGCTCGCACTGGCGGCGAACCTTGATGCTGTCCACGGGATGACGGGCCTGCGGGTCATCTGCTACAGGGGCCACGGCGGACGCGCAACTGCTCTTTTGCGGTCGGACTGATCACGGATTCCGGCGCCGCCTGAATATTGGTCAAACGTAGTGCTCCCTGAAGCTGGCTTATTGCTTTGGACACTTTTTGCGTGACCAGGATATCAATGGAAGCCTTCGTAGCTCTAAGCTCTTCCTCCAATCGGCCTACTCTACCCTGATCTCTCCTCTTGCTTCTGTCCCGGCTCCTGTAACTGCTTGAGTCTTTGGCAAAGACGCGCCTCCATGGCACCTTCCCGAAACCTCGTGTCCATCCCGGGTGCTCAGGGTTTTGAAGGGCATATGTTAGCTCGTCATTCTCCCTGTCCGTCACCAAGGATCTGGCCAAAGTCGCTTTCGATGGCTTGTACAATCCTTTCACCAACTTCTTGGGTATCGCTTGTCATCACCAAGCTACCGTCATCAACAAGTTTGCCCCGTGAGCCAAGAACCAATTGCGCGGCGGGGCTCCCAATTCTCGCCAGTACAACATCCTGCTGCCAAGTTCCTCTTCCGCTTGTCCCATTTCTTTGCGCCTTTATGTAACCACCGGTCCGAGATGGTGGTGGTATTTCTTCTTCAGGGCATTCACCCTATTTTTCTCTCTCGTGGCACATCACGCATCCAAGCGGCTTGTACTCCTCGAAAGCATCCCAATGATCGGCGGCTTAGGAAATTGATTGCGATCGGCCTTTCTCCTTTGTCGATGTACTTGCGGGTGAGGGCGACTTCCCTTCTTGAAAAGAAGTTGCCATCTTCTTCAAAGCCCATCCCTTGGCCTTCTGTTCATACCCTTATGGAAAAGTGAAATTTTCCTTCATATCATTCCAGAGCAGTTCCTTGGTAGCTGCAGGGACTTCGGCCCATTTTTGGATGCTGATTGGGACGTGATCCCTCACGTGGTAGCCGCAAGCGTTGTTGAAGGGGCCAATTGCTGATTTTGGGGCTAGCAGACTCCCGTCATTGCCGACTTCGGTTGTCACATACTTTGTCGAAGGCTTCTTGTTAGGTCCTCGGTTAATTCGGATTTGGGTGGCGATGAAGTCTGCAATTTGGATACACAAACACATATAATATGAATGATTTTAGAATAATTAACATGTTTACGGTGATTTTATAATGGGTAGAGTATACCTCGGTACCGGTGTTAATGGCCTCATCGGCGGCGTTGGCGGCACCATCATGATTTTCGCATTAGTGTTAACGGCCTCATTAGCTAAGATGCTACCAGTATAATGGTATCGAACATCAGATTTTCCGCCTCGCCGAAAGCGGGTCACCACGTCTTGGTGTCGCCATCTAGAGTAGAGCAAATCTCGAGGCTTAGATTATATATGAAGACAAGATTGTTGAGAACAATTAGAGTTTGAAAGCATAAGGGCGAAAGGAATAACGGTAAATGCAGCGGTGGGAAAGCATAAAGGCGAGAAGGGCGAAATGAATAGAGGAAGGAAAGAATAAATAAAGATCCTTTTTGTATTGCATTCCATATCTTTTGTCCTATTCTTCTTTCCCGGGAGAAATACTTAAAAGAAAAAAAGGAATAAAGGGTTAATTAGTTCTTGATAGTCATTTCCTTAACAAGTGAAAGGAACATACTCGGATCGAGAATCCGAAGAAAGTACTACTTGATCATTTCCACCAATTTTTGGATGCTGATTGGGACGTGATCCCTCACGTGGTAGCCGCAAGCGTTGTTGAAGGGGCCAATTGCTGATTTTGGGGCTAGCAGACTCCCGTCATTGCCGACTTCGGTTGTCACATACTTTGTCGAAGGCTTCTTGTTAGGTCCTCGGTTAATTCCGGACTGGGTGGCCGATGAGGTACCGGGCTGGATACACAAACACATATAATATGAATGATTTTAGAATAATTAACATGTTTACGGTGATTTTATAATGGGTAAGAGTATACCTCGGTACCAGTGTTAATGGCCTCATCGACAGCGTTGGCAGCACCATCATGATTTTCCGCATTAGTGTTAACGGCCTCATTGGCTAAGATGCTACCCAGCGCAATGGTATCGAACATCAGATTTTCCGCCTCATCGAAAGCCGGGTCACCACGTCTTGGTGTCGCCATCTAGAGTAGAGCAAATCTCGAGGCTTAGATTATATATGAAGACAAGATTGTTGAGAACAATTCGAGTTTGAAAGCATAAGGCGAAAGGAATAACGGTAAATGCAGCGGTGGGAAAGCATAAGGCGAAAGGGCGAAATGAATAGAGGAAGGAAAGAATAAATAAAGATCCTTTTTGTATTGCATTCCATATCTTTTGTCCTATTCTTCTTTCCGGGAGGGTACTTAAAAAGAAAAAGGAATAAAGGGTTAATTAGTTCTTGATAGTCATTTCCTTAACAAGTGAAAGGAACATACTGAGGAAAATCTCGGATCGAATTCGAAGAAAGTACTACTTGATCATTTCACCAATTTCATATAGCTATCTAGTTTAACTTACCAGCGAATATAGAAAAAGAAAAGGAAGATAAATATTCAATGGATTTTAGAGGAAAAAGATCCTATTTTAACGAATCACACGTAGAGATATTGCTAGCACACAAAAAGTTAATGGTATTTCATAACTAATAGATTGAGCAGCAGCTCGTAGACCGCCTAAAAAAGAATATTTATTATTTTTTTAGATCAAAAGGTTTCCCTTGTTTTATTCAAGGAATAAAACGAGTTCACAAGGACCTTGCGTATTCACAGCGCGCCCGCCACCAGAAAAACGTTACTACCCCCAGTAATCATCTATCATTCAAACCAAAACATTTGGCCACCAGCAAAACTTAACTAACAACAGACAAATCATTCCATCACACAAAAACCTTCCTAGCATTCCAAAATGCCGACTCATCTACTACCAGTTCCTTCCAGATTATGTATTCTTACTGCTTCTGAACTTCCCAAACCATCATCAGGTCCCAAACTCACACGGCAGCAAGCCTCCTCCAGATTTTGCCAATTCACAGGATCTGATCTTCTTTCTTGTTCTCTTTCTCTCTAGCCAAGCCTTATCATCTGGCATGCTTTTTCTTCCAATTTGCTGATCACCTCTACCACTTGACATCCTTGTTCTTCGTTTAGCAGGACAAGCCACCTTCTCATCCTTCTTGCTATCTGAACAAGCACCAATCTGAATATTCTCCAAGAATTATGGTGCATTTACCATTATTGCTTCTGTAAACATACTGTCTGAAATGGAATATTGACAAAGCAAGCAGCATAGTACTAGAACAAAATAAGAGAAAAAACCCATTCATGCTCATATGCCAATTTAAGCAAGCAGCATAGTACTTTGGAGATAAATAACATGTCCTAGGGAAGGGGGTAAGTTTCTAATATGCAGAAGTCACAACTCATATGTTCTCAATGACTACATCAAACATGGTGAAGTTTGGATCAATACCATTATCATGGAGTTGTAGAATACCTAAAAGCTTAAATTGGCAGTAAGGCAGTAACGCATCCCCAAAGAAAATATCTGCATGTGTTACATTTTGCTTTAACATCCTAGACTATGCTCAATGGTAGTTTACACAGCTACACCAAGCGCACTTCCTCATCCCTCATTCTTCCCCCCTCCTGCCACTTTCTTCCTTGGCGCCCAGCCCTTCTTCCTCACTCCCTCCTTCTTCTTGCTGCAGACCTGGCGCCCAGAGCTAGCCGGACCGCTCCTTAGGCATTTCACTAAACACCTTGCGGGCAGTGGGATTAGAGAGGGAGGAGGAGGGCGTGCGCAGCTATACCTCGGTCCTCCGGGGTGGAATGGCGGGGCGTCGAGCGGTGGCAGAGGAGGTCCTTGGCGAGGTGGCATCGGCGCGGGGTCTCGACGGAGGTGGCGGCACTGAAACTTGGAAAATTTGGGGTGTGAGGAAGCGCGGGGACATAGAAAATTTGGGGTGTGAGGAAGAGTGGGCAGTATCAACTTTATATAGGGAACCCACTTCTACAAGCGGTTGGTAATAACAACCGCTTGTAGAAGTTCTCTACAAGCGGTTGGTAATGCGGTTGATATTACTAACCGCTTGTAGAACGCATGGATGGGTGGGAGTGGGAAAGGCCCTATGCAAGCAGTTAGTATTATCAACCGCTTGTAGAGTGCAAGCTACAAGCGGCTATTAATACCAACCGCTTGTAAAAGCGCTGACCGGATAATATTCAAAACAATACGGTGCCCATATAGTTCGATAAGATCTCTTCCTCCCCCTAACTAGCGCGTGGCGTTTGAGTGTGCAGGCTCGTCCACCCCGGTTCAAACCCCGCTCGCGCCCCCTTGCCATTCTTTTTTAACTGTGCAGCTTTCTACAAGCGGTTGTTACTAAGAACCGCTTGTAGAAGTACCTCTACAAGAGGTTGGTAATACAAACCGCTTGTAAAGAGGACTTCTACAAGCGGTTGATAATACGAACCGCTTGTAGAGGTACTTCTATTAGCGGTTTATATTACGAACCACTTGTAGAAGTGGGTAGAGCTTTAATTTTCTAAGTCCCCACACTCTCCCATACCTTCAAATTTTCTAAGTCCCCGATCGCCTCCTCTCTGTCGCGCGCGCCACAGCCACCGCCGAGATCACCGACGACCGCCACCGCGCCGACGCCCCCTAGCCAATCCACCCCGGAGGACCTAGGTAGCCGGTGAAACGCCCCCTCCTGCTCTCTCTATTTTCATGCCCACAAGGTGTTCGATGAAATGCCCACAAGGAGTTTTGTTGATATGTTGATGTTGGAGTAATGAACAAATATTGTTGATGCTAATTTGTTTCATTCTTTGTGCTTGAAATACTTCTTGTGATTCGGATGAGATTGGAAAGGTTTAAATTTGAAGCTATTAATTCATGTCGACGGCTTCATCAAATGGCGAGACGAAGAGACAACTAGAGGCATTACGGATGAAGCTATCGCGTCCTCGATGCATAGATCCTGTAAATCTGTTCACCTCCCATACATCCAAGAATCCATCCCGAGTGTTTATGAAGTGTTCGAATATGTCGGTAAGTTTTGAAGTTATTCATTTGTTCATATTCCTTGACTTTCACCTTCCGTTCCATTCTTTACATTTGAAGGGCACTGACATGTCGGTATTAGCGTTGGGTGATAAAGCCACCATGGTGTTGAAAATCTTGCAATGCAAATTGCTGCATTCAAGAAGATTTGTTGCCAAGTGATGATGGCCTACGGCCGTAACATTTAATCTGTTGCAAGCCGAGAGATGCACATCTGGCTGCCGATGACAACAAGAGTATTAAAAGATAGAAGAAAGGATGGAAAGAGTAGAGGACATGCTAAAGAAATTAGTTAATATAGCTATCATTGTAATGTTGCTCCTTTTATATGATGTACTAGGTAAGTAGCGATGAGACAACCACGTGCTCAAATTGTTGAAAGCTTGTATGTCGGTTGTGTAAATTTCACCTTGCTTTTGGGGTTTTTGTATGGGAATTTATGAGCTAACTATGCTAAACTGAATTTCTCTTTGTATGTCTGTAATTTCCTTTTTTAGGTATGCTAAAATTTATGCGATCCTTTCACAGTGGATATAAATCACAGAATAAATGTCATTTGTATTAAAAGTGAACCTGAACAAATGAATAACTTGTAGAAATAATTTTCAGGCTTTGTTCTCATTTTAAAATTTGTACAAATGGTTTTCAGGCTTTATTTTCATTTTAAAATTTGTATAAATACTTTTGTAGAAATGATGTACAAGCAATGTTAAATATCAACATATCAATATGATCATATGGAATAATTTGTATACAAGTAGCACATCTTAAGTTTTCGTCTTTACAATTGTTCCTTTGTTATGATCGTGACGTATGTAAGGAGCATCAACATCACTGTCACGCAGGACGTTTATGTCGACATCAACTGTAAAAGGAGGGAGCTCGTCGAACTGACCATACTCTTCCTCGTCGGTGACGTTCTCAACTCCTACAATCCTTCGTTTGCCTTGGAGAACCACATGTCGCTTTGGCATTACCTTTTGTTTGTCCTTCTGCTTTTTAGGTTTGCTTGACATGTCCATTACATAGAAGACCTGGATCACATCGTTCGCGAGAACAAACGGTTCGCGCCTATAGCCGACTTCTGTGAGATCCACGGTTGTCATGCCGTATTTGTCGACCTTCACACCGTTTGGAGTCAGCTTGACCCATTAGCACTTAAATAGAGGGACCTTCAGAGGTCCATAGTCGAGCTCCCATATTTCTTCTATGAAACCATAATATGTGTCCAACTTGCATTGTTGTCTTGGCGTCTATACTGACATCGCTGCTCGTTGGTGCTCTGTTATCCAGGATCTAGTGTAGAATGTGTAACCATTGATCTCATACCCCTTGAATGTCACGATTTCTTGTGATGGTCCCGGCCAAGCGTTGCAATAATTCATCGTTTGACCCTTCCTTAGGGATGTATACAGAGCAGTGCCGAAAGAATCCATGTGCTTGTGGTTATCCAACTCTCTGTCTTCCTGTGAACTCGCAGCGAGGACACTCTTGTCTTTGAAGGACATAGGGGCGACTATAGTTGATTGCTTGAGCAGTGAAATGTGCTTGCTTAAATGCAACAAGATCATTGCATGCAACTGCTTGCCTTCCTATTGTCCCTTTGTCCCGTAGCCTCCCCACGTGTCGTGATATGGGGACGCCGATAGGATTTAGATCATTCATGTAATCAACACAAAACTCTATCACCTCCTCCGTCACATAGCCCTAGGCAATGCAGCCTTCGGGACCTTGACGGTTACGGACGTACTTCTTGAGGACACTCATGTACCTCTCGAAAGGAACATGTTGTGCAGATACACCGTCCGAGGATACCTATCTCCTTGACAAGGTGAGCGGTGAGATGAACCATGATATCAAAGAATGCAGGAGGAAAGATCATCTCGAGGCTAACCAAACTTTGTACCACATCGCCTCCAACTTAGGCGGTTTATTTGGTTCGACAACCTTCTGCGAAATGGCGTTCAGGAAGGAACATAGCTTTGTGATTGTCCCCGCACCCACTCAGGCGGTATACCTCGGCTGACTCACGGAGCAAGCTGTGTCATCAACACAAGGCGATCATGGGATTTTAGGCCTTGGAGTTTGTTCTCTTTTGTGTTCTGAGTCTCTTTACATTTGAGGAGTATCCGAAGGGACCTTCACCTTGTTCAAACACTCATTCATGCTTTTTTCTCTTTCTTGCTTGGAGTGTAGCTCGCAGGATGTAGATAAAGTTGTTTTGTCCCTTCTTTGTTTTTCGATGTAGGTCACTCCTCACCTCCATGTCTTCAAGGTCCTTCCGAGCTTGCGGTGTATCTTCGATTTGCCGTACATATCTATGTAGCCTAGCGAGTTCAAGCAAACATTCTTCGTGATGTGCATGAAGTCAAGAGAGTGACGAACCTCCAAAACTTCCCAATCTGGCGAGTCCTAAAATATTGATTTCTTCTTCCATGTGGTTGCATGACCATCCTCGTTAAACATGTATGATTCCAAGACCCTTCCCAAATACTACTTTCAGATCCTTTACCATAGCAAACACAAGTCGCCCATTACGATCTTTGAGGCTTAACACAATTCTGTTCCCTGATTAAATTTATTGCCTTTCCACCTCAAAGTATGAGTGCCAGAAGAAACTGCGGTGGCCCATGTACACACTTACGAGAGTTTTTAGGTACATGCAGTCCATTTCATCTATGCACTGGGTGCAGGCTTTAAACCCTTTGACAGTTTGGCCAGACAGGTTACTGAGAGCAGGGCAATCGTTAATTGTTACAAACAACAATGCACACAGGTTGAAATACTCTCTTTTGTACTCATCCCAAACCCGTACACCATCCTCCCACAACTTCACAAGGTCTTGAACCAATGGTTTCAAGTAGACATCGATGTCGTTTCCAGGTTGCTTCGGACCTTCGATCAACAATGGCATCATGATGTACTTCCGCTTCATGCCTGTACCATGGAGGAATGTTATAGATGCAAAGCGTCACGCCAAAGTGCTATGGATGTTGCTCAACTGACCGAAAGGATTCATCCCATCGGTGCTCAACCCAAACCTTATGTTTCTGACCTCATTTGCAAAGTTCCGGTAAGCCCAATCGACTTTCCTCCACTGCGAGCCATCTCTGAGGTGTCTAAGCATCCCGTCTTCCTTACGCTCTTCTTCATGCCAACACATCATCTTGGCATGACCTTTGTTAACAAGCAGGCGCTTCAACCGGGGATCACAGGAAATACCACAATACTTTGGTGGAGTTCTCTTCTTCGTCACGATTCCTATCTAATTCACCGGATCGTCCACGCCGCACCTTATCTGGGATTCTTCGCTGCTTGGACAAACCTCCAAATTGGCATACTCATTGCGTCTGAGGATACAATCGTTAGGACTTGCGTGTATCTTCCGTACTTGCAATCCTAAAGGGCGGAGGACTCGCTTCGCTTCATCGTGAGATTCGGGTAGAGTGTTACCTTAGGAAGCAACTTCTTTACGAGTGATAACAAACCATTGAATGTCTTGTCTGACACACCGTTTGTGGCCTTCCATTGCATGAGTTCTAGTGTAGTACGCAACTTTTTGTGGCCCTATCCACAGTTTGGGTACAAAGCAGTTCTGTGGTCCTCTACCATGCTCTAAAACTTCTTGTATTGTCTTTCCACTGTGAACTCTCCCTCTCCGTCACGGAGCATCTGATTTAGCTCATCATCGCCAAACTCGTCGAGTGTATCTTCCACGGACCCGTATTGAGTGATGTCCAGCATACTGTTGGCTCTATCTTCCTCTTCTTCGTCTTCTTCATCGTCTTCCTGTCGAATCGCCTCTGTTTCGCCATGGTGGGTCCAGCAGGTATAGTTTGCCATGAAACCTCTCGTGATCACATGCCTCATAACCATCCATCGTCGAGTGCTCCTTCTCATTCTTGCGGTCCACATACGGACAACGTATGAAGCTTCCTGGAGGCAAGAATGCAACGACCGCGTCGAGAAACTCCTTCATGCCATCTCTGAACTCTCTTGACCAACGGTCCGCATTGTACATCCATTGCCGGTTCATCTACACCAATATAAATAATAACAACATCTATCACAATATTTAATTAAAGCTAACTATGTCTAATAGTTTTGTATTTTTTAATCATTCTGTATCCTTTTAACTAAAGCCAACTAATTATTTCTAATCCTCCTGCATTTTTTTAAATAAAACTAACTAATTGTTACATGTTCATGCAAACTTTTTCTATCATTCCACATTTTAATTTTACTAAATAAAAATTATTTTTTACCTTTTCTCCACCTTTGTAATTTTTTATCGTTTCACATTTATTGCATTTCATTCCATACACCAAACAATATATCACCTTAAGAACAAAAAAATAAGCCAACAACACAAACACTAATTCTCACAAGAACAAAACATGATTTCTCAACATCCAATGCACAAAAACATCAATATCTAGGTGAGAAGGATGTCGACAACATGTTACTCACCTTAGGAACAATTAATTCGAGCTAATAGCCTCAATTGAAAATTTTGGCAGCACCTCCCCATGATCAATCGCTCTCGGCCCACCACTGGCTGTCTGTCTGTGCGAGCTCGGGGAGGAAGATGTGGTTTAAATCGCCAAGGCGGGAAGGGGTCTCTACAAACGGTTCTACACACAAACCGCTTCTGGATCCCCACCTATAGAAGTGGTTCGACACGAACCGCTTCTAGATCTCTAGAAGCGGTTCTAGACACGAACCGCTTCTAGAGGTGGGACTTCAGAAGAGATTCGTGTCAAGAATCGTTTATAGAGTAGTGACAGTTAATCGTAAGTTTGAATAGCACTTATGCAGTAGCCGTAGGATTAGCCAACTGATGCCAAATTCATCTTGGAAATCAGAATCAGTTTGCATGAGCCTTGGTGTCCGGTTCTCTTTTTGTTTGCTGTTGTTAGCACCACGATTGGCTCACTGCATTGGATGACGGACATGTTTCAAAAAAAGCATCGGATGGCTGTGGCACATTAGAATTATAATGTGCAAGATATATGTGTGTCACTTTGATAAAAGAAGTCAAACTTATCCTATACTTTCATAATTATATTGCCCCTATTTATATGCTGAACCCTGGAACTTTTCTCAGTTAAACTTGGGAATTATTATTCATCGGTGGCTGCAATTGCAAATAATGATACGTCTATTCAAGAAGCTGAACAATGTACTATCCAAAGCATACTCAATCAGGACAAGACAGCAGCTGGGATTTAGTGCCTCAATTGATTAGTTCAAGTAAAAGCTATGCATTAATCAAAACTTTAAGAAACGATATAATTACCTTTTCTTTTCATTAATAATCTTCACGAAATCCAAATTGTAGTTTTACTTATTCTGAAAAAAAAAAGAATTTCACTCTCCAACATGGTTGTTTTACACTGGTTTATTTACTAAAAGCAATTCAATTACATTAATTTGCACTATTAGTATTGCTTCTTTGTATAATCATTTGATATATTTCATCACTTTTTATTAATTATAATAAATGGCCTTTGTAGGAAAAACATTGTAGTAAAATTTACTGTAACTGTAAGCCATGAGGTTTCAAACTTACCTGGAGTTATCACTGAAATGGAAGAGCAAGTTAAGCATAAGAATTGGGAGAAGGAAAGGCTTCTTGAGGATATGAAAAGAGAAGAAGATTTGTTGAACCGAGTTAAGGACTTATTCAGCAAGCAAAAGCAACAGCTCACGGACTATCTCACTCAACCAGCAGTGGCACAGGTACATGTACAACACCAATTCATAATACAACACAATATTTAAGTATATATTAGTAGAGCTTCCTGTGAGGGGCTACTGAAGGAAGTACACATATTGGTGCTGCCCTAGAACAAACTGGTCACCTTTCTCTGAAATCCGATATACTTAGCTTAGTTTATGAATAGCTTTTTTTCCTTCTGAAATTAGATATCTGTAGGATGCATTTTGGATGTAGCTGCCTTGTAAGTGAGAAGGACACGAGGGGTATCAGTAAGTTGTTGGTTTTAAAGGTTGTTTTTATGGAGTATCCAAACTCTATGTAGCTAGTGTGGTAGAAATCACATACCATTTTCTTGTTCAATCTTCAAATGCTGCATCAGTAACTTGTTGGTTTTAAAGGTGGTGTACTGGTGTTTATGGAGTATCCAAACTCTATGTAGCACGGACACATCGAGGAGGTGCTGTGGACCCAGCTCTGACGCTCCGCTGGCACGTATTTTCCATTTTTCCAAATATTCCCGAGTGAAAAAAAAATTCTTTTCCGACATGTCAAAGACACACTGTGGACAGATATGGGACGCTACCAAGCCCAGTCAGCCCAACACAGTGCTTAAACCTAGGTCCCTAGCGCCAATTTTTCATCAGACTTCAACCCCTAGTGAAACCACCGTCAACTGAACTAAAAAGGTTTCAAAAATTCTGAAAAAATCATGGATGTACATCTCAACTTACCCCACCTACATATAAAATTTCATGATCAAATTCATCCTATACTAGCGGTTACAAAAAAACAAGCAGCAAAATGAATAGTGATGAACAGTAAAAATCACTGTTCATGCGAAATTTGTCTTTTGTAACTGCTAGTATAAGATGAATTTGATCATGAAATTTTATATTAAGTTGAGATGCATGATTTTCAAAGCTCTGAATGATTACTGAGATATTTTTCCTATCAAGTTTGCACAAGAGCTCACAACATCTTGAACTTACACACACGTTCTATAGTCTATGGATACATCTTATGGATGTACTAGTCTGAATTTATATACAAAATTCAACTGTATATACTTATCTGGAATGTTATGCAAGTGTGAGCTGATTAAAATTCTGCAGTATATATGTTTAAAAATAGTTTAGTTAGCTACATGAAATGGTGCACAGTCAATAGCTAGTTTAAGATTAAACCATAAGATCTCGGTTATCCATTGCGTACATATCTGCAAGTCTGCAACAGAACCTCTTCGTATTGATTCTTTAATGAGAATTGGTCTTTGGACTGAAGAAGTATTTTGCATGAAAATGTAGGTTGGATCGGCTATGAAAATGCATGCCTCGAATTAAAAAGGACTGGTTGTTCTTCAGATCATATCTATTTTGTCTGCAAGGTAAAAATTACCTCATGGCGAATTTTATTTAAAAGTAACTATGTTTACGGTGATAATCCAGGGAATTATTTTTAAAATTTGCCTGTTATTCTACCTATGTTTTATACTTGCTTTGCCACTAGTATGTGAAGGCTCGAACTAGATTTATATTTCTATTATGGTTGGATTAACCTCTTGAAAGGCAGAAGTCTTAAGGAGTATTCTGCTAGTACTATTAGTATTATCTATGCATGTAGATATGCATTCTCATCTCCAGTTGTTGTTATTTACAATGAATTTTGTTTTGGTGTTTCTTCTGTTGTTAAGGGTCTGCCTGTTAAAAAAGAAAGGCTCTTAGTGCTTCCTCTTATTTATCAATTGGAAACCTATGAATTTGGCTCCCTGAGATTACAGCTGTGTGCAAGAAATTCCAAATCCTACACATGTAGCGTTTATTTTGTTGAACTCTTACATCTTTTACATTTCATTAATATTTTGTTGTGTCATCTGCAGGCAGTAAATCTTCAAAGCAATGCGAAGAAGCTGGTAATGTTTTAATGGTACCATTCCAGGAGAAGAAGCTGGTTGCAGAGATCAAGAAGCCTGCTAAGACTGGAAATGATGTGAGTCTGTTAGAATTATATGAAAGATCCCTAATCTCCCAGTGTTTTTCTTCCTGATGCCTTAGGAAGCATGATCTGGATGGATCTAGGCAGCAACCAAAATACTAGCTCGGCAACTTGTTAGGCTTAGGCAACAAATCATGCAGAGGTGTAACGCTCGGGTATGTACATGTGCCATCCTGAGGCAGCAACCAAAATACTAGCTCGGCAACTTGTCAGGCTTAGGCAACAAATCATGCAGAGGTGTAACGCTCGGGTATGTACATGTGCCATCCTGATGTTCACAACTGAAGTGTAACGCTCATGAACTGTTTTGTCATATCGCACAGGAAATATACCCAAGCTTGCTGGTACAAATTGATTGTTTCAAACTTTGATTGTTGCTTAAGAGCTTGTATTTGAGAATTGCTTTGTACCTCACAAAAATGTTCTTGGTGAAATTAACTTTTGAGAATTGCTTTGTACCTCACAAAAATGTTATTTTAAGAACAAAAGTAAACAGCCTTAATCATCTGGAAGAGCAATGATGATATTATACTTGGCCGGAACATTATCTTAGCTGTTCTAGGTTTTTTTGTGTCTTCTGCCTTTCATGTACCTTGAAACACTTGATGGGATTGAAATTGCCTGCCTTCCTGCAAAGTAACTTTTATAGAAGCACTAGTACAATCCAGGTAATTTTCTTGAACTGTTGTAGAATAACTCTATATTAATTAATCATTTGCGTGTAGCTGGTAGCCCCGTGCATCCACATGGATGAGTATTCTTATGAAATTTACTAGTTGTAATACATGCTTTTAAACTAGCAATTTTCCATGTGTATCAAGTTTTTATGTGGTCCACCAATCGATCTTAAACCTTTCACTGTGGCAGGCAATCCAGTGTCTTGGTGGCAATGGATACATAAATGAGTACCCAACTGGCCGTCTCTTGAGAGATGCAAAATTGCTCGAGATTGGAGCTGGTACTAGTGAGATAAGAAGAATGATAATTGGCCGTGAGCTCTTCAAAGAGGACTAAGACTATTCTTTTGGAAGCGGTATCAATGCATATTGCTAGCTGGAGGAGCCGAGCGAGATTTAGACAATTAGTAAATTGCCCCGAGGATCAATATTTGATGATGCTCTATCCAAGCCTTCTCATGCTTTTGTATATTTCCAACATACTCTCAAATAAAGTTCAACTTCCTTTTATTTTCTCTGTGGCTCGATTCAGTGTAATAATTCTTGTAAAATACTACATGAATTATCGCGGCAAATGTGAAGAGATACAGATTTTGAGCAAAATGTTCTACGGAGCTGTCGTGGTCATGTTCAATTGTTCATGATTGGTCATCTGAAATGCGGCTGTACATAATAATATATTGATACAAAACCATATTTTTTTTTGTATAAATGTTTGATAAATTCGTGGGCCATTTAAAACCCACGAATTTAATGATTAAATTAATTAGTGCCCGTGAATTTAAGTTAAATTAAATGAGTTTTTCAGCCCACAATTTAGCAATTAAATTACCTAATTTTTTTAAATTACAATTTAACAATTAAATTAAGTGAGTTTTTTCATTACTAATTTAAGTTAAATTCGTGGGTTTTTTCAGCCCATGAATTTAATTCGTGGGTACCCACGAATTTAATTGATTATCGTCGAATTAAATTTGTGAACTAAATTCGACGGTTTGCACATGAATTTAACTTAAATTCGTGGGTTTTGGCCTAAATTCGTGGGTTTTTGGCCCACGAATTTTTCCCTGTTTCTTGTAGTGGTGATTAATTGCTTCAACACTAAATCTGTACCGAACGGTATGGCCATTTTATGTTGCACCCTTTCGCTTTTGGAGTTCGGGCACGCAAGATAACTTCGAAGACTTTTTGCCGGTAGGATGGTCCGGTTTACATATATTTACACATACCAGATCCTCCTGATTTGTAGTTTCGTTGTAGCCCACGGCGAAAGTTGTGCGATAGAGGATGATCCGGTGCGTTATCTAACCCTTCGCCGGATCGTCGGTGTGTGGAATCTGCTCCGTGCTTGAGGAGAGCACCTAGCTAGACAACATGTGTAGAGCTTTGGTCTCGGCCAATCACTTAATCTTTGTGATTGCTATGATCATAGAAAATAAGGTCTATGGGGTTTTAGGGTCGAGGGTGGACCTGTTAGTCTGGCAGAGACAACTCCGGAGACCCCCAAACCCATGACCCATAGCTTTGCTCCTACGACATCACCGCTAGCCCATCGGTCCGATGGTGGCGAGTAGACCATTTGAATATCATGACCTCCACGAGCCTGCCGGCGACTCTGTTGCAGAGCGTGAGGCTGATCCAGCTCCGGCTCCGATCTTTAGGCATTCCCAGCCCGAGAACGTACGAGCATGTAGTGCTGAGTTGATTTTAGTGGTGTCAGCTCTTGTCGGATCTTCATATAAGGACGAGTTATCTGAATGTTGCGCCACTCGTAGTTGTTCCTTTCGGTTTAATCGATCGATCCATGTGAAATGTAGCGCCCCCCGCGAACGATGTGAACATTTAGGACCGTGAAGGTGATTAATTGCTTCAACACTAAATCTATACCGAACAGTTTGGCCATTTTACGTTGCACACTTTCGCTTGTGGAGTTCGGGCATGCAAGATAACTTTGAAGGCTTCTTGCCGGTAGGATGGTCCGGTATACATATATTTACACATACCGGATCCTCCTGATTTGTAGTTTTGTCGTAGCCCACGGCGAAAGTTGTACGCATAGAGGATGATCCGGTGCGTTATCCTAACCACTGTCGGATCGTTCGGTGTGTGGAATCGACTCCCGTGCTTGACGAGAGCACCTAGCTAGGCAACATGTGTGGAGCTTTGGTCTCCCAGCCAATCACTTACTGATGTGGTTGCTATGATCACAGAGAATAAGGCTGCTATGGGTTTTTAGGGTTCGAGGGTGGACCCTGTTAGTGCGGCAGACACAACTCCCAGAGACCCCCAAGCCCATGACCCATAGCCTACTCCAACGACATCACCGCTAGCCCATCAGTCCGATGGTGACGAGAGTAGACCATTTGAATATCATGACCTCCACGAGCCTGCCGGCGACTCTGTTGCAGAGCGTGAGGCTGATCCAGCTCCGGCTCCGATCTTTAGGCATTTCCAGCCCGAGAACGTACGGACATGTAGTGCTGAGTTGATTTTAGTGGTGTCAGCTCTTGTCGGATCTTCATGTAAGGATGAGTTATCTCAATGTTGCACCACTCGTAGTTGTTCCTTTCGGTGTAATCGATCGATCCATGTGAAATGTTGCGCCCCCCACGAACGATGTGAACATTTAGGACCGTGCGGGTGATTAATTGCTTCAACACTAAATCTGTACCGAACGGTATGGACATTTTATGTTGCACCCTTTCGCTTTAGGTACTTCGAAGGCATTTGGTCGAACAGATTATCCGGTGTACAAATATTTACACAAACCGGATAATCGTTTGGAGATGCCCGCCTGGTCTCTACTGACGCCGCCTGAAGAAATCGTTTGGATCACCTGTGGAAATCTTGTGCACCGCCTGTGCAAATCCCTAACTCGTAATATCAATAGGAGGGAGATCGAGTGCTCCCCCGGTCCAAGGCCAAATTTCCCCGTCGACGCCTCCACGCCTCCTCCCTTGGTGACATCCCCTCGGGCTCGCGCCTCCGACAACCGTTCCGCCACGCTCGGTGACCTCTCCGTGGGCTCGCGCCTCCTACAACCGTTCTGCCGCGCCTCGGTGGCGGCAGCCTGACCCTCGTCGACATCGACGCCTCCACATTGCCTCACTCGGTGACCTCTCCGCGGCCTCACTCCTGCGACGAACTTTCTGCCGGGCCGTCAACTACCGAAGCCTCACCCTCATCGACGCGGACGCCGCACCGACGCTAAGCAAAGCCCAAGACCAAGGTAAAAATTCCCCTGCCAACGCCTCCCCGCCGCCTCACTCGGCCTAGCAAGGCAAGTATTTTGGTTCAGACATTTGCTCATATAATCTCACTAAAGAGGTTTCTTTTTTCTTAGTTGTTTCCCTCGAATCAACCATTCATAATTCTTGTTTCCTTCGATGTAGAAAGCATTCCCCTCATCTGTAGAAATCAATTGTCAGCAATTGATTCGGATATAATTTTAACCAAAGAGTTTGACGTGCTAATAAAACCGTAATGAATTCCCATTGTAAATATTAATAGGCTCAAATTGATGTCATTGCAATATGTTTTGTAGTAAGATGGGAGATAAAGAATTGCTCACCAAGAAGGCGCTTGAGAGGAGCCTACTTGCAGAGCTCGGTGGTAATACGCCGCTGCAAGAGGAGGGCGATGCCGGAAGGCAGCAAGACTTGGTCGAGAAGGATGATGCAGTCATGCGGCTGGAAAGAACACCGAGCCCATCGTTGTCCTTGGGCAGCGATGGTTCCTCGTCATCGTACAAGAGCCCAAGCCCAGTTCCATGCCCACGACCAGAACGGTGACGTGGGGAAATCGACTCCGACTATGATCCCAATGAAAAGGTATTAAGAAGAGTGAGCTTGTTTTATTTGTAGCTTGGCGTGGACATAATTGCATTTCTTTATGTTTGCGTATTCCTCGTGTTTATTTCTATGAATAGGCCGGAAAGGCGATCACGCCGACTAGCTGCAGTTCAAGAGGTAATTGAAGATACCTCTGGGCATGTTCCCGTGCATTCCTCTGCTGCAACAACCACGACCTTGTATAAACGAAAACGGGGGGAACGAAGTAGGAACAAGTTACTGGCAAGCACTTGGTATATCACGGAGGTCGATTGACGAGGGCTGGGAGTCCCTTGACCGGCCGGCGCACGGGTCGACGGATCCCCCAAGCTCGGGAGGCCCCCGGCCACGACCTGGGTGCGTGCCGAGGCGCTCGACCTAGAGCGCGCTGGACCCGAGCACGGCCCCGCTCAACCTCGAGCTCGGGCGGGCCCTTGTTCGGAGCCGTAGTCCACCCTTGGATTTCGGATCAAGCATTTGACCAGCGGTTGCCCAAGGCGCGGATCATGGGGTAGGAGTAGGTGCGTGCAACAAGTTCGGAGCGGTTGCTGCCAGCCCTCAACGTGCATGAAGGCCACTTCCCGGGAATCTCTCCCGTTCGTTGCGTGCAGTGGAGGTATAAAGACCAAGGATGCGCAGTCTTTTGGAGGACACGAAGACAACACACAACACGCCACAGCTCAAGCTTAGACATAGCCTTTGTTAAACTTGAGCTGTAACACACCCTTGTACTCAGAAATAGCCAAGAAAATCGCGGAAGGCGGCATCGAGTAGAGCTATTACCTCCACAGGGCTCGAACCAGTATAAATCTCGGTCTCACGCTCGTTGTCGTCTTGCTCCGACCATCACCACGTCTACTCTTTTCCTCCATTTGAGCGAAGCACAGCTCGGGTCCCACGTCATACTGACCCCCCATCTCATTTCTTGCGGTTGGCGATCCCGATCGTCGATATTTGGCGCCACCGTGGGTCCGATTGCTTCGCTCTTCGCGAGAACGACATCAAGGTCCCAAGAGCATGGCGACTTCATTGACGGACTTTCCTCAAGCGTGGATTCGCACGGGCCCGACTCCGTGTCCTCGTTTCGCCTTTGCCACGCCGCCGAGCATCACGTTACGATGGCGAGCGGTCAAGGCGTGGAGAAATGCGGATGACCGTGATCCGCAGACCCTCAAGACGCTTCGCCAGATGGTGCATGTCGCCATTAACTAAGCCATAACCGCCCCCGACGGAGGCCCAGAGAAGGCCCGGCCGTCTTCGGGCGCCCGGCTCCCTCTCACGGGAGCGCCTCGCGCTTATCGCCGGGTCATGGTCGACCCGATAGGGCGAGGTCGGAGCTCTTTGGCGAGCCTCGGCGAGGAGCTCGACGGCCGCGACCGAGGTCGGCCCTCCGCAGCACCGAAGTTAGCACTCGGGGACCCGCTCCCAGAAAAGCGATGACAACACGTCGCGCCATCGCCCGCGCACCCATCGGACGCCCTACGAGGGCTGGCCCCGGCAGCGGGCTCGGGGCAGGCTTTGGCGCAGACGCGCGCGGCCCTGCGAACCAGCACCAAGCAGGGCAGCCCGAGCCAAGCCTCACAAACTCCGAGTCGACCGGCAGCAGGTCTGCGGACCTCTCCCAGATGTTCGCCCCAGCACCGCAGGTCGGGACCGCTGCGTTACCTACGGTGATTCCGTGCTCCGGCACCATGGTCGTTCCCACCGAAGGTCAGGCCGTCGAGGTAGCCTCGACTCCAAATCCGGCAGCAGTAGGGACCTTGTCGGTGATGACCACACCGGCGCGCTGTCGACCTATGGTCTGCATGGCGTACTCGGCGGCTGCGTCGCGTGCGATGGCGGCTCGGTTCAAGCCAGCTACCGATCGAGCGTTTGCGGGACCAAGAACCCGGCAATTCTTGTCTATCTACTCGATCGCTATCTTGGCGGCGGGGGGTGACGAGCTTGTCATGGCCAATTACCTCCCGACCGTCCTGGACGGTGCCGCGCGAACTTGGCTTTTCAACCAGAAACCTGGTTCCTTCAGGTCGTGGCGCCAAATCCAGAACGCCCTTTGCTCCAACTTTCAGAGTTGTTACGAGCGCCCGGGGAGAGAGAAGGACCTGGACCGTGTCATCCAGGGCAAGAACGAGCTGCTGCATGATTTCGTGCGGCGATTCATCCGCACAAGGAACCTAATTCCAAGCATCTCCGATGAAGCCGTCATCAAAGCCTTCAAGTTCGGCGTCCGCGATCGGCGCATTACCGAAGACCTAGAGATCACCTCGAGGCTCAGCGTCAACAAGCTTTTCCGCATGGCGGAGCGGTACGCGGACGCGGACGACGCTGTCCACTAGAAATGCGACTACGACCAAGGTAAGCTTGGTCTAAACCAAACAGAGGCCGGCCCGTCCAACTCCAGGGGCGCCGACCACGGCGCCACCACCAAGAAGCGGAAGCGTGATCGCAGGGGCGGCGGAGGTCTGCCGCCGGTGATTGTTTCGGCGGATGGCCAGCGCGAGGTCCTTGAGGTCCGAGATCAGGCTCGGGAGGGCTCCAAACCGCCAGGATGACCTCGACCTCGCCCAGTATGAGAACCAGCCCAGAGAGTGCCGACGACAGGCCCCGGCACGATGCTTTCGGCCGTAGGGGGCCGAGGGGCGCCCGGGATATGATGAAGCAAAGTTCTGCCCATTTCATAGGGCGGCCGGTCACGATCTGCGGGCCTGCAGGGCTTGGCAAAGCAAGCTGTAGGCCTTCTATGATGGGCGAGGTGAAATGCCCGTGCTCCCGAAGGATGATAACCAACCAGATAGGGTGAACGCCGGCGCGGAGCATGACAACCTCGACTTGGAGTTCCAGCGGGGCGAGCGCCGGATCGACGTCATCTTCGGCGGCTCATCGGCTTACCAGTCCAGGCGCGAGGTCAAGGCCGCCGCGCGGACTATCTATTAGGTCGCCGCTGGGAAGCCCGTCAAGCACCCCTGCAAATGGGCTGGGGCCACCATCACCTTCTCTCCAGAGGACGCTCTCCCAGGTATGGCCCGGGACCTGAAGACCGCCTTGGTCGTGACCCCAACCATCAGCAATATCGCGGTCGGTCGCGTCATGGTCGACGGCGGCAACTCTCTTAACTTGCTGCAGGCAGAAGCACTTGACCGGATGCAAATTCTGGCCAAGGTCAAGAGCATCGCCATACCCTTCTTCGATCGTGCTTTAAGCTCGACCATTCCCTAGGCGGTGGTCTTGCCCGTTACCTTCGGGCGACTCGAACAACTTCCGCGACCGAAATTTGGTCACCGAGGTGGTCGAGGGTGACCTCCGCATAACGCCATCCTCGGCGCCCGCCTCGTCAAGTTTATGGTGGCCAACCATTATGGCCATCGATGTATGAAGTCGCTCGCCCCAATGGCATCATCACCGTGCGCGGGCGTCAGTGGCGGCACATGGATGTGAGACCAAGGCCTTGGCTCGCAAGCATCGCCCAGCGTGGGACCGGAGGCGATGATTTAAGAATGCCCGCCAGAAGGCGGCAATCCAGCCCAGTGGGGCGACGAAGACCGTGCCGCTCGATGAGAGCGACCCGGCCAAGTGCATCCACGTCTCGGCCGAGCTGAGTTCCAAATAGGAACTCGAGCTCGTCACCTTCCTTCGCGCCAACAAGGGTATATTCGCTTGGGAACCCGCGGACATGCCCGGCGTTCCGAGGGAGGTGATCGAGCACAAGCTGCAGGTGAGATCCGGCTCTCGACCTGTACGCCAGAAGCTGCGTCGCTTCTCCCCGGAGAAGGTCACGGTCATCAAGGAGAACCTTGACAAGCTCCTGAAGGCCGGTTTCATCCGTGAGGTTGACTACTCCGAGTGGCTGGCCAACCCGGTCATCGTCCAAAAGAAGGGCGGAAAGTGGAGAATGTGCGTCGACCATACGGGGTTGAACTCGGCCTGCCCGAAGGACAACTTCCCTCTCCCGCTCATCGACTCCACCGCGAACGCCAAAATGCTGAGCTTTTTGGACGCTTACTCGGGATACCACCAGATCAAGCTGGCGGTTGACGACGAGAGCAAGACAACCTTCATCACGCCATTTGGCACCTATTGCTATACGACCATGTCATTTGGTCTGCGCAATGCAGGGGCCACGTTCCAGCGTCTGATGACCAAGACGTTCGAGCCACAGATCGGGCGGAACCTTGAGGTCTACGTGGACGACATCATCGTCAAGAATGAAACCGGACGCTTACTCGGGATACCACCAGAATGACGACCAAATGACGGCGTTGGGAACCAAGGAACACCCAGGTCGCACTCGTGGCGTCGGAAGTCGAGTGGGTTTCAAGTATGGGTTCCCGGAATATCAAGACCAATACAAGTCGCATCAAAGATATAAGAGGACCATTGTTGATATAATAAGACAGCTGGCCTAACAAGAGTTTTTAAGACTGTGGGAAGAGGAGGTGGAAAGGGCGTTACAAGCGCGGTCGGATGACAACCCAAGCCCGGCCCGCATCCGGAGTAGCGTCGGGTCCGCGCTAGTCCCAACACCTCGATATCCTGTGGATGATATCACAGAGGCAACCAAGTGTAAGCTCTGTGCACATCTGGAGCAAGGGGGCTTGGTCGTCGAGCTTGCGGAGGGCGTGGCATATCCGGGCACTGTGATACACAACCAACCTATCCCGATTGGTCACGCAAAGGTGCAAGTGGACATCGTGCTTGTTCCGTGCCTTGGCTTGTGGAAGCTACCATTTAGCACCCCTGATGACGTAGAGACCATCCAAGATGCAGTTGAGTCATTTATTGTATAGCCTAAGGAAGATATTGCATTGATACAAGAGAGGTCAAAGACACCAGCAGCAAGTCAAGACGTCCTACCTCTTCCAAAATTGCCTACACCACAAACCGCATCTTCTCCACTGGCGACGTCTTCACCACAGCTCGCATCTTCTCCGCCGACGGCGTCTTCACCACAGCGTGCATCTTCTCCGCCGGCGGCGCCTTCACCACAGCGTGCATCTCTGTTGCCGGTGCCTTCACCACAGCGCGCATCTCCGTCGCCGACGCCTTGTGCACCGCATGCACCACCTCCGTTGCCCCAACCGTCACAACGCGCCTCATCTTCGGTGATGTTGTTGGTTGCAAAGAAAAACAAAGAAGTAGATTGCAATCAACGGAGTACCACCAAATCAAAGAGGAGTGCCAACTCCACTCGGGTACAGACCATACCTTCACTAGAGACTTATGAGCATGGCAAGCCATTTCTCCCCATGGAGCAGATCAACGAAGGACCATGGGAGTTGAAGAGACTCCATGACTGGTATTTGAGGGCATCTCATCTTGGGGTGAAGGGCATTCAAACCGCCGTCCCTCCAGATGTCTACAAACACGAGGATACTTGCTACGTCTGGATTGATTTTGGTGACTTGCAACAGATGTTCTGTTTTGGAAAACTCGACATCAACTTGATCAGCGTGTGGTGCCTATAAGTTGGCCATTGACCTACCCCTACATTGTTATATCGGCTCTTGCAGTAGCAAGTGCCGATATAACAAATTATGACAGTATATCATTATATTGCATTATGATAGCATAATAAAGAAAACCCCAAATGTATAGCAGTTGAGTACCAAGTTGAGTTCCTCTTTATAGTAATGGCTTGTTAGATCATTCAAAAATTGGCAGAATCCATATAATTTTCACTAAATTGTAAGTTGGCCGATTTTAGTGGTTTTTAACATTTAAATAAAGTTAACTTCTGCCAAATCTGTCAAACAAGATGCATTTTGCCAAAATCTGATATTTGCCAAAATGTCATGTTTCCCAAAGATTCAAAGATATAAATTGGCGATTGACCATTGTCTTGTGTGCGTAATGCAATATACCGATGCTAAAAGATGGAAAAACGTGTCGGGTTCCTTGACCCCGCACGGATTAGCCAGCCGAGCTTAAGAGCTGTACTCAATGAAAAGGAGTTGAAGGATAAGGGGATGACGGAAACAGAGATAGAAAAAAAGCGACAGACCCTGACCCGAGAACGCCAAGTAGATGTGGGGCTGTACATATCAAAAGCAATGCTCAAGATGGAAGACAAGGACGTCATAATGGCTCCCTACAATTTTAAGTAATCTTCTCATTCGTTAATCGTTGCTAAAAGTTTAGTTTGCACCATGATTACTCGTGAAACTTACATAAGTTTTCGTTGCAGCAATCACTTCATTTGTTTCATGCTATACCCTAAGCAGAGCAGATATATGGTCCTTGACTCATCCAGAACCCCACCGGAATGTTACGATGAATTCACCCGCGTCTTAAATGCGTAAGAAATATATATACACAAACATACATAACATAACGTAATTTGTTTTATGATATGATAGTTACTTGTTGTTGTTGACATCCGAGTAGGGCTTTCAAGAATTACACGACCAAAAAAGAGGGGCAACATGATCCTGTGAAGGGGTCAAATAAGATGCTTTGCTATGTCCACCCATGGGTAAGACACTTGTAATGCTTCAACATAATTGCACTAGTAAGGAAGGGTATTACCAACTGCATTTAATTCCATACATTATTATTTGATTTGAAGTGCCACAAGCAACCTCGTGCAAAGTGTTCTTTGTGGATACTACGTCATGAAGTTCTCAGATCAACGGAGCTACGTATAAACCCCGTGATGTAAGCCTATACAAATTGGTGATTCAAGATTATTTATTGTCTGATTCTCGATTTCACTATTGTTTAACGTCTTTATTGCCTACTTTATTATCGCAGGTGAAGAATGCAAAGACTACTTTGGCACTCACTGAAGATGACCTTTGCAATGTGCAAAAGGACATGTGCCAGTTCATTTGTCGTGAAGTCACCCATGAGAGAGGTAGTTTCTTTTACTTGGGAGGTGAAGTGGCGAAGCATCCTAGACTTTGTAATTGGGAGACAAGGATAGACGGGCCGTGAACACTGATGTATATATAATAACCTTGTGTATATATTTTTTTTGAAAGACAGCATGGCTGTAATTTATATTAGATAGAGAATATCAGAGGAGTACATGACGCAGGATAATCACCTGGAGAGTTTTACATGGAGAATATCAGAGTATATATAACCTTGTATATACATAATGCAATTATGATTTATATGTGCTTTGTATATATAACCTTGTCATTGTTATGTATGGATTTGTGCCAATAAAGGATGTGATTGATAGAATGTATGCATTTATTAATATTATAATATAATTAACATAACATTATTAAAAAAGATTCTCTAGATTCAGATAAAGTGACGGCTTAAGCCCGCTACCGTGAAAATGCTTATTTATGCAAAGCGGTGTTAAGCCCCGTCAGACAATGCATTTGTGTGAAACACCCTGTACAAAACAGGGCAAAGGAGTTCTTAGTGTCCGCCAAAGACAAATATCATTTGTGCCAAGTGACGCTTAAGAACCCGTCAAGACAAATGCTTATTTGTACAAAGTGCTTAAGTAGCCCGCAGACAGATGCTTTTAGAGGCGAGATTAAAAACGCTCTGCAAATATACTGATTTACAGACCTTCAAGCAAAAAGGGTGCAAAACACCTATGAAGATGGGTTACCACCCGCCTGTACAAATGATTTTTGTAGTAGTGAGAGAATGATCTTGGTCATACACAACACATTCCAAGTTCATCTCAAGTGCAATGAGAAGCCGTCTTGTGAATGTGAGGTGTTGAGTCTAAATGCGCATAAAAAGAGTCAATTTTGCTTCACTTTCATTTTAGCATTTTGATTGTTAAGCTAGAGAAGGACTCAAGTATGGATCAAACAAGGATCACCTAAGTTGCTATAGGGACTCTAGAGAATTTCAGAATTTTCACAGATCATGGCAAATACACTTAGAGAAGTAACTTAGCAAGTAAACGCAACATGTTTTATCAAGTTTTTCTTTTAAAGCTAATTTTTTTTAATTTTGCAATCTTAGCAAGATAAATGAACTTGGACATATCTAAGCAAGTAATTTTCTTCATAATACAGCATGGTGTATAAAATGAAACATGGATCATTTGCATAATAGACAAAGCTCATAAAATGAAAAATCAAGACTATATGCAATGCATGAGACAATTTCATAAACTCCTCCTCAACATGTGATTCCATTTTAAGCACAAATCTGGTCCAAATTGAGTTATTAGCAAAATTAAGCTCAAGAAAGATATCAATTTAAGGAATCAAAGGTAACTCAACGAAAAGACCAGAAACTTAGAGTAGGAAGGAGAAAATAAGAAACTGGCGTCTAGGTAGCAAAGGAGAAGAAAATTCAAGATAATGCAAGAAGAACCAACAAGCACCTAGAGGACGAAAACGGAGAAAGGAATGATTGAAATAAGATATAATACATAATATACAGATCAGCTCCCCCTCACAGAAGGCCGTAAGGGCACACGACTCCAAGCTCACTCCTCAAGGCAACAAACCTAGAGCTATCCAAAGGCTTGGTTAAGATATCGACCAACTGATGATCACTTTCCACAAGCTGAAGCACTATGTCTCCTTTCTCCACATGGTCTCTAAGAAAATGATATATAACATCAATGTGCTTAGTCTGGGAGTGTTGTACTAGGTTCTTAGCAATGCAAATAGCGGAAGTGTTATCATAGAAAAGTGGAACACCCTCTATCTTTAACCCAAAGTCCCGCAAGGTCGAGCTCATCCAGAGCACTGCTCACAAAGAAACAGTCAAGAGAATATACTCGGCCTCGGTGGATTGTATGCGACTCGCATGACTTCTTAGAATACCAAGAAACAAGAGAGGTACCAATGAATTGGCAAGTGCTAGAAGTGCTCTTTCTATCTATCTATCCTACAGCCAGCAAAGTCTACATCACAAAAGGCTCTAAGGGATAGACAAGAAGAAGAAGAGTACCAAATACCGTAATTAATGGTAGCTCGAAAGTACCTGAAGATGCGCTTCACCGCCTGGCGATTAGAGGCACGAGGAGAAGCCTGAAAGCGAGCGCACATACACGTGGCAAAGTGTATGTCAGGCCGCGAGATAGTAAGATACAAGAGGGAGCCAAGCATGCTTCGGAACTCCTTTTGATCAGTAGGCTCACCATCCTCATCGGGCTCAAGGACAGCAGTGGTGGCCATAGAGTCATCATAGGCTTTCCATCAGACATCAAACCATCTCAGGAGGTCCCGAGTATACTTACCTTGGTGCAGGAAAGTACCCTCCCGAGTCTGCTTGATTTGGAAACCGAGGAAGTAGCTCAACTCACCTATCATACTCATCTCAAATTCTGTACTCATCACCTCAGAAAAATGAGACACAAGAGACTGAAATGAGCCACTAAAGATAATATCGTCCACATAAATTTGGACGAGAAGGAAATGAGAATCCTGGTGCCAAATGAATAGAATTTTGTCTACTATACCCATTTTGAAACCATGACTGAGAAGATAGGACTTAAGCCTCTCATACCAAGCTCTAGGGACCTGCTTAAGTCCATACAAAACTTAGGAAAGCTTGTAGACATGGTTCGAGTATTTGGGGTTCTCAAATTCTGGAGGCTGCTTGACATACACCTCTTCCTCAATGAAACCATTGAGGAATGCACTCTTGACATCCATTTGATAGAGCTTGATGCCTTGGGATGCTGAGAATGCAAGCATGATTCTAATTGCCTCTAGTCTAGCTACAAGGGCAAATGTCTCCTCAAAATCAAGACCCTCAACCTGAGTGAAGCCCTATGCAACTAGCCTAGCCTTGTTGCGAATGACAACCCCATCCTCACTTTGCTTGTTCTTGAATACCCACTTGGTCCCAATGACATTATGACCAGATGAGGGCTCTACAAGCTACCAGACTTTGTTCCTCTCAAAGTTTTCCAGTTCTTCATGCATAGCGTTAATCCATGATTCATCGGATAATGCATGAGTAACATCCTTTGGCTCAAAAGAGGCAACAAAAGCAGAGTGAAGACAGAAAGAAGATAAGCATGATTTTGAGTGCGTAACATGCTCAAATAGATCACCAATGATCTGCTTAGGTGGATGAGAACGCTAAATGTGACGAGGAGGACTAGAAGCAGAAGTGGCCTCTACCTCTTGAGCAGAAGAGGTAGGAATAGAGCCACTCACTGAAGGAGAGTCTGAAGGCAAAAGTTGATCTCCGTGAGGTGCATAAATGGAAACCGGAGGTACCTTAGGGTAGAGGGGACTGGATCAGGTGGAACACCATCATCTCCATCATCTTCTACAAAGATGGTCTCGGAGGGATAAGAAGAACCTGAAATATCAGGTCTAGCTCCTGGGCTAGCCTCATCAAAGGTCACATCACAGGTTTCTATGATCCTATTCACATCACAACTCTAGACCCTATAGCTACGAGAAGAAGTCGAGTAACCCAGAAAAATACCATCAGAAGAACGAGTCTCAAACTTATCTAGGTTACCAGACTTCAAGATAAAACACTTGCAACCAAAAACGCGAAAATGAGAAATACTAGGCTTTTGCCCATACCTCAACTCATAAGAAGTGTGATGCAAATGTGCTCTCAAGAAAACACGATTGGAAACATGACAAGCAGTAGCTATAGCCTCAAATTTCAAAACCTCCTAGAGTATCAGACTCATCTAGCATCGTCCTAGCCACTCAACCAGGGTCATGTTCTTCCTTTCCACTACGCTATTTTGCTAAGGGGTGTAGGGAGAAGAGAACTGATGCTGTAAACCAGACTCCACATAGAAACTCTCAAAGTAGGAATTCTTGAACTCGGTGCCATTGTCACTGCGTATAGCTCATAATACACCTAGGAGCTCAACAGACAGCCTGCTAATGAATCCCCTGAAGCGAGAAAAAGTCTCATCCTTCGAGGCCATGAAGAATACCCAAGAATACCTAGAAAAATCATTAACAATGACAAGGACACACCACTTCCCTCCTGCCGATCAAGACTCGAAATTTGGACCAACAAAGGTCCATATGTAAAAGCTATCTGGTGCATCACCATCACTACGGATCGGAGAATGAGAAGCAAGAACTATCTTGCCATGTCGACAGGAGAGCAAACTAAGTCTTTGACCATCTTGAGTTTGGGCAACCATTTAATAAGATCGCGGTGCTAATTACGTCAAATGATCAAAGCCAATGTGACCAAGTCTCCTATGCCAGAAGGAGAGATCACGGGACTTAGACGCAATCAAACAACGAAGAGAGTCTCCAAAAGAAATAGAAAAATCAGCACGAAATACTCTCCTAAATCTAGAAATCCCGTAAACTAACTTTCTTGATGAATCAAAGATTCTACAAGCATTACTCTTAAAGCTTACCTCGAAAGAGTCATCAATAAGCTGAGAAATAAAAAACAAATTATATTGCAGCTTACTCACTAAGTCCACGTCCTTAAGAATAAAATTTTCATTAATGCAGACGAAACCTTTAGCAATGACTCTACCTGAAGAAGCATCCCCAAAAGTGATCAACTCAACACTAGGGGCTCGGATTAGGGAAGAGAACCAGCCACAGAAGGAGAAGACTGGACTCTAGTCTCTCTCTGATGCTTAATTCTCACAATATCAGAAGACGCAACTCTAGTAGAAGATGTAGGAGCTATCACTAGTTTGGCCCACCGTGGTGCAAAGGCTGGACCATCCCAACGAGGCTGCCTAAATCTCTTACGTGAAAACACCTCACGCCGCTGATATCTACCTTGATGGGAAAAATGAGGAAATCAAAAGGACGGCGGAAAGACTGACCACGAGCAGCTCTAGGACTGAAACTCGACTTAACAATATGAATCCTGAGTCCTGGACGCTGCCTAAAAACAGACAATTTTTCAATTTATTTAGTAGCAGTCTGTGCTTTAGACGCACTCGAGATTTGAGAATGACCCTGAATATGCTTAGGAGCATCAACACACTCACGCCTCGTGATCTTGGCGCATCTAAAACAGAAATCTACTAGATGACCATCCTTCTTACAGAAAGTGCATGAATACTTCGCCTTGTTAGAGGCAGAAGTGATAGGAGGAGCACTCTTCTGCTCAGAAGTCCCATGGACAACCCCAGCAGACCTAAACACAGTGGTACTCACCCTAGGAGCTACCACAATCTCTTCACTCTTGAATCCACGCACAATGGTAGGAGGATGAGTTCTAGCATGCTCCAAGGAGTCAAATCCTAGACACTGATTAAATCTGCTAATTCTTGATTGGTCTAGAATGAGATTAAGCTTCTTCTTGCCTCCTACAAAATTTTCAAGAGTGCTCATGAGGTACTTACACTCTCAGAAAAGAGAGGCACAAGAAGAACAGGGGCGAAGGAAAGAAGAGGAACTAGAAAGAGAAGAAAAAACACCAACACGTGCATTTTTCTCTCTCAGCATGGCTGCCTTAATCTTGAGGGCCTCACAAGAAACGCAAGGAGCTTCTCTAATCCTATAGGCTTGGTCTTCTAACTTCTTCCTAACCTCGACTTGGATTTTATCCAAGTCCCCCTTAATCACAGAACAATGCAAGCAACTCTTAAGGGACTTATTTAATAAGTCCTTATCAAGTTTAGCACACTTGACATTTAAAGCTTCATTGTCAAGTTTTAGTTGCTTACAACCCTCACATGAGCTGACAGGGTCCTTGGAAGCATGCATTTCAAGTTTATCGTTTCTAGAAGAAAGCTTCCTAAGGTGAATGCTCACGGCATCTATTTTAGCAAGTAATTTAAGGCAATTAGCACATGAAGGAGTAGCATGAGCATGAAGAAAACTAACATCTAGAGAGAAAGCATCATCAGTCCGAGTGCTAGCATTCTTCGACCTAAGACTTTCAAGTTCAGTTTGCACACTATCATGCAAGGTCCTTAGATTCTCAAGCTCCACGAGCAAAGCATCACACAAAGAACAGTCATCAGTGACTCGGGTGGTAGAAGATCTAAGAGAAGCTAACTCCCGAGTAAGGATACCTACTTCCTTCTCAAGCTCCATACACCTAGCTCTAGCTCTAGCATGAAATTTTTCTAATTTGCAAAAAGCCTCATTGAGCTGGTCATAGGAAGGTACCTCATCCGAGTCGCTGTAGCGCTCGGAGTCACTAACGCCGTTGGTGTCTGCCATGAAGTACATACCAGAGAAGTTGTCACTGCCTTTCTTCTCTTGTGGATCATCCTCGCCTTCGTCTCTCCATGTCTCTGTGTTGGAGAGGTTGATGTCGTCGAGGGCAGCGAGGACGCGGTGGAAGAGTTTCTTGTTCTTCGAGAAGTTGCGATACTTCTTCTCGTGCACCGACTCATGAACTGGAGGCTTCTTGTTGCGGTTCTTGTTAGTGTAGTCATTCTTGCTGGAACCGCTGGAGTCATTCTTGCCCATCTCTAGTTTTGGATAGTTTGCTCGATTGTGGTTGGGGCCATCACATTCAAAACAAGTGATCACACCTCCCCTTTTTCTCTCTCTCACCCTCTTGTAGGCGTGAGAAAATTTGCTAGCTAAAAGAGCAAGCTCAGTTTCTGGAAACTTATCCAGACGGTCATTTCTTAGCTCACAAAGGGCCGAGAGAGAAAAGACAACAGAAGAATCGAAGGAAGAGGAACAAATGGGATCAGTAACCAAGGCCATCGACTGAGATTTCGTCTTGCGAGAGATGACGTCGATCTCATGAGTCTTGAGACGGGAATAAAACCCATCAAGAGTCAAGGTTGACAAGTCGGTAGCGTCCTTGACGGTGGTCACTTTCATTTCCCAAACGCGAAGATCGAGTGTGGTCAAGAAATGTCGAGCATTGTCCGAGTCAGAGTATGTACAACCAACTGCCCGGAGATCGCTCAAGATTTTTGTAAATCGACTGAAACACTCATCAAGACTCTCACCAGCGTTTTGTTCAAACTTGTTGTACTCACACTTGTATTGATCCTGCCTCACGGTCTTGATTTGGGTAGTGCCCTCATGGTATGCATCGAGGGTCACCCAAATCTCGTGAGCGGATCGCAGTTGAGAGATCCTGTCATACTCACTGCGGCTAAGTCCCTGTATGAGAATGTTTCTTGCCTTAGCATTGTCCTCCACATCACCCGTATTTCCGGCTGTGACGTGTTTATCGGCAGGAACATCATACGGGAGCTTCACCTTCTGCCAAATCAGGAAATCCTGAGCAGTGATGTATGATTCCATCATCAACTTCCAAAAAGGAAAATCAATGCCGTAGAAAATGAGAGGTTTGGTGGAATACTTGTCTGTCGCTATGACTCTTGAGACCGGTCAAGATCTATGAAAAGAGCAGACCCGGGCTCTGATACCAATTAAAGGATCGGGATGGCGAACAGAGGGGGGGTGAATGGTCGCAATAAAATTTTCCCACTTACAGTATTCCAAAAAGGGCTATCACCAAAGATCCCCCAGGGAAGATGAGGTTCTTGAAAGGTAAAGTCGATGGTACCCCCTCGGACTAGGTGAAAGTACCAGACTCAAGAACTCTCCACGAACAAACAGCCCGACACAGAATAAGAGTAAAACAACTTTTGATCGGCTAAACAGAACTTCAAGAAACTTGGTAGATGCAATCTTGGGACAATCAGAAACTTGAATCTCAAACCGATTCTCAAGATAATTCTCAATGTTTCGACCTTTTTGCCTGAGAAGATAAAGCACACCAAGAAAAGTAGAAAGAACAGGGAATTTAGTCCAAGGCTTGATTTTGGGAATTTGAAGAACAGTAAGATCTTGATAACTTATCACAACACGCAAAAATCGTACATAAAGGAAACACAAGATCAACAACTCAAGAACGCAATAGACGCAAGAAGCATATAGAAGGAGATGAATCAACTTGCGTAAAGTAAATTTGCGTATACTTAAATTGCATAAAGTAACTTGTATAATGTAAATGACAGGAAGTAAAATGCAAGTATTGAAATCTTTGAGTGATAACTTGTATTTCTTGAAGGGAGGTTACACAGCCACACAAACAAAAGTGGGCAAAGCTCAACAGAGCACTCCAAACCTCTAAAACCCCTCAGGGATCCGCTCCTCTCTATCTTGTTGGGGGAGGCACCCCTCCATATTTATACAACTCTCGGGCCACCTACCACCCTTAAATGCAGCTCTCAACCCTAGAGACTCATCTAAGTGCTAGGAAAACCCATTCACACATCTTGCAAGGGGAAACCCTAAACCCGCCAACACAGGGTTTTTCTTGCACAGTTCTCAAAGCATACTACTAGACCCGCTATACCTATCAACTAGACCATACTCTAACAATCCTCATTGATTCGCGCAACATCTAGCTAGTATCTGCTCCTTTCCTTGCCTTCTAGGCTTGCCCGAACTTCGTCTCCAGTCATCTTCTGGTGATTTCCCGATCGTTCTGGACCTCCGACGCACCTTGCCTAGTCCCGGCCAACTTGCGCCTCACCATGACCCAGCACCGTCGTCCTGCAACCATCAAAGACAAGGAAACCTTTCACATAGCAATGCCTACAATCATATTTGATGATTATCTCAAAATAGACAAACACAACTTAACTACAACCAGTCAGCAAACCCATATACTCAAGCCCACTCGGCTGAAACGCTTGGCTAGCCACATGGCTAATCCACCCAGGTAATCACCTGGTTAACCACTCGACTAACCACCAAATGCCCTAAGAATGACTGCCACTGTCTCCAAGATTTTGACAGAGTACTCTTTGGAAACTCAGACATAGGAACTCTACTGAGTCCTTAACAAACCTCTTGCCTACAGCAGAGTACTGAAACAAGAAGGAAACCTATCGAGAAGCTAAAAAACCACGCAGTAAGGACTGGAAGCACTTGGCACTCGGCCTTCACCAAAGGAAGAAAACTAGTCAAAAAGTTAGACGCACTAAGCAAAGACAGGAACCACTCGGAACACAATACTTAATAAAGAGACCAGTTGGAAAGTTAGAGGAACTCAGCAAAGGTTGGTAGCACTCGGTACTTAGCACTCAGCCAAGGAAGAAAGCCAGTTGAGAAGCTACAAGAACTCAACAAGGAAACACGACTTGGTTGAAAACTTATCAAAATGCTCCAAGACAAATTTAACTTGGATCAACCTTTCAATCTAGTCAGCTACTCATCAGATCAACTTTTAATCTAGTCAATTACTCATCACACAAAGGTATAGACCTCCACATGGTCTTTCACAATTTGATCCTACAATCGGTAAGAGAATTACGATCTAAACAGCTATTTCAACTGATTAGGTTTTCACTAAAGATCTGATCTAAACAGCCTAGTCATTTTCACGCGCTATAAATACCACAACATACCCATGTCATTTTCACATGCTCAAGCTCTTAAATCCCTTATTATCGGTTGCTCCTTCATTTTCCTCACCTTTAACACTTCACTTCTACCATCGTTCCATCTCATCGGCTCAAGAATAAAGTATTCAAAGCAGGTATTTATCCCTCTGCCTAATAGTGAAAACCAGTTTTACTTAGGCCCACTAGGCAACCAAGATCCATTGGCTATAATGATTGGGATATACCTACGCTTCCTCTTTATGTCCCTGAGTATAATATATATGGATACAGTAAGAGTTTTAGAGCTTGGTTGACGGCTTTAAAAGGCTGGTGTGATTGGTATAACCGGGTAGCAATGCTGTAAATGCCCTTGTGGGAGCAAATGAGCATATCAAAGTGTTTCCCTCTTTCCTTGACCAATCTAGAAGCCAATGAGCCCTTAGTAGACATGTTGTGCTATTTCTAGTCGAACACCCTAAACGCCTTCATTTCAGGTTATGTCCCATAAGCCCAACCCTCCTTCATGTGGCACGGTAATGTTGCCTAAGATCAGACAAAAATCAACTGTTGGCTTTTAGTGCCAAGATACAATATAAGTTAGTCTCAACCAAAGGAGAAGACCAGAGCAAGTACATGGAGAACAACAAAGGTACTTGTTCAGTATCGGACAAAGAGCATGTCGCTCTGTTAAATATGTGGCTTGACTGATACATTTTTTGCGAAACTTCTCTTGGACCAACATAAGTCTACCAAGTCAAAGCCAAGAAACTTGTAGAAGTTCATTGGTTTGCTTTAGGAAAATTATTTTTGGGAGTAGTTTATTAGATGATGCATGTCATCTGGAGTCGGCTTTTCACTAGACTAGGCCAGTACTTAGTCGGCAATGTTGGCGGCCCCATATGGTTTATACAAGTCTGGCTTTATTTTGCTTTTAGCCGACTATTCTAGATCAACTCATCAGTGACAACCCTGTTTCCCCATGAAGAATACTTGAAGCATGAAAGTATATCTTTTAGGGATAACTGATCATTCAGGGAGAGATTCATCCTTTTGCTCATCGGGCACAAAAATGACTCCAGTAGGGGTGGCTAAGTACCTATCTTTCTTTTTTTGGATTAGACAACCAAGATTACTCGTCAAAGGAGTTCTTTAGATACAAAGATACTGATGGATACCTTGACCCTCTTTTTTGCACCTGACAACCGACAGTTCAGACAAGCTCGAGGAGACAATAAACTTGTACAAAATTTTCTTATCTCCCTATGCTCTCTTTGTTTGCTTGCACGCTAAAGGTTGGATATTCCAATCATCATATGAGTTCTACCATTCAACAGTTTACTCTAGGCAATTTAGTTTTGGCCAAGTTCCTCCCAACTTCTGCCTCTTTGATCGACTGCACCTGAGAGATCAGGTACGCTGTGAATCAATGGCTCAAATAGCCATTCATATTGCTGGCAATCTATAGGTCCAAGACTTGCCTGATTTCTTGCTGCATCAATGCCAAGCCAGAATGTTTAAGCAATGGTGGTAAATGATTTCCACCAGACCTTACCCCAAGGAGTGCACATTATTGGCCGTAATATCTGATTTCTTACTGAATTACCAACCAAAGCCGACAATCGTTTATGATTTTGTTATCATGAGTTCTAGTTGTGATGCTAGTTCGTCGAGTTACACTAACTTAAGCTCTGACAATATTGTTGGCAAAGAATTGGCCAAGGTAGCTATTTTAATACTTTGCATTTTTTTCTCTTCTTCAACCCTTATGATCGGCTTTGTTTAAACATTTTGCAGGCAAAGCAAGCTGGCAAGAAACCTACTAGAGGATCATCGAGCACAGATCAATTGAGTAAATGGCCTCGCCCGGACGTTGGAATTGCAATAGTCGGGTACTCATCGGCTAACCTGAACACACAGTCATCGGAAACAACCAAGTAACATATCATCAGCTATACCTCACTTGTTTCTACTTCACTTGCAAACCGACAACTATAACTGATCAACCAATCTACTAACAAAAAAGAAGCATGGCTAATCATTCTATGCAAGAATCGGCTTCTGATAAGGTAAACACATATTTTGGCCGACTCAATCTTTTTTTCATTGACATCATGCTAATAAACTCATTTGTAGCCTTCATTGGCACCCTCACTGATAGCAGACGCGGTACTACCACCACAACTGGTACAATCTACACCATTGACTCCAATCATCACAAATAACACCCCACATGTACAGCTGATCGACCAGCCGGCTCAGTCCTTATCCCACATGTTGGGATTTCATATGTTGGATCTAGATGATGAGGTTGAGGCGGAGAGGGTGCCTAACGTTATCGAGAAAATTGTCTCCATTTTGAAGGAGGTATCAACATAGGTCACATCAGCTCCTAGGGCCAAGGAGAAGATCAAGTATTTCTTTGATCTTCTTCACATTTTGTCGGCTGCACTAGTGGAGGATGCATAGCCGATCCACAACGCCATGGACTCAGTCAAGGCAGAACTACTTGTAGAAGCACTGTAGCGTTGTTGGATGTTTGCTTCCTTGATGATTAGAAAGAGTAGTCACGGGCAGCAAGGGAAAGGATGGAATAACGATTGGCTCAATGCGAGGATAAGAAGCTTCTTGACATGCTAATAGCCGATGCCAAGGCTCACAATGCCAAGAATGATGAAGAGCCAAAACAGCTCAAGGGAAACAAAGAGGCATCGGCTACGCTACAAGCAACAGCTCAAGGTGGAATTGGCTAGAGTCAACAATCAACTGGCCAATATTGAAGGAAAAGTGGCCAGCTCCTCAACGGCTGTGAAGGCATAAAAGGCTATGGTAGCCTCATCAGTTGCAACTATCAAGAAGCATTCGACTAAGGTTGTTTAAGTGTGAGGAAGTTAGGAAGCCGATGAGTGCTATCTTCCAGACATTGAGAGGATAATTGCTAAGGCTGTGGTTGCCTTGTTTGGCCTTCTCCGTGATTATGTCTTATTAATTTCATCGGCTTAACTTTGTGAACAATGTAATGAATATTTGTAATCTCTTAGTCTTTTTGAAACAATTCTTTTGAATATTCTAAAAGATACTTTTAATAAGTTGTTTAACTGATTTTATATTTCACTTATTTCTTTCATTACCAAGTATGATGTTTGCTATCAGCTATAATTTATTTCCCGAAACACCTTATAGCTAGAATTAACTACAACGAGTTAATTTGACTTTTTTAGTTTGATAGTCACCTCTAGCCGATCAGGACTCAATCCAAATACTTGGATGATACTTTTTCAATTATTAACGTTAATTGCCTTGGAAAATATCACTCTTCCATCGTTTGTAAAATATAGGAATTACCATCCACAGGCCGATGCACTTTATATGGTCATTCCCAAAATAGAGACCATTTACCAAAACGACTATCCCTTGAGCTGACAAGCAGCATAGTTTTTCAGACTAAATCAGCTTTATAAAATGATTTTGGCAACACTTTTCTATTATAAGCCCTTGCAACTCTTACCTTATTTTTCTATAGCTGATTCAACGTATATAATTGTAATTTTGCCAAGTCATCCAAATTATCGATCATTAAATCATTATAATCTTGAGATGACAATCCATTTTGTCTGACTATTCTTATTGAGTCAATATTGATATCCACAGGTAAGATAGTTTCTTGTTCATAAACCAACCGATAGGGTGACAGCTTTGTCACACCATGGCAAGCAATCCAATAAGCCCATAAGAAATGTAATGTCACATGCCAATTCCTTGGTTTCTCTTCAATTTTTCTTTTGATCAGCTTGATCAATGTTTTATTTGATGACTCGGTTTGACTATTGGCTTGTGCATAATAAGGCATTGAATTTATTAACTTGATCCCCAAATTTTGAGCAAAACCTTAAAACTCATTGGATATAAACACTATGCCCTGATCAGTTGTAATAGTTTGGGAATTCCAAACTAATGGACGATATGATTTGTAACAAATTTGATAGCTTGAACACTCATCACTTTTTTCAAAGGTATCACCTCAACCACTTAGAGAAATAATCAGTTGCGGCCAAAATATACTTATGGCCTCTAGTCGACAAAGGATATATTTGTCCAATTACATCTATCCCCCATCCTCAAAATGGCCAAGCTTGATAATCCTGATAGAAATCCGATAGGATTCCACCATAGAAATCCTGATCGAGAGACTTGTCGATGAAGTGTGAGCTGGTCTGATGTGGCGTCGAGTTGGCATAACATGGACGCCACCTATGTGCCATGTCAGCGCTGTCACCGTCCTGGTTGATGTGTGGTTGCTTGCGTGTTCGCTTGCATTGGCCACACCACATCAGCTATATGGTCCCGCATGTCAGGATGTGTTGTTCCATAAGTTGAGTTCATGGTGAGCTAGTCTCGACCATGCACCAGGACCATGGATTTTCTAGATTTATTTTATTTGTGAAATTAGGTTGCTAATGTCATGCTTGCATCATAAATCAATTTTACAGTATAAAAATAATTTGGTTAATTTGGTATTTTTCTAATTTTTTGATTTTTTTATGATTTTTGAATCTTCTAGGAGCCTATTCTTCCTCATATGAGCTTCGATTGAGGTTATTGAAATTTATAAAAAAAAATTAAAATTGAGATCTATTTAATGGTTAATTTTATTTGATTTTTAGAAATTTTTCTATCTATTTTGGTATTTATTTTGTATTATCTCTCATTGCGTGTAGACATCAAGTGCTCGGAGCATCTGAGAAGGGTTTGCCAACTCAAGAACAAGGCCCAGAGTAGGATCAAGTGTTTTTTGAAGGCAAATTGTGCTTTGATCATGTTGAGCCCATTTTTAAAAGTTATATTATTTTAAACTATTGCATGCTAATTCAATATATAATTGTTTCAATTAATTTGTGATTAGCTATTAAACAAATTTGAGTTATGTCGACCTTGTTATTTGTATGCCATGATTCATTTGTCACCCTAATATGGTTTCTTATTAGTTGGTAACTATTAATTGTCAATGTGCGTTTGTTAGAACATGAATAGTTTGCTTAGCTATGTAACAAGTTATTGATATCATTTTATGTGAGCAACTTTAATCTTGCTTAATGGATATGAAAAATGTTTATGAAAATGTGTGTCAAGTGTTGTTACACAATATTGTTGATGTTGTTGATAGCACATAGTGCATGTTAATCAATTGGGGTGGTAAAAATGATTTAGACTGAGGCAAGTGGAAAGATGTGGAGTACATGGACCCCGAGTATCTGCATGACAGGCCGTGAGGAACACCCAGGAGGGGATGGGCCGAGCCGACTGCCTACAGACAGGTATCACCTGGACTGCTACCTACGTGTGCAACAAGGAAACCCTGAAGATAGTAACTAACCTTGATTAGGTAGAATATGATTGTAATCCTGGTTGTTGCCATATTCGGCAAATAAAGATAGAGAAAGAATCTTTACCTTGTTACCAATCAGGGATCTTCCTTGTAACCGCATCCCCCCTGCTATATAAAGGAGGGGGCAGGGAGTCTCATTGAAGACATCCAACACACAATCATACACATAATCCCAGAGCACAGGACTAGGGTATTTTCTCCTCCACGAGAGCCTGAACCTGTATAATTTATGAGTCTTGTGCTACCATCGAGTTTGGATCCAGCGCCTAGCCCTGTTTTCATTATTGTCGACAGCAAACGTCGACAGTTGGCTTGCCAGGTAAGGGAAGTGCTAAGATCAATCTCATCAAGCTCGATGACCGCTGTCAACGGAGTTGCCGTCACCTACGCTCCTGCCTAGGTCTTTCGCTTCGGGAGCTTGGACTTCATCACCGACAACTTTGGCAGGCTTGCTCTCTCGGACTCGGACCAGGTCCAATCTGGGAAGGATTCCATTGGTTCTTCATCCGGACTTCTGTTCGGGTTGAGGAACATTGCGGCCATCTACTTGCAAGTAGTAAGCCGGGGGCTTTCATCCCGAGTCGTGGGTGTCATTAGCAGCACCCCACTCGAATTTGGAGATCAGATTGATCTGTATCCTTCTTGCAACTTGGAAGCCGAGTCAGAGAGCAGAGCAGGAAGTTGCCAGGGTTTTCGTGGCATCTACGTGATCGAAGACCAGCGGACTGAGGCCCAGCGCCAAAAGGACGCCAAAGAAGCTGCGGAGGCAGATCGCCTTTGTCTTGAGGCCTAGGAGGCGTGTGCGAAGTCTCTTCAAGCCCGAGGTCACAATGCAATGAGGACATTCTGCAGGCAAAAATGGGGGACCAAGCTATCTTTCGTACGTCGCAGCAAAATATCGTTGCCTCCAAGATGCTACTTGACACCCTGGGACCAATGCTCGGGCCCGATAGCCCAGCTGCTCCGATCGTGGCCCAAGTTAAAGCCATGGTGACGGCGGTAGCGATTCAGTACAACTATGAAGATCCAGCGGAAAAGACGTACTCTTGGCTCGCGTAGCCACTTAGACTGCCAGCAGTAATACCTCCCGCAATCGAACCACGCGTGGTCGGCATGAGCTTTGTCATGGCGAGGATGCCCGCCGGTGTATCAATCGCGACCTCCGCTTGGACCTTAATGCCAGGCGGCGTGAGCGGGAAGATGACAAGTGGCGCCGGCGTGAAGACAACTATGAGCTTTTTGGCATTGACTATGATGGCCGGGACGACTGCGACGATCGGCGCAGCAACCACGATGATCGCAGGGATTACCACCACCGTGGCCGAAGTGACGATGAGGGCCGCCAAGTTAGGTCTCTACCGCACCGATCCCCACTATGGCGGCATGACGGATCCATTGATGGGGTCCGCGCATTCACCTCTCAGCTTCGCCGAGTGGTCTAGCCTGAAGGTTTCAACCCTAAAGGCATTGTCAAATTTGATGGGGAGAGGGACCCGAGGCTTGGCTGTAGGTTTATGCCCTTGCGATCAAAGCATCCGGGGAGGACCACAACGTGATGGCAAATTACTTGCCGGTCACCCTCACCCCATCAGCTCAGGCCTGGCTCATGGGACTTCTAGAGAACTCTATAGATTCTTGGGGAGATCTCTATGAGCAATTCATTGCTAACTTCCAGGGCACCTGTGAGAGGCCCGGAACCCTATGGGACTTATATCAACCTTATCAGAAGAAGAATGAGTCTCTTTGGGAGTTCATCCGGTGCTTTATGCAGAAGAAGAATACGATTCAGGACGTCTCAAAAGCAGTCGTCATAGCGGCTTTCCAGAAGGGAGTCAGTGACGCTGACTTGATCAAGAAGATGTCCCGGAAGCCACCAACTACTGTAAAGGAAATGTTCACTTTAGCGGACCGCTACGCCACGGCCTCATATGCCCTGGCTGAGCGCCAATAAGACTGTCCGTGGCAAAAGGACAAGAAAGACCACCCCGAGTCCTCCAAGCAGAAGGACAAGAAGTGAAAGGGCAAGGAGCTAGTCGCGGTAGCTGAATGTGGTCGGCCCCGAGCGTCGTGGACAGATGATTATGACAAGGTGATGGACGCGACATGTCCTTTCCATCCGAAGGGGAAACATGCGGCCAAGGATTGTTTCACCCTAAAAAGGTTCGCAAAAGAAAGTAACAAGCGGCTGGGCCCAGATAAAGGTGAGGCAGGCAAGAAGCAGAACCCTCCTAAGGATGATGAGGGCGACTACCAGACGACTGAGCGCGAGCTCAACTACATATTCGGAGGCTCGACTGCATATGAGTGCAAGCGGAAGCAAAAACTTATCGCTCGGGAAGTCAATGCAGTTACGCCGGTGACCCCCCCAGTACTTGAGATGGTTCAAGGTTCCGATCACATTTGATCGCTCGGATCATCCTAACTACATCCCGTACCTAGGTAGATATCCTTTGGTTCTAGACCTTGTTATTAGCAGTGTTAAGCTCAAGAAGGTGCTGGTGGACGGAGGGAGCGGACTTAATATCCTTTTCTCCAAAACCTTTGATGACATGAAGATCCCTCGCTCTGAGCTGAAGCATGAATCGTCGCCATTCCATGGGGTAATCCTCGGGACCTCAACGGTACCACTCGGGCAAATCACATTGCCAGTTACGTTCGGGACCAAGGAAAACTATCGGACTAAACACATAAACTTCGAAGGGGCCGATTTCGAGACGGCATATCATGCTATCTTGGGAAGGCCGGGCCTAGCCAGATTCATGGCTGTGCCACACTACACGTACCTAGCGTTGAAGATGCCAGGGCCAAAAGGCATTATCACGGTTCATGGTGATGTCAAGCAATCCTTTGTGTGCAATAGGGAGAGCTACGAGATGGCTGAGATGCAGGAGGCAACGGCCGATAGGGAGAAGATCCGACTGGCAGCTGCGCTCCAACAAAATGAAGGAGACGTCCTAGCCAGGAAGCAGGCCAAGTCAGGTATGAAGCCTAACAAGGGAGTCAAGAAGGTGATACTTGACCCATCCAACTCGGCCCAGACGACTCTGATTGGGACAGGGCTTGATCACAAATAGGAAGACGCACTCGTCCCTTTCCTCTGGGTGAACCGGGACATCTTTGCTAGGAAGCCATCTGATATGCCTGGTGTCCCTAGGGAGGTGATCGAGCACTCTCTCAACGTCGACGAGAAGGCGAAGCCTATCAAGCAGCGGCTCCGGCAGTTCACGCAAGATTACCGTGACACTATCAGGGAAGAAATCACTAAGTTTTTAGCTATAGGATTCACAAAAGAAGTGTATCATCCCGACTGGTTAGCGAACCCAGTTCTTGTTGGGAAAAAAATAAAAGTTGGTGCATGTGTGTTGATTATACCGATCTCAATAAGACATGCCCGAAAAATCCATTCGTGTTGCCTCGCATCGATCAGGTGGTGGACTCAACTGCCGGGTGTGAGCTCCTAAGTTTTCTAGATGCCTACTCGGGGTATCACCAGATCAGGTTGAAAGAGTAAGATAGCATTAAGACCTCATTCATCACACCATTTGGGGCTTTTTGTTATGTCACAATGCCATTCAGGTTGAAAAACGATGGCGCAACCTATCAGCGCGTGATACAACGGTGTTTTCACACTCAACTCGAATGCAACGTGGAAGCATACGTGGACGATGTTGTTGTCAAATATCGTATAAAGGAGGACCTCATATTTGATCTGGCCGAGATGTTTGAAAGCCTGAGGGCTTACAAGATGAATCTCAACCCTGAGAAGTGTGTCTTCAGAGTAACTTCGGGAAAGCTACTCGGATTTATCGTGTCTCATCGTGGTATTGAGGCAAACCCGGAGAAGATCAACGCCATCCTAAAGATGAAACCCCCGACTTGCTAGAAGGACGTCTAGAAGCTCACAGGATGCATGGTGGCTCTCAGCAGATTCATTTCTCGCTTGAGGACGTAGGGGATGCCGTTTTTTAAGCTCTTGAAGAAGCAAGGTAACTTCTAGTGGACTCCCGAGGTGCGCAAGCTTTCGAAGATCTCAAGGCATTCCTGACTGAAGGATCGAGATGGCGAACAGAGAGGGGGTGAATGGTCGCAAACAAATTTTCCCCCAAAATACTCCAACTAAAACCTCGACAAGATTGTTCAAAGGAAATCGTGAAAAACCCAAAAAACTAGACGTGTACCCCTAACTTGCATGGATAAGTACCATAAAATATGTGGGGATTTGTGAGTCACAATTCTGGTTGTCTAGTGTCCAAAAATGAGAAGGAATCAATTCAACTCTTGCTTTTATAAAGGAGATCAATTCAAATTACAAAAGCCACTTTCAGAAAAGCAAAAGCAGAATTTTTAGAAGTTGTCCTTAATTTGAACAGGTGGTTGGTGGGTTTTTGCAGCTCAAGAAATTTTTAGAATTTTTCTCCCTATGAGCACAAGAGTCATGAAGAACTCCACCAAATTTCACCTCAAAAATCATTACAGAAAAATCTAAGAACACAGTTAGTGAAGAACTTCAAGTAGAAAGTTTGGGGCTCAGTTTTCACCTCATGGCGCCCAAACGGTGCAACAAGTGGACTCTAAAGGTTTTCTACAGGTGGATATGGGAGTCCCGCACCTTCTCCAATAAGAATCACTCAAAAAGGATTTTTTATATTTTTTTAAAAATCAAATACTAACTGCTGCGTGAAGAACAAGTTCTGGACAGAGTTGGAACTTGAAAGAAAAGATTATCTCTACTCAATCCGAGAGTGCAAAAGAGATGTAAAACCATATGAACACACTCAAAACATCCAAGATCAGCATTTAGAAGGAGGGGAGGCAAATCCAAATTGCATGAATGTAAATTGCGGGAAAGTAAATGCTGAATTTAAATTGCGTAAAGTAAAGACATAATGTAAATACGGAATTTAAATTCACAATAATGTAAAAATATTTTTGTATTTCTGGTGGGAAGTTTTACAAAGCCTCACTTCATGTGGGCAAAGCTCAAAGGAGCAACTCAAACCTTTAAGGGGAGGAGGCTACCCCTCCACCCCTATTTATACTACTCTTGGGCCACTTACCACCCTTGGATGAGTCCCTCAACCCTAGAGCACTCATCTAAGGGCTAGGATTAACCCATACACACAGCCATGCAAGGGCTAACCCAAAACCCACATACATACCAGGTTTTCTTGCGCAGTTTTCAAAGCATACTACCTAGACCCGCTAACCTATCAACTAGACCGCAATCCAACGGCCCTCATTGATCCACGCGGCATCTAGCTAGCATCTCCTTTCCTTGTCTTCTTGGCTTGCCCGGACTCCATCTCCGATCATCTTTCGGTGATCTTTCGATCGTTTAGACCTCCGACGCTCCTCACCTAGTCCCGATCATCCTTTGCCTCACCATGACCTAGCACCGTCGCCCTGCAACCATCAAAGACAAAGAAAAACCTTCACATAGCAATGCCCACAAAGATATTCAACGATTATCCCAAAATCGTTAATCGAACATAATTGCGCTCAATGGTCCGGTGCTACCGCCCCAAGCGGGTAGCACTAGGAAAAGCAACCAACACTCAAATTGTTTCAAATCGAAATCCAATTCAAATCAAACTCAATTTTAAATCAAACCAATCTCAAATCTTGTCAATTACTCATCACTCACAAGGATAGACCTCCACATGGTCATTCAATCTCCCCCTTGATGAGTATATTGACAAACACATTAAAAGGCATAAGTTTTGAGTTTGAATAAGAGAGAAGAAAGCAATTTGAATGCAAAACCAAACTTGATCAAAGAAATGGAAATCAAGAACATGATCAAGTTGGCAACTAGAAATACTTATGATCTATGAAAGATAGCAAAGATTTACAAAGATCATAAGAATTAAGATAAATCAAGATGCAAAATGATGCCTTTTCTACGATTTCTCCCCCTTTTGGCAATATAGGCATCAATATGATATTTTCTTTTCTCTCCCTTTCTTTGTTGTTTTTATGCAAGTAATGCAGCCTAAGGGAGTTTTGAAGATTATCCATGTGACCAACAAGACAAGTTATGACACCAAGCTAAGTTATTGCAAAAATAGACTAAGCTAAGGCATGTCCAAGTGCAAATAAACATTTTACTAGCAAGACTTAATTAAAACCATATTATTTTTAGCAAGATTGAACATGAGCAACACTTGTCATTAGTTTCAAAAACTAGAAGCAAAGCCATTGAAAGGATCAAATGGAAAACCTAGAGTTCAACCTACTCAACTATTTGGGGGAATCTAGAAGTTCATACAAGGTCCTTCGAGCTTATACTTTTTTTAGTTTGCAAATTTTTCTTTGAATCTTTGAAAGACATAGCGGGGTGCAAATGTTTGACATTATTTGCAATCTTTACCCACGTATGTTTTTTTTGCATTGTTTAAAGCAATTGACTCAAGCTATAATCGATCATCTCAAGAGGGACTCTTAAGAGAATGATCTTGGTCATACACAACACATTCCAAGTTCATCTCAAGTGCAACGAGAAGCCGTCTTGTGAATGTGAGGTGTTGAGTCTAATGCACACAAAAAGAGTCAATTTTGCTTCACTTTCATTTTAGCGTTTTCATTGTTAAGCTAGTGAAGGACTCAAGTATGGATCAAACAAGATTCACCCAAGTTGCTATAGGGACTCTAGAGAATTCCAGAATTTCACAAATCATGGCAAATACACTTAGAGAAGAAACTTACCAAGTAAACGCAACATGTTTTATCAAGTTTTTCTTTTAAAGCATTTTTTTAATTTTGCAAGCTTAGCAAGATAAATGAACTTGGACATATCTAGGCAAGTAATTTTCTTCATAATATAGCATGGTGTATAAAATGAAATATGGATCATTTGCATAATAGACAAAGCTCATAAAATGAAAAATCAAGTCTATATGCAATGCATGAGACAGATTCTTAAACTCCCCCTCAACATGTGATTCAATTTTAAGCACAAATCTGGTTTAAGTTGAGTTATTAGCAAGATTAAGCTCAAGAATGGTCGAAAAGAACTCAATTAAAGCCAGAAACACAGAATAGAGGGAAGAAGTCAAGAAACTGTGAACTGGGTGGCTATAGAGCATAGAAAAGATGGTAGAGAACACTACAGCTTAGACTCGCTCTTATCTTCCCCAATGACTAACATAGGGAAGCTGCCTCTAGATCCCAAACTAAGGAGTGAACACTTATCCCTGTCTACCTAGGGGGCCCAACACCTACTAGACTTATAAGACTGTGAGGGAACTCAACCTAGAGAGAAGAGAGAACAGCTAATTAAGCATGATAGCAACCTAAAACACAAGATGAGAGGTCCATGCAAAGCATGCCAGAAGTCTAAGTGAAGTGAACTCATAACTTTAAAGAATAAATCCCATAAGCACCCAGAGCAGTACAAAAGAAAGGAAAAACTGAAATAAAACATAATACATAATATACAGATCAGCTCCCCCTCATAGAAGGCCGTAAGGGCACACAACTCCAAGCTCACTCCTCAAGGCAACAAACTTAGAGCTATCCAAAGGCTTGGTAAAGATATCGGCCAACTGGTGGTCACTCTCCACAAACTGAAGCACTATATCTCCTTTCTCCACATGGTCTCTAAGGAAGTGATATCTAACATCAATGTGCTTGGTCTGGGAGTACTGCACTGGGTTCTTGGCAATGCAAATAGCAGAAGTATTATCATAGAAAAGTGGAACACTCTCTATCTCTAACCCAAAGTCCCGCAAGGTCGATCTCATCCAGAGCACTGCTACAAAGAATCGGCTGCAAAGAACATATTCGCCTCTCGGTGGATCAGGTAACCTGCATCGCTTCCTAGAAAACCAAGAAACAAGAGAAGTACCAATGAATTGGCAGGTGCCAGAAGTGCTCTTGCTATCTATCCAACAGCTGGCAAAGTCTGCATCAGAAAAGTCTCTAAGGGATAGACAAGAAGAAGAGTACCAAATACCATAATCAATGGTAGCTCGAAGGTACCTGAAGATGCGCTTCACCGCCTGGCGATGAGAGGCACGAGGAGAAGCCTAAAAGCGAGCGCACATACACACGGCAAAGTGTATGTCACCATGAGGCAAGAAGATACAAGAGGGAGCCAATCATGCTCCGAAACTCCTTTTGATCAGCAGGCTCACCATCCTCATCGGGCTCGAGGACAGCAGTGGTGGCCATAGGAGTCATCACGGGCTTCCCATCAGACATATCAAACTGCCTTAGGAGGTCCCGAGTGTACTTACCTTGGCGCAGAAAAGTACCCTCCCGAGTGTGCTTGATTTGGAAGCCAAGGAAGTAGCTCAACTCACCCATCATACTCATCTCAAATTCTGTGCTCTTCACCTCAGAAAAATGAGACACAAGAGACTGAGATGAGCCACCAAAGATAATATCGTCCACATAAATCTGGACGAGAAGGAAATGAGAATCCTGATGTCTGATGAATAGAGTTTTGTCTACTATACCCATTTTGAAACCATGACTGAGAAGATTGAACTTAAGCCTCTCATACCAAGCTCTAGGGGCCTGCTTAAGTCCATACAAGGCTTTGGAAAGCTTGTAGACATGGTTCGGGTATTTGGGATTCTCAAATCCTGAAGGTTGCTTGACATACACCTCTTCCTCAATGAAGCCATTGAGGAATGCACTCTTGACATGCATTTGATAGAGCTTGTAGCCCTAGGATGCAGAGAATGCAAGCATGATTCTAATCGCCTCTAGTCTAGCTATAGGGGCAAAGGTCTCCTCAAAGTCAAGACCCTCAACCTGAGTGAAGCCCTGTGCAACTAGCCTAGCCTTGTTGCGAATGACAACCCCATCCTCACTCTGCTTGTTTTCGAACACCCACTTGGTCCCAATGACATTATGACCAGATGGGGGCTTTACAAGCTGCCAGACTTTGTTCCTCTCAAAGTTTTTCAGTTCCTCATGCATAGCATTAATACATGATTCATCGGATAATGCATGAGTAACATCCTTTGGCTCAAAAGAGGCAACAAAGGCAGAGTGAAGACAGAAAGAAGATTAGCCTGATTTTGAGCACGTAACACGCTCAAATAGATCACCAATGATCTGCTCAGGTGGATGAGAACGCTGAATGTGGCGAGGAGGACCAGAAGTAGAAGTGGCCTGTACCTCTTGAGCAGATGAGGAAGGAACAGAGCCACTCGCTGAAGGAGAGTCTAAAGGCTTGGGCTGGTCTCCCTGAGGTGCAGAAATGGAAACAGGAGGCACCTCAGGTGTAGAGGAGACTAGATCAGGTGGAACACTATCATCTCCATCATCCTCATCCTCTACAAAGATTGTCTCGGAGGGATAAGAAGAGCCTAAAATATCAGGTCTAGCTCCTGGGCTAGCCTCATCAAAGGTCACGTCATAGGTCTCTATGATCCTATTCGCATCACAACTTAAGAACCTATAGCTACGAGAAGAAGTCGAGTAACCCAGAAATATATCATCAGAAGAACAAGACTCAAACTCATCTAGGTTACTAGACTTCAAGATAAAACACTTGCAACCAAAAACGCAAAAATGAGAAACACTGGGCTTTCGCCTATACCTCAACTCATAAGAAGTGTGATGCAAATATGCTCTCAAGAAAACACGATTGGAAACATGACAAGCAGTACTTCCTAGGAGTACTGTACTCATCTAGCATCGTCCTGGCCATCTCAACCAGGGTTTTGTTCTTCCTTTCCACTACGCCATTTTGCTGAGGGGTGTAGGGAGAAGAGAACTAATACTCTAAATCGGACTCCACACAGAAACTCTCAAAGTAGGAATTCTTGAACTCGGTGCTATTATCACTGCGTATAGCTCGTAATGCACCTGGGAGCTCAATAGACAATTTACTAACAAATCCCTTGAAGTGAGAAAAGGTCTCATCCTTCGAGGCCATGAAAAATACCCAAGAATACCTCGAAAAATCATCAACAATGACAAGGACATACCACTTCCTCCGCCGATCAAGACTCTAGCCGACCAACAAAGGTCCATATGTAAAAGCTATCTGGTGCATCACCATCACTACTGATGGATCGGAGGATGAGAAGCAAGAACCATCTTGCCATGTCGGCAGGAGAGCAAACTAAGTCTATGACCATCTTGAGTTTGGGCAAACCACGAATAAGATCGCGGCTGCTAACTCTGGTCAAGTGATAAAAGCCAATGTGACCAAGTCTCCTTTGCCAGAAGGAGAGATCACGGGACTCAGAAGCAATCAAACACCGAAGAGACTCTCCAGAAGAAACAGTAAAATCAGCGCGAAAGACTCTCCCAAATCTAGAAATCCCACAAACTAACTCTCCTAATGAATCAAGGATTCTACAAGCATTACTCTTAAAGCTTACCTCGAAAGAGTCATTGATAAGCTGAGAAACAGAAAGCAAATTATATTGCAGCTTACTCACTAAGGCAACATCCTTAAGAATAAAATTTTCATTAATGCAGACGGTACCTTTAGCAATGACTCTACCTAAAGAAGCATCCCCAAAATTGATCAACTCATAACCGTAGGCTCGGACTAGGGAAGAGAACCAACGAGAGTCTCCGGTCATATGGAGAAAACAATCGGAGTCAACAATCCAAACATCTCCCTTCCCCATCCGACGAACCTGATCAAGTCAAAAGAGAGAGAGAAGACTCAGTACTGGGATAAAGTGAGGACCTGGGAACCCAATACCGAATCACACGACATCTCAAAGTACCAGCCACAGAAGGAGAAGACTGGACTCTAGTGTCTCTCTAACGCTCGACTCTCACAAGATCAGAAGAAGCAACTCTAGTAAAAGATGTAGGAGCTATCACTGGTTTGGTCCGCCATGGTGCAAAGGCTGGACCATCCCAACGAGGCTGCCTAAATCTCCTACCTGAAAACACCTCACGCCGCAGATATCTACCTCGATGGGAAAAATGAGGAATATCAAAAGGATGGCATAAAGACTGACCACGAGCAACTCTAGGACAAAAACTCAACTGAACAACATGAAAACGGAGTCCTGGATGCTGCCCAAAAATAGGTGACTCTCTAACCTGTCTAGTAGCAGTGTGTGCCTTAGAAGCACTCAGAATCTGGGGATGACTCTGAATACCCCTAAGAGCAGCAACACGCTCACGCCTCGTGATCTTGGCGCACCTAAAATAGAAATATACTAGGTGACCATCCTTCTTATAGAAGGTGCATGAATACTTCGCCTTGCTAGAGGCAAAAGTGACAGGAGAAGCTCCCTTCTGCTCAGAAGTCCCATGGACAATCCCAGCAGACCTAAACATAGTGGTACTCACCCTGGGAGCAACCACTATCTCTCCACTCTTGGATCCACGCACAATGGTAGGAGGATGAGTCCTAGCATGCTCCAAGTAGTCAAATCCTAGACCCTGATTAAATCTGCTAATTTTTGATTGGTCTAGAATGAGATTTAGCTTTTTTTGCCTCCTACAAACTTCTCGAGAGTGTTCATGAGATACTCACACTCCCGGAAAAGAGAGGCACAAGAAGAACAGGGGTGAGAGGAAGAAGAACCAAAAAGAGAAGAAGAAACACCAGCACGTGCATTTTTCTCCCTTAGCACTTTTTGCTCAATCTTGAGAGCCTCACAAGAAACGCACGGTGCTTCTCTAATCCTATAGGGTTGTTCTTCTAATTTCTTCCTAAGTTTGACATGGATTTTATCCAAGTCACCCTCAATCACAGAACAATGCAAGCAACTCTTAAGTGACTTATTTAGTAAGTCCTTATCAAGTTTAGCACGCTTGTCATTTAAAAGCTTCATTGTCAAGTCACTACTACAGAAAAGCTAATCACAGACGGTTCGGAAACCTCATCACATACAGTTTTCTGAACCGTCTATAAGCAAGTGTCAGTGATGACAAAGAATCATTGCAGACGGTTTTCCAATCGTCTGTAAAAAATAACATTACAGACGATTTCACTTACAAACCGTCTATAATGATTGGCATATCTTAGATGGTTTTAAGTAAGAACCGTCTGTGAAATGTAAAACATCACAGACGGTTTCACTTTCGAACCGTCTATGATGATTGGCATATCTCATACGGTTTTAAAGAAGAACCGTCTGTGAAGTATAATATATCACAGGCGGTTCTAATTTTAAACCGTTTGTGATTTGTGCCTATTCACAGACGGTTCTTCGTTAGAACCGTTTGTGATGCTTTTTTTCTATTTTATACTAAATTTAATATATTGGCTAGCCTCAGGAATTGCTAGCCATGCCCTCTGAAACAAACGACAGTATGTAGTATGACTAGCATATTATTATGACAAATTTAAAAATTGTACTCCAATCACATGTTACACAATATATAGCGCATCCATTTCATGAATCAACTAACATCACACATTACAACATATGCACAGCGCATCAATCCATTTCAGAAATACAACAAATGTGCACTGTCCTGAGTAGCATCTGCAGTACGAATGGCACATTACAACAAATGTAATAACAAATTGGATTTAGAAGTATAAATGACAAATTCACTTCAGAAGGTTTAGAAATTAATATTAATGTCTAGTAAACTCATTAATTGTTGAGCCCTGAGTAGCATTTGCCTGTTGGATCTAAGACTGAACGCAGGAAGAAGGCATAGAGCTATCCTCGAATACCTCAAAGGTCAGCCTGTTCTAATGCAGTTTCAGCGCATTGCCAAGCTTGTCAATGAGAAAAGTAAAGTCTCGCGTGTATATAAATTAATAAGTGGAGGCATTTGTTGAAAGATTGATAGACCTGCATGACATTGGTTTGCTTGGAACCAATGAGTGACATGTTGTGGCAAACATAGAATCCACATAGGTCAGTGGCCTTTGGCTGCTGGTGGCACTGCCAAAACAAAATAGTTTAATTAGTTTAGAAGGTATTATAATGGAGTGTGAAGGATTATTGCATACTATCGGATACCGAAAAGTTAAAAATATGCTTTAGAGTGGCTGGGCCCTTCTTGTGTGGCCCTCCCGTCATTTTGTAGACACCGAACGACATGTCGAGAAAATCTCTGATAGGCTTCAAATCGTGGGTGCCGCCCTTTTTGGAATCAAGATAAATGACCCGGTTCTATCTCGGTATAATTACGATTAGAACCCAGTGATACCTACAAAGGTATGTCGTCATGGTCATTGAACCTAACTTCGAGGTGAGATATCTAGTAGAATCAACGAGTATAGCATCTGGACGAAGCACTTACTGCGGGTTGTAGGGTAAAAGTATGAATTTTTTATCCGAATGAGCATGCATTACTGTAACATCCCTAAATTTGGATTTTGTTTAATTTAATGAATTATTTGAATTTTTGAGAATTTTCAGAATTTTTTTAATTAATTGGATTTTTTGGAAATAGACTTTTCTTGGAAATTAATTAAATAATGATTAAGTTTTTGCAAAATATAAATGAAAATATTTTATTTGAATCTAAAATGTCCTAAAATATTTTCTGGAATTTTTCTAGAATTTTTCTGATATTTTAAGTGCTTCAAATAATTAAAATGAATTTCAGAAATTATTTTTATTGAAAAATTCTGAGAAAATCGATGAACAGTAATGGGCTGAGCCCATCACTGTGCGCATCATAGCCCATCCGGCCGAAACCCTAAAACCGCCGAGACGCCAACCGTCCAATTCACATCGCACGGCTGAGGATTGCCCGCGTTGCTTCGCCTCATCGGTCCGTTCGACCATTGACGCGTGGACGGCGGAGATTGAGCCTCGAAGCGACGTTGACGGTTTCCAGAAGCACCGCCGCCGCGCCATTACCGTCGAAGAAACGCTCGCCATTACTCGCCGCCATGCATCTCTTCCACTTCATCTTCCGGCGCGGCTTATAAATCACTCTCTTCCGCATCTTTCGAGACCTTTCACGCCTCCCGAGGATCGCCGTAGCTCCCGCACGCACTCGCCAAAGTTCTGAGACGCTTCGCCGCTGTTTGCGCCCTCTCCGATGACTCTCCACCGCCGTCGTGACCACCGGGGTAATCCTCAAGTCGCGACGCGTCCGTGGAGCTACTTCACTTCGCCGGAACTGCGTCCAAACGCCGCAAGCGTGGTCGTCTTCCCCAACTCCGGTCATCTGTCTCCACCGCGCCATCGTCGAGTTCCTGAAGCCGTCGACCGTCCGATCTTCGCCGAACGACTGCGATTGCGCCACGTCGCCACCGAAACAGTGAGTCTCATCTTCACCTCTTAGCCGTAGATCTAGAGATGAATGGCTAGGATAGCGCCACGTGCCCGTAGCGGGATCGCCCACGTGTGCTTCTAGTTGCTTTAATGTTAGTCGTTGGATTCGTGTTGGATGGCCTAGATCTAGCCACGTAGCCATAGTGCAGTAAACATCATCTTCAATTGTCTCCCGTTAGATCTAGATCGAGTGATTCTAGTATAGCCACGTAGATGAATTAACCGTAGCCGTTGGATCTGTGTTAATAGCGTAAGAATTGATTAGATCTAGACCGTCGGATCCTATTTGTGCGGCTCTGATGCGCCCACGCATTGCGCGCCGGAGTAGCCGCGTCGCCTGTCTCGCCGCGGGAATTTGATTCAATCCGGGCCATTGGTTTTTGAATGTACGGTTCGGATCGTGCCGCGCACCGGGCCAGTCCTGTGTCAACGCGTGTACACGGGAGCCGAGGAGCCAGCGCCGTCGCCGTTTCATTGACGTCGCCCGAATTGATTTTGGTCGTTCGATCGTGATCCGAGGGCCGAGGTGATGCCACATGTTAGGATTAAACCGAAGCGTCGTTTTGATCTTGCCCGTTCGTTTTAGATCGGATGGTCGAGATTCGATCAACCTTTCGGTTGATAATTTGTCGCCGCGTGTCGACAGATCTAGCCGTTGATTTTTCAACCGGCGGTTAAGACGTTGCCACGTGTTCACTCCGAGATAAATCTGTGCCGAAGCGTCTAGTGATCTCAGCCGTTCATTTTAAATCCGACAGACAAGATTAAATTGAGCTCTCGGTTGATAGTTCGTCGCCACGTGTCACGACCAGATCATGACATGTGTCATGCTGACATCAGCAGTGATGTCATCAGTGGGTCCCACTTGTCAGTGCTGGCACAGTAGATGCTAACGTCAGCAGTGACGTCATGCTGACGTAATAATTCTGATTTTCTTTTAAAAAAATAATTCAGCCGAAAATGATTTCGGTGCTGATGTCATTATTAGCCATGCTGACGTCATAATTCTAGGATTTTCCGTATAAAAATAAATAAAGAAATTCGGTTTATTCTTTTTGATTTATATTAAAACTTCAAATGGTTGTAACTTTTGCGTTTTAACTCCGATTTGAGTGATTCCAATTTCTAAAAATTTGTAAAATCAAGATCTATTTATTGGTGAATTTTATGGAATTTTTAGAGTTGATTTTGCTCTCTAGAAAATGTATTTATTGTGTGTACATATAATTTGGGTAGAAGTTGATTTGTCGGAGAACTTTGAGGGGGAATTTCCTGCACAAGAATCAACTCCGGACCAGGATCAGCAACTCTTTGAAGGCAAGTTGTGCTTTGACCATTTTGACCCTAAGTTTTGAAATGTAATTTGTTTCAAATTATGCATGCTAATTCAACTAAAAATGGATTTAAATACTATGGGAGAATTAGCTAATCAACCTAATTGTTTATGCCACCTTGTTATTATTCGTATGCCATGATTCTTTTGATAACCTAAGTTTGCTAACATTAGTTGGTTGATAATATTGTGTCAACACGGGAGGCTAGACCGTGAATAGTTGCTTAGCCATGCTTATAACGTGAACAATATTGTTTGGATTACAAAAGCAACATTGACTAAAGAATAGTGAATGCATTTTGATAAAAGGTGGAATGATGTTGGTATTGATACTGGAATGTAGAGACCTGTGTGGTTCTACATGAAGGATGATTACGGGCATGTGTTGCACCGTTAAACTACTTGGGATGGAAATTGATTTAGACTAGGGCAAGTGGACCGAGGCTTTGTGCCAGGTGGGCCTGTGTGGCAATTGGGGGGCTGAGTATTGTGAGGGTTGTGTGCCAATCTGAGAGAAGGAAGTCTTGCCTTGGTCAGCTAATGACCTTACCTTGCAAGCCTTTGACCTGAGTCTCTCGTACAACCACATGTCTGAATGGGAAGACCTAGTTTATTAGGATTATGATATCTTACCTTTGATACCTCGGGGTGGCAGTTACACGGGGGTAACTGTACGGGGGAGCGTGCCTGTGCTACGGCTTGGTACCCTATCCAACGGTGTTATCGGTCCTATACTTCGGCTCTGAGTGAGGGAAGTGATAGTGAAGGCAACCCGGAGAGGTTCTTAGGTGGAGATAGAAGTCTCTGAAAGGCTTTGTTATGGTCAATTGCCTTTGTGGCATGCGACTGTATCTTGTGGGTAAAGTGTACAACCTCTGCAGAGTGTTAAAACTGTTCGAATAGCCGAGTCCACGGTACTAGACAATGCTCGGGGATTACAGTCAAGGGGTAGTGTTTGAAAATAAAATGGGGTGTAAGGCTGTGTGCCAAAGTTAAATGATGAATGATGATTAGGGACCGTGTGTCCAAAACAATGTGGAAAACAACTTGAGACATATAATGGTTATATGGTTTTGATGCTTTCAATCTAAATAGTTTAAAATATTGATACAAAAGCAAAATAACCAGTAATGCCATTCCTTTGTAACAAACCATGCATGTAGTAATAGAACTGCATTCTGTGCATGACTTGTTGAGTACGGTGTGTACTCACCCTTGTGGACAAAATTTACTAGAAGAGGAAACCACACCTGCGTATGATAAGGAGTTCATCGAGGAGCCAGATAACTAGGGAGCAAGACTCAGTCAGGGCGTCTGTGGAGATGGATGGATCACTACGAAGTTTATTTTCCACTGCTATTTACTGTTTACTCTGAATAATGTAAGCCCTGTGTGGCAAACTGCTGTAAGGTGACCATAAGGTCGAACAACTCGATTATATACATGTTTGATGTACTTAAATATTATTTCACTGTGTATGATGTGGTACTTTAACCCTGTAATGTCTGTGTGCACTAGCGCGATCCTGGACTAGTGCAGATTACACAGTGTGTCCGGATTTGTAAATTCGGGGCACGACAATTACTTTTTGCATGTAGTCGTAAGCAAATTGTTTATCTTCGTCCATGGTTTGCTGGGACAAAATGTGTGGGTCGACGAAACCTACCGGTTCTTTCCTTGTTATTGCTTCATGGATCATGATTCTACATATACAAAATGAAGGATGATATATATATGACATTTATCGGTGTGTCATAAATGTAGACAGTGCACTTACATTGACCAGCATCTTATGAGTGAGGCGTCGAGCGCTCTGAGGTTGTACAAATCGAACAAGTCGTTGAAGCCAACCACAAAGACGCCATCTAAAGCCCAGTGTAAGAAATACTCCTCCGAGAAGGTAACGGAGATACTCGTTTGCCGTTCTACCACCGGCTTGTTGGCTTGTTGCATGCACCATTGTTGCAATCTAAAGCAGGATAATGAAAGCGTCTCGTTGCGGTCAGCCGGTACGAATGGTTGCCCCAGCTCGAATTGCCGCGCCAATGCGGCAATCGGAAAGTCATGGGTTGACGTGGTATATTTCGATTTGCCCTTGTCTCCGCGTGCCCTGCTACCAAGCTTTGTCTTCACAGGAAATGATTGGGCCCTTACTGCAGGAACGGTCTGCGCGGGACGAGACGCTGTAGCCGATTTGGCTGGCTCGTTCCGTGCATGGCATGGCTCCGGTAGTGTTGATAGCTCCGGCGCATGATGTGGTGCATCTGGGACTGCTTGTACCTTCGGTGCTCCTAGGTGGGCATTGAAGGAGATGTCCTTCTTGGGCCACTGGATGAATGTACCGATGGCATCCCCTAGTGTGACAATCTTGTCGTTTGGGGGGAAGTCCAGCGTGACGGCCTTGAAAATTTTATGTACACCATCGACATTGACCTTCGCATAGCCCGGCTGTAACGGATGACTGTGCAGTAATGCCCCTTCTTCGGATGCATACGCTTGTCCCCAAGTAGCCTACAGGGGAATAGAGCCGTTGGCAAGCCTCACTTATAGATTGCACGGTATGCCCCCCTACATAAGGGTACATAAGTAATTAGCTAACAAGTCCAACATTAAAAGTGTAGGTAAGGATCATTGCAGACATGGTACCTGCAGGATCTCATCAGGAAGAAATCTGGCTTCATGCACCTCTGCCTCAGGGGTGGACACGCAGCTGCTCCAACGGTTGGTTGGCGAGAACGAATGGTTCCTCTTGGTATCCGAGACGTTCGAGGTCCACAGTTGTGACGCCGTACTTGTCAACCTTCACGTGCTGCAGGTTAACCCAACGGCACCGAAATAAGGGGATCTTGAATAGCACATAGTCGAGCTCCCAAATTTCCTCAATGAACCCATAGTACGAGCTCCTCATCGATCCAGCGGTATTCAGGGCATCGATGCGAACACCGCTATTCTGGTTTGTGCTCTTCATGTCCTGATATCTCGTGTAAAATGTGTACCCATTTAAATCATATCATTTCCATGTTACAACCAAAAAAGCTGGCCCTTTTGCCAACCATGTCAGCGTCTCACCTGACATGCTTCCAATAATGGGCTGTCGCTCCTTGAACCAGCTGTTGAAGTGAAGGTTATGCTGTCTGATGATCCAGTACTCCAGCCGCGTTGGATTGTGTTACTGTAGCCAATTCTTGTGCTCGTCAATATACGGGGCCACAATAGCCATGTGTTGCAAAACTGTGAAATGGGCTTTGGCGCACGCAACTGGATTAGGTGTTATTGCTTTCCTTCCGATGGTCCCGATGCCCTGGAGCCTCCCCTCATGGCGGGATCGAGGCACACCTATCGGTTCGACCTGAGCCATGTAATCCATGCAGAATTCGACGACCTCTTCTGTTGCATAACCTTCGATAATGCTACCCTCCGGTCGAGATCGATTCCGTACGTAGGATTTGAGAATTCCCATGTACCTCTCGAACGGGTACATGCTACATAGGAACATAGGCCCGCACATCTTTATCTCCCTCACAAGGTGAACAATGAGATGGACCATGATATCAAAAAATGACGGAGGGAAATACATCTCAAGATTACATAGAGTCATCACCACCTCAGCATGTAGAGCATCAAGTCCTTCGGGATCGATGACCTTCTGAGCAATTGTGTCAAAGAAATAACACAGCCTTGTGATTGTCTCCCGAACCTTGGTCGGTAAAATACTTCTAATTGCCACAGGGAGCATCTGTGTCATAAACACATGGCAATCATGGGACTTCATACCAGTTAAACTCGAATCGTTCATCGAAACAAGTCTCTTCAGGTTGGACGAGTAACCGGATGGAACTTTCACACCATGCAAGCATTGGCACAGTTCCTTTCTCTCGGCCTTGGACAGAGTGTAACTAGCAGGCTCGCAGTATGTTCAGCCTTTTTCAGTCTCTTTCGGTGCTAACTCAGGTCTGATGCCCATATCGACCAAGTCAAGCCGTGTATTGATACCGTCCTTTGTTTTACCCTTAATGTTCAGTAAGAGACCAATCAAGCTATCACAGACATTCTTCTCTACGTGCATTACGTCGATGTAGTGCCGAACTTCTAGGTGCTCCCAATAAGGTAGGTCCCAAAATATTGATTGCTTCTTCCACATGCTCTTCTCACGGGTCCTCGATTTATGTCCCTTCCCTAGCGCAACATCCAACTTCTTAACCATATCATGAATCTCTGGCCCGCTTAAAGGCTTTGGAGCTAAAGCGTCTTCGGTTGTGCTGTTGAATTGTTTCTTCATCTTGCGGTATGGGTGATTTCTCCGAAGGAACCTACGGTGACGCATGTACACAATTTTGCGTGAGTGATTCAACCAGACACTCTCGGTGTCATCCAAGTAGTGTGTACATGCTTTGGCTCCTTTTGTACTCTGCCCCAACAGGTTAGCAAGGGCAGGATAATCATTTATGGTGCGAGAACAATAGGCGTATAAAGTGAAGTACTCTCATTTGTGAGCATCCCATACCTGCACCCCAGGAGCCCACAATGTGTTCAGATCTTCCACCAATGGTGCTAGGTACACATCAATATCGTTCCCAGGTTGCTTCGGGCCTTCGATGAGTAGAGACATCAATATGTACTTTCGCTTCATACACAACCAAGGAGGAAGATTGTATACACAGAGATTTACAGGGCAAGTGCTATGACGGCTGATCATGTTACCGAAAGGATTCATTCCATCTGTACTCAATCCGAACCTAATATTCCTCGGATCCGCTGCGAATTCTTCAAACCTCCTATCAATGTTTCTCCACTGAGTTGAATCAGTAGGGTGCCTAGTCATTCCATCATTCTTACGCTCATCCGAGTGCCACCGAAGCAATTTTGCCTCTTTTGGGTTCGCAAACAACCGCTTCAAACGGGGAATTATAGGCAGATACCACGCCACCTTAGCGGGAGGTCCTTTCTTCACCTCTATGCCCTCGGCGTCATCATCTGATCTATCTTTACGCTTGTACCTGGATGTGTTGCACACCGGACATACATGCAAGTTTGTGTCTTGCTTATGTGACAGATCTGATCATTCAACAAGCATGTATTCTTTCTACTTCCATTCCCAAGGGACAAAGAACCTTTTTGGCTTTGTAGGTGGTTGTCGGCAACTCGTTTCCCTCCGGAAGCATATCCGCTAATAGACCTAACAGCGCCGTGAAACTCTTGTGGGACCAACCGTTGCTTGCCTTTAATTTCAGCAATTCCAGTACGGACGACAATTTTGTGTATTTGGACTTGCAATTTGGGAACAAAGATTTCTCCGAGACGTCCATCAAGCCCCGAAATTTTACATACTCCCGCTCATCACGGTTTCTTCGCATCCGAAAGCATCGATCCAGATTGTCATCGAAAGGTCGATATCATCCGAGTATCGTCGACTTCATCCACGATGGTAGTACTACTTGGTCCTCGTGATAATCTGCTCTTCACCGTGGATGGTCCAACATGTATACCCCTTTTGAAACCCCGTTGAATCAAGTGTGCTTCAATCTGCTCTGGGTTTCGAAACATCCGGAGATTCTCACAGTCAACGCATGGACAAGGCATAAATTCCACCCCCTTGTTCAACATATCTACCTCTACAGCTCTTCTAAAAGCAGAGACACCATTAATGTACTCGGTGCTTTCAAGACGGTTCTCGCCAGACATCCACTACGTCCATCTACGCAACATCTCAGAATAATAGGTGTTAAATGACGAATTTAGATCATAAAGTACAAATGGATCTGCACAAGGTATATCAAATGTATCTACTTCACATCACAAAGAACAAATTAACTAGATAGATACAACACAAGCTAGATCTAGAACACAGCTTCATCTCCCCAAGCTAGATATAAAATGTAATTCAGATTAGAAGCAATTACTAACCTTGGATGACCAAGAGCACAAGGATCTGCAATCAAATCTCCAAATCTAGGGCCTCTTTCACAAGGAACGCCTCTCAATCGCAGCCACCTCAGAGACGGTCGAGGAAAACCTAAAAACACAGAGATGGTCGAGGGTCTCTGCCTTATACACGTAAGAGGTATCATCGCAAATGGTTTTATCTACAAACCGTCTGCGATGTGGGACATCTCAGACGGTTAGTCTATAACACCGTCTGCGATGTGTGAGAGATATCGCAGATGGTTTTATATAAAAACCGTCTGTGATGTCACATGAGATCACAGACGGTCTATAGACTAAATCGCTCATGATGACAACTCGCATAGATTTTTGATCAAACCGTCTGTGATGTCACAAGACATCACAGACGGTCTATAAATGAAACTGTCTGTGATGACATCTCGGACGGTTTTAGTCAAAAACCGTCTGCGATGTCACATCAGTCACAGACGGTTGTTGACTAAAACCGTCCGCGATGATGACCCTTCGTCTTCGTCTTCCCGGTACTTGATCGTCTCGTCTTCCCAATGCAGAGTTGCAGACGCGCTGCGCTTCATCTTCCCAATTAATGCAGTCATATCGCTTCGAGTCTTCCCAATGCACTTGCATTGCCATTTAAGAACCCTCAGTCCGGCTCTGCCTCCACTACCTCCTCCGACCCAAGCATGAGCAAAAACCCAAATTGCCACCATGAGCAACCCGCCAAGCACTCCGCCTCTGCCACCTCCTATCGCCTTCTCCTCGTACAACGACTCCTCCAGCTCCCTGACTTCGCCTCCTCCTGCTCCGACTGCCTCCCTCCCAACCCGCGCCGGGCGTAACCGTCCGACGCCTGTCTCCTCGGACGTCTCCTTCACCTCCGACTCCAACTCCCACAACTCCGATCAGGAGGTCCTGTGGGACTCCGATGACGAGGCCGCCTACCGCGATGGCTGGGAGCTAGAGGATGATCCAGACCGAGCCGGGTCGAGCGAACTGGACGGACAAAGCGACGACTCGGCTACCGCTGACTCTGCCGATTCGTTCGCTGCTCCGGCCGAATCCAACGACAGCGACAACGACGACGAGTAGTCGTTTGTGTCATTTGATCTTTAATTTCGTAGCATTTTGTAATTATAATATATAATGTAATCTAACTAGTAGTCTTTTGTAAGCAACTTTTGTAATGATCTTATATATTAAAGCAATCTTCTCATGTCTTCTTCATGTTCTTCTGCAATGATCTTTTGTATCTTCTGTAAACAATTGATCGATGCTCTTTTCAAGTGGCGCGCGATTATATTGCACTGCATGTGTTGTTCAATTGATGATCACAGACGGTTCGTAGATAAAGACGTCCGTGATGAGGAAATATCACAGACTGATTTATCTACCAACTGTCTATGAAGTTATATCTATCATCCCAGCCGGTTTGTAGTTAAAACCGTCTGTGATACTTCAAGAATCACAGACGGTTTTATCTACAAACCGTCTGTGATAATTAGATATCGTAGACGGTTGTAGGATCAAACCATCTGTGATGTGCCCAAAACACATCACAGACGGTTTGCTCCTAAAACCGTCTGTGATTATGTGTCTAATATAGCCCCCTTTGTAGTAGTGAGTTTTAGTTGCTTATAGCCCTCACATGAGCTGACAGGGTCCTTAGAAGCATGCATTTCAAATTCATCATTTCTAGAAGAAAGCTTCCTAAGGTGAACGCTCATGGCATCTATTTCAGCAAGTAACTTAGGGCAATTTTCACATGAAGGAGTAGCATGAGCATGAAGAAAACTAGCATCTAGAGAGGAGATATCAATAGAACAAGTGCTAGCATTCTTCGACCTAAGACTTTCAAATTCAGTTTGCACACTATCATGCAAAGTCCTTAGGTTCTCAAGCTCCACAAGCAAAGCATCACACAAAAAACAATCATCAGTGACTCGGGAGGGAAAAGATCTAAGAGAAGCTAACTCCCGAGTCAATGTATCTACTTCCTTCTCAAGCTCCATACACCTAGCTCTAGCTCTAGCGTGAAATTTTTCTAATTTGCAAAAAACTTCATTGAGCTGGTCATAGGAAGGTACCTCGTCCGAATCGCTGTAGAGCTCAGAGTCGCTGATGCCGTTAGTGTCCGCCATGAAGCACATGCTGGAGAAGTCATCGTCGCCTTTCTTCTCTTGCGGATCATCCTCGCCTTCATCGCTCCATGTCTCCATGTCGGAGAGGTTGATGTCGCCGAGGGCGGCGAGGACGTGGTCGAAGAGCTTCTTGTTCTTGGAGAAGTTGCGATACTTCTTCTCGTGCGCCAGCTCACGAACTGGAGGCTTCTTGTTGTGGTTCTTGTCGATGTAGTCATTCTTGCCAGAACTGCCGGAGTCATTCTTGCCCTTCTCTAGTTTGAGACAATTCACTCGAATGTGGTTGGGGCCACCACATTTGAAGCAGGTGATCCCACCACCTCTCTTCCTCTCTCACACCATTTTGTAGGCGTGAGAAAACTTGCGAGCTAAGAGAGCAAGCTCAGTTTTCGAAAAATTTTCCAGTTGGTCATTGCTTAGCTTGCAAATGGCGGAGAGGGAAAAACCAACAGAAGAATCAAGAGAAGATCCAATGAGATCGGTGACCAAGGCCATCGACTATGATTTCATCTTGCGAGAGACAACATCGATCTCATGAGTCTTGATTCGGGAAGAGAGCCCGTCAAGAGTTAAGGTCGACAAGTCGGTAGTGTCCTTGATGGTGGTCACTTTCATTTCCCAAACATGAAGATCGAGTGCGGTCAAGAAGTGACGAGCATTATCCAAGTCAGGGTATGTGCAACCAACTGCCCGGAGATTGCACAAAATTTTAGTAAATCGACCGAAACACTCGTCAAGACTCTCACCAGCGTGTTGTTCAAACTTTTTCTACTCACGCTTGTATTGATCCTGCCATACGGTCTTGATTTGGGTAGTGCCCTCATGGTATGCATCAAGGGTCACCCAAATCTCGTGAGTGAATCGCAGGTGAGAGATCCGATCATACTCACTACGACTTGAGTCCTTGTATGAGAATGTTCCTTGCCTTAGCATTTGCTTCAACGTCAGCCATATTGCCGACCGTGACGTTCTCATCCGTAGGAACCTCATATGGGAGCTTCACCTTCTGCCATATCAGGAAGCCCTGGGCAGTGATGTATGACTCCATCCGGGACTTCCAAAAAGGAAAATTGACACCGTAAAAGATGGGAGGCTTGGTGGAATACTTGTCTGTCGCCATGGCTCTTGAGACCGGTCAAGATCTACGGAAGAGCAAAATCGACTCTGATACCAATTGAAGGATCGAGATGGCGAACAGAGGGGGGGTGAATGGTCACAAATAAATTTTCCTCCAAAATACTCCAACTAAAACCTCAACAAGATCGTTCAAAGGAAATCGTGAAAAACCCGAAAAACTAGACAACTATGTGTACCCCTAACTTGCATGGATAAGTACCATAAAATATGTGGGGATTTTTGAGTCATAATTCTGGTTGTCTAGTGTCCAAAAATGAGAAAATATCAATTCAACTCTTAGTTTTAGAAAGGAGATCAATTCAAATTACAAAAGCCACTTTCAGAGAAGCAAAAGCAGAATTTTAAGAAGTTATCCTAAATTTGAACAGGTGGTTGGTGGGTTTTTGCAGCTCAACGAATTTTAAGAATTTTTCTCCCAATGAAAATATAGTTGTGAAGAACTCCACCAAATTTTACATTAAAAATCCTTACAGAAGAAATAGGAAAAATCTAAGAACACAGTCAGTCAAGAACTTCGAGCAGAAAGTTTGGGGCTCGGTTTTCACCACATGGCGCCCAAAACGTGCAACAAGTAGACTCTTAAATTTTTCTACAGGTGTATATGGGAGTCCCGCACCTTATCCAATAAGAATCACTCAAAAAGGATTTTTCTACATTTTTCTAAAAATCAAATACTAACTGCTGCGTGAAGAATAAGTTCTGGACAGAGTTGGATCTTGAAAGAAAAGATGATCTCTACTCAATCCAAGAGTGCAAAAGAGATGTAAAACCATATGAACACAATCAAAAACATCCAATATCAGCATTTAGAAGGATGGGAGGTAAATCCAAATTACATAAATGTAAATTGCGGGAAAGTAAATGCGTAGAGTAAATGCTGAATTTAAATTGCGTAAAGTAAAGACAAAATGTAAATGCGGAATTTAAATTCACAATAATGTAAAGAATTTTTTGTATTTCTGGTGGGAAGGTTTACAAAGCCTCACTTCATGTGGGCAAAGCTCAAAGGAGCAACTCAAACCTTCAAGGGGAGGAGAATACCCCTCCACCCCTGTTTATACTACTCTTGGGCCACCTACCACCCTTGGATGAGTCCCTCAACCCTAGAGCACTCATCTAAGGGCTAGGATTAACCCACACACACAGCCATGCAAGGGCTAACCCAAAACCCACACACATACCAGGTTTTCTTGCATGGTTTTCAAAGCATACTACCTAGACCCGCTAACCTATCAACTAGACCGCAATCCAACGGCCCTCATTGATCCACGTGGCATCTAGCTAGCGTCTCCTTTCCTTGTCTTCTTGGCTTGCCCGGACTCCGTCTCCGATCATCTTTCGGCGATCTTTCGACCGTCTAGACCTCCGACGCTCCTTGCCTAGTCCCGGTCATCCTCTGCCTCACCATGACATAGCACCGTCGCCCTGCAACCATCAAAGACAAGGAAAAACCTTCACATAGCAATGCCCACAAAGATATTCAATGATTATTCCAAAATCATTAATCGAACATAATTGCGCTCAATGGTCCGGTGCTACCGCCCCAAGCGGGTAGCACTAGGAAAAGCAACCAAAACTCAAATTGCTTCAAATTGAAATCCAATTCAAGTCAAACTCAATTTCAAATCAAACCAATCTCAAATCTTATCAATTACTCATCACTCACAAGGATAGACCTCCACATGGTCTTTAACTAACCACACCTCCAGTACTGGTTTCACCGATGCCGGAGGAACCCCTTTTGCTTTACATAGCGGCAACGACTCATGTAGTCTGCGCTGCAATTGTTGTGGAGCGGGAGGAGGTAGGGCACTTGCAGGAGATTCAGCGCCCAGTTTATTTCGTCAGTGAGGTATTGGGTGAGTCCAAGGTACGGTACCCTCAAGTACAGAAGCTATTTTATGACGTACTACTTACCTCTCGTAAGCTTAAGCACTATTTTCAAGAACATTCGATTTTGGTGGTTACTTTTTTCTAATTGGGGACATACTTCGATGGTTCCCTCATGCTTAGCGGTGCGAGGGCTGGCGTAGTGTTCATCTCTCCGACAGGGGAACGGCTGAAGTACGTTCTTCAAATCCACTTTCTGGCATCAAACAACACCACCGAGAATGAGGCGCTCCTTCACTGGCTCCGTATCACCATATCACTCGGTATCTGACAATTGACAGTTCGCGGAGACTCACAACTGGTGATCAATCAAGTGCAGAAAGACTGGTCGTGCATCGGTGACAATATGGCCGCGTATTGCCAGGAAGTGCGCAAGTTGGAGGACAAATTCGATGGGCTGGAGCTCATCCATGTGCTCCACCGACATAATGAAGCAGCGAACGAGCTCGGAAGATTAGGCTCCAGTCGGGCAACAATTCTGGCTAGCGTATTTGTCAAAGAACTTCATAAATCCACGATAACCGGCAGCAGGAGTCGGGCAAGTCAGAGGAAAAGCTGGCTGAGGTGAAAGTTTTGGTCATCAACCCTGACTAGACAATTCCTTATTTGGACTATCTGTTGGAGGACAAGCTCCCCGAAGATCGCGTGCAGGCAGAGCGCATTACACGTTGAAGCAAAAGCTATGTGGTGGTCGGAGAGGTGCTCTTTCAAAAAAGTGCCTCCAGAGTTCTAAGGCAGTGCATATCAGAGCTAGAAGGGAAGTGTCTTCTCAGAGAAATCCACTCGGGAATTTGCGGGCATCATGCAGCATCAAGTACCCTGGTGGGCAAGGCTTATCGTCAAGGTTTCTTTTGGCTGACTGCTATAATAGATGCGAAAGACATCGTCCGCACATGCGAAGGCTGTTAGTTTTTCACTAGGCAGATCCACGTGCCGGTGCAAGAGCTGTAGACTATTCCGATCACCTGGCCATTTGCAGTCTGGGAGCTCGACATGGTTGGACCCCTCAAGAAGGCCTAAGATGGTTACACTCATCTCTTTGTCGCCATCGACAAATTCATAAAGTGGATTGAGGCCAAGCCAGTCACCATGATCACAGCGGCCAAGGCCAGAGAATTCTTTTAGGAAATAGTGGTCTGATTCAGCGTACCGAATAGGATTATCACGCATAATGGCACTCAATTCAGAAGCAGAGAATTTTAAGACTGGTGCGATGAGCTCAGCATCAAAATCTACTTTACTTCCGTGGGTCATCCCCGAAGTAATGGGCAGGTCAAACGAGTCAATGGCATGGTGCTGCAAGGATTAAAAGTAAGGGTATTTGATTGTCTCAAACCATATGCTACGCGATGGGTCAAAGAATTGCCTTCGGTACTCTGGGGGCTAAGAACTACCCCCAGCAGGGCAACCGGGCAGTCACTTTTTTCCTGGTGTATGGTTCGGAGGCGGTCTTACCTATCGAGTTGGCATTCGAATCCCCGCGGGTTCGGAATTACAAGGAGGCCGAGTCGGAGGAAAACTGACTAGAAGATCTCGACCGATTGGAGGAAGCCAGGGACGTCGCAGCAATCCAGTCGGCTAAGTACCTTTAGGGCCTGCGTCGCTATCATGATCATAATGTTCGAGGCCGTGCTTTCTCTAAAGGAGATCTGGTTCTAAGAAAGAATCAGAAAAGTGAGAATAAACTCTCCCCAAGCTGGGAAGGCCCTTACATCGTCGATGAAGTAACCTACCCGGGGGCTTACAGACTCAAGCATGAAGACAGCGTGGTTGTCGGTAACACATGGAACATAATGCAGCTACGTCGCTTTTACACTTAAATCTTGTACTCAATCATGTTATTATGAATAAAGTTTTTTCTTGACTTGCTACTTAGTTGATGCTCAACTAAGCAGCAAGTCGGGGGTTACACCTAATAGTGTTGCGCATGCGCAACCCCTTCTTCTGAGTTGTTTTTACTCCTTTTCCTAACGATTGTGGCTGAGTCCGAGTGTGCTAACTCCGAGTAGTGAAGCTCTGACCCCATGAACGGTGAACTCTAATCACTCAAAGTGCGTGCCTGGGAGAAAGAGCACTGAGCCAACTCCCGACGCCCGAGGGCTAGACTAGTCGGGCAGAGTGCTTAAACAAAAAGAGATAAACCACTCGGATGAATTCAAAAGTCAGTAAGGAAGAAAGAGTAAATAGCATTAAAATTATATATAAGATCAAACATTATGTCCGAGCAAATATGTTCTTTACATTGCCTAAATTTTACATATATATGATTCTAAGGCAGCTAAACCTATTTGCAGTGTGCGTGGCCCAATGCCTCGACAATGGCGTTAGCAACCTCAGTGATGGCTGGGATAGCCTCGGTCAAGGCGGCGACAATGGCGACGTCGCAGGCGGTGGTCTCCTGCTCAGCGACCTCAGCCATAGCAAGGTCAAAATCTGCCCAAAGCTCGGCGAGGAAGTCCTCTTCGTCAGCAGGGGCCACCGGCGCATCGTCCCCAAAGTCAAAGACCAGCTCTGCCACTGGAGGCGGAGGTGGCGCTACTTCATCGGCAGGCGCAGCGGAGTGAGAAGGGGACGCCATTGCAGACTTCCAAAAGAAATCAAAGATTGCTGGAGAAACGAAGATTGGAAGTGGGTGATCGCTCCTGTAGCGGTGACGCCCTTATATAGCCAGAGCAGAGAAGGCCAAAGTGGCCCCGAGGGTGTGCTGGTTTGGGAATTCGAAACGGTCCTAGAGATGTGCTAGCGCGGGAAGCTGAAGCGACCTTGAAGACGTATTGGCTTGGGAAACTGAACCGGACATGAACAGCGCGCAAGCCTTAATTCAAAGAAGATCTCTTGGGACGTGGCGAAGCATTTAAGCCCAAAAATTAATCCCTTCGGAAGTGGTGAAATAATTACAATCAAGCTTTACATGCACATTACACATGACTCAAGTCAAGGTTTTCTACTAAAGTGGAAGACGTGTCCTTAACTTCATCAAAAAGGGCGGGAACTTGATCATCATTCACGGTGCAGGCGAAGCCTTCCTTGACAGCCTCAAGATCCACTCGGGGATAGAGGGACTTCACGATTGCCAAAGCTTGGCTAGCGCTCATGATCGCTGTCTCCCGTATGTGGGTCCTAAGCTTCTCGGGCCCTTTTGTTAGCCACAAGATGGCCTCATCCTCGCTGTTCGGACTAGCCTCTTCGGGACACAAGAACTTCACCATTACTTTAGAGGCCTCGTGGTTCTTGGTGCATAACGCTTCCATGGACTTGACCCTCTCACCAAGAACGTAAAATTGCGCCTGTGTTTTTCTCTTGTATTCTGTAAGCAAGTCAGATCATCACCAAAGGCGCTATAAATGTGATGAAGGCGAAGCCGAGTTGGGAAATATACCTTCCAGCTCCCGCTCTAGCTTTTCTGAGTTGGTTCGAGCCTGGAAGTCAAAGCTCCTCAGCGCCTTGAGCTACTCTTGAGACGCCTTGAGTTCCTCCTGGAGACCCACGATGGTTGAGTCTTGGGTTGGAGCAGGGAAAAAGAGTTAGAAGACAAGCAATCAAGTTCAGCAATGAGACGATTGAAGAAACATTTACATCAAAGAGAGCCCGTCATGTTCAATTTCTCTTCCTCCAAGGCCTGAACTTGGGCCAGGAGCTTTTGCAGCTTAGCTTTGCCCTCGTTCCTGACCCTTTTAAGCTCGGCCCTGCTCTCAGTACGGACCCGCTCGAGGTCGGCTTCATACTCCCGCCGCAGACAGATCTTCTGGAGTACCTCTCGAAGAATTGCGTCCCTTTTTTCGGAGCGGTCACCCAGGACCTGAAGAGTACAAGAAGAAGACTAATGAAGATATGCCATTTGCTACGGACAAAGAGAAGTAAGGAGCTAATGACTCACCTAGACCAATCGGGCGCACTCGATGGAATGCTCATAGAGCTCCTTCCTCACCTTCTCCTCGTCCTCGTTGCCAAAAGCCTCCCATTCATCTTCCTCGTTGCAAAATAAGATTCGTAGTGGAGGCCGAGGGCGAGGGGGAGGGGGGAGGTCACGGGGGCTCTCGAAGGATTTCCTCCACCGGAGGGGAAGCAGGTGGCAAGCTCTGATCCTACAGTTGCCGAGGCCGTCTTGGCCTGATCTGGAGTCGCCTTGGTGTCCCCGGGTACAGAGGCAGTCAGGAAGGCAGTCTCGGCCTGATCTGGAGCTGCCTTAGTGTCCCCAAGTACAGAGGCAGTCGGCAAGGCTGTCTCGGCCTGATCTGGAGCTGCCTTGGTGCTCCCAGGTGCGGTGGCAATCGGCAAGGCAACCCTTGCCTGATCTGCAATGCCATCGTGCCCGGCTTCCTAGGGTACCTCAGTAGGTGCACCCATAGGGACATCGTCCGACGGCACCCTGACCAAAGAAGAAATCAGGACATGTTCCTACGAAGCAAAAGCAAGGAGTCGATAGGAAAACTTACCTGTCAGACTTCTTTATCCTTATTCCGGGCACCTTTCAAGTGGCTGAACCACTTGCGATGGAGCCCGGCTTTGCGCTGGACGTTGGAAGCGGAGATGTCGGCCGTGCTAGGTGTTGGGCCGTGGGTCCCCGAATCGTCGGGCCACCGGTCGCACGTTGAGGTCCCTGAGACCTCTCAGCCACCAGCTTCTTCCCTTTTTCGGCACTCGGCTCCTCAAGATCGTTGGGCCCCTTCTAAGTGGCAGAATCACTCGCGGAGGAACCTGGCTACGCATCGGGCCTTGGAGACGGAGGCGCCGGATTTACCGTGTGCAGTGCTGGGGAGTCCCGAATCGTCGGACCCCCAATTGGGTGTTGAGGCCTCGGAGTCTCTTCGGCCACCGGCTTCTTCCCCCTTTTGGTACTCGGCTCCTCGGTTGAAAGGCTGGCAGGCTATTTTCGCTTGGTGCTCTTATGTTGGGGGATGTCGGGAAGGGGAGCGTCAGAAAAGAAAGCCGCTCGACCCTATAACAGGTGATAAATAAGGAATCAGGCAATAACCACTCAAAGGTCAATGATCAGACATTAGTGGATAAAAATGCTTACCTCAGGAGGAAGACGCGTCACAGTGAAGGCCTTTGGGCATCCCTGGAAGGAGACCTGGGTGCCCAGGGTAAAGAAGTCGCTCATCCGACTGGTCAGCACCTCTCTTGGGATCTTCTCGAGCGCTTCTCAAGTGGGGTCATTGTCCCTACTATATTCGAATCCCAGGTGGACTCGTTCGTTGAGGGGCTGCACTCGACGAGAGGTGAAGTTGGCGATGATTGTGACTCCCGTCGGGCCCCTCTTCTTCAGATCGTCAATTAGGCCCAGGAGTTCCTCAACCTGGTCCATCTCTTTATCTGAGGGAGTGGAGACCCAAGCAAGAGAAAATCTGGGTGGGAGCCTGACAAAAGGAGAAAGAAAAGGATCGGGATTAGAGCAATAAAACCATTCTCAGTGCCAGCCTTTATTAGAAGATTTGAAGGGGATAGCGAAATAAGATTTCTTCAGGCCGTCGCGCAATTGGAAGTCGGCGCCTCCAATTGCCTTAAGGGTATTCTTGTTCGGGTAGGGCTTGAGGAGAAAAAGGTGGCAGAAAAGATTCAAATGCGGGTGAATGCCAAGAAATACCTCGCAGAGATGAACAAAGATGGAAATTTGAAGAATGGAGTTGGGGTTCAAGCTGATCAACTCAATATCGTAGAAATGGAGAAGACCACGAAAGAAAGCGCTGTCGAGGAGGCTAAATCCACGCTGAAAAAAGGATTAAAAACCACAATCTCCTTAGATTGGGGAGTGGGGAAAGGCTCACCCTTGGCCGAATGTGCGCAGATTAACTTCAATGTCGGAAGAACTCCAGTGGAGACCATCTTCTCCACACGCTTCTTCGACGTCACCGATGTGGTCCAATCTTTGGTTGAGGGCAGCACGGGGGCATCTTGAGAGGAGGAGGAAGACATCTTCGAAAGGGATTAGAAGTGGTGCAAGATTTGGAGTGTGACAGTGGCTAACCCTAGCGGCAGAGCTCGCTGCGAAAATGCTGAAATTTAGAAGATGAAGGGGCGAATGTGTGCATTGCGAAGAAAGACTCTTTGCTAGCACCAGGTCTTATATTTATAGGAAACAACACTGAATTTCGCTCTGAGCGAGAAAGGCATTTCGGCTTCCATATTTTTGTTTGTGCCTGACCTAGGGTATGCTTCATGATGGGCCGCCAGCTGTGCCCCACGACAGACGTGTACAGGTACTCCCAGGCCAAAGCTAGTTTGGGATATGGTACGCCCCATGATAGGTTGATTGCCAATAACCGTATCAAACGGGATTTGGGTACCTTCCAAACCAAATTGAAATGTCTTCTCGTAATGTGCCCTATGTTGGGTCAATAGCTGGTTACCGCACAAGATGGAATTAGGTATTACGAGTTGATTCAGAATAAGAATTCAGAGGGTACGCCCCATGACTGGCCGCTAGTTGTAGACCGTGTCAGACGGGTACAGGCACCACTCGACCAATCCATGGTACACCCCATGATGGGTCGCAAGCTATGCACCATGACAATTGGGCACATGTACCTCTCGGCTAAAGCCAGCCTAAACAAGGGTATGCCCCAAGATAGGCCAACTGCCAGTTTCCCAATAATTGGGCTAGGTACCACTTGGAAAATCAAGCGTGGAGTTCTATTGAGTCCTTCACGATCTCTTTGCCAGCAGCATGACATTCGGCATGGAAAAGAAAACCAGTTGGGAAGTTGCGCCAAGACCTGGAAAGCACTCGGCGTGAAGCATGACTCAGTTGGGATGCGATCAGAAAGATGGCAACACGATCGCAAAGCACTCGAGGGCTACTGTGGAGTACATGGACCCCAGATATCTACATGACAGGCTGTGAGGAACACCCAGGAGGGGATGGGCCGAGCCGACTGCCTATAGATCGGTATCACTTGGACTGCTACCTACGTGCGCAACAAGGAAACCCTGAAGATAGTAACTAACCTTGATTAGGTAGGATATGATTGTAATCCTGGTTGTTGCCATATTCGGCAGATAACGATAGAGAAAGAATCTTTACCTTGTAACCAATCAAGGATCTTCGTTGTAACCGCATCCCCCCTACTATATAAAGGAGGGGGTGGGGAGTCTCATTGAAGACATCCAACACACAATCATACACATAATTCCAGAGCACAGGACTATGGTATTATCTCCTCCGCGAGAGCCTAAACCTATATAATTCCTGAGTCTTGTGCTACAATCGAGTTTGGATCCAACGCCTAGCTCCGTTTTCATTATTGCCGATAGCAAACGTCGACAAAAGAGCCATGATTTTATGGTGGGCCAAAGTGGCATTTTGGCAGTCGTATTGTTTTTGGTAAATGGAAATAGATAGTATATTAGTAATGGTGAATTTTTGATAAGTCTTGCTTTGGTCAATTAATGACATAACCTTACAAAGCTTTGACCTAAGTCAAACATGCAACCACATGTCTAGAATGCAACGGACCTAACTAATTAATTTGTAATATCTTAGATTTGGTATGACCAGTGGTGGTGTGAGTCCCGGGTTGTGGTAACTAGTCCCTTCACGGATTACCTCACATGGCGCAAGAGGGGGGCCCTGTTGTCGTAACTAGTTCCTTCAATGTTGAAACATCAGTGGGTAGTACTGGATAAGACAGTGCATTGTAAAGGCTTTGTCATGATTGCTCTGCTAGCATACCAAAGGAAGTGTGCTAATGGCCAAACAAAAGGAGATAATCATGTCGTGTGGTTAAAAGCTTATAACCTCTACAGAGTGTAAAATCTATTCGAATAGCCGTGTTGTAGTATTGAGCATTGCTTGAGAATTATAGTCAAGGGTTAGATTTTATAAAATGAAAACTTGGTTGGGATGGCAGGTTACCATTGGAAGGTTTGGAATTTGACTTAGGGCTGGATGCCATTTTACTTAAGAAAAGCTATGAGTTATTATTTAATGTTATTTGTTTTACTATCTTTTTATTCTATTTATTATATTCATTTATAAATGATGCTTTATTGCAAAATAACCATATTAGCCATTTTGTTGGAATAAGCCTAGCATAAAGTTATGTTAGAATTGCATTCTGTGCACAATTTGTTGAGTGCTTTAAGTACTCACCTTTGCCAACAACAAATCTGCAGTTGAGGAAGAATCTACACCAGCTTTGGAGGAGTACCAGGAGGAGATGAATGTTTAGGGTGAGCCTTGTTAGTTGCCTATGGTATACTGAAGGGTTTTTCTATGTTTTCATTCCGCTATAATTTAATTTGTTATTTATAGTTTAGCCTTGCGTGGCATATTCATTTTAGTTCGACCATAAGGTTATTGAATAGGTATTATTTAATATATGTTGTCTTTCGCTATGTCTATTTTGTGTATGATTGTGATATTCATTTATGTTGAGCCTGTGTACACTAGCGTAATCCTGAACTAGTGCGATATACATAGGGGGTCAAGGTTTGCATGTTCGGGTCCCAATAGATTCCTCTATGCAATCAGCTTAGTGTATTGTTGTCGTGTGGGGGTTTCAATCGGCTGTGAGATCGATTGCGGATAGATGTAAAAAGGGGCCAATGGTGGAAAGTTGGTTTGGGAGTCCAACTTTGCACCATCGATATTAGCTTGATAATGATCAACACCACTAGTGCAGGGATCTCGTGGCAAAATTATAGTCGATTGGGTTGGCATTAGAGTCAGGATTGGAGCTAAAGGTTTAGGATCAGCCACTGGCACAGGGCTCTGTGTATTTGGTGCTACTAAGTAAACCGAGTAGTTTGGTAGAGCTTGATTGGGTCTAGTATATTCCTAGTCGATACGAGCTCTTGAGCCATAGGTTTGACACTGTTGGCTATTATCGGCTTAAGAGTTGTTACTAAACCTAACGATTAGTTAAACAAAGAATGGTGCATAGATTGATTAATCATATCAGATAATTCAGGTTGTGCAGGTATGTATCGACTCACCAGCTTGTTATCTGACGTGATTGTGACCTCAATGTTGTTCAAAAAATTAACCGTCGGTAACACGGTCTTCTTGACAATTCCATGTCAGCACTATCTCTTCAAGCGTGGCCTTCCAAACTTCAATATCTTTGTGCTGTTCTAGCATCAAATTGTCCATTGTTGGAATGATTATAGCACTAGACATACGTCGGATGGTAGAATTGATTTGCCTGAAGACGACATCATGTCCCACAAGTCATGCCAAAAGTGTGTTGGTGCTAAAAAATATAACTATGGATTGATCGGCTTAAACACAGCTGAATACTAGGTTCAAGAGGTTCATGGTGTGCCAACTGATTTGATCCTACAATCGACAAGAGAATTACGATCTAAATAGCTATTTCAGCTAATTAGGTTTTTACTAAAGGTTTAACCCAATCAGCTATTTAGCCAATTAGATCATACATAACTGTAAATCTAAACAGCTTGTTACAGCTGATCAAATGGTTTGATAAAAGTAGATTTTCACAAAAAAGGCGATGCACAATAAGATCGAAGAAAAACAAAAATGGATAAATTAGCATAATCAAATATGATGAATAATTGGTGATGCGCAACTTTTATTAATCAGAAACAAATTACAAAGAGATTCTAAATTACAAGAGCTACTCCTAGTTGACAGAAAGTTAATAAAAATTAGACGTAAGTTGATGGATTGTGTTGTTGTTGGTTTTTCGGCTAGCCTCTATCCCTTTTATAGCATATAGGACGATCATATCCTTCTCTAATCTATCACAAACCATGAACCGTATTAGCCTCTATCTCTTGTAGATAAAATTCCTTATTTAAACCGATGTCGGCTAGATATCCAAATTTAACTTAGCCTTACAAATCAGTCATATACTTGCCAAATTCTAGTGACAACAGGTACACATGTTGGACCAGTCACGGTGATGAGCAAATTATATTGGAAGCAAGTAGTATTATCATCACCGACAAAATCAAAATATGCCGAATGATATCGATTGTGCTTCCAATGAAGATATATTGTAGGATGATAATCTAGATCAGATACTGCATGATGCAAAAGAGAACCATGATGAGAGAGAGTTTGGTAAATTTTGGGGCTTGTTGAATGATTCGGAGATTCCTTTGTTCCTGAGCAGCAAGTCAAAATACATAAGGTTGTCATCCGTACTTGAATAGCTCAAATTGAAGGCAAACAACGATTGGTTCGATAAGTTTCACAGCTCTATTAGAGGTCTAGTAGCAGACATGCTTCCAGAGGGAAATGAGTTGCTGACAACCACCTACTAAGACAAGAAGGTTCCTTATCCCTTGGAAATGGAAGTAGAAAGAATACATACATGTCTGAATGATTGTATCCTCTACTGCAAGGAGTACATAAATTTGCATGTATGTCCGCTGTGAAATGCATCCCGGTACAAGCGTAAGAACCATTTCGATGATGACTGCGAGGGCATCGAGGTGAAGAAACGACCTCTTGCTAAGGTGGTGTGGTATCTGCCCATAATTCCCAATTTCAAACATTTATTTGTGAATCCAAAGAAGGCAAAACTGCTACGCTGGCACTTGGATGAGTGTAAGAATGATAGAATGTTAAGACATCCTATTGATTTCGCCTAGAGAAGAAACATTGATAGGTGGTTTTAAGAATTTGGTGCAGAATTAAGGAATATAATGTCTGGATTGAATACAGATATAATGAATCCTTTCGGTAACATGAGTAGCCGATATAGCACTTAGCCCATGAATGTCTATATCTACAACCTTTCTCGTTGGCTGTATATGAAGCGAGCGTACTTTTTGTTGTTTGTACTTATCCAAGGATCGAACCAACCTGGGAACAAAATTGATGTGTACTTAGCACCATTGGTAAAATGCTATGGGTTCCTAGGGTACAGGTATGGGATGCGTACAAACAAAAGAATTTCACTTTGCACTGCCTGTTGTTCTGCACCATAAATGATTATCCTACTCTTGCTAATCTATTGGGCGAGAGTATGAAAGGAACTATAGCCTATACTCACTACTTAGATGATACCGAGTGTGTGTGGTTGAATCACTCATGCAAAACCATGTACATGCATCATCGTAGGTTCCTTCGGAGGAATCACCTATATCGCAAGATAAAGAAATAATTAGACAGAAGGAATGAAGACAGTTCAGTTCCAAAGCCTTTAAATGGGATAGATGTTCATGGCATGGTTAAGGAGTTGGATGTTGCGTCTAGAAAGGGATGTAAATCAAGGACCTGTGAGAAGAGCATTTGAAAGAAGAGATCAATTTTTTGGGACCTACCTTATTGAAGCACCTAGAAGTTCACCACTGCATCGATTTCATGCATGTAGAGAATAATTTATGTGATAGCTTGATTAGTCTCTTGCTGAACATTAAGGGCAAAGCAAAGGATGATATCAACACATGGCTTAACTTTGGTCGATATGGGCATCATACCTGAGTTAGCACTAGAAACCTGCTTGTTAAACTCTACAGAAGGCTGAGAGAACTGAGCTGTGCTAGTTCTTGCAAGGTGTGAAAGTTTGGTTTGGTTATTTCTCTAACATGAAGAGACTTGTTTCGATGCAAGATTTGAAATTAACTGGCATGAAGTCTCATGATTGTCAAGTGTTGATGATACAGATGCTCCCTATTGTAATTAGAAGTATTTTGCCAATTAAGATCCAAGAGATAATCACAAGCCTATGTAATAAAAATACTGGCAGATACACTACAACATGGTAAGCTTGTGGGGGCATTTATATTTGCCACGCTATGTTCCTAAATGCCCCGGAATAGCTTTCCACGGCGCTTATCGGCCGTCAAGAAAAACACCATCGGGGAAAACTAATCCCCGGCGTTTAGTTATCCCGACATTTATTTTGTGCCAACTTTGATGAAATACGGCACATACTAAGCGCCCCTATTTCAGTAGTATCGGCATATGTTAAAGCGCCCTAGTTAACTAATTCTTGGCATATGTTAAATGCCGTGTAATTTGCTTGAGCTTAGCATTAGTATGTGTCGGGAATTTGAAAATCCGGCATATATGAAGTGCCATAGTTGGATAACATGGCATACATCAAACGCCGTGTTTGCTTTAGTATGGCATATTATAAGCGCCGTGGTTGATACATATGTACTGACATAAGTTAAATGCCGTGTTTGGTCCTCCCGGCATTTGCCAAATGCCATAATAAGTCTTCCCATCACATACACATTTCATTAGCAATATTGACAGCACACTCTGTATCAACAATTCAACATATGCAAAACCATGCTATAACCATAGATCTCACACATCCATTGCTATAACCTCCAAAATTCAATACACAAAATCTCAAATCATCTCAAATATCATTTATAGCAAAAATAAAATTCAGTACACATAGATCAGAAGCATATATTCACTTTGCACTACAAAACCTGTCCATCAAACATGCCCAAGTTATATTACATGCCACATAACTTTCATACAGGTCAGCTGGATGTTTCTTTCACATTGAAGAAGTTTAGGTAGCAAAAGGCACATAATTCACACACCTTCCTAGCTTCTACTCATCATTAGGCCCAAAATATAAAGTTAATAGCTTTGGATTACATATTGTCTATCACAAAATATTGGCAGCACTGCACCATTGCAATTACCCTCCTGTAGCAAAGTACTAACTGCATCCATCGTCTTAACATTTGCGAAAATCTGCAGAAGAAGAGCATGGAAGGCTTAGTGGTATACTTTCACATTTATAATTACCCTTAACTTTGTACATGGCCTTGTAACAATTACCTATTGCACGCTTGGTCATATTTAGTGGTGAACCATCTTTTTTAACAACCTATAGGTAAAAAGAGATTTGTAAGCAAGATTTATGCACAAGAATTTTTTTAAAAGACACATGCACAGGAAATTTAATTGTTGAACCATAAAGTCCAGGCCATACATTTTGAAATGGCCAAGCAATGCACCGCCTAATAGCAGCACCAACTTGGTAGCCTGACCTTGCACTCGAGGCAATAATACATTTTTATCAAGCACAACATCAACTATGACCTCATAGTAATCTCCTAAGGGCAGCCCATCTAATCCTTTAGCTTTTTTGTTAGTGCATCTAAGTCTACCATATGCCACAATATTAGAGCCTGTGAGCGACCGCAATGCAACTTCATTGCCATCCTAGAAAATTAATGCCAATATAGTAAAAGTCAGTCTCCATCCTTATCTTTAAATTGTACAACTAAAAATATTTTATAGCAATTTCATACCCCATCTTGTTTCAGTTCCAAGCTTCCTAATCCTTGTTTGATTCATGCCATCCACAAGAACTTCATTATCAGATGATGATGATTGCAACTGAAGACCATTTGCTGTACTCTTACCCTATAGAATTTAATAGTTTACCAACATTAATACAATAGGAAATAAATGTTAAACCATATTATAGAATGTAAACAGTAATTGTGTGTATTCAAAGTACATCACCAGAACATTTTCATGGATGATTCTTCCTCCTTTATGTCTATTAGCAGTTGAAACTTTTCTACCACTATCACTAGATTGTCTTCTTTTAAGCGGAAAATGGCGAACAACTTTTACTGGAACTCTATGCACGCGCTTTCCATCTAGACCAACTTTTTCGCATTTCCATCTAGAAGTGCCGCATGTTGGGCATGAAGAGGCATATGCATAATCTTTCCTATATAATATGCAATCATTTATGCATGCATCAATAGTGACATATCCAATACCAACATCTTTGACAAATTTTCTAGCCTCATGATAGTTTTTGGGCAAATTTTCACCTTCAGGAAGTGCTTCTTTTAATAGTGCAACAAGTTCATCAAAACATGCATTACTTACTCCCCATAAATTTTTTATGTTAAGGAGCCTAACAATGAACTGCAGTTTTGAAAACCTTTCACAACCTGGGTATAACTCTTTGCTAGCTTCACTGGCCAACCTATAGTATGTTTCTGTGTCTACATCTTTCTCTCCCATGTCTTCATTGTTGTTTACATCTTTAACACTGTCACCAAAAAACCCAAGTCCTTCTCTAAGCATGGCATCTATTTCATCATCCATATTAGTTTTTCTTGTGGATCTGAGTTATGAACAGGTTGAGCACACAAATCCTCACCATGGAATATCCATTCAATGTACCCTCCCAAAAAACCATTGCAGATCAAGTGATTATAAACATTACTCTTGTCTAACCAATATATATTAGCACAACTACTACAGGGGCAACGGATGGTGTTAGCTCTTGCTGACATGGAAAATGCAAACTCCAAAAACCAATTGACGCCATTTTCATACTCAATTGTGTGCCTAGGTAAATGCATCCATTTCTTGTCCATGTTTCAGCTGTAAGAAACAACAATTCGTGTGGACATTTCAAATGAAAATTAGGCAATCAATTCAAAAGGTAGCCTGCACGCTGAAGTCTTAGCAAAGAATTACCAATGATGGTTAAAGAAATAACAAATGCAAGTATACTGACCTCTTGAATACAAATTAATATAATTCAATGGTATAGGATGGTAAGAGGCTGCACATTTGATTAGACCATGCAGAGACTAAACTAAAAGAGGCAAAATTACTTAATTATGAATGGGAACAATTTTTGTGTAAAACCACAATGCAATTATGCAGCTACTAATTGAGTCCTTCAATACAATCAGACAAAGATATGTGGACTCAATCAAACTAATTGAGTCACGTTTACACACCAGGCTAGTCTAGTCTCGAGGGCAGCATGTGAAGCAACACCCAAAGAGAAGCGTTCAGATCTCGCTTCACTTGCCTCGTGTTCTGACAGTAAACTTCATCAAGAAAATTTCTGACTAACAACAGTGGTGGAAATGTGTGTACTCAAACAGAAGTACAGAAGCATATCAGGAAAATGTGTGTATAAGCACTCCTATCTAACTTGGGAGCAGAGATCACAGGCACAAACCAAAACACAGTTCTCACACGTATTGTACCATCTTGGGGACCTAATTAACAAAGCAGTCCGCGTACATAAGAAATAAAACAGTATACGCATCAAAAGCAACGTATGCCCCAAAGCAAGGCTAATTCGAAATAAAAACCTAAGTGCCAGCGCATACATCAAACAGATAAATAATATAGGTTTCCAGGGAAAGCAGATTAGATTGGCAGATAAGGAAGCTGGTAGCAAAGACAGTTTGATGTTGGAGGAAGATAACAGAGGATAGCAGCTACTGTACCAGGTCTACTCAACCTGTTACAAAATTTTGCCAGGTACCTGCATCATGTCTAAAAGAAACACAGCACCAGAAGTGTAGCACGGAAAAATCCAAACTGAGATCCGATGCACCACAACATTTGTAAACTCCGAGCCTATTCTGATCAACATGCTCCAGCAAGTCATGAAAGCAACAGGTAATTTTCAGAAAAGAGACTACAGTTTCCAACTTGCTCCTAAACTGAAAAACCATTTTACCACAAAGAACAGGGGCATGGTTCTCAAGAAACAACCATCGCTAGTCACTGAACCTAGAACTAAAATACTCACTGGAGCTCATTATAGCTACCATGGATGTTTGGAATTTAGGGATTGCAAGATGTACTAAGTGAATCAAGGATAGAACAAGAATCATCGAGCCACGATTCTTGCATATATATGACTGTGATTGCAATGTGTATCTCACCTGAAACTTGAAATTGCTTGTGGATTAGCCAAAGAGGGACGTGGTGAACTGCAGCCAACACAGGATAGATAAAAATTCCAAGAGAGAGCAATCCATTCAAATAAAGGCACTCCCTGTGCCTAGGGTTTACGGCGGCTCAAGAGAAGGAGAGCAAATCAAACCTGAACATATATATTCCATCAAGAAATCATCTAAAAATACAAGTTTAACCAAAATGTAGATTAATCTGAAGCAGATATACTTACCATAGATCATTATATAGCCACCACAGGAGTTGAAATTTTAGGGATTTGATGAACTAAGGACTGAAATTGGGACAAAAGAAGGATAGATTGCTGCTGTATGTGCCCAGTGGAGATCAAATGGGAGGAGATGGATTGCATGCAGGTGGAGATTGGGAGAGATTGCTGATGTAAGTGTGGGGAGAGAGAATGGAGTGAGGAGCTGAACCTTTTTGCTTCTATCGCTGCTGTATTTTCTTGAAGGAGCTACACCTTTTAGCTTCCATTCCGACCTTTTAGCTTCTATCAGAAGGAAATAATTTTTTAGCTGGTAGTTTTGGTCCTCCCGCCTAAAGTTAACCTCTCGCGCGCGTGCAAGCAAGAATTTTTCACTTCTAGCCGATTGGGGTATAAAAATTACGGTTTTAGCCGTTGCATGTATGAAATTTCAAAATTAGCCTCTGAACAGTAAAATCCAGTGAACTCAATCTGCGGAATAATTTTAAAAAAAATTTTAAACAGTTTCCCGCGAAGCGAATCCGCTGCTTTATTTTTTATAATTTTTTCGCCAAATTCCCATGGACTCTTTGCCTTTGAAATATTTTTTATTTTCCTCCAAAATCAGCGGATCTGAACCGCTGAAATTTTTTTTCTTTTTTTCGTCGGAATTTTTTTGCCAAAGCGGGCCCATCGGATTCTTCAGTCTGCGTGCTACAGTAATGCTACAGTACTCACACGCTCGTTTATTTTTTGGTTTTTCCGAATGATCAACCGGTTTTATTCCATATTTAACTATGATTTATCATTAAATTTACCGCATTAATCGAAAAAACCAAAAAATAAACGAGCGTGATAATCTTGTAACACTGATTGAAGAATCGGTGGCCCACCGCTTCGCCAAAAAAATTCGGCGTGGTTTGGAACCGTTGATTTTGGAGGAAAATAAAAAAATATTTCAACAGAAAGGTGTCTCATGAATTTGCTAAAAATATTATAAAAATAAAAATTAAAAAAATTATTCGCGGATTGAGTTCATTGGCTTTTCTGCTCGTAGGCTGATTTTGAAATTTCATACATGCGAAAGCTAAAACCGTAATTTGTATACCCCAATCGGCTAGAACGATAAAAAAACTCTCATGCGATTGATCTGTGGAATATGGGCTAACTTGGCATTAGAAATTTTTGACGCTTGTAAGCGTCGTGCTTAAGTAACCACGACGAATACCATGTGCCCTTCTTTCTATAATGGTTGGCACATAGTAAGTGCCATCCAAAGTCTAATAGGCATTTATATTTGCCTTTTTTATCAACACTATGCCGACATTTATTTTATGCCGCATAATAATCTATTACGGCACTTTATATGTGCCATGTAAGTAAGCGCCCTTAATTAAGATAAACGCCATGGAATTAATATTTGCTGGCATTTAAGCTAAATGCCAAGCATAATTAAATGCCATGTAATCCCTATCCGTGTTGTAGTGATAGAGGATGAATTTAGATGAATTTAGAAATTTGAATCACTCGATTCAAAGTTACGATGGAGGAGAAACAATTATTTGAATTCTGTCGGATTGGAAAATAGAAAACCCGGAAATATTCCTTTGGCATCTTTTCTTTTTCTCTATTTTCCTGATTTTCTTGAGTCTCTTCCATGTGGGCCGCACTCGTCATTGAGTCAGACCTTCTTCTCCACATGCTATGTATAGAGCAGAGGAAGCAACGGAGGGAGGCCAAGGGAAGAAGGGCGCCGGCCAAAGGGGACAAGGGTCGGCGAGGTGGTCGAGGGCGTGGCCGGCCACAAGATCCAAAGAATAGGGGGCAGGCCTTGGGAGGCGCCAGGCTAAGCAAGGTCGGGTGGGGGCAGTGACGCGCAAAGCCATGCATGGGCATGGCTAAGCGGCAATGTGACGTGGATACAGGTCACATGGCGGCCGGTGACGCGGAGGTCAGGACAAGGCACAGCGGCGAAGAGTCTGGCGACGCCAAAAACGAGCCGGCGGCATGACGGTCAAAACACATAAAAATGCGATATTTCTCGAAACTAAGGTGAGCACGGGATAGCTAGCATCAAGGGGAGTTTATGGGTGCAAGGAATTGAATTGAATCGTACCCGAACGGGAGAAATCGACGACAAACGGAGCGACGGCCGACGACGAATAAACTCGAAATTTGGGGTCAAACTACAACGAAAATCAAATCCGATTGAATGGTTGTGATCACGGAAGCAAAAGGCACAAAGTGAAATGGTTGGTTTACCTAGAAACTAATCGGAGCAAAAGATGGCTCACCGGTGTCTTTGGAGAACGTCGGGCGTCGGGTTTTCTCAAATTTTGGAAAGGGAAACGATACTGAATCAACGGGGCAAGGTGAGCACGGGATAGAGAACAGTAAGACGAAACTTTTGAGTACTCGCACGTCCGGTGAGGTGGGGAAACGCCTGAGATAATGGCCGAGCAATAAATTGTAATTAACGATTAATTGTGGCCATTTCACTCGGATTAGAGATGGGTAACGGCATGGCATTTGTTCTCCATTACGACGCCGTCGCGATGCTTCAGCTCCCACGTGATTTGGTGCAATATATTGAGAGATATGAAGGTTTGAAGTTGAAGCTAGACATGGGAAGCTTGTTCGTGGAGGATGCCCAGAGGTGGAAGACAATGAATAGTGCTGAATCAAAAGCGCGCGAGATAAAACAGATAACAAGATCTAAAAAATACCGAAAAAGATCCTGAAAATCATAAAGAATAAAATGGAACCCAATAAAATTGGTTTCGCTGATTTTCGATGAATTTTGGAATTTAGATAATTTTGGGACAAATAAAAATGGATTTAATGAAAGCACGAGAGATAAAATATCAGAGAGATTCTATAAATCTTGGAAAAATTCCCAAAATTATTATATAATATTTGGAACCTAATTCTCTAAATTTTGAGATTTTTGGAGTATTTTGGAACTCAGGTGAAATTTCGATTAAGGACCGAAATTGGGAATTCTGACTTTGCGGACGGTAAAGGATTGAACTTTAATTTCGGAAGGATGTGGATGCCAGGTTAATTAGAATAGCGAGGAAAACCAAATTTTGAAATTAATTAATTTTAAATTAGCTTTAGGCAAAAGACCGAAATTAGGGATGTTACAGCAACTGACAAGACATAAACCCTAGAAAGATCACGTCCATAAAGTTCCCACAACCTACGATGAGAAGATATTCTTCAAAGTTTTGCAATCACCTAAAACAAATGAATAAGCAAGGTTGAGTACTTTCATACTCAGCAAGACTTAAGGTGGTATTTGCAAATGCAATAAATGCAAGCCATGTCAAAGGAGGCTTCTAGGTTAATTTTGCGTAAAACGGAATTTAATTCGTAAATCAAATTGCAATTTCTCAAACGGAATTTGTAAGCATAAGTTTGAGGATAAGAAAAATAAGTAAAGCATAAGTGATACTCATAGTCCTTCACGAGCATTGAATAATCCATTAATCCAATAATCAAATCCATAATCCAATTATGAAGTTCATCACTGTCGGTCCATAGACATGAAGATATAATCATTCATCCAATAATCCAAATATGAAATATAACAAAGTCCGTCCGTTGACATAAAATAACAGTTGCAAAAACAAGTTTCAAACCAAAACCCATTTTTAGAAAATACCAAAATCTAACATTGGAATGACTTCACCAAGTGCCCATGACCGCAGGTGTGGCTAATCGATTAAATTTAAACTTTGCAAAGGTGTACAGCTTTACCCACAAGTAATGATCAACTCTTTGTGCAGCACAATTGACACACTTCCTTTAGTGTGCCGTAGAGCGATCATACAGAACCATTACATTACCTAGACATGACTTTGCACTAGCCCAGTGACGTTAGCCCCTTGCTATGGAGAAGAAACATAAATAGCAGACATACCCTGCCTTTTGAAATGAAACTATGAGCAATACCCCTGCAATAAAGGTTTCTTCCCACAACAAAACGTACACCGTTGCATTGGTAACTAAAATCCCCTACAAGAAGACCTAGAAAGGAATGCCTGTGTAATCTTCCGCCTTCCAAAATGTAAAGCCATATCTAAATAACTTAATAGGTTAAGACTACCCTATCCTAGCACTTGTGGTTGCACGGATTTCTTGGATTAATAGCATCCCATTGTTCGGTCCTTAATCTGACATTGGCAAAACTCCCCCTACACTACGTACAATCCCCTTGTACATCCGGATATTGCCAATAATTGCCTGCATCAAAAGCCATAGTTTTATTTGTGGTTTTTAATCAAAATAACAGTAACCATTGGTATCATACCCAAACATTTTGAATTACTCAAGAAACAATATTTGATCTGATCATCTTCATCGCTGATTCTAAAGCATGGCTAAGCATGATTATTAAATCAGATATACCCAATTTGACATTATATATTGTCTAACCTTAATCTATGATTATCAAGGTTCATATATTCATACTTATCAAGGAAGTTCCAGGAGACAACAAGTATACCTACCAGTACCACAAAATAGCAAATTTACTGAAAATAAATGCATGCATGAAACCCTTTGACAAACAAAAGGAAAATAAACATTAGGATCAATATGATCAAAGGGGTGCTTACCTTGCTTATTTGTTGTCTAAGATGAAGTCATAGTTGCAGCTGGCGGCGTTGTCGACAACGAAGTTAGGGATGTCAAGTTCTACATGTCGTTTAATGAAAATATAGCAAATAATAAACTTTAATAAGAGCAAAAAAGAAATAGATAGAAGATCAAATAAAAACTTGCTATAGAAAATAGATATATTTTAAGTTTGGATTGAATGATTTCACGTTCTCGTGTTTTAATCATTTAAGTGCACACTTCCAAATTGTTAACAATTTGAGCGATGCATGGTTTCTTTAGTAGATTGTCTATTCTTATTTTACAAATTCAAGAGGCTAGAATTATTTATTCTTTTATTTATAATATCGAATTCAAAATACAAAAAATATTTAGATTAATAGAATTAATCATTAGTTGCAGGGTTTATAGACTTTACTATTCATAATATGTGTTTCTCGTAACCTTATCACTTAAGGGTTTTGCTCTATCAGGATTCAGATGCAAGGCAAGATGAAATAAAAATGTCTTTCCAAATTGTTGTAGATCATAAACTAAAGATCATTTCTAGGATATTCTTCACAAAATTCTCATTTAAACGAGATATTTTGCGAGCTACTAAAAAGGCTTAAGTGATCTCAATAGTTTATGTACGAATAGTGCTTGTTCCTTGATTGATTTTGTATAGAATTAGTTTTGCGTAAGTTAAATCTATTGATTTAGGCTACTGGTTTCATTTTCACAATATTTGAGAAGGTTCTGGTGATACGAATATCATATCCATTGATTTCTCATTTGCAATTAAAGTTCGTTTATTCATATTATGGACTTCAGAAATGTTAATACTTAAGGTTATTGAGCTAACATGATTAATATGCACATGGTGAAGTGAGATTCTTTCTTCAAAATATGGTAGTACAAACCTTGTAGACTGCTTCTAGGCTGATTTTATAAATTTTAATATCTAGACGAGTTATCTTATTTACTGTTGAAATAGTATAAATGATCACAAAGTTAATGTTAAATCGAGTCGGATTCCGTTTTAAGTTGCGACTACATTATACATAATCATTCATTCATTTTTTTTTGGCATTAACAGGGTGTAACCCTAGAAGTATTTTAAAACTGGTTTTGCATTATTTTTATTTTAACCGCGATAGATTATCTATTTATTTATTATTGTGATATGAATTTCCTTTTATTTAAAGAATGAAAACTAAGTTTTATTCTAAATATTTTTACATACATGGGTCCTTACTGATTCGAGGAACTTCATACAAATTATTTTATTATTTTATGAGCTATTATGTTTTTATTTTTATTAATAGCCATATTAGGGTTTACTAATGATTGCAAAGAAAATAATTCAAATTAATTCAAAAATTAAATGTTTTTGCATTATTTAGTTTATTATGGTTTCAAAAGCACATGAAAATTTATTTTATGTTTTTAGGAGTTATATTTTTCATATATGCAATAATGTCCATAGTAGTGTGTTTATCACATTTGAAATTTTAATAATTGTTCGTGACTGAAAAAATAAATATTTTTATATATTTCAATTCATCCTAGTCTTATAATCATATAAAAATTTATCTTATTAATTTAAAGTTTGTGGTGCCTGATTTTGTTTAAAGATCATAATGGGGTTATTAACAAATTTTAATTCTTAAAATTCTTCTATAATTCAAAAATTAAATATTTTTGTATATTATGAATACTCATGATTTTATATTAATTTATAATTTTGTTTCACTGATATTGAATTAAAATTGCGAAAGATATTGAAGTTTAATCATTATTTGGCTTGGAATTTAACTGAAAAAAAGAAATACGTTTTTTGTGGAGGAAGGCGCCTTTCACCATATGACTGAGCTCTGTCTGACAAGGTGGCCCCACATGGCAGAGACTTGAAAGCAGAGGAGTAGGGGTGGGCATTTTTAAACCGAAACCGAATTACCGAACCGAACCGAACCGAATTAACCGATTATTTCGGTTTATTCGGTTTTCGGTTCGGTTTTTGTTTTGATATAATTCGGTTTTCGGTGTTCGGTTCGGTTTTTCGCTTTCAAAAACCAAAATAACCGAATAACCGAATAGCGCATATACAATACCACTTTTATAATATTCTTCCTAAAACCACTAAATAATTCTCATGTTATAATACATTTATGCATATGTTTAGTATATTCATATGTTCTATTATGCTTATATTGTAATGACATATGAATATTATGTGGGTTTATCCATACTCTGTATTGCAATATGAGAAGGACTAAATCAAATCTACCTAGTGCTATTCATATTTCGGTTAACCAAAAAACCGAATTAACCGAACTGAAATATTTCGGTTAATTCGGTTCGGTTTTTTATTTTTGGCCGAGAAATTTGGTTTCCAATTTTCAAAAACTGAATTATTTTAAAACTGAAAAAACCGAACCGATTAAACCGAAAAAACCGAATGCCCACCCCTACAGAGGAGTGATCTTCACGGCTGGCATCGGCGGAAGGACGCTGGAGACGATGAGTTGCCGGTGCGATGATCATCAGGGAGCCGAGACGCACCCGTAGGTGGCGCTGATTCTGCCGAAGATGGACAATGGTGAGCTGCCACCGAGGAGGGGCGGTGGCGAAAATGGCGATGCGCTGGAGATGAAGATGAATGCGACTCGGCTTGAATGGGTAAGGGACTAAGCATCAGTGACTTTTTTGCATCCCATTTTGCCGGTTAATTCAGCCGGAGACTTACCGAAGTGAGCTACCACCGAGTGGCCGGAGTTGGGGAAGAAGACTCGTGGTGGCGACGATTTTTCGCAAGGAGAAGGCCGAATGTTTTTGAGGGGATTTGATTATTGATGAGTTCTAATGCTACCACTCGAGTTAATTTGAATTTGGTTGACAATTCGACTCGATTTTGTGTTTGAGCTGAGTTCTGGAGTTTTTGGCAGTGGCGGCAAGGGAGTGAAATTGAGGGCATCTGCCTGGAAGAGTGTAAGAGGAAGATGAGGGAGAGATGATCGGGTGGCTCTGGTGATCGTTGGTCGCAATTTATAGTTGAGGAGAAGGTGAGCCCGGCCGGATGAGCTCAATCTCAGATGAAGCTTGGTGAGATGAGTTCGTGACTGCACAGGAAGAAGTATGATGGCCGGGTTCCAGGAAACACGGTGGAGAAGGCCGCGTGGAGTGGTGGTAGGCTAGAATTGGCCGGAAGTTGCTAATCGCAGAGGAATGATGCCAGCTACGACACGCGTGGACGGAATTGGCCAGAGGCCAGAGGAAGAAGACAATGGGAAAAGAGACTGGCGTGTGGGCCAACACAAAGACTGGTCCCGCTTGTCAGTGAAAGAAGATGAGCAGCGAAGCAATATCAGGAATGAACAACAGGCTGAGCATCATGAGTTTCAATGGATCGGTTTCCCGTAACATCAAAAATTTATAAAAATTTTTATGTGTGATTTTTTGTCAGTTATCTTCTTACTGCAGAAATTTCTGGGAAAAATATTATTCACTAAATTTATAAAAATTCTGACAAGACGTTCTACACAATTTTTGGTTTTTTGTTTTTGAATTATCAGACAAATTAAATCTTTTTAAACTTTTTGAAACTTTTTATAAGAGTTTTCTTCATCATTTTAGTCTTCACTAAAATTTTCATATTTAAATATTTTGTATTTTATTTATTAAAATTTTGACATTGATTATTAGATTTTTAATCTCTTTATTTTTGAATTTTGAATATCATAAAACAATTTATCAATTTCTGAAATTTGTAATGTAGATTAATTTATTACTCCAAAAGATAATACAAAATTTTTAGCTCGATATAAGGTCTGGTTATTTTTATTAAATTCTGACAAGTGCACTGTTGCTAGTTATGGTTCAATAAATGACTTTGTATTTCATGCATAAATGTTGGATATGACATTTTAAAATTTAAAATTGAGGTTCTAGTGTATTCTTGAGATTATCCAGAATTTATACATTTTATTGACTTAAGATTTTATTTTTTTTATTCATCTATTACTTGTAAACATTTTTCCAAGGAAACAAAAAACAAGAAAATCCAGAAAATTTCAGGAAATTCAGAAAAACATAAATAAATATAATTTAATTGTGAAATTTAGTCTCTTACTTTATTTCAATTTTTGGGATGTCACAATGATGCTAGTTTGATGCTAGTTTATGGCTAGGTAGAGTTTCTTCCGTATGAAACAGTTTATCTATTACTGCTTTAGCTACCAACTTGTGTTTGGCAAATCTTGGCTCAAACACCTGGTTGGGAATCCATTATAATGAACTGTAGTGTTACTGCAACCTAAATGTTTGTTCCATTCAGTGCATGATTTACAAAATGGAATTGGATAAATTTTCCCGATTAACTGATTGTTTCCTTCTACAGGTTGTTAAGATTGCTGATTTTGGTGTTGCACGTGTTAAAGCTCAATCTGGAGTAATGACTGCAGAAACTGGAACATATCGTTGGATGGCCCTAGAGGTGATTTCTCTATTATTAACTAATCGCACATACACAAGCTTTGAGTTCATTTCCATGCTTGACATGTAGACAAATTTGATGTTGTTCCATATATATGAGAGAAGAGGGAAGTCTATTTTGTTTCTTTATTCATTTGGAAATTGAAACTAAAGGTGGCTTTTCAATAGTTAAATTTGTACTTAATACCTAGCTAGCAATTGATGGTGAAACTATAGAGATGGTATGCAGGATAAGATTATTGGCCAAGAAAATATTTTGAGGATGTGCATGCTATGGTAGCTTCCTCTTATATTTAGGATGTGCATGCTATGGTAGCTTCCTCTTATCTTTCTTAGAAACTTTATGACAAACTAACTGTGAAATCATGTGCTGAAAAATTGGCTGAGTAATGAAATTGGCATTGCAAAGTGGTTTTGGTTATAGCATGTGTGGTGCTTGTGCATGTGTTGTTTAAGATGTTTATTTGATATGCTGGTGATAGCATGATGATGATTTTGCTTGATGCAACGCGCTCGTGTGAGTGGTTGCATGGATTGACTTTGATAATGGTTTTGCTTGATGCAACACGCTCGTGTGAGTGGTTGCATAGATTGACTTTGAGTCAAGTCGTGGACTTATGCTCGGATCTGTTTCTTGTTTGTTCATATGAAGGAGTTGCTCGAGGGCAAACGTTGTCGATGACGGGACCGGAACTAGGTTCATAGAGGAACTGAGGTTCGGGACTAGATTCAGGGAGGAATCGAGATCTTGGTGCTCAAGGATGTCATGTGGGACGTTCGGGCTAGAGAACATGCACATGGAGGCTGGTTAGTCACGTATTTACAGCATGTGGGCTGTACATGCATGCAAGAGTTGTTGTTGGCCACGTTGGGCCAGGTTGAGATGTCACTATACTATGACACATTATTCGCGTCTAACTGTGCGTCGGCATAGACCCTATATAGCGACAAACAGTCCGTCGGTAAAAAGTATTACCGACGGATTAGGAGTGTCGGCTAAAGTCCCGTCGGCAAAAATCTTTACCGACGGATCTTATATTACTGATGGACAGTCCATCGGTAATGATGACTTTTTACCGACTAACATAATTTTACCGACGAACTTTGCTTTGCCGTCCGATTTCATTTTTTGCCGACGCACTTGTGTTTCCCGACTTACAATGTGTCGGTAATGTCTAGTATTGCCGACGCACAGTTCGTTGCTATAATCGGATAGCTTCAAAAAAAATAACAGCACAATTCATCCAACTAGCTGAGACATGACATGATATATATGATTCAAGCATCAATTAAACATGATAGGATAATTCAAGCATTCAAAGTAACAACTTACTCTACTAATAATCAAATTTGTCCAAAAGATAGCATATCATCCAACTGAGACTAACAATTACATATACACCAAAATTATATTACAATAACACCAATATAGGTTATCCCCAAAAGATAATAGTTTGTACAAGCATATATCTAACACCAAAAGAGAAGTATGGAGTCTTCACGCATGAACTGGAGGCGTACGAATCGTTGAGCTACGCCCTTCCTTTTTTACCTGCAGAAAGAACATTTATCGGCATCAAAAGATATATAGATCAATACTGCAATAATAAAATTATTGATATTTCAGAAATCAAGATCGATCTTAATATATGTATGATCACATCAATATGTACACATACTCACATGCATGAGCAGTGTCAAGTTAGCTAAGATTATTGTAGATCAGAAGACAGAGATACATAAAAAAATATGCATTTAAGATGACACCAACATAGTGAAAGAAATGATGACAACTGATGGGGGACTACTTGTCTCTCACAGATCAGAGAGAAGAGAGAGATTATTGTATAATTGTTAGGTCCAATCCTTGTAATAAAGAATCACTTGACTTAAGGGCTCTCCTAGGCCATGCTTGCACTAACGGCATCACCAATCAAAATCATGTTTTTCTAAGAACATTAGCACAGGAAATGTGGCCACCATCCCCTGAACCAGCACCGAGTACCAGAAGCCAGTGTCCTAGCAGCTGAGAAGCCGAAGGAAGAGGCCACAAGAGGCTAGAACTGAGCCAATCCACCGGTGAAGCTGTTGTTCCTAAGGTCAAGCATGTAATAAGTGACAACTTGAATTGCCTCTGCAAGTGAAACTAAAGAAGGTCAAAATTCTGGCAAGATAAGGAACAGAAGGCGATGGACCAGGTGGAAGGCTTTAAAAACAAATGCAGACCCTGTCTGTGCATAAACCAACAAACATGTGTCCAGTGTTCTGGAGTCTTGACAGTTAAAGGTGTTTAGTTTCTTTTTTATATAAGAATTCAGGTGACCTGAAGTTGCTTCATTCATGTCCACACTTATATAGTTATCTTCAACATGTTGAGATTTGCAGATGAAAATATATAAAACTAATTTAAATCTTTGAGGGATAGTAGCAAATATACTAAGGGACACTGATAGTAAGGTGAGGACTCAGTAATCCATAAATTTTTAGTATCAAGATGAAGTAGCAATATATAGGCCTACTTGACTTAGAGAAGAAAACCTACCTAAACAACCAAATGTATTGCCAAAACGGTTGTGCAAGACACAATTTTAAGGACTTTTAATATGTTTGCTGAAAATTTCAATTTTCTACATCGTTATAAAGAGAAGATTCCATAGACCATATGTCAACAAGCTGCTAGTGCTTGATCCCTACAGTCAGTAACACAACACAAATATCAACATATGACAAATCCAATCTCTTGAACTCATGAGGCGGTTAAAAGCTAGCTCTAAATGAACCTAAGCATCAATTCAAGCGACCCTATAGCGAAGAATCGAGAACCCATAATCACTACCAAGTACCAAGCTCAATGAAAAAACTAATAATATTTCACACTAAACCCTCTAAGCAATCGCAAAACACCGTAAGCAGACTTGGAAAAATGCATGATAACATCTCACCGTAAGCAATCACGGTATTTACCATGAGGTTATATATATCAAACAAATTTAAAAATCCAACTTGCTTATATTGAGTATACCATAAAGCATGGTCTGTCGTAAGTCCGATCAAGAAATCAACCGGATCATAGGTATCTTAATCAAAGAAGCAGTGCGAACCAAATCGAGCATAGTGGATATATCGGAATCTATGCAACTTCAAACACTATCAATAGGCAGTTACTAGTTCTTTCTTCGCTTAATTAACAAGAAAGTAGGCGTGTTACTAGTACTACTAGAACAACAAGATTCGAGGTATGATGTGCCATGCCATAACTCCCCTTGCACCAACCCAATGGATGAGGCCACGACTAGCCAATAATTCATCAGAAGTTGCGATTGAACAACTCTAGCTAGACAGAAATGTGCAGAGCTTTTCATTCACATGCCTATCTAACTTTCCAAATGTGTGAAAGATTTAACTGAAAAGATGGAGGCAACTAGGAGCAGCAAGCATGCATGCACACAATTGTACGAACTCATTCCCTTGTTCATTAATAAACCAGTTTTCCACCTTGTAGCAAATCTTGTTTTCTTTTTATTTTTCTATGTTTGTTGCATATTTTAATAGATTGCTTCTGGAAGTGATCCTGAACACTCTGATGGATACTGAACAGAACACCCACATGTGCACTCATTCTCATTATGACAAACTAATTATTTAACCAATTCAAAAGTCCCAACAGAACACCCACATGTGCACTGAAGTATGTTTAACCAACACGATCAAAAAGTGCAAGTTTAAATGTTACAAAACAAATAAATACCTTCCATAGAAAATGAAGGGCCACATTCACAAGACTAAGAATGATAATTATACTAAAGTGACAAATGATTACTAGCTAGTGGGTACTCTTTGTATGGGAGCAAGATGGCTTCTTGGTAGGATTCATCTACATAAAATTTATAAGTTAGTAGCTTGTTATGTATTAAATACTAGCATAAACACTGCATAATCTTGATTATTACTTTATTGCGTGGCGAGCAATACGCTTCTTGTGAGCATGTGCCATAGTAGTCAAATCACCATGTGGTCGTGGTAGATCAACATCTTTTTTGAAAACCGTATCCACACGAACTTCATAAAACTCTCTTCCAAGACAAACACCTCCTACCTTGGTGTTTGGGTTAGTCGATAGAATAGTTGCCTTACCCACTGGAGTGTCTCGATCGACCAATAGCAAATAGTATACCTCATTCTGAACCTACATCACATATTGCATTTTTAAAATGTGAAGAATATGAAAGATGAAATATAACTACTTATATGACAAGATGAGAAATTACAAGATTATCATCTTCACTAGGAAATGGTTCACGATGTATTGGAGGTACCCTTGTGTTGACAACTCGCCTACGAACAGGAGAGATGTCCTCTTCTTCCACCTGCATCACATATTGCATTTTTAAAATATGAAGAATATGAAAGATGAAATATAACTACTTATATGACAAGATGAGAAATTACAATGTTATCATCTTCACTACGAAATGGTTCACGACGTATTGGAGGTACCCTTGTCTTCACAACTCGCCTATGAACAGGAGAGATGTCCTCTTCTTCCACCTGCATCACATATCACATTTTTAAAATATGAAGAATATGAAAGATATAATATAACTACTTATATGACAAGATGATAAATTACAATGTTATCATCTTCACTACGAAATGGTTCACGATGTATTGGAGGTACCCTTGTCTTCACAATTCGCCTATGAACAGGAGAGATGTCCTCTTCTTCCACCTGCATCACATATTGCATTTTTAAAATATGAAGAATATGAAAGATAAAATATAACTACTTATATGACAAGATGATAAATTACAATGTTATCATCTTCACTACGAAATGGTTCACGATGTATTGGAGGTGATTCACGGGTCCTTGAGTTCTAAAGCAAAGAAAAAAATGTTAGTAGAGTTAGTCAATGGAAAGAAAGTGTTTAATCTAATATCTTCCAATGAAGAGGTATGCAAATTTTTACCAAGTGTCCAGAATTAGAGCCATGGTGCGATGTCCTTTCCACATTTTGCATATCTTGAAAAACTTCCATGAATTTTTGAATTGTTTGTTCATTTCGTCTTTCATTTCTTCTTTCATTTGACTCATTTCTTGTCTCAAAGCTATAGTCTCTTCACCAGATTGTCGTTGAGCTTGCACTGCCAATTGAAGTTTGGTGGATATTTTTCTTTGTGTTCTAGGAGTACCCACTTCTGCTGGAGTTGGTCCTAAGCCTAAAACACGAACACGTCCTCTTGGCTCCTTCTCTCCACAAACATGTGCATATAAATCACCATCTTGAATACTCTTTTCTTTCAATTCTGGGTTGTTTCCAGCTACTTCTTTAAGTTTGTTCTACAAAATAGCGAGTACATAATTATCTTCATGCAACTAACAATGCATATGCAAATTTTGCAAAAAAAACTCACAATTAGTGAATCTGCTCCAGGTAGAGGTTCTCTATTTTTAGTTCGATGTACATGTGTTTCAATAAAGATTTCATCTCTCCTAGCTGGGTATCCCTGTTTCTCACCCTACAAGCAATGTAGTATGTTACATCATGTCAGAATTTTCAGCAAGGAAATTTTAGTTTTGATTCATCAAATTACCGGTTACAGGCTCAACACGAAGCGTAACTCTTGTTGCTCATAAAGATGTACCAAGGACACCTTGAGCGGCTCTCTTTAGCTCTCATGGTTCGAGCCGCAACATAAATAAAATGAGTACCTTTAAGTGTAGCAATCCATATGGAAGGAATTGAATGAAAATTATGCCTTACTTCAGATTAGGAGACCTCCAAGAGTCAATAAGCCACTTCCAATCACTTTCTTTTACTCTATCATCCCTTCTTGCCATAAGTTCCTCATCACTCAATGTGTCATCAAGTACTTGCTCTTTAGGTGCGCTTTAAATTCCTTCCATTTCTTTTGTCACGATGCTATGACATAATCAAAAGCAAGATCATCCACCTCAAAAAAGTCTCAGATGAACATAAGAAGTCATAAAGTTGAACTGGCGTTGGGGAAAAAAAGGGTCAGATTGCTTGTCGCTAAGCATACAAACACACACACACCTAGAATTGCAATTGGATCAGGCAAGATGAACCTAAATCTCAGCATAAACATACAAACAAAAAGTCTTTGCTAAACATACAAAAAAGAAACCACTATGGTTAACATGCAAAATATATGATTACTCAGCCTTGATTTGGACTTTTAACACCCTTTTATTTGATTGGCAGAGCTTTTGTCCTCTCAGTCAAAAAAGAAACCAAAGATCGCCGATGGATCACTATACAACACCAACACCAAGACAATCCATCACTACCTAGATAGTTGTCAGGATGGCACCAGCAGCTTGATAGTTTTTATTGGAGTGATGGTGATAATGAGTCTGAGAGTTAGATTGGCAGAGCCCTTGTAAATGTCAGAACATTTCATGTAAGGCATCTTTCTAATAATTTATTGGAGTGATGGTGATAATGAGTCTGAGAGTTAGATTTGTCGTAGTAACATCATGTTTACAAGAACCTGTATATCAGGTAATGATGCAAAAAAAAGGTAGATAACCACACCATCAGATATGACATGTAATAAGCACAGGAAAGGAGGGTAATAACTACATGTCCAAAGCAACAACACAAGTAAGCATTACTGGAATTCAAACCCGTACCACTTACAGCGTTAGTAGTTCTAGCTCATGTTAGATGTTACCAATCATTGAATGATACACAGGATTTAAGAAATATCAAAGTAGGTACAAACTCTTTGTAAAATCTAAGCAAATATGTTGTAACCTTAAACAAGATATCAATTTTTCATACATGGCTGTACAAGCTACTCCTCTTCCGTATCCAAATACAACAAAAAATCTCAGTTGCTTGGATGGTCAAATATATATTATCCATCCATCCAGAAATAGGACCTTAGTTTTAGTTGACTGAAAAACTAAGTTCAGAAGGAATTATAATACCTTAGTTTTAGTCCAAACTTCAAACTTCTTGTCAGGATTTACTAGTCTCCAGTCATCATAGGCAATAGGAATAAGCTTTCTCACCATTGTTCCATTGAAATTGCCAAATTCTTTACTGTATGTACCAACAGGTTGCCCATATTCATTGAGCTCTATTTTCCTTTTCGGTCCACTCCGCTTCAATATATGTTACGCTTCAAGGTTATGCCCTCCTTTCCTTTTTGCAGTGCCGTCACACCGAGTATGACAAGAGACAACTTGTAACATGCCAAACAAAAGGCACATTTGGTTACTCGTCATCTTCACATACCTTCCGTGCCATTTGGTTGCTCGTCATCTTCACATACAACGTCTTCGCTACCAGCATCCTCTTGATTATCATGACTTTCTCTCCCCCTTGATCGCAAAATAGGACCTTCATATGCGGCATCGTTTGTGCATGGAGTTGTCTACAAGAAAATGGCACATTGAGAAATTTGTTAAACTGCCAAAAAAAGGCACATAAAGATGATTAAGAGCATATCCAACAGTGCCTAAAATCCATTCCCAAAACCTGATTTTGGGCTTGATTGCAAAAAAAGTACTCCAACAGTTCCTCTTTCTAGCTCCTCAAATTTTGGCACGCCCAAAAACAGCACCCCGACTCCTCATTTTTGTGCGCTCTGTCCGCGCTCCCAATCAACATTATTTCGCACCCAGGATGGCCCACCGGACCAATTCAAAGGTGGGAGAAAATATAGGAACTGTTGGAGAACAAGGTATTTTGTAGACCCAAAATTTTTTGGGAAGGTCCCAATCTAAGAATATTGGAAGTCTAAATATTAGAAACTGTTGGAGATACTCTAAGAAGACAACCTTTGCTGCCTTAGAACGATGCGATGTGTTTGCTTCGGACCCTATAGCAGCTTTCAATGAAGGAATATTAAGAGATCGCATGACCTCCATGTTTTTTGCAATGTTTGCATCTCTTTGAAGGTCATATCGTTGCCATGTCCTTCATTGGCCTTTCCTCTTCGCTTAACATTGTTCCTCTGAAGCATGTTAAAAGAGTTACAAAAATTAGTACTAAACATTATGTAGTTCTATATAAATACATGTAGACAAGCCTTACTTTGTAGGTTTTTGCATCTCTCCTAACCATTATTCCATCTATATCAGCTCTAACACAATCAATACCACCCATGGAAACAATCGTTTGTGCTTTTGTATGCAAGTCCGCAAGTAATTGCCAACTTCTACATCATGCATGTCATAGATGTCACGTCGTTTTGAATGAACAACAAAGAAACCACTCAAGATCAATGGGATCTTTCACATAATAAACTTGATTTGCTTGTGAAGCTAAAACAAAAGGCTCATCGATACATTTTTGCCAGTATTGAACAAATGCTTGAAATTAACGGTGGTAACATCGAATTTATCGATTTTCACCCAATGGTTTTCTATGCGGTTGTCTACCCGGTCACATTTGAGCAATACTACACTTCCTTGATGTTGATAGTCTAGCTCAAGAATTTCTTTTATAATACCATAATATGTCTTGTCTCAGACATGCCTTATCCTTGCTTTCTTCCTTCAAAACTTGTTGTCTTTGCAATAAGAGCTACCCCACTACATTGAACCGGCCTACCCTCATCATAGGCTTCTGTATGGAATTTTTTCTCATTTATAGCATAGCTATCATATGTCTGTGCAACTATGTTCAGCTCGTTAGCTAAAATTTTTATCTCTTCTGATACTTCCTCTCCAATTGTTTCCACCTATAAAAAATTTATATCTTTGTTAAAATAAATTCATATTCAATGTGTAATCAAAAGTTGGGCCAAGTCATATGACTACTTACGTTCGATGTGAACCACTCATGGAAGGTCTCATGGTGCAAAAGATTGATGTCTAGTTCATTATGACCAACCGATGAAAGATACTCAAGATGCTTGCTGCAAATAATGGTCGATTAATACTAAATTATATTAAAATTATACTGATGTGAAAATAAATTACATAGCTTACCTTAGGTACGGTTCTATGTGGTCATAGTTGAACAGACATATCTATGTGCTTGGACCCAAGATTTGCGGTCTAATGTCACGATGCGCTTCCCAACCAATCCTCGACCAATATTGTTGTAGAAGAAAGTAGTGGTGCTCTTGATATCCATATGAACAACCTCATTTAGTACTTGATGAGTAAATCTAGTCTCACCATGTAAATAGCGAGAACAAAATGTAAGTTTCTCATCAAACAAATAGCCTTCGCAATAGATCCTCAGGATGACATCTAGTGCGGACATAGCCCTTCAACCTCATCAAATACCTCTCCACAGGTACATATTTCAAAATGTATCAGACAAAGAACTCTTGCTTAGGCAAGAAGATGAACCATCAAATGTACCATGAGGTCAAAAAAGATGGGAGAAATATAGTCTCCAAAAGGCTCGTGGTCTCTGCTATTTCGATTCTAGTGTATGCATAGCACTTGGACAAATTATCGTGAATATATTTTCTTGAAAAATTGCTTACACAAATCAATGTTGCACTAACTTTGTCTGGCAAGATCCTTCTCACACAAAGTGGAAGTAAATCTTGTATAAAAACATGGTTTCCATGGCTATTTAGCCCAACTATCTTTTTCTCATTAACATGCACATTATGGCGATATCGATGCATAACCATCGTGAACTTGACTCGTGAGTACTTCACAAAATAACTTCTTCTCGGATGTGTCCATGGTGTAGGCGCGGAGGTAAGAAAAGTTCATCTCGTGAATTATCTATTGCTTCAACAGATGGAGATCTCTTCTAATGTCTAGAGGCGAAGGTCCAAACGAGCATTCAAATTATCCTTGGACTTCCCATCAATTCCCAAAAGTGTGTTAGTTATGTTATCACATACATTCTTCTCTATATGCATTGGATCTAGATTATGCCGCAACAATAAGTCCTTCCAATATGGCAGCTTAAAAAAAAGACCTCCTTTTCCAAATGATCGAGGCTCACCCTTCTTGCGTTTCGGCTTTTTGGCTGTTTTCCCAAACTTTGTATCGCATATTTTCTGCTGCGACAAAATCTGCCCCCGAAAGTGACCTAGGCGCTGACCCAAGCTCAATTTTACCATCAAATAAATCAGCATCATACCTAAAATCATGGTCTATATCCAAGAACCTCCGATGTCCCATGTAGCATGTCTTTCTACCTTTTTTAATCGTAGAGATGATGTATATGAGTGGCATGCAATGCATGCTACTTCACCGGACGTAGTGCATCCAAATGACATAGCCTAGACACAGGTAATCGAAATGGTCCATAATATGGCAAAGACGCAGTTGGAAGTACTCACGTTTCGATGCATCATATGTTCTCACACCACTCACAAACATATCTACCATATCATCAATTAGTGGTGAAGATAGACATCAAAATCACTACGGAGCTTTTCGCCAGAATTAACAATGATAGAATGAAATTTGTTTGCTTCATACACACCCAAGGTGGAAAGTTATATGGAATCAAAATTACAGCCCAAATGCTATAGCTGACATTCATGGACCTGAAGGGGTTAAAACCATCCGTAGCCAACCCAAGTCTAATGTTTCGGCTATCTGAAGCAAACTCAGGATGTTTAAGGTCAAAATCCTTCCAAAGAGGAGAATCAGCAGGATGCCTAAGTAAACCATCTTTTTTGCGCTCTTCATCATGCCATCTCATGTCCTCGGCAGTTTTATAGGATGTAAAAAGCCTTTGCAACCTTCTTTTCATTGAAAAATAGCGAAGAACTTTGCACGGAACTTTATGTAAACGTTTCCCATCTACAGACGTCCTTTCTGACTTCCATCTTGACTTTCCACATGTTAGACATGACTCATCATTAGCGTTATCCTTCCAAAAGAGAATGCAATCATTTTCACATGCATGAATTTTCACATACCCAAGTCCTAGGCATTTAACTATTTTCTTAGCTTCATTGAAATTTGTTGGCAATGACGACTCATCAGGCAAAGCTTCTTTAAGTAGATCTAATAACCGATCAAAACTTTTATCGGTCCATCCTCCAAGCAATTTAAGGTGAAGAAGTCTAACTAGGAAACGAACTTAGAGAAGTTCTTACTGACTGGGTATAGCTCTATGTCATATCATCTACTACTTTTTGAAGAGCTTCTAATTCTTCATTGGACTGCTCCAAACCTCCATCGACCTCAAAATCCCCACGCCATCTAAACCACCGCTAGGTCCTCGAGCAAATTAGAAATGTCATCTTCATCCTAACTATCCCTAGCCTCAAGATTTCAAAAGAGGAGCCCACCTCTCCATGATAAGTCCACCTTGTATAACCTTCTTGAAATCCTCACATATTAAGTGCACATGCACTTCGCTTGGTTCTTTCCACAAAGAGTTGACACACTTTCTACAAGGGCACAATATTCTATTTCCATCTGCTGAATTAAGAATTGCATAGTCTATAAATTATGCATTCTATCTATATAGACCTTTGTGTGCCTAAATATCATACAAATACAACATGTTAGGTCACTCAAAAGTTACAACCAAAACCACCTAATAGAGTAAAAACATGTCATGTACCTAGGCTCATCCATCCACCTTTTATCCATCCCGGACCTTCACTATGAATGACGAAAGCTATATGGATTAAGCATACAACATGCAATGTAATTAGTAATTGGTATATTTTGCAAACTACAAAAATAGCTTCATATGTCATGATAATTTATGGATTTTCTTAATCTAATTTTGATTTAAAAAAATTCGCTATATAAAGGAACAAGTAATGGGAACACAGAATACATGCTATGTGCAAAGTAAATAAGGTAGGATGTAAATATATATGCACATATGAGCTCATTGCATAGAGAAAGTTCGGAGTCAAAGAGATTTCATGGTTCAGATCATATATATAGCACGTGTTTGTATGTATAACTAAGATCATAGATATAACCCAAATATAAACCAAATGTCGAATTATTGTAAGTTAGACTAGCTTGTGAAGTCTAAGATCGAGTTAATTAGTGCATGTAATACCTAAAGGCTTGATCAATGTATACTACGATCATTGACACCTTTGAATGAGCTTTTGCACAAGACATATCCAAAATCGACTAAGATTCATATATATACACATTGCATTTACATTGGAATTAGAACACTATTAATTTACATTCGGACATATAATTGCATAACCTAATCAGATAGCAGATGGATGCGCTATAAACAAGTGTTTGCAAATTATAATTTGAAGGCGAAGAAATCATATATACCCTTATTTTAGAGTAGATGAGCAGATCTCCCTAGATGCAAAGTTGACCCAGATGCGCCCACTTGGCGCTTGCATTGGGTCGCAAGATTAATTGGATACCTATAAAACATACATATGAACTTAGAAATATTGTAATTTGTTACACAAAAATATGTAGATGAACAAAAGTCAACACATCTATGCTTCACAAGACAAACAAAAGTAACCCATATTTTGAAAATGCCACAAAACAACCGGATACAACTGCAAATATAAAGTAGAGTCCGAATTTCAAATATAAAGGAGGATATATGTCAAGAAAAACAATGAGATCATATCACGATTACTAACCACACTCATTAATCGCCTTTGGGGTCATTAGTGTACAAGGGCCACTTACCAAAGATAGAAGAAATTATTTTATTGGCCTCATACATCAAGCTTGGGTTACCTTAGAAGAAAGAGAGGAAATGCTCAAGAGATTGAGACAAAACTTGTTTGTCTGCTCGTAATGTTGGTTAGGTTCTTCCTAGTGAGTATCCTATCATTGCACATATTTAATGTAACAAGGCCTTAATTTTTGGCTGAATTTTCACTTTCCATTCTCAAATCACATGATTATGCATTAATCCTTAGTTTAAAGCAGATAAAAGAATTTACATATAGATTGCAATTAGCATGTTCAGAATCCAAAAGAAAGCCATCTCGCCGCAAACACCTCTGTTAATCTTTTGTATAGTCCAGTACTTTCGAAGTTAAGAGACTATCGCTACCAAGCACTAAGCCTTTGTTAATTTCATTTAAAAACTTCACCAAGAAGCCATTCATGTTCTCTTAAACCTGATAATTTTGTTGACTATACTACGCCTAGAGTCATTACTTTTATTGCTAAAATATAAAATGTCGGTTTCATTTAAGTCCATAGCCGGTCCAGAGACTTCCTCGAGCAAAGAATGAATCATTTGATTTTTGTTGCTTTGCCTGTAATAGCGGGCAAGAGCATGTTGGTATTACCCCATGTGTTAGGTGGCTATCTAACTCATGTAAGATGCCCTTTTCCTTTGTACAAACGGTTGCTTTCCGAATATGTTTTAGAGTTAGTGTGACTTATCAAGATATCTATGTAAATTATATGAATACCGATGTACTACTTACTATGTCGGTTGATCTTTTACTTGAAATCCGTCACCTAAAATTATTGGTTGCTTGATCACGATTCCGTGCTTTAGTTCCTGTAATAATCGGCCTCGGCAACCACCTAGGTAAGATGTCGGTATGGTGTGCGTAATTAATTGTGTTGGATAATATCTCAGATATGTGCATTGATGAATAAAAACGCATTACATAAAGTGAAAACAATAAGATATTTCAACTGAATATGCAAGTTTTGCAAAAAGGAACTTGTACCGTAATTACCCAAAGTACCTAAGCAAATCGTACTAACCCAAGCAAAGGGTGGAAAGCATACAATAGCCATTTTATTGCAATTGTGCATGTCCGTAAAACTTCTTTCTCGCATATGATCTTTCTATCTAGCATGTAAATTATATTTAACTTTGCAATTGTGAGATATTAGCATGATGCTACATGTGAGAACTCAATAATAGTGCTACATTACAAGTTAAATCTATGCAGGTTGTCATCGAAGCGGTGGCCTTCCTAATCAACAATATGACATTGATCAACAAAATTTTCTCACCGATAACTTGATTCCACTGCACTTGCAGTTCCTCCCGAATACTCGACTAACCATAACCAAAGAATCACTTAAGCATCAGATCTTATGAACCAGCATCCTCTTATAGTCCGGGATTTATTCAATCTAAACTATATACTAATTTGTTTGTTTGCCATACACCAGAATGCAAGCAGAGAAAGGAATGCAAGCCGCTGATCTACTTTTGGCAAAGGTCAGCAATTTTCATTATCTAGTTACTAGTTACGACTAAATGGATGAAATTCTAATCAAGAAAGGGAGTATTAGTTCATGTGCCTATTTTGTCCATATGTAGACCGGTTTCACAAAGATTCAACCAATGACTAGAAGCCGGTCTTCGTAACTAAGGCATGAATTTCCAAATCCTTGAGCATTACCATCCTAGCTTAATTTTATTGTTCTTGGTTCAATTATTTATGTCTGAAATTTCGCCATATTTTGCGAGGAGGAGGTATTTGCAATGCAAAGTAATGTGGCACCAATAACCACAGAACAATTGAAGCAACTAACCAACTTAGACAAGATTTTACAAGCACAAACACGCAAATAGTACGCTAGTGAGCAATACACCCATTCAGACTCCAAGATTTGTATCTCCTTCAGTTCATCAACATCCCGCTTCGATAATCCGCATATGGTAGCACAAGATACTGTTATTCTCGATGGTGAGCATGCTCAATGATAAGCCGAGCGCAAGAAGATTGGTGCCAATGCTAACAAGGACACCTCACATGACAGTTCTTTTGGATTTTATGACACTCGGCATTTCGCCAAGGTTGCTATCCATCCGTACTTCACATCAATCAATTAAAAACATGCAGAAACAAGCCATTCCATTACCGACGGAGCGGGAGGAGTGGGAGTTGGTCTTCGTCTCCGTCCTCGCTGGCCGCCGCTTTGGTGAAGTCGTCGCTGGGATCTGCCACCGCTGCCGCTCCCGTGATCTCCTCGGCGTGGTGGTTGGCACGGTGGGGAAAGGCAGCGATGACGAGGAGGTAGAGGCGGAGAGGACGGGAAGGAGGAGGCGGCGGTGGAGAGGATGGGGAGGTGGATGCGGCGGCGGAGAGGCCGGAGAGGAGGCGACGGTGGAGAGGGCAGGGAGGAGGAGGCGGCGTGGAGAGGGCGGCGGGAGGAGGCGGGCGGGAGAGGGTGGGGACGAGGAGGCGGCGCGAGAGGCCGGGACGAGGAGGCGGCGCGAGAGGGCCGGAGAATGAGGAGGCGCGAGAGGGCGGGACGAGGAGGAGGCGCGACGCGCGGAGAGGGCCGGAGGATGAGGCGATGGCGAGAGGAAGGTGAGGAGGCGGTGATCGATTCAAGGATTTGGCGGGAGAGATGAGTATACAGGCGGGAGGGATATTAGGTTTAGTTGGCGCCTAATTTTTTCACCCCATGCTGCTGTGCTAATAGAATTACCGACCTATTTTTCCCGACTAACCGCTGGACCGAAAACTTTATACACTTTTGCCGATCGACCATAAGACAGAAAAATTAAGTTTTCTGACGACGGTCCGTCGCTAATAATAAGTGTTATTGCCGATCGACGGTGACATCAGATAGATAATTCCCGATCGCTCATCGCTTGCAAACTTTTGCCGACTTCTTTTCTGTTGGCATTTACCCACTATTGCCGTCGGACGTCCGACGCTAATAGTGTGCTGTGGTATAGTGTGTATACGAACTCTTTCCATGTGGGAAGTGGAGTTGTATTCAATCTCTTTATGTTTGCTTTGTATAAATAGGAGGAGGTGTCTCCTATTTATGCAGAGAGCGCTCAGGTTTTAAGGTTGTACTCTTTTGTTTGAGTACTGTAACCAGATCAAAAATAAAAATCCTTTTTGCATCTCCAGCGGCTGGCGATTTTCGTTTTGCTCTTGGCAGTTGTGCATTGTGGTGTTTTTGTTTGCTCCTGGTGCGGCAACTGGAAGGCAGCGTAAGAAAACAAATCAATAGCCTAGCAACTAGAAGTCTTGCCGTGCATGTATGCATGAAGTCAGATCCGTCGCAGTTATTTCTCTTTCTCGTCATTATTTGGTTCATCCATTTTACGAAGGTAATATCTCTTGATCTATAGATTCAATCGATTTGATTCTTCTTGGGTTAGATTTGTAATTGAATCTAGTTTCTACAGTTAAAATTTCACATCAATTCAACGGTGGGATCTTCGGTTAATCTTATTTCAGTTTGGTCCATTGTTGTTAGATCGTTATTTGTTTTAGTCATCTTGTAAAGGATATAACTTTAGATCCGTAGATCCGATCGACTTGATTCTTATTGTGTTATCTTTGGAATTGAATTTAGTTTCTACAGTTAAAATTTCACATCAATCGAACAGTGGGATCTTCATAAATTACTATTTTTATGACCTAGTCGCCAAACTACTCACCTAGTCGCCTGATCGCCGCTCGTCGCCTAAATCGCTCTACTAGTCGCCTCGATCGCTTATCGTCGCCAGATGGTCTACTAGTCGCCGATCGCTTCATCGTCACCAGTCTGGTCTATTATCATTCACCCCCCTCTGATTGCTACATTAGTATATTTCGATCGTACAAGTGGTATCAGAGCCTCGTTAATCTTAACCGGTGATTAGAACTGTAGTGATGGATAGGTATTCGATAAAACCTTGTGTTTTCGATGGTGTTGATTTTCAGTTTTGGAAAGCAAAGATGGAGGCTTATATTCAAGTTTAGGGCTTTGCAATCTGGGAGAAGGTATACAAGCCTTATCAAGTTCCTGAGAATGATGAAGTCAATGACACCAATCGAGCACATGTTGAAGCAAACAGCAAAGCACGAAATTTGATCATCCAAGGATTGGAAAGAAGTGACTTTGACCACGTGATCCATCTCAAGTCTGTATATGAGGTATGGAAATCTCTTTGTGATTACCATGAGGGTTCTAACACTATCAAAGAGCTTCGTTAAGATATATATAAGAAAGAATATATGTGATTTGAGATGAAGCCTAGTGAGTCACTAGATGATTTCTTTGCACGTTTCAATAAGATTCTTAGCAATTTACGTGATGTTGGGGTTTTCTTTGATGAGGCTACTAATGCTAGACAACTGCTTGGTGCATTAGACATGTCTATTTGGGAGATGAAAGTTACATCCATTAGAGAATCAACTGTAATGAGTGAACTTACTGTAGATGTTCTTTTCTCTAAATTAAAAACTCATGAATTGGATGTTCTTGCCAGGAAGAATGATAATAAATCAATTGCATTGACCTCCTAATCTAGTATGTCTCAGAATAATGCTTCTTCAAGTTTTACTTTGTCTTTCTTGTCTTCACTAACCGATGAACAGATTGAAGAATTTTCTGAAGAAGACTTGGCACTACTCTCTTCTCGTTTTAATAAAGCCTTGCAGAATGTGCGAATGAGGAAGAAAGTTGGTGGTGGCCCTCCAAGATGCTATGAGTGTGGTGATCTCAACAACATTCGTCTAAATTGCCCTAAACTTGCAGGCAAAGCATCAAGGGAAGAGAAGGACAATGATAAAAGAAAAGAGAAGAAGAAGTTCTCTCTAAGCAGTAGCAAGAAGAGAAACTTTGTAAACCGCAAAGTTGTCCACCGAGTCCTTTCTGCTCTTGAACAAGTCAATTTGAGCGATGTGGATTCGGAGAGCAGTGAAGATGACACAACAGGGCCAAGCAAGCATGAACTGACAGGGTTGTGTCTCATGGCTAGGAGTGATGAAAGCTTCACCGAGGACGATCACGACAGCGACTTCAATGAGGTAGAACCTTCTTACGATGAATTGGCTATTGCTGTTGCTCGTCATGGTAAATTGCTTGATAAACGCGACAAGAAAATTAAGAAACATGATGTTCTTGTGAAATCTTTGAATGCTAAAATTGATAGACTTAAATCTTTGATTCCTGATGATGATGCTTGCAAATCATGTGACTTGATTTACAATGAGCTTGCTTTGCTTAGGAAAGAACATGTTACCTTGTTAGAGCAAGTCAATGTCGTAGCTCCAGAGCCATGTCATCGATAGCATCCTCCTGAGCGATGACATATCTGGCTAGGTAAGCGATCGTGGCATTCTCTTCTCTTATTGGCTCCCGATCATAACGGTTGTCCCGGCGTGGATGATGACGAAACACAGTGCCCTCCAACTCTCGGGGGTAGGTGCGAGCAAGTTGTCTCATCGCCAAACGTGCTGCTGCTTGAATCCCGGCCTCGGGCGTAGATCTCCTAACGATGATGCGGATGGTACGACTTCCTCTTGCCCTTGCTCGTGCGTAGATCGTAATCTGAACCCTCCAAGCAACGTCGAGTCCGGCACGTACTATGGTCTCCCCTCGGTAGATCGGTCTTTCGAAGCCTCCGAGCATCCTCATCATGCGCCATAGCTCTGCTGCGTAACCTCCTTCCTGCTCTCCGTACTCTTGGACCATCCTCATCTATTCAAAAGGGAAATAGATAAGTCCACCATGCTCGATGGTCTCGGGAAAGCAAAATTTCAGCAAAGGCGAGGAGTGGAGAATGAGGAGAGTTAAGAGTGTTGTTTTAGTCAAATTATGGTTTTCCTTTTTAGAAAATAGTTTTGGACACTCTACCAACTAGGGCCAAAACCTACAGTCAGTATGCTCTGATACCACCTCTGTAGTGACCCAAATTCACCAATTCGGATCCACCGTGTTTGCCGCACTATTCCCAGGATCAACGCTAGTGCACACGGCTTAACATCGGTAAGCATCACATCATACACAACGATAATAGCAATAAGACTTCATTTATTTAATATAACTAGTGTATGATCTTATGATCGCTTACATTTATTCGGCCTCATGGGGCAAAACTAAGATAAAATAAGACAAATGCAATGAAAATCGAGAAGACGAGTGACTCATCAAGACACCACAAAGCGATCGACAAGGCTTGGCCTAGTGACTCGGCCCACCGAAAGTCCTCCTCAAGCACAAGCGAAGACTCCCCATTGTTGTTGGTTGTTAAGCAAGGGTGAGTACACCAACACGTACTCAACAAGTTGTGCACAGAATGCATTTCTATTATAACTATATACGTGCTTATTCCAAAGGAATGGCTCAATGGCTCATAAGCAAGAAAGCAAAGATTTGAGAACAATACAGTACATAGATTGAAAAGACAGTAAAACAAATAATAACAAGTAAATAGATTCCATTGTTTCTCAAATCAAACCCAAGTTCTCCATCCTAACTCAAGTTCCCTTATCCACATGGCATTCCTGCCATCCCATCCAGTTGACAAGTTTTAATTAACTACCCCTTGACTGTAATTCCCGAGCATTGCTCAATACCGTGAGCACGGCTATCTGAATAGATTGTATACTCTAAAGAGGTTATGCACTTTACCCACATGATACAATCATGCACCACACAAAGTAACGATCGAATAAAGCCTTTACAATGCATCCTCTTAACCCGGTGCTACCCGCTAAGGTTTCAACATCAAGGGCTAAACCACCACAATGGGGCCCCCTCTTGCGCCATGTGAGTTTCCTCCGTGAACCCGGACCCACACCACCAAGATAGCACTTAAGTTAAGCATTTGCAAATTAGTCACTAAGTCTGTCCCATTCCGCACATGTGGTTGCAAGTTGGACTCAGGTCAAAGGCTCGCAAGGTTAAGTCCTTAGGATTGATTAAAGCAAGGCTTACACATACCCCTTTCTCGCCCATCGGGCCCACCCTGACACCCTTGTCCCTACCACTTGCTTCAATCTAAATGATTATCAAACCCAGTTGATTACCAAGCATCAATTCAACATCATTGTTCCATATTCCATTAGTCAAGATTATTAACCACTAATTCATGAACATGTGATGACGTAGCATGGCTAAGCAAATCTATTCCGGTCTAACCACCCATGTTGATTTTTATTATTAACCAACCACAGTAACCAACTTAAAGTGACAATGAAGCATGCATACAAATATCAAGGTAGGTATAATTCAAAGGGTATGGTAACTAATCCCAAACTTATGTTGAAATCATTTATACACATCAAATATCAAGTGATAAGGTAAATCAAAATAGCATGCAATCTAATTTATGGGTGCAACATGATCAAAGCACAACTTGCCTTGGTTAGGTTCCTGGTCTTGATCTGAAAATAATTCTTGAGCTGAGAAATCCCCTTTCGAAGCCTCGCACAATTCAACGTCTACGCGAATCGAGAGAGAAAGCAAATAAGAACCAAAACCAAATAGCAAATAAACTCAAAAATTCAAATAAAAGCCACCATTAGAAAGGTCTCAATTTTACAAATTTTAGGAACTTGAATCACCTCAATCCGAGTTCGTATGCGAAAGTTATGAGGTTTTGAAGTTTGAAAATCTTGAAAATACCCTGAAAATAGAAATTCCGAATTTAGCGAATTATTTTTATATGAAAAAATCCGATTTTCCCGCCCGATCCGTACGGCGCGACGTGGCCGATTCTCAGCCGTTGATTTGACGATCGACGGCTGAGGCTTACCCTCACGCTTCCTGTTCACCCGAGCCGACGTGGCTGAATCCCGACGCTTCATGGTGGATCCGACGAACAGCAACCTTCCCGAGCGGCAATGGCCAGATGGTGGCGCAACCTTGCCGGTGCTGAAGACGACGATGCTCCGACGGTGATGCAGCGTGTTCCGGCGACCAAGGGACGGCGGAACGGGTGCGGCGTCTCTCGGCGACTTCGATTCAGCCTTCAACACGGCGGAAGAGTTACTCGGCGACGAGCAGAACGTGGCGCAATCACCTCGGCCAAGTCCCGCAACTCCGACGAGCTGGCGCGGCTACTTCGGTATTCCTCCGGCGAAGTTGCAACGACGAAGGTGCGCGGCGAGATGAGATGAGTTTTCGGAGGGGCTCGGGACCTCCTCTTATACCCGTGGGTGCGGCGAGAAGGAAAGATGACGGCCGGTACAGATCCGGCCTGAGGCAAGAAGCAGGGCGAGACTTTTGGAAAGTCGATCGAACGATGGCTACTTAACGCTCGATCGGCATCCAACGGTTCAGATCATCCTAGGGTTTCCAAAATACCAAAGCTCAGATAAAGGCACGGCCCGCCCACTACTGTTCATTCCATATTCTCCCAAATTTCCTATTTTATTTATTCCGATTAAAGGTTTTGATTTCTTTAAGGCTTTAGAAACATTCTAAAAATTCCCATAAATTCCCAAAAATATTTTGAGATATTCTGGACTTAAATAAAATATTTTCAGAAAAACTTTATTTTGCAAATCTCTTTTTATAATTATTTCTTGACAAAAGATATTGTACTTTAATTCAAAAGAACTCAATTAAATCTCATAAAATCCAATAAAATCCAGAAAAATCACAAAATTCATAATTAGCAATAAAATAATATTATTTAATTAAAAAGCTAAAATTTTGGGATGTTACAGCATGACTTGGTGATAAAATTGTTACATTTATGCATGACTCATAATGCACAGTAAAAGAGACAAATTAAAAATAAAGGGGGAGAATTTTGTTCTCTCTTCTGCATTCTTGATGAATCCATTATCAATGGGGAGAAATTTGGAGATTTTGGACATATATTGCACATTCACACACACATTTTTCTTCTTTTTAGGGGGAGATTATTTCTTCTTTTTAGGGGGAGATTTTTCACTTTGCTTTTTTGTTTTTATAACAAAATTTCTTAAAACTTTTCTTGTGAGGTGAATGCCAATGTTCAGTTCTAACTGGTGTTGCCAATGTTTTCATCAAGGGGGAGATTGTGAAATCATGTGCTCAAAAATTGGCTGAGTAATGAAATTGGCATTGCAAAGTGGTTTTGGTTATAGCATTGTGGTGCTTGTGCATATGTTGTTTAAGATGTTTATTTGATATGCTGGTGATAGCATGATGATGATTTTGCTTGATGCAATGCACTCGTGTGAGCGGTTGCATGGATTGACTTTGAGTCAAGTCATGGACTTGTGCTTGGATCTGTTTCTTGTTTATTCTTGTGCAGGTGTTGCTCGAGGGCGAACGTGGTTGATGACGGGACCGGAACTAGGTTGAAGGAGGAATTGAGGTTCGGGACTAGATTCAGGGAGGAATCGAGGTCTTGATGGTCAAGGATGTCATGTAGGACGTTCGGGCTAGAGAACATGTACATGGAGGCTGGTTAGTCACGATTTACAAAGATGTGGGTGTACATGCGCAGTAAGAGTTGTTTTTGGCCATGTTGGGCCAGGTTGAGATGTATACGAACTCTTTCCATGTGGGAAGTGGAGTTGTATTCAATCTCTTTATGTTTGCTCTGTATAAATAGGGAGAAGTGTCTCCTGTTTATGCAGAGAGCGCTCAGGTTTTAAGGTTGTACACTTTTGTTTGAATACTGTAACCAGATCAAAAATAAAAATCCTTCTTGCGTCTCCAGCGGCTGGCGATTTTCGTTTTGCTCTTGGCAGCTATGCATTACGGTGTTTTTGTTTACTCCTGGTGCAGCAACTGGAAGGCAGCGTAAGAAAATAAATCAATAGCCTAGCAACTAGAAGTCTTGCCATGCATGTATGCATGAAGTTAGATCCGTCGCAGTTATTTCTCGTTCTCGTCATTATTTGGTTCATCCATCTTACGAAGATAATATCTCTTGATCCGTAGATTCGATCAATTTGATTCTTCTTGGGTTAGATTTGTAATTGAATCTAGTTTCTATAGTTACAATTTCACATCAATCCAACGGTGGTATCTTTGGTTAATCTTGTTTTAGTTTGGTCCATCGCTGTTAGATCATTATTTGTTTTAGTCATATTGTGAAGGACATAACTTTAGATCCGTAGATCCGATCGACCTGATTCTTATTGTATTAGCTTCAAAATGGAATCTATTTTCTATAGTTAAAATTTCACATCAATCCAACGGTGGAATCTTCAGAAATTACTATTTTTGTGAGTTGGTCACCAGACAACTCACCGTCGCCAGATCGCTTGTTCGGTCGCCCAAATCGCTCTATTGGTCGCCAGATCGCTCATCATCACCCAGACTGCTCTACTGGTCATCCGATTGCTTCATCGGTCACCAGACTACTTTCACGGTCGTCCGATCGCTCTCATCGTCGCCTGGATTGCTCTATCGTCGCCAGACTGGTCTCATCGGGTCTCCGACTACGTGAACTGGTCTACTGGTCTCCCGACTATTCGCCGTCTGTATGAACTGGTCTCCAAGAAATTTGAGTTTAAATTAGGGTGTGTTAGAAAAACAAAGTCCAAAAATTTAATTTTAGCTTCCGCGCAATCATTCACCCCCCTCTGATTGCTACATTAGTATATTTCGATCCTACACTAACATTTATTTATCTTTCTCTATATCTTATAGTGCTATAAAATTGTAATTCCAAATCTGATTACAAGTTTGCAGCGGCAATAAAATCAAGAAATGGAGAGCTTCAGTGTAATACTTTGCATGCAATTGGTATATCACCTTAAAATTTATCTGTTGTAGGTTATAGGACACAAGCCCTATGACCACAAGGCTGATGTTTTTAGTTTTGGAATATTGATGTGGGAACTGCTCACAGGGAAGGTACTTGCATTAGTCTTCTGCCACACTATTCATTCATTATGTTAACTCCATTGTTTTGAATTTTGAAATAAGTTCGTAATTGGTTTACCCATCTATTGTTTGCAGATTCCTTATGAGTACCTGACACAATTACAAGCAGCTGTAGGTGTGGTTCAGAAGGTAAACATCGCCTGCCAATTTTTCCCCCTCTTGTAGTCTTGTTTATTCTTATTATGTTTAGAAGTGGAATTCTCAACTTATCGTGTCAACCACACAGTACTATGTAATGATCCTCGTATATGCTTTGGGTTACTGCACGTGGATAATGCAGCTTGTTTTGAAGCTTTTTTTTGTTCCACGAAATTATTCGGATGTTTTAGATATAAATAGTGTAAGAAATGTATTTTAGGAAAGTTTTGCAATGCACTAGTTAAAACCACAGAATGACATTAGGGTTCTCTTACATCAAGGTTTTTGTTCGCCATTTTGCCTGATCAAAGACATTATAGTGAAAGAATAATATCCATCTGGTCTTGTTTGTGTGTTATGAGTTATGACTGCACATGAAACATTTTTTCCTCTCCAGTGGAAAGTGAAATAAAAGGGAAAATAGAGCTACATTATCGAAATATTCAAATATGGTAAACTTCCTTCTCAAGGACTACGCCCTACAATACCAAAAAATAATCATGCAGAGCTTGCTGTGCTTCACCAGAAGTGTCAGCATGACCCAGCTCAACAGCCAGATTTCTCTGAAATATTAGAAACTCTACAGAGAATAGCAGAGGAGATTTGTGACTAACACTTAATACCAACTTACTTAAATGAATGAAAATTTATCTTCTTATTGATCGATGAGACAGGTTGGAGATTAGCACGAGGGTAAGCATGAAGGAAAGCACAAGGAGAAAATACTCAAACATTTTGGCCCCCTTCTTGTTTCTCTTTTGTTCAAAGGAGCATTAATTAATATCTCTTTTTTGTCATTAGCAAAGTCTATCCTAGGTCATTGTTGCACCAGGAATGGATGATAAGAATCATACAGTCATCACCTAGAACCAACCAACATTGTGGTAGGAACTTTTGAGTCTATCTAGAACCAACATTTTGTATGTTATGTGTATGTTGATGTATGTATATATTGGAATTTTGGGTTAGCATTATGTCTCATGTGTGTATGCTGTTTCGGAGGGCATGGCTAGCAATTCCTGAGGCTAGCCAAAATATTGATTTTTTATTTTTTGGGTTAGGATTATTCGTGTCGGCTCTAGGTAGGAACCGACACTGATAGTATAATTTTGTGTGTCGGTTCATGGTAAGAACCGACACTGATATGTAAACTATTTTTGTCAGTTCTTTCTAGGAACCGACACTGATATGTTGAATATTTGTGTCGGTTCATGATAAGAATCGACATCAATATGTGAACTATGTATGTCGGTTCTTTCTGGAAACCGACACTAATATGTTGACTATTTATGTCAGTTCATGTATAGCACCGACACTGATAATGTTATTAGTGTCGGTTTGGAAACTGACACTGATAATCCCCGATTATCAGTGTCACTACATCTGCATCAGTTTGAAACCCGACACTAATGTCAGTTCCGAACCGACATTGATGAGCATGTCTATAGTAGTGAAGGCTACTTGACCTAGACGACTAAGTCTGTCCCGCAATCGCTACACCACACCGTTTGTTATTATCAACCGTGCCCAACACAGTTGATCTTTCCTATAAGCAATCGAGAATTAAGCAAGATAGAAATAAGTGCAATCTGAATTAGAGGATGAAATATGAAGTTTTATTGACTAATGAAGAGGCCTAAAGTTGCCATAATTGGTCTGGTCGACACAAGTATATAACAGATATTTTCTGAATGAAACACTAATCTAGACAAGCCTAAACCCTAAAAGTGTGGCCGCAAAGAATATAAATAGGAGCCAGCATGCTCCAATAGGATGGAGTGCACGTACAAGTGGAGTCAGATTCCAACTCTTTTATTAGGTCCAAGTTGACCCAACAAGTGGCGCAACACCTTTTTTTTATGATTGTGATGTGTACACAATGACTTTGAAGGTGGGGCTAGATCCGCTGGAAAAATCTCGTCGTCTTCTTTGATTTGAGTACTTGAACGCTTCAAACGGACTCTGTATGTGAAAGTTATGATCATTTTACTTGAAACTGTCAAGCTGACTCTGCATTGATCTGGGATTGAAATAGGGTCAAGCCAGACTTTGTGGTAATAGTGGTACTTCCCTCACCTGATTCCTGTGTAGAATAATATTAAATGACTTAGATAGCAATCTATCCTCAATTAAAAAATTATGAACTTCTAAAAACGAATTCACTTGTTGTGCATGTGTCCTTATCAATTATCATAGGTCTTTGCCAAGCATCTCGTGGAGGATTACTGTGTGTTTGTAAAGAAGTGATGACGAGTACAATGCAATCAAAGAAGGCAAGAACTCACAAACAGAACAATCAAAATCCTAGTAGCTGACCAATTGGTGTTAGTTCCGGGCACTTTGCGGCCGCTAGCTGATTCCGCATAGTTGGAGCAGGAGGGAACGAGTTACGATGCGGCATGGCCTACAGGCTTGCAGCCAGTGGCGGAGCCATGGGGGGCGTAATGGGGCCTGCCCCCCCCGGTCGGCCCATGCAAAAGCCAGGGTATATTACATATACTCAATACTATACTTGGAAGCGTTCAAGCAATCAAGCGTCAAGTCCAAACGGCAAACGCCCAAAGGCCCGAATGAATAAAACGCCGAGACGCCAAGTCACCGATCGACCAATGCGACGTCTCGCCTTCTCCTGTTCTTCGTGCTGGCTGCTGCGGCTGTGAGACTCAGGCCAATCGCGACTCGAAAGTGGCGGCACGAGCGAGCACAATGACAAAGACGACTCTGCGAGATCTCGACTCCTACTCTCCCTCTTGGTATGTCTACATCCACACACGAATCTGAATACACAATAGATTTGCTTGTTGTCTGTTGAGTAACTTGAGTTGTTTCTCTGGGACTTACTAGTTACTAGTAACTAGTTCATTGATCCATACGATACGACCATACAGACGTTAGACGTACTATTTTGCAATTTGCATGGCTGATGACTCTGAGTACTAGTAGTGTATAACAGTATAAGAGAATTTAGTCATTGATTAATGATTATCCAATTTCAATCCATTTTATTTTAATGATTACATGAGATAAACATAACTAACGATTAAAACTTGATGTGATGTGATTGGTCTACAGTTTACACAATTGCTAGGACGTCCAATTTTCATAGACATTTTTGGTCTTTGATACAATACTATTCGTCTAATCCTCAGGGCAGTGGAGTACTGTGTGCAAACAATAAGCATCAGGCGGAGACACCGCTGTGCCTACGCCTGCTTGCCTGCGTCGCCACTGCCATCTGCCACCACAGCTGACAAGGTATTATTAATGATTGTATATTTTCTGTTGTACTAATCTATAATAGGTATTAGGTAATCTATTAATTATCAATGATCAGGGCATCAAGCTACATCGATTTAATGTCTATAATTTTGATTTTTAGATGAAGAGATATTTTACGCCTTTGTCAAAATCAAAGCCATCCGATGAGACACCATCTACGTCCAGACAACCCAAACGCCCTAATCATGATCATCAAAATCAAACCATTGAACTTTCTAATGTGAGACCTTTCGTCGCAGCTGAAAAGAAAGCTCGTACTAGCACTAATTTCAGTTCAAGTGACATTGTTGCTGACCCGGGGTTGCGCAAGCCAATTGAATAGTATGAGTCTAATATTAGAGATGATGTCGAGAAGAGCATACTTGTTAAAGGACCTTATCGACCAATTGGTCATGATTTTCCCCAGAACAACAAGGAAACCATTCAAGATGCTTTCAAAAGACATGGTTTGATAATTTTGATTGGTTAGAATATAGCATAGAGAAAGATGCCGCCTTTTGCTTTTATTGTTATCTTTTAAGCCATCGGGGTTGATAATTGGGCAAATGACATGTTCACAAAGAGAGGTTTTCCAATTGGAAGAAGGCAAGAGAATCTTTCAATAAACATGTTGGTGGAGTAAATAGTGGCCATAACACCGCAAGAGGTCTTTGTGATGCTTTCAAAGATCAAGAGCAAAGCATTCGACAAGCGATAGAAATTTGCACCGATGAAATGCGAGTTCAATATAGAGCTCGTTTAACTGCTGTTGCAAAAATAGTTCGGTTCCTACTATCATAAGGTCTTGTTTTTCGTGGACACGATGAATCATCTAGCTCATCAAATAAAGGAAACTTTAAAGAGTTGCTAGAGTGGTACAAAAACGAGGTTAAAGATGTTTGCCATCCTATTGATAAAGCTCCTGCAAATAACTTGATGACTTCACCACCGATACAAAAGGACTTGGTCAAATCATATGCTGATGCGGTCATAAAGATCATTATGGATGATATCGGGGATAGTTGTTTCTCTTTACTTGTTGATGAGTCCCGTGATGTATCAATCAAGGAACAAATAGCCGCTCATTTTGAGGTTAGTTTGACAATATTTTAAAATTATTGTGTTACTTTTGAGGTTAGTAATATATTAAGATTATCATTCTTATTCTAATAATCTAATTCCTATAGGTTTGTCAACAAAAAAGGACAAGTTATTGAAAGATTTATTGGTGTTGAGCATGTTCAAGATACATCTTCTGCTTCATTGAAATCGTCTTTGGATTGTCTATTTGCTTGCTATGGTTTGTCTATGTCTAAACTAAGAGGACAAGGTTATGATGGTGCACCGAACATGAGAGATCAGTTTAATGGTCTAAAGGCACTAATTTTAAATGAAAATCCTCATGCTCACTATATACATTGCTTTGCACATCAATTACAATTGGTAGTTGTTTCTGTTTCCAAGAGCAGCCGAGATGTTAGTGATTTTTTCAATTATATCACTATGATTGTCAATATTGTTGGAGCTTCTTGCAAAAGAAAAGATGCATTGCTTCAGGATCATCATGAGCATATGGTTGAGAAATTGGAGAAATGTGAGATAGTAACAGGAAGAGGCAAAAATCAGGAAATGTCTCTAGTAAGGCCAGGTGATACACGATGGGGTTCACATTTAATAACTTTGATTCGTGTTAGTATAATATGGGATTCAGTGTTAACAGTTTTAAAGAATGTTAATGATGATGGATTTGACTTGAGTTAGAGGGGAAGAGCAAATGGATTGATGAAAACAATAGAATCATTTGACTTTGTGTTCATCTTGCATCTCATGATCAAAATATTAAGTATGACTAATGATTTGTCACGTCTCTTACAACAAAAGGATCAAAACATTGTTAATACAATAGTGCTTCTTTATAGTGTGAAAGCTCGCTCGCAAACATTTAGGGAAAATGGATGGGAAACATTGTTGGAAGAAGTAAAGAGATTATGTGTTGCATCAGAAATTTTAGTGCCAAATATGGAAGATCAAAAGCATGCTAGAGGTCACATGAGACGTGAAAAGCAATTTGTCACTTATCATCATTATTATTATATTGATATTTTTCTTGTTGTGACTGATTCACTTGCTACTGAGTTAAATAGTCGGTTCAATGAAACATCTACAGAGCTTTTGAAATGCATTGCTTGTCTAAACCCAAAAGATTTATTTTCTAACTTTGATCATGGTAGTCTTATTTGACTCTCAAAGATATATTATGATGATTTCTCGGCAATTGATCGTGTAGTTCTAGAAGAACAATTTCACTTGTTTCTTATTGATATGAGAAGAGAAGAATTCTCAAGTTATGATGATCTTGCTACTCTTGCTGTGAAGATGGTTGAAACAAAGAAGCACGTGGTTTATCCATTGGTTTATCGACTGATTGAATTAGCACTTATTTTACCAGTGGACACAGCTACAGTTGAAAGGGCTTTCTCGGCAATGAAGATTATCAAGACAGATTTATGCAATAAGATAAGTGATGACTGGCTGAATGATCTCATGATTTATTATATTGAGCGAGATGTGTTTGCAAAGATAGACATGGAAGATATTTTACAATATTTTCAAAACATAAGGACTCGTAGATATCAACTATCGTCTCTTGTAAAATAATAAGTGGTACGTTCTCTAAATCCTTACAAGTTACAAGTATTACATATTGTACTTACTATATATTAAACTTTAAATATCAATCATTTGTAGAGGTTCGTTTTATTCTTAGAAATTTCCGGTACCACCACTGCTTACAGCACCTGTCCAGATCAACTCGTCACGCAGGGCTGGAAAAAAAGCTCGTTGAGCTGGCTCGGTGGCTCGTTTCAAAATTGCTCCGATTACATTCATTTTTCTTTTAAAATAAAAATTAGTTGATTTGAAACAAGCGTCAACTTCGGCACGACTCGTTAGACTTGGCTCGAAGTTGGATCTCAAATAATATAGGAGACTATAATAAATAAGAATAAATCAGTATCGAAGAAAGCTCAAAAAAAAATTCAAGTGGCTCGTTTTCCACCCCTAGTCACGCTGCTTCTAGTCAAGGCATATCAGCAAAATGACATCCCTGAGCGAGCGGCCGTCGTCGGAAAGACCGCTTCGATTCAATCAGGGGCACAAGTTGGACGGAGTAATATGGATGGTCCGTGGTTGGACCATGGGACTTAGCAATCTAGGACGTCGATTTGGTTTTGTGTGGCAAGGATTATAGCTACTCGGCCAAAGTTGCAGTTGCTACTTTGCTACTCCGAGTCCACGACCGCGCTGTGCATAGTCCCCCGCTCCCCTCAACCTGGTCGGCTCGGCGGCTGCTGCTCTCCTCTCCGCCGTGCCGAGATCCGGCCGGATCTGGGCTCCGTAGCCCGTAGCAGTTCTCCTGGTCCCCTTCCTCGTCCCCGACTAGGCCTTCGGCCACTTCCGTTTCCATCTCCCACCCGAGAAACCCTAACCGTACAGGAAGCGACCATGAGGGGGAAGAAGCCAGTCAAGGAGCTCAAGCTCGCCGTGCCGGCGCAGGAGACGCCCGTCGACAAATTCCTGTAGGTCTCCGTTAGCCTCCCGTCGACAAATTCCTTAGCCTAAACAGCTCATTTTCTTCCCTGATTTTTTTCTTTTAAAATTTTTCCCCATTGGAGCGACCAAAGGATTCAGCTTTTGAATCATTATGTGCCTTTTGTCTGAAAGGCTGTCGGTCGAGATGTTTTCCATATTACCTTTGCTTTGTCGGGTTAGTTATGAATTGTGATGGAGATATGATTGCGTTTTGATGAGCTCGTTAGCCAATCCGTGAGTAGCTGGAATAGACAGCAGCTTAGGTTTACTTAGTATTCAAGTGATCTACTGATCTCGTGCTTGATTTGAATTTGGGTTGGTTTGCGTTGCTAATCTGACTTTGCAATTCGTGACTTTTCTTGTTTGTATGTGCGCCACGTTTGATTGATCCAGATACTATCTGCAGTTCCAGATCGTTTGTTGTTTTGTTACCCTTCGAATTCATCGTGGATTTGACGATTTAATTTCAGAAGTTAGTGTGTAAACTGAATTTGTACCTTTGATCGCTGGTGCTCTTTTAGGACGGCTAGTGGTACATTCAAGGATGGTGAACTGCGACTTAATCAAAGAGGCTTGCGGCTTATCTCCGAGGAAAATGGAGATGAAGATGTGAGTTCCTGGTGCAGTAATGACTACTTTTGTTGTTTGTTCATCTGTCCAATTGTGTTTTCGCTGTATCGTTTTTCATATGGTGGCATGTAGGTTTTGTATAGAAGCACATGCACCAGTTCAATCACAAACCCTATCCAAGGTTTTCTTCATTTCCCTTCGTTCATTGATTGCAATAGACCTTTTAAATGCATAGAATCCGTACCCCACACACACACTTGCTGCTTTATGGGCTGCAATGGGGCAGAGGATACCTTGTGTTTCAAACTTGTCACAGGTTTTCTCCATAGACTTAGTATATGTGCACATTTCTCAATTTTCGTTCATGTTTATCTTGCACAGATGTTGTTTTTTCATGCATAGGATTGAAATTCTGTGCTCTGTTATTTGCTACTGGGTTATTTGATGCGACTCTGAGAAGTTTTTCAAGTTAAGGAGAACAGGATATGTCGTCCCCAATGGTTATCATATTTAATTTGAACTCTGATAAGGATATACCATTCTCTAGTTTGCGTTTGTAGTTGCTATGATCTGGTTAGTGACCGAGTAGTTTGAATTTAGATTGCATCTTGATTTGTTTGTTTTCTCCAGCAATCAACAAACCTGAAGGTGGAAGATGTGCAGTTATCAATGGATGATCTCGAGATGATTCAAGTCATTGGTAAGGGAAGTGGTGGTGTTGTCCAACTAGTGCGGCACAAGTGGGTGGGAACATTGTTTGCCTTGAAGGTAATATCCAGTACGCTGAGTTCATCTAGTGGACCACACTAATGCCAAGAAAATGTATGTTTTATGTAAGTTAGAGCACTGCATTAGACTGTTAGTTTTATCCTTCCATTGTACTGTTTTTCTACCTTTTTATGTTTCCTGACATGGAAATCAATCTGTTCATACCTGTTTGAACAGATTCACTGCATGTTATGTCTTGTTTATACCTGTATATGTTTCTTGACATGGAAATCAATTTGTTCATGCTTGTTTGAACAGATTTACCACAAATTGTCTTGTTCTGACAATCAGATTTCTGCATCTTAGCATTTGGTTGTTTTGTTTAGTTAACTTGGTTATGGCATGGTAGCATTCAATTAAGTTCACACTGGTGCACACTGCCAAAATGAGGTGGGGAATCCTAAATGAACAGTAGCAATAACATATTGTACCATCCTATGTTTACATGTGTAAACTCTACAAAATGCTATTTTTTAATGAATACTGATGCTAATGAATGAGAATACATCAGGTAATGATATTTGGGTCAATGAAAATTTTCAAGCATTGTCCCTGGTGTTTGTACTGCTTTGGCATTTCTTCGCCTATATGATCTATCAGTTAATTGGCCAGTATTGCAAATCTTTCCATAGGGCATTCAAATGAACATTCAGGAGGCAGTTCGCAAACAAATAGTTCAGGAGCTCAAAATAAATCAGGCAACACAGAACCCACATATAGTTCTTTGCCATCAATCCTTTTACCACAATGGTGTAATATATCTTGTTCTGGAATACATGGATCGTGGATCTCTTGCAGACATCATTAAACAAGTGAAAACAATTCTGGAGCCATACCTTGCTGTACTTTGCAAGCAGGTATTGCATAAACTTGGCCTTTATTTTCTGCTTTGACTTCTCTTGTTTTTGTAGTAAGTTTGGAATTTTGTCTTGTCTGTTGAAAGTTGAAGCTACATTCTAACACAGCTAACATCGATAATATTGTGATGATTCAGGTTTTGGAGGGTTTATTATATCTTCATCATAAAAGGCACGTGATTCACAGGGACATAAAGCCATCTAACTTGTTAGTCAACCATAAAGGTGAAGTAAAGATTACTGATTTTGGGGTAAGTGCAGTGCTAGCAAGCTCAATGGGTCAGCGAGATACGTTTGTTGGAACCTACAACTATATGGCGGTATGTTGACTTCATCTGCTTTGTCTATGTTACTGCTAGTTTATGTTCATTATAGTGATCTGGAATGCATAAATTTGTTGTCATAGTTCTCTTCTTTTCTTCCATGTTCAGCCTGAGCGGATTAGTGGAAGCTCCTATGACTACAAGAGTGACGTATGGAGTTTGGGCTTAGTAATACTTGAGTGTGCCATTGGCCGGTTCCCCTATATACCTTCAGAAGGAGAAGGTTGGTTAAGTTTTTATGAACTCTTAGAAGCAATTGTTGACCAGCCACCACCTTCTGCACCTGCAGATCAGTTCTCCCCAGAATTTTGCTCATTTATCTCCTCCTGGTATGCTAAACATTCCTCTGAAATTACATGTGAAAATTAGCTCAGTTCCGGCCTTCCTACTTATTCTCTTGCTCAGTAAACATGAATGAACATTTTGCCCTTTTTTCAAAGTCGTCCTAGTTTTTGTGTGTAGTTCTCAAAAACTAGGAAAAGTGAAAAGGAAACATTTGAAGTTGTTGATAAAGCTATTTATCACTTACTTTAATATGTAGTGTATTCCTTTTTTTGTCACAGCTAGTGGAATTTCTCTAAAATATTCTTTTCCCCTTGAACAAGCATGGCATGTTTTTTCAAGAGAACAGTTTTATTGTGACTTTGTGAACACTTGAGCTTCATTTGTTACGGAAAATAACAATTCTTTAATCTGCACAGAAGTCTTCAGATAATAACTAGCGAAATCCACAGAAGTCCTTTTTTTTATTACGAACTTTTATACTGTAGTTGATCTTGCATCGTTATCTACTGAAAAGTAAAATCACCCTGCAATTGTGTCATAAGTGCTTGCACATCAACATGCTGCAAGTAACTTTGCAGCCAATGGCTAGTGGATAAAATCTTACAATAGATATATTTTCTTGTTATTGATAAGAATTTGTGGAGACTTATCTTGACTATGGAACTGTAGCTGGTGCCTTGGTGTGTATATTGAGCAAGGAAGCTTAGGTTTGTAGGCTAGTTGGGATGCACTGCGTTACTTATGCTTGGTGCTTCTATAGACCACAGTTCTTAGCAATTTAATGTGATACCTATATGACATGGCCAAATTGTAAACCTATCTTAATTTTTAACAAGATAGGTTTTAAGTACATCATTGGCCCTTGAAACTTCAAGCAGTTATGGATTTAAATCAGCTATGCCAATATCTAAACCGTTTCCCAGATTAATAAAACCTTGGCTGTGAGGTTGTGACTAACTGAGGCGACACATATAGGCATGTCTATTGCCAATCTGTCCTGACTCCTCACGTGATGTTTTGACCTGCAGCAATTGGCTTTGTTGTACTGACTATGCGTCTTCTGTGCTGTCTTTAATTTCATGAATAATTCTTATGTAACACGCACATCTTGACATTAGATACTCATATCGTCAGTGCATATCATACTGTAGTTTTATATATTGCTATATTGCTTTGCAGCATACAAAAGGATCCCGCAGAGCGGATGACTGCTTCCGAACTCTTGGTCAGCATTTCCTTTTACTTACTAGTTTTTGTAGTGAATCTATCTGTGGTTACATTGTGTTGACTACATTGTGCTGAATTGTCATTCATGTTATTGCAGAATCATCCTTTTATCAAGAAGTTTGAGGATAAGGATTTAGACCTGCGAATTCTTGTTGAGAGCCTCGAACCTCCAATGAATGTACCCGAGTAGCTTGTCATCAGGAGGGATGAGGCTTTGCAGTGTTTCCAGGGTCACCCTCGATGGCAGCGCATAGTTGTCTTGAAGCATCTTGTTCAAAGTTCCCAAGGAGTCGCATAAATGTATGACTTAAGGCCCTTTTGTTGCGTTTCTTCCTATGATCCTGTGACTAGTTGAACATGAGAATAGGGGGAATCATGATGTTGCCTTCGAATTCTTGCAGGCTGCCTTATTGTAGTTCTTGTTGCAAGTATGGTGTAAATGGGCCTGGTGTCCTTATGCTTTATTGTTTGCTCGACTTAAGTATTCTGAAGAACTAGTTATGTGCCCGTGCAGTGCAATGAAAACTCAATTTGTGATAAAAAATTTATTTGCAAAGAGCACTGACAGTGGCAAAGGTGAGCAATTAAAAAGCAGCGGCAAAGGTGGGTAATTGAAGAGCAGTGGCAAAGGTGGGTAATTGAAGAGCAATGGTAAAGATGTGTAAATTTGCTGAAGTGACGCGATAAGAAACTCTTGCTTTATATAGTAGAGATTAGAGGGTGTTTGGATTAGAAGTATTTTATTGGAATATTTTAGGATATAGTTTAAATTTGAATTAAATCCCGAAACTTTCTAAAGAATTTGCAGTCATCCAATGCATAAAATATTACATGCAAGTGATGTGCTATGTGAAGGATAGCACCGTCTTTTACAGCAATTGCAAGCAAAGAGCACTATTTCACATAGAAACGCTACGGAAATTAACATTTTAAGCAAAAAACACTATTTGAATTTAAATTTTTAAAGCTGACACGATTGAAATTTTATTTTCAGAAACTTCGAGATAAAATAACAATTGGAGTACAATCCCATGCGCTATCCTTGTAACAAGAAAGTTCCATTATTCGCTGAAGCAACGAACGAACATCATCACAAAAGTCCGACATCATCGACTACTATCTCCCCTTTCATCAATGGCTACCCATTTCCTCTTCCTGACAGTGACGATGCAGCTACGTACGCTCATGTATCCAGGTCATAGAGCCCATCGATGGTGTCGGCTCCCTCGAGGTAGTTCATCTTAAGCTCGTCGTACTTGAACTTGCGCCTCCCCTTGGACGACGACGCCGACCCGGCCTTGCCGCTGAGCTCCCTGTAGGCGCGGCCGCCGGTGAACTTGGAGTGGTTGGTGGGCTTCCGCGGCGCCCTGACGAACCCGCCGTTGGCCGTCGGCCCCGCCACGGCATGCACCGCGCGGCGCTTGCCCTCCGGGTCGACCAGGTCGCGGTCGTAGGCCCACACCCACCCGTGTTGCCGTCCCTCGCGACGCATGGTTGCTTGTTTCTTGGTTTGGTTTTGGTTTGGCGGTGACAAAGGAGGCGACACCGGCGGCACATTTATAGGCAGGGAGTTGCCGGCTTGCCGCGTTCGGCGAGTACGGTTCCTTGGCGGTCACGGCCTCGTGTTAGTAGTCGGCTGCTTGTAGTCCACGTCTCCGACGGTTTGACTTGAAATGGGGCCTCGATGAGCACTACCTATTCTGAAAGTGTCCGAAACCGACCTACGCAAGTACCCGCGGCTAGATTTTAAGCCTGTTGAATCGAACTCCTCGGCCAGACCCAGTCGCAGTTGTTGGGCCTGGGCCAGCCCTATCCTGAACTCTTCAGGCAAAGCTTAGTTAGACAGAAAGAAATTGATCCGTGCTTTATGTTTTGCCTCTTTGTTAGTGATTTTCGAACATTCCTAGAGTCAAGAAGGTAAAATCCAACGGGAGACGAGATGCTAGAGCTCAACATGTATGCCTCTTGGGAGCTTATATATTTTGCCTTGTTGGAATGAGCAGCAGAAAAAGGAATCCGGGAAGATAGAAACAAGAAAAAGGATTAAGGAGCTGTTTGGTTTAAAGCCTTGACGTGCCAAGCCAATATTCGGTAACAACCTGTTTGCACCAAAATTTGGCAAGAAGTGGTGAAGTTATCAGACTAAGGATGAAAAAATATCTTGGCTGATATAGGATATAGAAAAAGATTTAAGTATGAATTGTGACTGATATTTAATCTTAAAAGGAGGAATATTGTCCAAGTTAAGGCTGTTACGGATCTTGATAAGCAGCGTATTAGAGGTGGACACGATCGGCCAAAAGCTATAAAATATGGTCAGGGGCAAGCGAGAAGAACAACACAATCAAATCAATCAACTCGTATTACTTTTGTTTACTTTCCTGTCGATAAGGAGTAGCTCTGTAATTTAGACTTCTTCTTGCAACCTGATTCTGATCAATAAAGTTGTATATCGCGGATTGTTGATCACCTTTGATTACACCAATCAGGTTTGATTTTCTCCGATCTTATTGCGCATCGCCTTTTCCAAAAAAGGTCTACCTCATATAATCTGATAGCCCTGATCGGTTAATTAGACTTATCGTTACCCTAAATTTGATCGGCTTTCTACCTAGTTAGATCTTTGCTGATTGTTTATTAGATCAGCTTTGAGCGTATTTTATATTTATCTTCTTGATTGCGGATTTGAAAGACCATGTGGAGGTCTACCCATATTGGTGATGAGTATTTAACTAAATTTGAGTTTGTTATGCTCTATTTAAGTTTGATTTAAATTGGATTTTCAATTTGAAGTAATTTGAGGTGAGACCGCCAAGTTAAGAGGCGTGGTTGATTACTACCAAGATTTGGTTACGTTCTCCTGACAACATAGACCAAATTCCTAATGTATGGTTACGTTCGTCTCAGTATATAGGATATAAAGCTTTTTCCAAAGAATTCTTTCAAGTTTATACTACTGACATCTAGGCCGTTGGAGGTGATGAGAAAGTAACGGCTAACTACCTTCCTACTATTTTAAAGGGATCAATACAAACTTGGCTGTTTAATCAGCTAGAAGGTTCCATTTATAGTTGACTGAATTTGTGCTATGCTATTTTAAATAATTTTAAAAGTTGTTGCGCTAAACCTAGTAAAGAAGATAACTTATATCGTCTTCGACAAGCTTTTGGCGAAAATCTGCGGCAATTTACTAAAAGGTTTGTAGAAGTATGCAACACTATTCCTAATATTTTTGACAGGTATGTTATTTGTGCATTCAAGCAGACTGTCCGATATAAAAGGTTCACTGAGGACCTCAACATTCACCCACCATCTACCATACTAGAGCTTTTCGATATGGTAGATTGGTATTCGGATGCGCATATGGCTATCGAGTGGAACCGCATGGATGATAATGACCAAGCTCCACCGCAACCTGATCTCTCTAAAGTAGGGGACCAAAAAATGAAAAAAATCCTCCGATCAGAAGGTGATAAAAGGGTGAATAAGAAAAATAAGAAAAAACAGAATGCCCAGCGTGAAGTTGCAGGAATTACAGAGCAGCCAACATACTCCAAGGGAAAAGCACCCTAGAAGAAGATGGCTGGTCGTCATGATGACCAGTCCAGTTCTAGAAGCTCTGGCGTGACTAGTGGTAATGGTCGTTAGTGTTCGTTGCACAGGGTGCTAGGGCACGACCTGCGGAACTGCCGTACATGGTAGAAGAGCATGGAAGACTTATACTCCAACAAGGGTCCAATGCCAACCTTACCGGAAGATTCAAGCAATAAGAATGCAGATGGAGATGGGGAAATGGGCTATCAAAAGCTCAACAACTACGTCAACGCAACATATGCATACACCTCCAAAAGGCAATTTAAAACTGTGTGGAGGGAGGTAAACAATATTGACAACCAAACCTGGAAGCCAGAATAGCCAAAATGGTTGGAGGTTGACCTCATCATTAACTGGCGGGATTGCCCTAAAGGTACATTAGTCCCTAGAAAACTCCCATTAGTAGTTTCTCCTACTATTAGCAATTGCAAGATTGGAAGGATTTTAATTGATGGGGAGTTCTTTGGACTTGCATTTTGTTCATATTTTGGATGAGATGCAAATTCTTCGTTCTAAAATCGGACTGATTATTTAACCCATTTTTTGGAATTGTAGCTGGTCCTTCAATAACTCCAGTGGGACATATTTTCTTACCTGTCACCTTTAAAAATACTAAAAATTTTAGAATAGAGTTAATCTTGTTTGAAATTGTTGATTTTTAGTCAGCATATAATGTCATTCTTGTAAGTTCAAGCTCTATTGGTTTTGACGATTGATTTAATATTAATGTTTAATCATTGTTTAATGACAAATCTAATCAATATAAGACTAACATGTTTATTGAGCTACATTCTTATTAGTCTCAAATATGGATGAAAAATGAAAAACCCAAGGTATGCACTCATATTCATTTATATTATCTTATTGCATACTTAGGATTCAAGTTAAAGTATGAATGTCCCCATTATATTAACCACAAAATGTGCATGTTGTTTCCTAAGCCATATATTACATGGATGCACATATTTAGGGGGAGTTCACACTCTAACTTGAAGAGTTAATTTAAATAAAAATTTAAATTGAGTTCATTTGTCTTATTAATCATAAAAGAACACTTCATCATGTGTTGATAGTGTTCTCGATTAATTAAGGACAAAATGAATAGTTCTTAAGTATAATGAAGCATATGTTGCATTATTGTACTTAAGACACATTTAAATCACTCAAATTGATTTAGGTTGTGCTCAATTGATCTAAAGACATCATGTGTTAATGGAGTGCAAGAGATAATTGAGACAACCATGCATCTTGGACTAACTATTTTATGAGTTGTGTTTGAGCTAGGTTAAGTCCAAAGATGATTGAGATGATGAAAACGGGACAAAGACGACATCATGAGGTGATGGGCGTCAAGAGGAGATCCTATAAAGATTAAGAGAAGAACGGAGTGATGATCCCGAGGGAGCGTATAAGTGAAGATCATAAAGACCCCAAAGGGGATTGCTTGCATGCGGCAATTCAAGGTATAACTAGATAGGCTAAGGACTTTCTAGTCTTTGAGTCTAGTTTTTATTGCCGTACTATTAAGAGGGGTTGAGTCCTAGTTTGAGCTTCATCATGTGTTGATGATCTCAATCCCATGTTCACTCGAGCTCAAATCTTATTTGGATTTGGTTTTTGCGTGAAGTTCACTTTTGCATGTGTTGCAATTGTTGAAGCTTCATGTTTTATTTTTCTTTATAAAACAAATCTTTCAAATCAAAATGGTTGCTTGGAGCTAAGTTTTGCATGTGTTGCAAAAGGAGAGAGCTCAAGCATGATTTGGTGTTTATGTGGCTGTATGGAGCTAGAGGTTTACATGTGTTGCAAGTAGAGAGCTCATACGTTTGATTCGGTTTTAGTATGGTTGCATGGAACTAGAAAATCGCATGTGTTGCAATTAGAGAGTTCATGCATCTTGATTTGGTGTTGCTTGGAGCTAGACTTTTACATATGTTGCATAGAGTAAAGCTCAAGCATGAAATTGGTTGAATGTGTTATTTGCAAGTTCGTTGTGCGAATAAACCGAGGGTTATGAGTCCGGAATCCGAGAGCATGTGAGTAGGGCTTGCAACGGGTGTTTGCAAGTTGACTAGGTCTCGTGTTGACCTTCACATGGCTAGGGGGATTAATCTCATAGACTCGGGTTTGATTTGCTTAATACGTTTTGCAAATAGATCTTGAGTTGATTGCGAAATGTGTTTTCACAAATTGGAGTTGTTGTTTGCAAATGTGTTTTGCAAATGAGCTTAGAAGTTATGTGGTTCAATCCTAGAGCAGGTGTTGGCATTTGCAAATGTGTTTTGCAAAGTGTCGGGGTCATGTGTTGATCCTTACTTGGCTAGAGGGTTGATTGCATAAGGTCTTGGTTTATTTGCAAATGAGTTTTGCTAATAAGTTGTGCTTAATGTGTCTCTTTGGAGAATATGAAGTAGGCATGCAAATGTGTTTTGCAAATTGCCTGATCATGTGTTGATCATCACATTGCTCAAAGAATAATTAATTATTGGTGTTTGATTCGAAGAGAAAAGTTTTTGTGAAAAATCCGTTTTTCACTGATAGTCCGGTGCTACCGGCTATGGTAGGCCCGTGCTACCGGCCGGCGGTAGCACCGAGCCCTAGGGGTGTAAGAAAACCAGAGAGGGTTTGGGCGGTCAGTAGTCGGTGCTACGCCCATAGTAGCCTAGTGCTAGCGGAGAGCTGTAGCACCGGGCCGAACCCCGGTGTAAAATCCCGAGAGAGGGTGTTTTGAGGTCTCAGTAGTCCGGTGCTACAGGGCTTTGGCAGATGCTACCTGGCGCTCCCGGCTGGTCGGTGCTACGGATTTTCGGTAACGGCTAGTTTGTAGCCGTTGGCCCATAGGCGGTGCTCTTGGTTCTAGTAGGGCAAGAGCAAGGGTTTCTCGTGTTTGCCCAATTCGACCCCCAACGGCTAGTTTTGGCTTGGAGGCTATATAAGGAGGCCTTGGGGGCATTTCTTTGGTTGCTAGAGTTATTATGAGTGTGTGGGAGTTGTGTGCATGTTTTGCCCTCTTCCATTTGCTTCTTGAGCTAGAGTGAGCCCTAATTGCATGTGTTGCAATTAGGAAGTGGATTGAGAGCCTCTTGTGCAAGTGTTGTACTTGAGGGAAACCTAGGTGCATGTGTTGCACTAGGTGATCACCGAAAGCGTATGTGTTGTGCTAGGTGAAGCTCAAGCGAAGATTCGACTTGTTACTCTTGGAGGTTGCCGACTCCTAGACGGCGTAGAGCGTCGTGCGCAGGAGCTCTCAAGGTTGTGAGAAGCCACCGGCGAAGTTTGTGAAGGTTCGGGTTGAGCCTACGCGAAAGCGTGAAAAACCACATCTAGTGGAATCGAGGCGGGTGCTCAAGCGCGGAGCCAGTCCAAGTGTTTTGGGCTTGCCTCAACGTGGACTAGGGGAGACCAGTAAGTCTCCGAACGCCACGAAAAAATATCGGTTGCCTCTTGTCTCTTTTACATTCAAGCATTTACATTGTTGATATATTATTGATTGCTTGATTGTGTTAGAATTCCTTAGTTTAGTTGTGATTGTTCAATTTAGCAATTCTTGTATAGAGACATAATTTAGTTAGTGCACTAGTGAGCCTAGTTGATTTAGGCCTTAATTGTCAAAACCTAGTTTATAGCTTCTGCATTATCTTTGATTAGGTTTTGACATAAGGGTTGATTACAGCGATTGATTTTAGAGAGCAATTAATTTTGTAAAATGCCTATTCACCCCCCTCTAGGCGCATCCTGATCTTACAAGTGGTATCAGAGCTTGGTCTCTCATTTTATTAGACTTAACCGTCTAGAGAGTAAAGGATGCCGTCTAGCGGATTAGTGTACTACACCGGTTCACAAATATTTGATGGCTCTAATTATGCTCAATGGAAATTATTTATGATTTCTCATTTTAAATCCATGAGCCCCCAAATATGGTGGATCGTAGATGTGGGTTTTTCTTCTCCACTAAATGATGTTGCTCCAACTAAAGGAGAGAAGAAATGCCTACATCTCGACGCTCAAGCTGCTAATATTTTATTTAGTATTGTAAGCGTAGAAATTTTTAATAAAATATGCAATCTCAAGAGCGTTCATGAAATGTGGATCAAGCTTCAAGAACTATTTGAATCATCCACATCATCAATTGAGGATTGCATTGAGAAAGAGATGTCGGTTGATGATTCTTCAACCTCTACATCAAGTGATGAGGAACCGGCATCCACATCAACCTCAACCTTCGCCTCAAGCGACGATGAAGATTCACTTCCATCGCGAATTTGTTACTTCATGGCAAAAGGTAAAATTGAGGTAAGTGACAATGATGAGCCCTCTTATAATGAACTTATGAATATGTTAGAGGAGCTGAATAATTATCTTGGGAAGGAGAAAGCAAAATATAAGATTTTGAAGCTTGAACATGAATCACTTCAAAATGATTATAATGTGCTTAAAGAAAATCATGAATCTCTCCTTCTCAAAGAAATTTTTAAGCCTAAGGTGGATATAGGAATCTCATGTGATTTAATTGATGAAATTCCTTGCTTAAATGTAAATTCTAATATTTCATCAAAAATTGATATGTCCACCTCTTGCAATGATTTAATTGATATGCCTTGTAGCTCTAGTTCCATTGCTATTACTTCCTCTATGTCTTGTGTAGGATCGGATGGCGACAATCAGAGGGGGGGTGAATGATTGAGCGGAAGATAAAATTAAAATTTGCTTGATTCACAAAACCCCCTAAATTAATTATGAAATATTGCTCTCGGTTTCAACACAAACAGATTAACAAACGTTCACTAAAACTGTAATTACCGAAGATCCAACCGTCGGATTGACGTGAAATTTTAACTGAATAAACTGTATTCAAATCCGAAACTAACGCAATAAGAATCAGGTCGATCGGATCTACGGATCAAAAGTTATAAATCCTGCAAGCTTGCTGTGACAGAATATGACGAAAATCAAGCAAACCCTAATTTCGTGATTAATCACAATCTACAAAAGATTAACCAACAAAACTTTAAGGAACACTAAATTAATGCCCTAAGAAGGTTTTAGATGGATCAAATCAAAATTAAAATTGTTGAATAAAAAGGACAATGATTCAATCTACTAAACCGAAATTGAGCAAACAGGGTCAGAAACCGGTACCATAGCGCATCATGCATGAACAGTAATTTACGATTTACTGTAGCAACACGAGATTACTGTAGCGACGGATACTGTCTCAATCTTCCTTCTCTTTTCTGTCTCTTGATTTGTCTTCCAAGAACGCTGATCACCGAGCAAAATCCCCGTAGCAATCCTTGTCTGTGCACTGTAGCGCCGAATCACTGTAGCACCGCAATTTACTGTAGCCGTGCGATTACTGTAGCGCCGAAGTTCCGCGTCGCGCTGGAAGTCGCCGCAGTCTCGTAGTCTTCTTGGATTCTTGCTTTTTCCTTTCTCTGGCGAGCCGCAAGAGGCAATTCACGCTAGAAATTGCATGCACTTGCATCAAAAACAAGCGTCCAGCCGGAAACTCAAGTAATCTGTCGCCAGGGACTCAAGTCGCATAAAAACGGCTGCCGCCGCCCAAAAGCCTCAATTTCATTGATTAGGTTTCCAGGATTTTTATACAACTCAAAACCCTAACACATGTATGCATATCCACTTGGCCCAATAACACATGGCCCAATATATGCATACAACCCAAAATTCACACATGCACGCCAGACGTCCGACCGCCGCAGACTCACGTGACTAACCACCTTCGTGTGCACCGTTCTTCAGCCCGAACGCCCCGCATGACATCCTCGACCACGGGACCTCGATTCCTCCTCGAACCTAGTCCCGAACCTCGCCTCCATGAACCTAGTTCCGTCCGTCATCAACCACGCTCGCCTCGAGCAACACCGCACACACGAATAAACAAACAACGATCCGAGCACAAGTCCACGACTTGACTCAAAGTCAATCCATGCAACCACTCACATGAGTGCATTGCATCAAACAAAATCATTAATCAATCATAATTACGCTAAATGATCCGGTGCTACTACCCCTAGGCCGGTAGCACTAGGAAAAGCAACCAACACTCAAATTGCTTCAATTTGAAGATCCAATTCAAATTAAACTCAATTTCAAATCGATCCAATCTCAAATCTTGTCAATTACTCATCACACACAAGGATAGACCTCCACATGGTCTTTCAATCTCCCCCTTGATGAGTATATTGACAAACACATGAAAAGACATAAGTATTGAGTTTGAATAAAGAGAAGAAAGCAATTTGAATGCAAAGCCAAACTTGATCAAAGAAATAGAAATGAAGAACATGACCAAATTGGCAACTTTTGATCTATGAACGATAGCAAAGATTAACAAAGATCATAAGAAAGAAGAATCAAGTGCAAAATGATGCCTTTTCTACGATTTCTCCCCCTTTTGGCAATATAGGCATCAAGGTGACATTTTCTTTTCTCCCCTTTTTTTGGTTGTTTTGATGCAAGTAATGCAGCCTAAGGGAGCTTTGAAGATTATCCATGTGATCAACAAGACAAGTTATGACACCAAGCTAAGTTATGGCAAAAAATAGACTAAGCTAAGGCATGTCCAAGTGCAAATAATCATTTTGCTAGTAAGATTTAATTAAAACCATGTCATTTTTAGCATGATTGAACATGAGCAACACTTGTCATTAGTTTCAAAACTAGAAGCAAAGCTATTCAAAGGATTAAATGGAAAACCTAGAGTTCAACCTACTCAACACTTTGGGGAATCTAGAAGTGCACACAAGGTCCTTTGAGCCTTTTTTTTTCATTGTATGCAAATTTTTCATAGCGGGGTGCAAATGTTTGACATTATTTGCATTCTTTACCCACATATGTTTTTTTTTGCATTTTTAAAGCAATTGACTCAAGCCATAATCGATCGTCTCAAGAGGGACTCTTAAGAGAATGATCTTGGTCATACACAACACATTCCAAGTTCATCTCAAGTGCAATGAGAAGCCATCTTGTGAATGTGAGGTGTTGAGTCTAATGCGCACAAAAAGAGTCAATTTTGCTTCACTTTCATTTTAGCATTTTCATGTTAAGCTAGTGAAGGACTCAAGTATGGATCAAACAAGATTCACCCAAGTTGCTATAGGGACTCTAAAGAATTCCAGAATTTCACAAATCATGGCAAATACACCTAGAGAAGAAACTTAGCAAGTAAACGCAATATGTTTTATCAAGTTTTTCTTTTAACGCTCATTTTTCAAATTTTGTAAGCTTAGCAAGATAAATGAACTTGGACATATCTAAGCAAGTAATTTTCTTCATAATATAGCATGGTATATAAAATGAAACATGGATCATGTGCATAATAGACAAAGCTCATAAAATGAAAAATCAAGTCTATATGCAATGCATGAGACAGTTTTTTAAACTCCCCCTCAACATGTGATTTCATTTTAAGCACAAATCTGGTTCAAATTGAGTTATTAGCAAGATTAAGCTCAAGAAAGATCGAAAAGAACTCAATTAAAGCCGAAACACGAATGGAGGGAAGAAGTCAAGAAACCTATGAATCGGGTGGCTATAGAGTATAGAAAAGATGGTAGAGAACACTATGGCTCAGACTCGCTCTCATCTTCCCCAATGACTAACATAGGAAAGCTGCCTCTAGATCCCAAACTAAGGAGTGCACACAAACCCCTGTCTACCAGGGGCCCAACATCTGCTAGACTTATAAGACTGTGAGGAACTCAACCTAGAGAGAAGAGAGAATGACTAATTAAGCATGATAGCAACCTAAAGCACAAGATGAGAGGTCCATGCAAAGCATGCCGAAGTCTAAGTGATGTGAACTCATAACTCTAAGGAATAAAACCCATAAGCACCCAGAGCAATACAAAAGGAAAAACTGAAATAAAATATAATACATAATATACAGATCGGCTCCCCTCACGAGTAAGGTCGTAGGGCACACAACTCCAAGCTCACTCCTCAAGGCAACAAACCTAGAGCTATCCAAAGGCTTGGTAAAGATATCGCCAACCGGTGGTCACTCTCCACAAACCGAAGCACTATGTCTCCTTTCTCCACATGGTCTCTAAGGAAGTGATATCTAATATCAATGTGACCAAGTCTCCTATGCCGAAGGAGAGATCACGGACTCGAAGCAATCAAACACCAAGAGAGTCCCGTAAGAATCGTAAAAATCAGACGAAAGACCCTCCCAAATCTAGAAATCCCGCAAACTAACTCTCCCGATGAATCGAGGATTCTACAATCATTGCTCTTAAAGTTTACCTCGAAAGAGTCATCGATAAGCCGAGAAACGGAAAGCAAATTATATTGCGACTTACTCACTAAGGCAACATCCTTAAGAATAAAATTTTCATTAATGCAGACGGTACCTTTAGCAATGACTCTACTCAAGAAGCATCCCCAAAAGTGATCAACTCATCACCGGGGCTCGGACTAGGAAGAGAACCAACGAGAGTCTCCGGTCATATGGCGAGAACAACCGAGTCAACAATCCAAACATCTCCTTCCCCATCCGATTTAACCCGATCAAGTCAAAGAGAGAGAAGACTCAAGATGGGATAAAGTGAGGACACGGGAACCCAATATTGAATCACACGACGCCTCAAAGAACCACCACAGAGGAAGAAGATCGACTCTAGTGTCTCTCGACGCCGACTCTCACAAGATCGAAGAATCAACTCTAGTAGAAGATGTAGGAGCTGCCATCCGGTTTGGCCCGCCGTGGTGCAAAGGCCGGACCATCCCAACGAGGATGCCCAAATCTCCTACCCGAAAACACCTCACGCCGCTGATATCTACCTCGATGGGAAAAATGAGGAATATCATGAGGACGGCGGAAAGACTGACCACGAGCAACTCCAGACTAAAACTCGATCGAACAAAGATGAAAACCGAGCCCTAGACGCCGCTCAAAAACAGTGACTCTCGACTGCCTAGTAGCAAGCAGGCGCCTTAGAGCACTCAGAGTCTGGGGATGACCCTGAATACCTCTAAGAGAAGTAACACGCCACGCCGATGATCTTGGCACGCCTAAAGCGAAATCTACTAGGTGACCATCCTTCTACTGAAGGTGCATGTGTACTTTGCCTTGTTAGAGGCGTAGCAACAAGAGAAGCATCCTTCGGTCAAGTCCCGTGGACCACACCAAAGAGACCTAAACACAAGTGGTGCTCAACCCGAGCAACCACTATCTCTCCACTCTTGGAACTACGCACAATGGTAGGAGGATGAGTCCTAGCGTGCTCAAGTAATCAAATCCTAGACCTTGATTGAATCTGCTAATCTTGGGTGGTCTAGAATGAGATTGAGCTTCTTCTTGCCTCCAACAAATTTCTCAAGAGTGCTCATAAGATACCGACACTCTCGGAAAAGTGAAGCGCAAGAAGAACAAGGGTGAGAGGAAGAAGAAGAACCGTAAAGAGAAGAAGAGATACCAAAGACGCCTATTTTTCTCCCTTAGCATGGCTGCCTCAAGCTTGAGGGACTCACAAGAAACGCACGATGCTTCTCTAATCCTATGGACTTGTTCTTCTAATTTCTTCCTAAACTCTGCGTGGACCTTATCCACGCCATCATTAACCCCAACACACGACAAGCAACCGGTTTGTGATTTAACTAGTAAATCCTTAGCAAGTTGATCACACTTGACATTCAAAGCATCATTGTCAAGTTTTAGTTGCTTATGACCCTCACATGAGTTGATGGGTCCTTAGAAGCATGCAATTCAAGTTCATCATTTCTAGCGTAAATCTTCCTAAGGTGACAACCCATGGCATCAATTTCAGCAAGTAGCTTAGGGCAATTATTACAGAAGCATTTGTGTGAGCATGCTAAAAACTAGCATCGGCAGGAATATCAATAACAACAGACTAGCATTCTTTGACTTCAGATTCTCAAGATCAACAAGCACACTATCATGCAAAGTCCTTAGGTTCTCCACTCCACAAGCAAAGCATCACAGAGTGTACAATTTGCCGAGTCTCGGGAGGAACATGATTTAAGTGAAGCTAACTCCCGAGACAAACGGTCTACCTCCTTCTCTAACTCGTAACACCTCGACCTAGCCTTAGCATGAAACTTGCCTAATTTACTGAAGGCATCATTTAACTCGTCAGGTGGGTACCTCATCCGTGTCGCCAGACAAATCGGAGTCGCTCACTTCAATGGCGCCGCCATGAAGCACATGCCGAGAAGTCGTCGCGCCTTTCTTCTCTTGCGGATCATCCTCGCCTTCGTCGCTCCATGTCTCCGTGTCGGAGAGGTTGATGTCGCCGAGGCGGCGAGGACGCAGTGGAAGAGCTTCTTGTTCTTGGAGAAGTTGCGGTATTTCTTCTCGTCTTGCCGGCTCACGAACCGGAGGCTTCTTGTTATGTTCTTGTCGATGTAGTCGTTTTGCCCAAACCCGCGACATCGTTTTGCCCTTCTCCGGCTTAGGGCGATTAAGCTCGTCAATGTGGTTGGGGCCACCACACTCAAGCAGTGATCATGCCACCTCTCTTCTCTCTCTCACTCTCTTGTAAATATTGGAAAATTTTCGAGCGACAAGAGCAAGCTCATTTTCCGAAATTGTTCCGAATTTCATCGCTACGCTGCAAAGAGCGAGAGAGAAAACCGTAGCAAAGTCAAGAGAAAATCCGAAGAGGACCCAATGGGATCGGTGACCAAAGCCATCGACCGAGATTTCGCTCTTCCGAGAGACGACATCAATCTCATGAGTCTTGAGGCGGAATAAAGCCCGCCAAGAGTCGAGTCGACAAATCGAGCTGGTGTCCTTGATGGTGGTCACCTTCATCTCCCAAACCCGAAGGTCGAGCGCGGTCAAGAAATGCCGAGCATTGTCCGAGTCGTGGTATATACAACCGATCGCTCGGAGGTCGCTCAAAATCTTGGTAAACCGACCAAAGCACTCATCGAGACTCTCACCGGTAGCGTTGTTCAAATTTGTTGTACTCGGCTTGAATCGTCTCGCTCACGGTCTTGATTTGAGTAGTGCCTCATGGTAAGCATCGAGGGTTACCCAAATCTCGTGGGCGGAGCGAAGGTGAAAACCGATCATACTCATCGCGCCGAGTCCTCAGATGAGAATGTTCTCGCCTTAGCATTTGCCTCAACGTCACCATATTGCCGGCCAGGACGTTCTCATCGGCAGAACCTCATATGGGAGCTTCACCTTCGCCATATCGAAAGCCCGGCAGTGATGTATGACTCCATCCGGATTTCAAAAGGAAAATCAACACCGTAAAAAATTGGAGGCTTGGTGGAATACTTGTCTGTCGCCATGGCTCTCGAGACCGATCAAGATCTATAGAAGAGCAAAACCTGGCTCTGATACCACTTGTAGGATCGGATGGCGACAATCAGAGGGGGGTGAATGATTGAGCGGAAGATAAAATTAAAATTTGCTTGATTCACAAAACCCCCTAAATTAATTATGAAATATTGCTCTCGGTTTCAACACAAACAGATTAACAAACGTTCACTAAAACTGAAATTACCGAAGATCCAACCGTCGGATTGACGTGAAATTTTAACTGAATAAACTATATTCAAATCCAAAACTAACGCAACAAGAATCAGGTCGATCGGATCTACGGATCAAAAGTTATAAATCCTGCAAGCTTGCTGTGACAGAATATGACGAAAATCAAGCAAACCCTAATTTCGTGATTAATCACAATCTACAAAAGATTAACCAACAAAACTTTAAGGAACACTAAATTAATGCCCTAAGAAGGTTTTAGATGGATCAAATCAAAATTAAAATTGTTGAATAAAAAGGACAATGATTCAATCTACTAAACCGAAATTGAGCAAACAGGTCGAAACCGTACCATAGCGCATCATGCATGAACAGTAATTTACGATTTACTGTAGCAACACGAGATTACTGTAGCGACGGATACTGTCTCAATCTTCCTCTCTTTTCTGTCTCTTGATTTGTCTTCCAAGAACGCTGATCACCGAGCAAAATCCCCGTGAGTAATCCTTGTCTGTGCACTGTAGCGCCGAATCACTGTAGCACCGCAATTTACTGTAGCCGTGCGATTACTGTAGCGCCTGAAGTTCCGTCGTCGCTGGAAGTCGCCGCAGCCTCGTAGTCTTCTTGGATTCTTGCTTGTTCCTTTTCTGGCGAGCCGCAAGAGGCAATTCACGCTAGAAATTGCATGCACTTGCATCAAAAACAAGCGTCCAGCCGGAAACTCAAGTAATCTGTCGCCAGGGACTCAAGTCGCATAAAAACGGCTGCCGCCGCCCAAAAGCCTCAATTTCATTGATTAGGTTTCCAGGATTTTTATACAACTCAAAACCCTAACACATGTATGCATATCCACTTGGCCCAATAACACATGGCCCAATATATGCATACAACCCAAAATTCACACATGCACGCCAGACGTCCGCCGCCCGACTCACGTGACTAACCAGCCTTCGTGGTGCACCGTTCTCAGCCCGAACGCCCCGCATGACATCCTCGACCACCAGACCTCGATTCCTCCTCGAACCTAGTCCCGAACCTCGTTCCTCCATGAACCTAGTTCCGTCCGTCATCAACCACGTTAAGCCTCGAGCAACACTCGCACACCTAATAAACAAACAACGATCCGAGCACAAGTCCACGACTTGACTCAAAGTCAATCCATGCAACCACTCACATGAGTGCATTGCATCAAACAAAATCATTAATCAATCATAATTACGCTAAATGATCCGGTGCTACTACCCCTAGGCCGGTAGCACTAGGAAAAGCAACCAACACTCAAATTGCTTCAATTTGAAGATCCAATTCAAATTAAACTCAATTTCAAATCGATCCAATCTCAAATCTTGTCAATTACTCATCACACACAAGGATAGACCTCCACATGGTCTTTCATCTTGTGAGACTAATCTTGTAGAGGAAAACAATGAGCTCAAAGCCCAAGTCATTAGATTAGAAAATGACATGAAGAGGTGAGTAAAAGGAAAAGCCATCCTCGACGAGATCTTGAGCAAGCCAAGGGCACCTCAAGATAAGCGAGGACTTGGCTACATCTCTAAGAGAGAGACTAGCAAGATGAGGCACAATGCAAGACACACGAAAACTATCAAGTGCTTCACTTGCAACAAGAATGGCCACCTCGCCTCCGTGTGCCCTAACAAAGTGGATAACAAGGCCACACCATCATTGAGGCAAACCGGTATTGAGCACAACCATCGGGTCAAGAGAGGACCAAACAGAGTAACATGCTTCAATTGTCGGGAAAATGGGCATTTCGATAAGGATTGTCCCAAAGGTATCACACCTAAGCCCATTGTCTATAATGATCATTATTTGCTTAGGAAGGACAAAAATGGCAATGTGTTTGCCAAGTTTGTCAATTCTCCTAAGACTATGCAAAATAGTGATTATCATTTGCTTAGGAGAAATAAATCTAGAAATGTGTTTGCTCAAAATGCTAGATTTCCGAAGACAATGAAAAATCATGTAAATCATGTGTTTAGGAAAAATAACAATAGCAAAACATTTGCTAGAAATGCTAGATCCTCTAAGTGTCCTTATTCTAATGATTATCATGTGCTTAGAAAGGATAAAATTAGAAATAGATTTGCTAAAATTATTAAGACTTTTAAGCCTTCTCATTTTGATGCAAATAATTCGCTTAGGAGTTATAACAATAGCAAATCTTTTGCTAGTCATGTTAGTTCACCAAGATCATTAATGTTAGAGCCATTTGGGTTCCTAAATCTCTTGTGACTAACATGCTTGGACCCAACAAAAATTGGGTACCAAAAAGTGCCTAAAAGATTTGTAGGCACTTAGAGATGCATTGGACGCTTGGCTTCTTCAAAAGAATGAAGACTTCATCAATTGCAAAATGGAGCCAAGCATAAAGACGATCGCTTCCAATCACGAGCCAATGCTATCTCGGGTAGCAAGTATTTAAATTGATTTTTATAGCTTATAGCCTTGTGTAGGTTATATTGTATTATTCATGAAAATCAATTTAAATTGCTTGTTCATATGCTTGCTCATGCTTATTAGTTGTTTTGATTGCAATCTTGAGCAAGTTTGGGTTAGTGGCACATTTAGGGGAAGTGCTAAATCATAACCGTGTATATTACGTCCCTACATGTGTCCATATTTATATAAGTGCTAATACATATTTTCAAAATCAAGCCATTTAGCCAAAAGATAAAAACAATTTGTATACTATTAGTATTCTTGTGAAAAACTAGTTGATAAATGTATAAAAATATTTTCAAAAGGTTTTTCAAATGTTTTGGCTTTACAAAATCTATTTTGGAAAGAAAATGAGTTTCATGCCCAAAATCTAGATAGTAGTATCTTGTTTTGGATTTAAACTTATAATTTTCATAGAATTAAATGTAAAATGATTTTGAAAGTAATTCCAAAATGAAAATCCTAGAGTTGGTCATTCTTAACAATTATTGTGTTCAAAATATTTTCAAAAGACCAACCTAGCAAAAGTTATTTGATTTTGAAACTCGCTGAAAAACTATATTTGACCCATAATAGTCATATTCTAGCACTTAGTGAGTTTCTCCGATTGGACCAGATCTTGTGTAGTATCTTGGTTCAAAATGGTATTTTAGACTCATACACAAAATTCAAATCTCTATATCTTACCCCTTGCTTCATTTGAATTTTTATGTTGTTGAATTTTGGCTTAGCTTCTCTAATGTTTCTTCAAAAGGACTATTTAGATCAAAAGTCAAAATTCAAATTTAAAAGGCCCAAATTTATGAAAAGCTTTATAAAAGTATTCTATTATGTATTTCAAATGTTTTACAAGCTTTCAAAATGAAAAATTCTATGTTGAAATCAAATTTAGCCCAAAAATCTTTGATTTCAGCCAAAATAGCTTATTTAAGCATATTGCTCAAATCTTCGCATTTAAGTCGAATTTCATTATAAATCTTGGCTAGAAACCATCTTGCTAAACCATTCTAAGCCATGAAACTTGAAATTGCATGAAATCCAAATTGAGTTGCATTTTGATGCTTTTCATGAAAACTATTCCCGTTTATGTCTCAAAGCGCAAATTGCCATATCTTTTGAAATAAAAATCTTTTTATGAAAATTCTTTTTGCAAAACCTTCTAAATAGTCCAAAGTTCATTTCTGGAAAGTTTCAAATCATTTGGACTTCATTTGAATCATTTTTGCTAAAAATTTGCAAAAATCTGAAAGTTTCAGTCTGTCAGGACCGGTAGTACCACCCCTGAACCACGGTAATACCGGAGTCCGGTACTACCGGCCATATGAGAGCGATAGTACCGGCCCTGGCAGGTTAGCTCTAAAAATTCAGAATTTTCAAAAGTGTTTTTGGGATATCTTTTGACTGGAATTTTCTTTTTCAAAAATTCTTTTTAGAAAAGGTTCTTATGATCCCAAAGTATGTTTTTGCAAAATTTCAAATCAGTTGAATGTTAATTGAGTTAGTTTTAAGTGATATCCACTTATTCTCTTTTGAAATATTTCAAGTGGTATCCATTTGGTTACTTTTTGAAAATTCTTTTTCAAAATCAAAACTTGTGCATATCAAAATGCAAATAGCTTCATGCTTCATCTTTAGAATCTTTTGGAGCTTGTTTAATCAAGGTTTGTGTATTAATTTATAAATGGTATCAGACTTGTGTGATTTTAAGTTTTTTTTAGACTCATGATCATGAAATTTAATTCTCCGTTAAGTGGTCTCAAATGACAAGTTAATCGATTCTTGGAGATCAAAAGGAATCCATTGTTGAGTTCTCTTCTTGAAACTCAACTGAGTTTTATGTTTGTATTTGCTCTGATACCTTCAAAATTCTCTAAAACTTTAAGAATTGCTTTAAAAAAAGGCTATGAATTGACGAGTTTCCTGGATGCATACTCAGGGTATCATTAAATAAGTATGGCAAGTGAAGATGAAGAGAAGACTTTATAGCCCCATTCGGTGTCTATTGTTATCGGAAGATGCCATTCAGGTTGAAAAATACTGGAGCCACATAACAGCAACTTATGCAGAAGACTTTTTGTCGGCGTACTTTGCGCCGGGGTACCTTCTCCACCACGGTCAGAAGGGGCCACGAGCGCCGAAGCGTGGCAGCTTAGCGAGTAGGCGGGCGATCAGGCCTCGACACCAGGCGACTGCGCCACGTGGCTGCTTGGAGAGCGGGCGGGCTATCAGGCCCCGACGCTAAGCGACCCCGCCATGTAGCAGCTTGGCGAGCAGGCGAGTGATCGGGCCCCGACGCCAGGCGACCACACCGTGTGGCAGCTTGGCGAGCAGGCGGGCGATCAGGCCCCGACGCTAGGCGACCGCACCGCCTGGCATCCGCAAGCAAAGTGGTGTCTGCACCCCAACACCGGTGGCGGGCGCGTGGTCGGCCGACGAGTCTGGAGGTGCTTGGGGTCCGCCACCAAAGCGTGGAGGCGTACGTCGAAGGAATGGAGGAGCTTCGCCTCGAAGGCTTTCTCCCGACACACCGTGTCAGAACTATTGAATGTGCATGGCTCTGCTGACGGTAAGATAGTTTATCCCTCTGTCATCCTGCACCTAACCCGTCGCATACAAGTCACTTCCTGGGCGAACCGGGCGGAGTTGGATGATGGTGCAAAGAATGAGGCTAGAGGATGGGGCTACAATGACTGGTGTAATAAATGAAGTGCAATCAGTGTGATGTCATCCTTCCCACTTGCCCGAGCCAGCCCGGCCTATATAAGGGAGCTTCGGTGCATGTGAGAGGGGGACGGCGAGACAAGAACTCAAACGAAAGAGCGAGAACGGGAAGAGCACTGAGAGAGCTCAAGAAGAACCCAAAGAGAAAAAAGGAGATAGAGTGTAGATTGTGCGTTCGTAATCCACTCAAAACACATTAACAAAAGCAGAAGCAGGACATAGGGCTGTTACCCACACCGAGGCTCCGAACCTAGGTATATCGGCGTGTTCTTGGATTCTTGTTTGTGTGGATCCCTCGGGAGAGCCCATAGGTGTCCTTCCACGAAGACCCCCTCTATCGAAACCTGGACTCCGTCAAGGGAGAATAGCTGTCGGCGAAATACGCCGACACTTTTCATAGTCAGATAGGGTGTAATATTGAAGCTTATGTTGATTATCTCATTGTAAAGAGCAAAATTAGCTCTAATCGTTTGTTAGACTTGGCTGAGACCTTCAATCAATTGAATAAACATAACATTAAGCTTAATCCAGAAAAGTGTGTTTTTGGTGTTTCGTTTGGAAAATTTCTTGGTTTCCTTGTCTGTTCGAGAGGTATTGAAGTAACGGTTGAGAAAATAAAGGCCGTTAAATCTTTAAGACTAGCCTCTACATTAAAATAGGTTTAAGATCTAACTGGTCGGATGGCTGCTCTCAATTGTTTTATTTCAAAATCAGGAAAATGTGGATTGGCTTTATTTAAAGTAATTCAAAAACAAATTTTACTGGTTGGATGAAGCAGATAAAGCCTTTAATGATATAAAGACATATTTGTAGAACCCACCCACTCTGGTCTCACCCAATCCTAGAGATCCGTTGTTGCTATACTTAGCAGCTCCAAACAGTATGGTCAGTACTGTATTAGTTGTTGAATGTGATCAAATCCAAAAGCCTATTTACTATGTAAGCAAAGTCTTGTATGGGCCTAAGGAGCGATACCCTCAGGTTCAGAAATTAATTTATGCTCTATTAATGGCTTCTAGAAAATTGAGACAATATTTCCAATCACATCGGGTTACAATACCATCCTCTTTTGCCTAAGACAATATTTTGCATAACCAAGAAGCAACTGGTCAGAATGCTAAGTGAGTAGTTGAGCTTGGATCGTTTGATATCCATTTGATAGCCCGAACAATTATTAAGTCCCAAATTTTGGTATATTTCATTGCCGAATGGATAAATAGTGAACCCTCTTTATAAGAGGATAACACTAATATCAACCACTGGAAACTGTACTTTGATGGTTCTCAAGAAATAAAAGGCTCGGGGGCTGGCTTAGTATTGGTTACAGCTCAAAGAGATCAATTGAAGTATGTAATCCAGATACACTTCCCTACTACCACTAATGTAGTAGAGTATGAAAATCTTCTAGCTAGGCTCCGAGCAGCAAAATCCCTTGGAGTCCGTCGGCTATTTGCGATGGGCGAATAGCAATTGTTCGTAAACCAGCTTAGCAAGGAATACAGGACGTTCGATGAGGTAATGCCTCACTACCTAGATGAAGTGAGGAAATTGGAAAAATACTTTAGTTATTTCAAAGTCCAATACTGTCGGCGTATTTCGCCTGACAAGATCCCGTCGATGAACAGAGCAAGCTACCCCTTAGACGGAAATTATGGTTCGGTAGAGGGCATCTTCATGGCCGAAACCCTAACGTCTCTCAATGATGGATCCGGGAATTAGCAAGTCGGTGGACACAACGATTTACCCAGGTTCAGGCCCCCAGCTTGGGTAATAGCCCTACGTCTTGCTTGATCTTCATTGAGGAAGTGTGAAGATGTTTACAATGGCTCTCTGTCCTGCGCTCTTCTAAGTGTTCTCTACTCTTTTCTTTATGCAGCTAGTTCGCCGGCCCCCTTCTCCATGCACCAAGGCGCCCTTATACAGACAGGCTAGCCTAGGCAGCAGAGAAGGGGACGCTATGCTTATCTACAACACATTAATTACACCCATCATTCTAGCTTCCACGTCGACCCACGACTCATTTATTACATACGCCTCCGTGGCCTTGTCCTTCGAACCTCATTTAATGTCGGTGAGTGGCCTCGCCCGGTCCGCCCGGGACAGGACGCCCCTACGACGGGTTGGTAAGAGGCATCAGAGGGACGAACCGTCATCGTGTCGACAGTTGAATCCTTTACAATTAATGACCCTGACATGAGGTGCCAGGGGAGGGAAACTTCGAGGCGAAGCCTTCCCCTCATTCCTTTGGTTGCCTTCGTGGCCTGACAAGGGGGGCCCAGGCGCCCTTCCACTAGCCAGATCACCTCATAAGCTGACGACCGGCGGGCAGGGCGTGATTGCCCACCGCTCGCTAGGGCACCACGGCCGCCGCCTACGAAGTGGGTGAGATCGCTCGGCCGCCGGGGGCCGCATGGGCTTTCGCCGCGCGCGGCGTGATCGCTCGTCGCTCGCTAGGGCGCCACGCGGCCGCCGCCAATGAAAGCGGCGTGATCGCCCGGCCGCCGACGGGGCCACGGGCTTTCGCCAGGCAGGTGGCGTGATCGCCGGCTGCCCACTAGGTGCCACGGGCCGCTGTTCGACAGTAGGGCGTGATCGCCGGCCTGCCGCCGGGGCGCGCGGGCTTTCGCCGCCAGGTAGGGCGTGATCGCCTGGCCGCTCGCCAGGGCGCCACGTGGGCCACTCGCCGCGAAAGTGGCGTGATCGCCCTCCTCGCCGGGCGCGGGCTTTCGCCCGCAGTTAGGGCGTGATCGCCGGCCGTCGCTAGGTGCCACCGCCGCCGACGGGCCACGGGCTTTCGCTTGGTAGGCGTGATCGCCCGGCCGCCCACTAGGGTGCCACGTGGGCGCTGTTCGACGCAGTAGGGCGTGATCGCCGGCCGCCGCCGGGGCAGCGTGGGCTTTCGCTCTGCAGGTAGGGCGTGATCGCCGGCCGTTCGCCAGGGCGCCACGCGGTACGCCGCCTCACGAAAGCGGCGTGATCGCCGCTCGCCGGGGCGTGGGCTTTCGCCAAGAGCTAGGGCGTGATCGCCTACCGTCGCCAGGTGCCACGTGGGCCGCCGCCGACAAGCGGCGTGATCACCCGGTTGCTTTCGCCGGGTCACAGGCTTTCGCCCAGCAGTGTGGCGTGATCGCCCAGTTGCCGCCAGTGGCGCCACGGGTCGCTCTCCCTGTGAGCAGATGATCGCCATTGCTAGCCGGGCCGTGGGCTTCTCCAGGGTGCCAAACTGGGCCAGCCACTCCTTGGGCACATTATTTCTGCGGTGAGGAGGGTACCCCGGTGCAAAGTACACCGACAGTTGCCCCCGAGGCTGTCCTGGAGCGCGCGTCAGTTGCTTTTCATACCTTATTTAAAGCTAGTGCGTTCCTGGATGGGCCCACCACTGCGGCGCACGCGAACCGCTTTGCCTTCCACTCCGCCGATTTTTCTTGGGACCCGAAACGCCGCGCCTTTTGCCTGTTCGCAAATTGTCTTCGTGGGTGGTCTATATATATGCACACCCCCACTCAACAGTTCATGCCTTCTGGTTTTCTTCACACTTTGTTCTTTGCCTTTTCGCCTTCTTTACCTGAAAAACCTTGTTTCTGCCTCGATGATGCAGTCTCTTCTTCCTTCCACCACCGGCCAGAGCCGAGTAGAGTTCGCCACCGGGATGGCACCCGAGGGTTCCCTTCATCCTCGCCAGGGGAGATTATCGTCTTCACCTGGGGGCTTATGGCGGGATTGGTGCCGCCATTCTCTGAGTTCTTCCTCACCGTCCTCCACTTCTATGAGATCCACCATCTTCATCTCTCCCCTAACTCCATTGTCCTTCTCTCCACCTTCGCTTACCTCTGTGAGATGTTTGTGGGGGTAATGCCCAATCTCCCCCTCTTTCGCTACTTCTTCACTTGCTGCATCACCCCTGACAGCGGGGTCGCAGGGAGCTACCACTTCCACCTCCGTGATGGGTCGGCCCCTGCTACATTCCCTTCCAGCCATGCTCTAACTGGAAGAACTGGCGGGGCGATTGGCTCTATGTCAGTGACGACAGCGGGGTCGACCATCTTGGAGTGCCCTACGCGTGGGCGGAGACCCGCGAGAGCTGGAGTTCGCACGTCGAGGAGACGGCGGAGCTCCTGGCGATGGCGACCCGCATCGATTAGTTGCGGGGCGCTGGCCTGATTGGGGCGCTGGTAGTCTGAGACTTCGTGGCTCGGAGGATCAGCCCCCTGCGTCGTCGCGCCCGCCCTGCATGGCAATATACACGGGACGATGACGTGACGCGCACGTACCCGGGCAGTAAGTCTTCTTGCTCTTCCCTTTGAATGTATATTCTTCTTCGTGGTCACCATCGCTAACATTTCGCTTTCTTCGGTGCCGCTGATGGGAACTCGATGGTTCTACCTTCCAAGTGGCTATCTTGTCGATTCCGCCAGCGCGGCTCGAATTTTCGGCGGTGCCGGCGCGCTTTGATCCGAGTTCGCAGAGCGCCTCCGAATCGTTCAATCCTTTCCGGCGATGGACTCTACTGGTCCCACCGTGGAAAGCCGCCAATGCCCTTGGTGATTAGGGGCTCGTCCCGGCCGCCGACGGAAAGCGCAGCAAAAGGCCGATCGCTCTGGACGCTCCTGGCGTGGACCCCAAAAGGGTCTGTACCGGGAGCCCAACTTCTCCAGAGCCGAAGTCCACGTGACATAGCAAGTGGAGGCGCTGCGCTGAGAGCTGGAGAGTACAGGGGCACAGCTGCCCCAAGAGAGGGCCACCGGGGCGACCTTACTCGCCCGGGCGCAGGGGGCCGAGGCAGCGCGGACGGAGGCAGCAGAGGAGCAGTGGCGAACGCTGCATAACATCGTGACCATGCTCCGGTCATCATACCGGCGCATGGCGCGGGTCTTGGCGCCGCTGGGGGTAGACCTTCGTGAGCCGCTCGAGCCCACGACGATGCAGTACGCCCACTACACCACCCGGGTTGCCGATGTGCTCTCCGGCCTGCCAGCCGCCATGGCCGCCCGCTCCGTCCAAGAAGGGCAGCAAGTCGCCAAGGCCACCGCAACCTTCATGCTCGCGTGCTACACCAGCCGCGACGCCGCCTTCAACCCAATGACCGTCGTGGACGGCATTGAGGGAGACGAGGCTCAGCGTGAGGCGCGTGTAGCAGCAGAGCGCCATCAAGATGATGGCGTGAACGCTCGATCTTGGCGCCAGCAAGAATGGAGACGGAGGCCGAAGAGGAGGATGGGGGCATCCAAGTCGTTAACAGCGACTAATGGCCTGGGTAGCTTTCTTTTGTTTTTTTCTTTGTTCCTGTCTTTGTATGCCAGAACAATATTAGCAATTGTAATGAAGTTGGCATATTTTTGTTTCACCTGGACATGTTCATCTGTTCGCATTTTGGATATGCTTGCTTCAACTCAATCTTTGGGCGATCAGCCCCCAGCCTTGTCGTAATGCGAACCTAAGCACTCAGGTTAGGTCGATACTTAGGCATTTTTGAGTGATTGCAATAATGCGAACAGGGATCATGTAAAGCATGCAGAATGCAGACAAGCAAAGTCTTAAGTTTTTGCGTAAGGGTGTCACTGACTCTTGTCCTTTTGGAACTTATATTCCTGTGCTTTCTTGGAACTTGACCGCAGCGTTGCGCAACATGGAGGATAGCTTACAGGAGTGGTACCGGGCTTGCGGTGCTCATGGAGACAGCCAGCGGGACTTCGCGTAGTTAACCCGGGTGTATGGGCCGTGTTTGAGTCACCGTGCCACACTCGCACTCCCAGTCACGCGCCCTTGCGGCACAAACGCTGGGCATTTCTGTTTATCAACGAGAAGCCATCGGGTTATGAGAGCCAGTGACAACCACGCATAATTCAATCCAATGGGCTGCAAATGCGAAAAATAAGTTGGTACTGTTAAAGTGAACAACTTATCTTTGCCATAGGCCACTGGGCGACTAACTCCTTGACTGGTCATGGAGGCCAACACTTTGGCGAGTAGGGCATGGTCGCCCACTCGCTCGCCCGGTGGGCAAGGCGTGGTCGCCCAACTGCCCGTCAAACCCTCACGTGGGCTTATCTCTAGGCGAGCAGGGCATGATCGCTTGCCCGTTTGCCAGGGGGTCACGTGGGCCGCTCGCCTGGCGGGCAGGGCGTGGTTGCCCACCTGCTCGCCCGGCGGCCACGGGGTTACCTCGGTTGCTTGAGCTACAGGCGCTCCAGCACTTCATCTGCGGTTGCGCATGGTTACTGAAAGCACAAGTAGGCATTGCACAAAACAAGCAGAAAACATATTAAGGGACGTAAGGTCCTGCGCGGGTATGTCATGGTCCCTTTCTTGGAAACATAGGCTCCTGTGACTCGGGATTAGCCCACGGCCCTGTGTGGCTTGGGAGCAGGTTCCTAGGAGGGGTATTGGGCTTGCGGTGCTCGCGGAGACAGCCATCGGTGCTTCGTGGAGCTGAACCGAGGTGTGCGGGCTGCGTTTGAGTCACCGTGCCAGACTCGCGCTCCTGGTCGCCTGTCAGGGCACGACGCGAATGTCGGGTGTTACCGCAGATCAGCAAGGAGTGGCCAAACCATCAGGACACATGACATTTCCGCGCAATGTTTTCCGCCAGGGGACAAGCAAAGGAAATAAAGCAAAAGCTCTTAAGGTAAGCAACTTTGCTAATCGCCAGTAGCCACTGACCGACTGGGGGAAAGCTCACCCATGCAACCGGTCAAAGTGAACTACTGGGATCTTACAGCTTTTTAGGGGTAAAACTTTCGCAACAACTCCACGTTGAAGGAGTTGGCCAGCTCTTGATCATCCTCAATAGCCAACCGGACCGCCCCGAGCCGAGATACTGAGACCACCTTAAAGGGGCCCTCCCATCGGGGAGACAGTTTATGGAGCCCAGCATGTGTCTGGATTCTACGCAAAACCAGGTTGCCAACTGCCAGTGTTCTCCCGCAGACCCGGGTGGCGTGGTACCGCCTGAGACTTTGCTTGGACCAGCGGCGCGCAAGGCCGCCCGGTCGCGCACCTCCTCCAGAAGGTTGACGTCTTTACCACGGTGGTCTTCTTGCCCTTCCTCGCTGAACGCCGAGACGCGCGGCGAACCGAACGACAACTCGGATGGGAGGACAGCTTCGGCGCCGTAGACCAGGAAAAAGGGCGTCTCGCCAGTCGCCCGGCTGGGGGTGGTTCAGAGCGAGCACAGCACAACCGGGAGCTCCCCCGTCCACCGCGCCCCCCGCTTATGGAGTCAATCGAATGCTCTGGTCTTTAAGCCCCTCAACACCAGCGTGTTGGCGCGCTCAGCTTGGCCATTGCTTTTGGGATAGGCCACCGAAGCAAAGCATACCTTGGTGCCCATCTCTTCACAGAACTCCAGGAAAGCCGTGTGTAAGGACCCGAATTTCACGAACTCGAATCCACTGTGTTTTCCGCACTAGTCCCAGGATCAATGCTAGTGCACACAACTTAACATCAGTAAGCATCACATCATACACAACGATAAGAATAATAAGACTCGATTTATTTAATATAACTAGTGTATGATCTTATGATCACTTACATTATTCAGCCACACGGCTAGACCGAAAGTAAACTTAAGACAAATGCAGCGGAAAATAGCAAAAGATGTAGATGTCCCATCAGCACACCACAGCCGACTGACAAGGCTTGGCCTAGTGACTCGTATCCTCTTGGAAATCCTCCTCCAGCAACGGCAATGATTCCTCCACTGTTGTTTATTGTTGATGGCAAGGGTGAGTACAAAAGCACTCAACAAGTTGTGCACAGAATGCAATCCTACCATAGCTATATGTAGGCTTATTCCAAAGAAAGGCCATATGGTTTATTTGCAGTAAAGTGGCATTTGAGAACACATACATTACATAGATTGAAAAGATAGTAAAACAAATAATAACAATAAATAGATTCAATGATTCAAGTAAACCAAGTATCCATTCTAGGTCAATTTCATTATCCACATGGCATCCCGCCATCCCATTCAATTGTCCAATTAATTAACTAACCCTTGACTGTAATTCCAGAGCATTGCTCAATACCGTGAGCATGGCTATCCGAATAGGTTGTACACTCTGCAGAGGTTATGCACTTTACCCACACGATACAACCATGCACCACACAGGCGAATGATCATAATAAAGCCTTTACAATGCACCATCTTAACCCAGTACTACCCGCTGAGGTTTCAACATGATGGGCTAAACCACCACAACAGGGCCCCCCTCTTGTGCCATGTGAGTTTCCTCCGTACACCCGGACTCACACCACCACGATAGTACTCAAGCTAAGACTTTGCAAATTAGTTAGCTAGGCTGCCCCATAACAGACATGTGGTTGCATGATTGACTCAGGTCAAAGGCTCGCAAGGTTAAGTCCTTAGGATTGATCAAAGCAAGACTTGCACATACCCTCTGCCCATCGGGCCCACCCTGGCACACTTGCCCTTGCCACTTGCTTCAATCTAAGTGATTACCAACCCAGTTGATTACCAAGCACCACGTGCTATCCACAAATCAACATCGTTGCGTGACCTCCTCGCCACAACAACTCAATCTCTTTGTGAGACCACACATGACACACAAATTCACATCATTGTTCCATATTCCATTAGTCAAGATTAACAATTAGTGATTCTTGAACATGTGATGTCGTGGAATGGCTAAGCAATCTAATTCGATCTGATCATCCCCATGTTGATTTTATTAGTAACCAACTTTAATACCAATCTAGGGTGACAAGTGGATCATGGCATACAATCGACAAGGTAGGGTATAATTCAACGGGTATGCTAGCTAAGTCCTAATTTAAGTTGAAATCATTTTTACACATGAAATGATATGCAATAGAGTAAAAAAAATAGTAATTTTGCAAACATGGGTTCAACATGATCAAAGCACAACTTGCCTTGGTTAAGCTCCTGGTCCTGCTCTGGAAATTGCTCTTGAGTTGCTAATTCCTCCTCCGAAGTATCACACAATTCAACGTCTACGCGAATCGAAAAGAAATAGCAAATAAACACAAAAAAAAGAACAAATAAACTCTAAAAATAAAAAAAATCGACCATTAGATAGATCTCAATTTTACAAATTTTTGGAAATTTGAATCACTCAAATCGGAGTTCGTATGAGGGAGAACGAGCCCTCGAAAGATTCAAATTCCTGAAAATTCATAAAATTAGAAAATCAATAATATTCCTAATTATTTTTGTAAAGGAAAATCTTATTATTGGTCACCGACGCCACCCTAGCTTGGATCGATCACGGTCGACACGCGCGTAAATCTTCACCGCCCGTAACCGATCTAATGGTCACCAACTAATCTACCACATGTCGAATCGACATCCACCCGATCCAAATCGAACGGTGGACCTTTACCCGAGCTACACTCTATTCATTCGGCTACGCAGCATAATCTACAGCGTCCATCTACGATCAGATGGCCATCACTTACCCGAACGATTCACTGTTGACCTAATCGACGCGGCACAATCGTGATCGCTCATCTAAGATCGAACGGCCGAAGCTTACCCGAGCGATGCACTATTCAATCCACGACGTGGCTCACCTCTGGAGGTCCAATGGTGATTCGACGGCTGCCGATGCTCGACCCTGGCGATGGTGATGCGGCGGCGCTGATGTACCGGAGATGAAGACGATGACCACCTCGACGGCGTTCCGGTGTCCTCCGGTGATGAAGAAGTGGCGGAACGGACGCGGCGCGATGCGGCGAGTTCGGATCTGGCTTCAGTGCAGTGGAAGAGAATCTCCAACGGCGACAATGGCGCGGTGAAGGCTCTCGGTACTCCGGCGAGCTCTCGCGACTTCTTCGGTGCTCCTTCGGCGACACAACTACAGGCGAAGTGGGCGGCGACTTCTGGCGATCCTTGGGAGGGTCTCCCGGTCCTTAAATACCCCTCGGGTGATGCGTACGAGCTCGGGATTCGCAACGATCACGGCGGCGCTGAATTCCTGACGAACTCGGAGTTCGTATTTGAAACGACGACGGGTGACCGTAGGATCTCGATCGGACGGCTACGGAGAAGTCCAGGCACGGCACGATCTTATCCGCTTGCTTAAATTGATGGCCCAGATGAATTAGGTTTCCGAAACGGTGCGGGCTGCTATCCACCGTACGATGCTGATCCAACGGCCCTTAGGTGCTAGGGTTTCGAACCGGTGCGGCTTGATGAAGTCCATTGGATGGCGATCCAACCGTCGTAGAATCCTCCGGAAGAACAGTCGGCTGGTCATGACGCTGCCTTGACACAGACAAAGGTCGGGCTTTGGCCCAAGACTGCTCACCGCGAATTTCTTCGAGGTTTTTAATTAAAATAATTAGATAAAATAGTTTGATTTGTTTAGGGCAATAAAAATACCAGAAAAATTCCAAGAAAAATCTCAAAAATACTTTGAGACATTCTGGACTTAAATAAAATATTTTTAAACAAACTTTATTTAAAACTCATCTTTTATAATTAGTTTTTGGCATAAACAGAATACTTTTAATTTGAAATAATTCAAATAAATTCTAGAAATTCCAATTTAATCCAGAAAATTCACAAATCACACAAATTGCAATAAAAATACTATTAACTAAATAAAAAGCCAAAAATTTGGGATGTTACACCGTGCTGGTGAACTGAGTGCCATTGTTGGTGATGATGCGATTGGCGACTCCAAAGCGGGTGAAGATCCCGTGGATGAATTTGATAGCAACGGAAGCCGTGATGGCACGTACTGCCTCGGCTTCAACCCACTTGGTGAATTTGTCGATGGCGCATTTAACAGTGGGTGAAGCCCCCTCGGGCTCATGAATGGGCCCAAGATGTCCAAATTTCTGCATCGCGAACGGCCAAGAGAGCGGGATGGTTTACAGAGCTTGGGCCACTCGGTGAGTTTGCTTGGTGAAGAATTGGCATGCTTCGCACCTCTTCACCAGCTCGCAAGCATCCTGGAGGGCAGTAGACCAATAAAATCCTTGATGTAACGCTTGTCGACAAGCTGCTTGGCGGACATATGGCTCCCAGACATGCCTCCATGGATATCGAAGCGGTACGCCTTCTTCCCGAGTGACGCACTTTAGGAGAATTCCGTTTCTGCTTTGGCGGTATAGGTCCCCATCTACCAGAGAGTAGTACTTGGCCTTTCGTGCTATCTTTTCAGCAGAGGCATCATCGTCGAGGATCTCTCGGTCTCGCAGGAAGGCTAGGATGGGGTCCATCCATCGACCTTCCCGACAAAGAGTGGTGATCACACGGTGATCGCCCGGGTACTCCGCTGGGCCAGGCTTTTCCTCGGGTGCCGCATCGGCGACACCGCCGTCCTCCCCGCTTGGTGCGGGGGCAACAACGGCCATACCATCCTCCCCGCTTGGCGCGAGGGCAACAACGGCCTTACCATCCTCCCCGCTTGGCGCGGGGGCAACGACGGACGGTCGTGAGAGCCTTTCTTCAAAGACTCCGACCGGAGTAGAGACTCTTGAAGATGCGAGCTGTGAAAGCTCGTCCGCTAGATGGTTGTCGCGCCGAGGGATATGGATATATCCCAGTCCTTCAAAGTGGCACTCTATTTTCCTGACCTCTGCCATGTAGGCGGCCATGGTAGGATCAGAGCATTGAAATTCCTTCTACGCTTGATTGATGACCAGCAGGGAGTTGCCTTTAATTTGAAGCGTCGGACGCCTAACGCTGAGGTGACACGTAGTCTTGCCAGTAGGCCCTCGTATTCAGCAATGTTGTTAGTGGCCTTGAAGTCGAGGGTGATCACATACTGGAGAACATCACCGGTCGGAGAAACCAGGACAACTCCAGCCCCTGTGCCTTCGAGCTTGAAGGAACCGTCGAAAAACAAGGTCCAGGGGGAAGGCGCGGGTGCTTCGTCGGCTTCAAGAGCGGCTGGAGTCCACTCGGCAATGAACTCCGCCAGCTTCTGGCTCTTGATGGTGGTGCGGGGTACAAACTTGAGGCAAAATTGCCCAAGCTCCACCGACCATTTTGCAATACGACCTTCTGCTTCCTGATTGTGGAGGATCTCTCGCAGGGGATAGGCAGTGACCACCGTAACTTCTTGCCCTTGAAAGTAATGCCGTATCCTCCTGGACGCCACCAGGACGGCGTACAACATCTTCTGCGCTTGCGGATATCTGGTCTCTGCCTCGTGTAACACCTTGCTGACGTAGTAGATCGGCTTCTGGATGCCTTCCCTCTCCACCACCAGTACCGCTCTCACCACTGCCGGGGTAGTAGCGATGTATAAGAGCAACGGTTCGCCAGGCTGAGGTGCGACCAGTACTGGTGGGGAGGAGAGGTACTGCTTCAAGTCTTCAAATGCTTGTTGGGCCTCCTTAGTCCACTCGAAGTGGTTCATCTTCTTCAGCAGCTTGAAAAGGGGCAGGCTTCTTTCTCCCAATCGGGCGATAAATCACCCGAGGGAGGCCAGGCGACCAGCCAGGCACTGAACCTGTTTAAGCCGAACAAGTGGCCTCATGTGTTCGATGGCTGCTATCTTGTCAGGATTGACCTCGATGCCCCGCCTGGACACGAGGAACCCTAGCAGCTCTCCGGAGGGCACGCCAAACACGCACTTCTCGGGGTTGAGCTTCAAACAATTCTTCCAGAGGTTGGCAAAGATTTCCTCCAGGTCTTCAATCAGTTCTTCGCTCTTTCTCACTTTCATGACCAGGTCATCGACGTACACCTCAAGGTTGCGCCCTATCTGTGGATGAAAAGTGATATGTATGGCACGTTGGTAAGTAGAACCAGCATTTTTTAATCCAAAATCCATTCTAACATAACAATAAATGCCCATGTGTGTCATGAAAGCCGTTTTGTCTTTGTCTTCTGCCGCCATGCTAATCTGATGGTACCCAGAGTACACATCCAGAAAGCACAGCAGCTCGCATCCCGCCGTGGAATCAACGATGAGATCGACGCGTGGCAGGGGATAAGGGTCCTTCGGGCAGGCTTTGTTGAGGTCGGTGAAATTGACACACATTCGCCACTTCCCATTGGACTTATTGACGAGCACAAGGTTGGCGGGCCACTCAGGATGAGAGACCTCCCGGATGATCCCTACGCGGCAGCCTTCTACCTCCTCCCGAATGGCATCTTGGCTCTCCTGCTTGGCGCCAGATCTTTGGTGAACCGGCGCACCTCGGGAGCGTAGCGATCCAATGCTCGATCACCTCCCTAGAGACCCAATCATATCGGACAGCTAAGCGTTTAACACGCCGAGTTAGACCGAGGAAGGTGACGAGCGTGTCTTCCTATTTGGCCGAGGTGGCGCCAATGAAGACGGGCTTCTGGGCTCGTCAAGACTAAGGGAGACCACCTTTACCTCACCGGCCGAGCAAGCGAGGCGCTGGTCTGCGCGGAGGGGCTCCTAAGAAGCGGCATCACGGCTTCACACGATGGCACCGCCAGTCCAAGGCGGCTTGTGGGCGAAAGCCTCGCCCGTCCACCGGATGGTTATGGGGCCACCAGGCCTTGGCATCTTCACCACCATGTATCCATAGTGGGTTGCCGCCATGAACTTGGCCAACGTGGGTCAACCAAGTATGGCATTGTACGGGAGGTCGAAGTCGGCGACTTCAAAGTCAACCAGCTCTGTACGAAAGTTGCTTTCCTCTCCGAAGGTGACGGGAAGGCGCACCTGGCCTAGGGGGACCATGCTAGCCCCCAGGGCTACGTCATAGAAAGGCAGGGCCGGGGACAGCCTCTGGTTCGACTGAGCGCCCGGAATGCTTCAAAGGACAGGAGGTTGATGGAGCTCCCTCCGTCCATCAGCACCCGCCTGAGCTTCACGTTCCGGATTGTAGGGGAAGCCACGATCGGAAGGTGACCTGCTTTTCGTCTGGTGGATCGGGCAGAAGGGCTCGCCCTCCTTTTCCTCGCGGCGGTCATTCGTCCGACCGCGGCGGTTGCCACGTCGGCTTCGGTGGTCATCCCGCCTCGTCCCCCTGGTCTCAGCTGCCTCGTGCTTCCGCAGCTTCTTGCTTGCAGGGTCGGGGCCCCTCGAGGTCCCGGCCTCGTGCTCGCCACGTCCTCGCGCGGTGCCATATGTCGGCCCCCGAGCCTCTACTACCCGCGCGCACTTGTGTGCCAGGGAGAAGAGCTCGGGGGTGGTGGCGATGTCGCGGGTCGCCATCTTTTCCCGCATCTTGCGGTCGTGAACGCCTCTTCGAAAGGTGAGAACGACCGACTGTTCCAAAATCTAGGGAATCGTGTTGCGACAGTGGCAGAATCGTCGGATGAAGTTGCGCAACGACTCCCCTTTTTCTTGCTCGAGGGCATGGAGATCGTCCTCCACGCCCGTCTGTACGAAGGAGCCTTGGAAGTTGGCGGCAAAGAGGCCGCACAACTCCTTCCACGAGTGCACCGATCCTCGCGGAAGGTCCAACAGCCAGGACCGGGTGGACCCCGTCAAGGCCATTGGGAAGTAGTTGGCCATGGCCTTTTCAGACCCGCCAGCGACATGCACCACGGTGGTGTAGATCTGCAGGAACTCCTTGAGGTAAGTGGTGCCATCATACTTCTCGATGGAGCCGGGCGAAACCTTTCGAGCCACGCCACGCGGCGCAGCCATCGGGAAAATGCCTGGCATCCAATGCCGTAGGGGGAATTCTGCCGTCCGCCCTGACCTCGGCCCGGGAGCCGTCGGAGGAACGGACCTCCTCCTCGACCTGAAGGTGAGAGTCACAGGAGGAACTCTCACCCCCAGGGACCATCCGTCTGTCGTGAGCACGGTGACGTTGCAAGTGACCACGCAAATCATCGCCGCGCCGCCGGTGCCGGAGCTCCAGATGGGACCTCAGATCCCCACGGCTCCTCGCGGAGCTGGGACCTTCTTCTTGCATGCCCTTTCCTTTACTCTGGCCCGCCTGGCCGGAGCGCTTCCCACTAGGGCGGCTAGAAGCTTGGGTGCGATCGACGTGCACCCCTGGTCGAGGGGAACCGACGGTCGCAGACCGGTCGGGCATCCCTACGCAGAGTTGGGCCACGTCCACGAGGCCTGCGATATCCCACAGCCACGGCGTGGGTGGGGTGTCTCCTGCGAGTTCCACCGGAGGGTGGTCCTGGAGAAGACGGACCGCATGCAGGTTCTGGGCCAGAGTGGCGGCCTCCATGGCCAGCCGATGCCGAACCGGAAGCTCGGCCGCCGCCGTGGGGTGCCACCGCCCTCCTGCGGGGGCGGCGTGAGGTGATCCCTCGCCCGGCGACAGTGCCGGGACATGTTCTGGGTGCTGCTAGCCTCCGCCTCCTCTTGTCGTTGCGAGTGTGAACCCGCCATCACCGGATGCGAGGTCCTTTCGGACGGAAGGCCGAAATCCACCGAAGAGATGGCCGAATAAACCAACCACTAGCCCCCAACCTGGCGCGCCCCTATTAGCGTATTTCGCCTGACAAGATCCTGTCGATGAACAGAGCAAGCTACCCCTTAGACGGAAATTATTGTTCGGTAAAGGGCATCTTCATGGTTGGAAACCCTAACGTCTCTCAACGATGGATCTGGGAATTAGCAAGCCGGTGGATACAACGATTTACCCATTTTCAGGCCCCCAGCTTGGGTAATAGCCCTACATCCTGCATGATCTTCGTTGAGGAAGTGTGAAGATGTTTACAATGGCTCTCTGTCCTGCGCTCTTCTAAGTGTTCTCTACTCTTTTCTTTATGCAGCTAGTTCGTCGGCCCCCTTCTCCATGCACAAAGGCGCCCTTATATAGTCAGGCCAGCTTGGGCAGGAGAGAAGGGGACGCTATGCTTATCTACAACACATTAATTACACCCATCATTCCAGCTTCCACGTCAACCCACAACTCATTTATTACATACGCCTCCATGGCCTTGTCCTTCGAACCTCATTTAATGTCGGTGAGAGGCCTTGCCCGGTCCACCCGGGACAGGACTCCCCTGCGACGGGTTGGTAAGAGGCGTTAGAGGGACGAATCGTCATCGTGTCGACAGCTGAATCCTTTACAATTAATGACCCTGACACGAGATGCCAGAGGAGGGAAATTTCAAGGCGAAGCCGTCCCCTCATTCCTTTGGTTGCCTTCGTTGGTTCGACAAGGGGCCCAGCGCCCCCACTCGCCAAATTGCTCATAAGCCGACGCCTCGCTGCCGCCAGGCGCCACGTCAGCCGCCGCCCGAAAGAGCGGCGTGATCGCCCCGCCGCCACGGGTCGCAGGCTTTCGCCCAGCAGTGTGTCGTGATCGCCGGCTGCCGCTAGGGCGCCACGAGCCGCCTTCCGATTTAGCCTGGCGTGATTGCCCGGCTGCTCGTCGGGGTGCGTGGGCTTCTCGCCAAGCAACAAGAGCGTGATCACCCGATCGCCAGGCGCCACGTAAACGCTTCGCTCGGCGTGCAGGGCGTGATCTCCTGACTACTCGTCGGGGGGCCGCGTGGGCTTCTCCAGGTGCCAAACTAGGCCAGGCCACTCCATGGGCCCATTATTTCTGCGGCGGAGAGGATACCTCGGTGCAAAGTACACCGACAAATACATACCATGAAAAGAAAATATCTTAGTGGACCAGTTATCAAAACTAGGTTCCTCACGATCACCTGTACCAACAGATGTATTTCTTGAATATCTGTCTAAGCCTTTTATAGATACATCTATAGAGCAATCCCTGACCAGTCATGTGGTCGGAGTCCTTGAGTAGAATTTGGATTGGGCTAAATTATTTAAAACCTATCTAGAAAATAGGACACTACTTGAGGATAATCACAAGAAAGATAGATTAATTTGAAAGGCACGAATATACAAAATTTTCGATAATACCCTATATAGGATGGGCACACATGGCATTCTCATGCAATGTGTAACCCAAGAACAGGGAAAAACATTGTTAAGTGTGATACATGGGGGTTTGTGTGGAGCACATGCTTCATATAGAACATTGGACGGTAAAACTTTTTGACAAGGATTTTATTGGTCAACATTATTGGTCAACTGCTTTGTAGAATGCTATGCATCTTGTGAAAACTTGTGAGCAATGTCAATTTCATGCTCAGCAAGTGCATTTACCTTCTAGTCCCCTGCAAGTAATACCTCCATCATGGCCATTTTCGACATGGGGCATTGATATAGTAGGTCCTTTATCAAGAGCAATTAATGGATTCAAATTCTTATTTGTTACAATTAATACATTCACAAAATGGATTGAAGCAAAGCCTGTAGTGTCTATTACAACGCAGGCTACCAAAAAATTCTTTGTGAAGAATATAGTCATTAGATTCAGTGTACCTAGTAGACTAATTGCTGACAATGGATCATAGTTTGTTAGTGGTCCGTTTCAAGATTATTTTGATGAAATAGGCACAAAATTTTGTTAGCTTTAGTTGCTCATCCTCAGACTAATGGAGCAGTTGAAAGACCTGATGGCCAAATTATGCAAGGCATAAAGAAAATAATGTTTGATCGTCTTACCAAACGCTCGGGTGCTTGGATAGACAACCTCTACTCTGTGTTCTGGGCCATTCGAACAACGACCAGGAGAGCAACAGAAGAAACTCCTTTCCAACTGGTTTACAGAGTAGAAGTTGTGTTGCCAAGTGAAGTTCATTCAGGATTAATATGAGTATCTCTCTATGAACAACTTAATCAACAAGAACAACGTGAAGACAACATCAACCTCTTAGAAGAAAAGCAAGACCGAGCACTAATCAGGTCAGCGGCCTATCTGCAAGGCCTCAAAAGATAATATAATAAAGGAATTCAACCACATACATTAAACGTGGGAGACTTGGTTCTAAGGCGTATCTAGAATCAGTCTAACATGAGCAAATTATTTCCCAAATGGAAAAGTCCTATTTCTGTAGTATCAATTTCACTACCAGATTCAGTTCGGCTTGTTATGGAAGATGGAAGAGTTCTTTCCAACGCTTGGAATATCCAGCATCTTCGCAGGTTCTATGTTTAATTAAATTTCCTTTTTCTAATTAACATACATTCTTTTCTCTAGTTGTGATTTTTTCTACATTGTGTATATCTTCATAATCCTTTGAGACTTCACAAAAGCCTTTTTTTGACTAACCACTCTATAAACAACGTAAATGGTTGCTGGTTAGATTGTGAGATAACATCTAATAGAGACTTTTCTTATAAGCCAGTCCTTACTGCATTGAAACTCATTAGAATATACTTTATCTCTGATCTACTGCTAGTTAATACTAAGTACTATATAAAAGAGTTGGTCGGCAATCAAAAAACTATTTGTATTCTAAACACATCATTGTTCAACACACAAACAATTGGGGGCTAGTAAAGCGATATGCTCAGAAAAATGTACAGAAATACACACAAGGTGGAATTTGACACAAAAAGAGATTTTTCCATTCATTTTCATAAGATCATATATTTTGCCTGTATGTAATTTTTACATTGCTCATGTATGTCTCAATGCCAGAAGCTACTCCTGCACATTTTCTATTAATCTCTTCTTGGGTACTAAACTTCAGGTCGAGCGCTAGTTTCTCTAGTTCAACCACATCCATGAAGAAATACCTCAACTTGACGAAGAGGCTTCCTATCTGGGAAGCAATGGAGGCTTGGAATGCAATCTTTATAGTCTGCGCCACGAGGAAGATTTGCTTCTGAATGAACTTCATTTGCTCATTTATCCCCTCCACCAATTCCTCAAATGATGGATTTGTAAGTTATATCTCTTTTTCCTTTAAATCCATCGCTATCTTCTGAAGCTGTCCAAGGATAAAGTTCAGGGTAGAGATCCTACCACTCTGAACTATGGCCAAATCTTTGGCAAAGATCTTTAGCTGGTCGGTGAGTTTATCAACTTCATTTTGCAGCACCGACCTCTATTCTTCAGCATTTATTTTCTCTCCTTCCCAAGCAGAAATTTGATATTCATTGGCCTTTATTATATCTTTCAAATCTGCAAATCCATTTTCATTTTTGTTCTTAGATTTTCCCACTTAAAAAAATGATGATGAATGCAAAAGAAGGTTAGAGCTATTTTCTTACCTGCTATTTCGGACTTCTTTACCTGGAGAGTATTCTTATACTCCTCGCAGAGTCTTTGAAGTCTATCCTCATCTGCTTGAAGGCTTCATAGAGCCTAGCGGTTTTATATCCATAATATTCCTTTGCAGCAATGAGCTCAAATTTGTACCCCTTGGCGGTATTGTGAGCCACCAAGAGATTCTTCTTTAGTTGTTTTAGTCTGTGATAAAGCAGTTTCATTAGAACAAGAAAGAATAAAAAAACAGCAAAGTTTATGCTTATATTTTTACTTTCGCTCTTGCCAAAGTTCTTGCCTGTTGGTTTAGCAGGTCAAATATTTCCTACGAATGCAATAAAAAGCAAAAAAAAGGCAAATGAATTATGAATAACCTTTCTAAAAAATAAAAATAAGGGGAAGAGATAAATACCTTCATTTGCAAGTTGTCAAAACTTGCTTGAAGTCCGTCTGATCGATCTGACCAAAAGAAGCCAGTGGTAGGAACACTGGCCAGATGGTTGCCCCTTCGTGTGGCTCCTCTTCTTTGGTTTGAGAGACCAGTGCCTCCTCTATAGGAGGGAGCTCCTTGACCTCCCTACCAGTAGAATCCTCCTCAACTGTTGCGGTCTTTCTGACCACTTCAGTTGACACCACCAGAGAATGATCAGCCTCCTCTGTGATTGGTGGATCTTGACCGACCAATGGCTCATCATCACTGGCCAGAGGGTTGTCACCCTCAGTGCTAGTGGGTTCACTTTCCCACTGGTCAAAGCAACCTCTTCGGTCAGTGCCAAGATGTTTTCCTCACTAGTCGCTGCTAGGACTGCCAGTGAGCTGACCTCCGCACTGACCTGTAAAGCCATGTCCTCATCCTTAGGAGGAATAGAACCAGTTGCCCAGAGGTTAAAAATATATGACCCAGATGATTAATAACAGATATTTTTTGAAGATAAATACTCAGATTATTTGGTATATGATTTCATACCTGCATTGGAGCCTTAAATCTATCTCCCACGATATTAGGAGAGTAGAGGCTTCCAGGGTGGAGGGTTTCCTCTATCTTCTTATAATAAGAGGAATATTATCCTCCGAATCATCACTTTCGCCCTAAACAAATGGGAATGTCAGAAGATGCTGAAATTTACAATTCCAATTATGGTTAAACCATTTTTTTGGATGCACCTGGGAAGAAGTTCTTTTCTACATGCCCACAGCAAATGACACCTTCTTGCCTTCTATAATGTCGTGAGTACACTTGGAGCATGTATCTCTAGTCGGCACCACTACTTGACTAGTGCTGGTCAGGATAGCATAGTCTCAGTAGTAGCAACTGCTACCGCTGGAGTACTCCTAGTCCTCATCTTTTTGACCAAAGGTGCTGAGGTGGAAACCTCAGATTGTTCAACGGGTCTCTTCTGACAATGCATCTACAAATGAAGTTCAATTGTCAATCACAAAAGACAATTAGATTAAAAAAGGTCTCCTTGATACTTACCATGATGCGTTCATTTATGAACTCATCAGTTTGCCCAATTAGGCTAGATGGCTGCATGTCTAGAGCAACTAGGTCAGACTTGTCAGAAGAGATGCATATCATGGATGCAACTCTTGCCCATGCCTCCTCGGCAGTTAGCACTGATAAGAGAAATAGAATTATAGATATAGTCCTTCTGTCAAGATTAAAGTGGTCAGTAGAACATACCTCCAAGCTCATCCTTAGTGGTATCCTGGTCGCCCTCAAGCCTCTAGGCAAACCGACACTGCCTCTTCAAGGGACTGATCTTGTTGAGCAAAAAATCATAAACCATCTTTTGCCCTGTCAGACCTCCGTTCACCATATTTTTTATAATTTTTGCAATGTCCTTCTCCTTATTAGTGAGGACTAGTGAGTCTTTTTCCTTCTTCACCTTGACCTTGGTCCAACTCAGGGTCGCTTTCATGATAAAACGGAGACGGCTTACCTCGGGAATTTTCAAGTAAAACCACTCCTTCTGGTAATCACACCAAGTATCCTTGGATGAGAGAGGAGGATATTGATAAGCTATTTTGTCTTGGAGCTTGAAATAAGCACTCCCAAAAAGATCATGGCTTTTGTTGTATTTTGTATATTAGTAAAAGAAACAAAAAAGGCGAACTGGAGGGGAAATCCCTAAGAAAGCCTCACAAAGATACGAAAAAATGCTCAGAATGAGGATAGAATTGGGAGGAAGATGATGTAGCTTGAGATGCCCTTCCTGCGACACTGGCTTCATGTCATCTCTGCAAGGATCCCACTGCAGCATTGTGCGAGGAGGGATCAAACCCTGGTCTTCTAGTTCCTTAATCCTTCCCTTAGTCAAAATGGACTTGTCCATGGCCATCGGGTTCAAGAGGAAGAAGAAGATGAAGGCTAGAGAGCAAGAAAAGGCTTAAGGAAATTTTTGCGCTTGAAAATAGTGAGGACATAAGAAGTCCAAATGGATTTACCCCTCTTATATAAGCCTAATTATTAACAATTTAGGACACTGTTTCGATTTCCAATAAAAGTAAATTGTCTTTCAAAGAATTGATTTCCTCAAACTCTCTGTTAGTCCTTAACCATACTCTACGTCATATCCAATAGGAGAAGATAAAAGGACGAAGAGCCTTAAGAACTAAGAGAAGGTTTGAAATTTAAAGCATTAGTGGTTAATCCATAAAACCTCTTCAAATATTTGAATCCCCCTCTTTATCATTCCTTCATTATAGCCAATTATGGCGAGACAGAGGGAGATAATGGAGAGACTCAAACAACTGAAAAGTATTTTTCTAAAAAAGCCAACCCTCCTCAGGAAAAGTCAAGAGACCTTATTCTCAAACTTCTTTTTAGTTGTTCTAAGTTCTTGCCTCATTTCCCTGATCATACCTCTCATAAAGAAGAGGATAGAGGATGCAAGATGAAAGTTAAAACAACTATAAGAAAGTTTCAAAGTAATCTTTCCTAAAAATATGATTGATCTCATCCTTGAACTCTCTTAGATGTTTAAGTTTTTAGTCACCCATCCTTAACTATATTCCCCATCCCGCTGGATGGGAAGAATGAAAAAGGGTGGATGACTTAAAACTTAAAAAACCTAAGAAAGCTTGAAAGTAATCCTTCCTAAATATGAGTTGAATATAATCCTCAAAGCTCCTCAAGTGTTTCAATTTTTCACCACCTTCCGTTAAATCATAATCCCCATCAACTCACATGAGGAAGAAATAAGAGTGAATGATGAAAAACTGAAAACAATTAAGAGAGCTTGAAAACAAATCTTTTCTTGACTCAGAAGAAGATCTTCATCCCCTTATATACCATGCATATTAAAAATAACCAAGTGACGATTCAATTACTGAGCGAATTGCAATGGTTTCCTAAATAACAACACCAAAATCAGTCAAGTAACGGGTACATAACCCAAAGTAGTCATAAAAAAATGGAATGCCTTGAGTAATAAAATCTAATTTATCAAGACATAGGGGCTAGCTGACAAGGATTAAAACCCACTCTCCTTATGGGCCCTTATTTCTTCAAAAATCAGTAGCACCAGACTCCAGTATGACCGGGTTAAGTCCAGTAGCACCGAGGTCCGGTAGCACCGAGTGCGGTCGGTAGCATCGGCCTCAAGAATAGCAGGAATAGCACGAACTGCAAAAGCCACTTTTAAGGAATCTTTTGATCGGTTGGACAATAACTCACAAAACTTGGTAGATATCTTCCTTAGGATGTCAGGAACTTAATCCAACCATCAATTGAAAAAATTAACATCAAAGTTCTGACCCTTTTCACTTTGAAGGAAGAACACCTCAAGTTTGAGCAAAACTCAAGAACTAGATCTAAGACTTTCTCGTTGGGTTTTGATGATCAATATGATCTTGGATAGCCTCCCACATGTCACAGCAAGCAAGAACATAAGTCCAAACCTTTAGAAAATGTGATCTACAAGAATTATTCACTCAAGAACACAAATGCAACGAATGCCTCAATGATTGGGATATGGTCTGAAGAAGATTCATCCATCAATCAACATTCTTGGCACAAGAAGCAAAAGCATGTAGAAGGAGGGGAGGCAAATCCAAATTGCATAAATGTAAATTGCAAGAATGTAAGTGCGGAATTTAAGACATAATGTGAATGCATAAAGTAAATTCAAGTATAAGTAAATATATTTTGGATTTCTGGAAGGCAGGTTTACAAAGCCTCACTACAAGTCTTCTGAAGATGACAAGGCTAAAATAAACATCGCTGTCATGCCCCGAATTTGCAAATCCGACACTCAGGTATTCCGTGACTAGTCCAGATCGCTTAGTGCACACAAAGCAAACAGGATAAAATACCACAACATACACAGTGGAATAATAAATAAGCACTTCAAACATGTATATAAACGAGTTGTATGACCTTATGGTCCCTTACAATAGTTGGCCACACAGGGCTTACAATAATTAGAGTAGATAAAGTTTAATAGCGAAAAAGTAAACGTCATGGTGATCCATCTTCGCCACAGGCGCCCTGACAGAGGCTTGCTTCCCTAGTTCTCTGGCTCTTCGATGAACTCCTCTTCATAAGCAGGTGTAGTCTCCTCCTCTGGTAAATTTTGTCCGCAAGGGTGAGTACACACCGTACTCAACAAGTCAAGCACAGAATGCAGATCTTATTACTACAAGCATGGCTTGTTACAAAGGAATGGCTCATTTGGTTATTTTGCTTTGTGTGGAGTATGTGGACCCCGGGTATCTACATGGCGGGCCGTGAGGACCACCCAAGAGGGGATGGGCCAAGCCGACTACATGAAGATGGGTATTGCTCAGGAGGCAGGCCGCCATGCGCAGCAAAGAAACCCCGAAGATGGAAACCAACCCGCTTAGGGAGGATACAATTGTAATCCTAACCGATATCATATATAACGGATAAGGAAAGAGATATATAAGGCATGGTCTCCACCTCAGATTCGAGTGGGACTCCTTCTTATAACCGCCCTCTCTCGCTATATAAAGGGAGGCGGGAGAACATCGATGTAACATCTCATCGAGAATCGCCTAGCCACATATAATTCCGAGCACAGACTAGGGTATTATCTCCACCGCGAGAGCCCGAACTCAGATACATCGAAAGTGTTCTTGTGCTACCATCGAAGTTTGGGTCCAGTACAGTAGCCCCATTTCATTATTGCCGGTAACAAACGCCGGCGGCTTGGCGCGCAGTAGGGCTGCGCTAGGATCAATCGCAGCAAGTTCGATGGCAATCTTCAAGAGCATGGCCACCTTCACCCCGCCGTATTTCGCCGAAGTTCGATTTCATCGCCGACAACTTTGGTCGCTCTCCGCTTTGGATTCGATCGGCCCGATCCGAACCACTTCGAGGTTCTCTTAGCCGCCAACCACTGGATCGAGGACTGCACGCCACGAAGTCACGCCCGCGCCCGAAGCGCCACTTTCGCGACGGCCACGAAGCACGCTGCGTTTCGAAGCGCCACCTTTCGCACGCCACGAAGCCACACTCGCGCTTCGAAGCGCTAAAATCGGCACGCCAAGAGCCAATGCTCGCCCGAAGCGCTAAAATCGGCACGCTTAAGAGCCAATGCTCGTGCCTCGAAGCGCCAAAATCGCACGCCATGAGCTACGCGCTTCGAAGCGCCAATTCGCACGACGCCACGAAGCCACGCCGCGCTTCGAAGCGCCACTTCGCGGACGGCCACGAAGCACGCCGCGCCGAAGCGCCACTTCGACACGCTAAGAGTTAACGCCGCGCTTGAAGCGCCAAAATCGATATGGCTAAGAGCTAATGCTCGCGCCCAGCGCCAAAATCGCACGCCACGAAGCTACGCCGCGCCGAAGCGCCACCTTCGCAGACGCTCACGAAGCACGCCGCGCTTCGAAGCGCCACTTTTCGCAAGACGCCACGAAGCACGCCGCGCTTCGAAGCGCCAACTCCGGTGACGGCCACGAAGTTAACGCGGCGCCGAAGCGCCACTTTCGACGCTTAAGAGCGAACGCCGCGCTTCGAAGCGCCACTTTTCGCACGCGCCACGAAGCTAACGCCGCGCTTGAAGCGCCAAAATCGGCACGACCACAAGCCACGCCGCATTTCGAAGCGCCACGCAGCACGCCACGAGCCACGATCCGGCGTCGAAGCGCCATTTTCTAAGACGGCCACGAAGTTAACGCCGCGCCCGAAGCGCCATTTTTTCACGACGCCACGAAGCTAACGCTGCGCGCCGAAGCGCCACTTCGCAGACGGCCACGAAGCACGCCGCGCTTGAAGCGCCACTTTCCGGCAGACGGCCACGAGCCACGCCTGCGCTTCGAAGCGCTAACTTCCAAGACGCCACGAGTTTACGCCGCGCCGAAGCGCCAATTCGCACGGCTAAGAGCTACGCTTACGCTTGAAGCGCCAACTCGCGTGACGAAGCCACGAAGCCGCGCTTCGAAGCGCTAATCTCAAGACGACGCCACGAAGTTTCGCCCGCGCCGAAGCGCCAACTTCGCACGGCTAAGAGCTATGCTCGCACCTCGAAAAGCCAACTCCGACGCGCCACGAGTTTACGCGGCGCTTCGAGGGCTAACTCGCACGGCTAAGAGCCACGCCGCGCTTCGAAGCGCCAACTTCGGCGACGCCACGAGCCACGCCGCGCTTCGAGCGCCAACTCCCAAGACGCCACGAAGTTTACGCTGCGCTTCGAAGCGCCAACTTCAAGACGCCAAGAGCCATGCCAGCGCTTCGAAGCGCCAACTCTAAGACGCCACAAGTCTCACGCCACGCCCGAAGCGCCACTCCACGACTCGACTGCAAACCTATGCCTGCGCCACGAGCAAGGACGGCACGATCGTCTGCAACACATGGAGCATAGAGCAGCTAAGTCATTGTTTACTCAAATTATGTCATTATAAATAAAACTATTGTTTTTGACTTACTACTTAGTTGATCCTCAACTAAGCAAAGAAGTCGGGTTACTATTTCTAATAGTGTTAAGCATGCGCAACACTCTTTGGATCATTTATTGTTTCCTACATTAAGAAATATCGTTCGCTTGGTAACTTTCCTCTTGACTTGCTACTTAGTTGATCCTCAACTAAGCAAAGAAGTCGAGGCTACATTCTAATAGTGTGCGATGCGCACATCTTTTTCTCGAAGTTGTATTTTTCTTCTTTTACTTAACGATTGCAAATGAATCCGAGTGCGTTAATTCCGAGTTGTGAAGCTCAACCCCATGAACGATTTAACTTTAGTCACCCAAAACGCGGTTCGGGAAAAAGTGCCATGAGCCGACTACCGACGCCGGGGCTAGACTAGTCGCAAGAGTGCTTAAACAAAAAGAGTCAAACCACTTGATGAATTCAAAATCAATAAGGAAAAGGAGTAAAAACTCAAATTATATATAAACCAATCGGACACCACATCCGAAAGTGAATTGTTTTACATTGCCTAAGTTACGCATACACATGATTTCGTGACTACTAAATTTGATGATGTAGCGTGTAGGAATAACGCTCAACGCATTTACATCAAAGAACTTTGGTGACTTAATGAATTTAAAGGAGCGGCGCTGAATTTCGCCTTTGAGCGAAAAGCGTTTTGACTTCAGATATCGCTTGGATTACGGTATGCCCCATGAGGAGCCACCAACCAGACGCCGAAATGGATATAATTCAACGCGTGGAGCTCTATTGAGTCCTTCACGATCTCTTTGCCTACAATGGGCACTCGATTGAAAGGAAAACAAGTCGAAACTACATCAAGAACTCGAAGCACTTAAGATGAAGCTTGACTCGGTTGAGTCGCGACCAGAAGGCGGTAATTCGATCGCAAAGCACCTCGGGCTACTGTAGTATGTGGACCCCGGTATCTACATGGCGGTCGTGAGGACCACCCAAGAGGGATGGGCCAAGCCGACTACATGAAGATGGGTATTGCTCAGAGGCAAGCCGCCATGCGCAAAGAAAGAAACCTCAAGATGGAAACCAACCCCGCTTAGGGAGGATACAATTGTAATCCTAACCGATATCATGTATAACAGATAAGGAAAGAGATATATAAGGCATGGTCTCCACCTCAGATCCGAGTGGGACTTCTTATAACCGCCTCTACGCTATATAAAGGAGGCGGGAGAACATCGATGTAACATCTCATCAAGAATCGCCTAGCCACATATAATTCCAGAGCACAGACTAGGGTATTATCTCCACCATGAGAGCTCCGAACTCAGATACATCGGGTGTTCTTGTGCTCCATCGAGTTTGGGTTCAGCGCGTAGCCCCTTTTCATTATTGTTTGCCATTAACAAACGTCTTACACTTTGCATCAATATTTTTATTACTATTTGTTTACATTTAAAGCAGCAAAACCTAATAATGTAATAAGTTTCTCAATTGATTCCCACATAAGTTTTGACACACAGTCCTTAATCCATTTTCATTATCAACTCTGGCACACAGTCTTCCACCCCATTTTATTTTCAAACACTACCCTTGATCAGAATCCCGAGCATTGTCCAATACCGTGGACTCGCTATTCAACAGCTTTTAACACTCGCAGAGGTTGTACACTTTACCCACAAGATACAACAGATGCCACAAAGGCAATTGTTCATAACAAAACCTTTCAGAGACTTCTATCTCCACCTAGGAACCTCTCCGAGTTGCCTTCACTATCACTTCCCTCACTCAGAGCCGAAGTATAGGACCGACAAACACCGCTGGATTCGTACCAAGCCAGAGCACGTGCACGCCTCCCCACACAGCTTCCCCTGCAATCGCCACCCCGAGGTATCCAAGGTGAGACATCAGAATCTTACTAAACTAGGTCTTCCCAATCAGACATGTGGTTGTACGAGAGACTTAGGTCAAAGGTTTGCAAGGAGAAGTCCTTAACTGACCAAGGCAAGACATCCTTCTCTCAAAATTTGGCACACAGACCTCACATCACTCAAAACCCCCCAAATGCCACGAAGGCCCACCTGGCACAAAGCCTCGGTCCACTTGCCTCAGTCTAAATCAATTTCCACCCTAAGTTATTTAACAGTGCAACACATGCCTGTAATCATCCTTCATGTAGAACCACACAGATCTCTACACTCCAACATCATTACCAACAACATTCCACCTTTTATCAAAATACGTTCACTATTCCTTTAGTTAATTACTTTTGTATTCAAAAAGATTATTCACGATAAATGCAAAGCTAAGCAACTATTCACGGTCTAGCCTCCCGTGTTGGCATGTCATTACAACCAACTAGTATTGTCAACTTAGATTATCAAAGGAATCATGGCATACGAATATTAATAACAAGGTGGCAATAACAATTAGGTTGATTAGCTAATTCACCCAAAATATTTAAATCCACTTTTAGCTGAATTAGCATGCATAGTTTGAAACAAAATACGTTTTCAAAACTTAGGAGCAACATGGTCAAACACAACTTGCCTTCAAATAGGTGCTGGTCCTGATCCGGAGCTTGATCTTATGCTGAGAATTCTCCCTCACAACTCTCCGGCAAATCAACGTCTACGCAAATCATATGTACACACAATAAATTTAATTTACAGAGAGCAAAATCAACTCTAAAAATTCCATAAAATTCACCAATAAATAGATCTTGATTTTACAAATTTTTAGAAATTGGAATCACTCAAATCGGAGTTAAAACGCAAAAGTTATAACCATTTGAAATTTAGAAATAAATCAAAAAGAATAAACCGAATTTCTTTATTTATTTTTATACGGAAAATTCGGAATTATGACGTCAGCATGACCTAATGATGACGTCAGCACCGAAATGGATTTCGGCCGAAATATTTTTATATTTAAAATTATTTATGATGTCAGCATGACATGTGGCACAATCTCGTTGCGACACGTGGCGACGAACTATCAACCGAATACTTGATAAAATCTCGTCCGTCCGATTTAAAATGGACGGCTAGATCTAACCCGATGCTTTGGTTTTAAACCTAACACGTGGCCTCACCTCAGCCACTAGATCTAAATCGGACAGCTGGCGTTATACCGAATGACGTCGACCGAGTCAGCGGCTGCGCTGCCGCCTCGGTTTCCCCACGCGACACGCGGCAAAACCTCGACCGCACGCTGGAATCAACGATGGTGATTCAATGTTGCTAGGGCATCCGCGGCGACACGCCGACTCAGATTAGCCCGGCATGGGCGCAATCTACACCGGCCCATTCAAATTCCTACGGTCTAGATTAAATTTGATTTATGATCACGCACGGCCACGCGGCTTTTAGATGTGCGACGCGTGGCTTAATCTAAGCCGCTCACTTTTAATCTGACGCTAAGATTAACACAGCTATGAGCACGCGTGGGCGGTCCCTGATTCGGGCACGTGGCGCTATCCTAACCGTTCATCTACAGATCTACGGCTATAAGTGATTCAATCTTACGCTATCAATGTAAATCTAACGGCTGAGGTTAAATACACTACGTGGCATGATATGGGCTATACGATTAAAATTTAACAGCCAAGAATTGATAATGAAGTTTACTGTTACCATGAATACGTGGCTTAATCCGGAGCGCTGGATCTAAATCCAACGGTCCACATCTAACTCAGTTAAACTACTGGTAGGCTATGTGGACTCACATCGATCGTTGGATGCAAATCCGACAGTCGATGAAGCTCATGGGTTCCAGCGTTGGCGTGATGAGTAGAGGTGGCTAGAGTTGAGGAAGACGACGTCGGCGAATGCGTCCAGATCGCTTCCCATGACAAGAAGCAAAGACCACGGACACGGCTCGGTATGTAGGGTCACTCCGGTGGCTTCAACAATGACGAGAGTCACCGAGAGGGCGCAAACAATGGTGAGCTGCCTCAAAACTACGGCGAGCTCGTTTCGGTGCTATGGTGCGCCTCGGGTGTGAAAGGTCTCGAAAATGTGCGGAAGAGTGTGCTTAATACCGCGCCGCTTAATGTGGACGGGAGAGGACACGGCGGCGGTTTAGTCGTGCGGAATCCTCGACCAGAACGGCCGACAATGGCGCTTCCATTCCCGCAGACGAAGCGACGCGGATGCATCCGTACAGACATCGCGGCGACGATCCGACGGCATGGGCGACCAAGACGGCGTCTCACAATCGGCGATCAAGATCTCACGGTGGACGATCTACGGCTTTAGGGTTTTACGAAAGAAAAGTGTTTCCTACATTAAGAAATACTTTCGTTTGTAACTTTCCTCTTGACTTGCTACTTAGTCGACGTTAATAAGACAAAGGATGGGCTCGCCCATTATCGCATCATAGATTTTCTCATAGATTTTCTTGTTTTGAGCACTCACCGACGCCGGGGCTAGATTAGTCGGCAGAGTGCTTAAATAAATCATTTGAGGCATTTAAGATATCGGAAAAATTCTAGAAAACTCAAATTATATATAAACCATCGGACACCACATCCGAAGTGAATTGTTTTACATTGCCTAAGTTCTGCATACACATGATTTCGGACTAGTCAAGACATGCTGATTACCGCCCATTATCGCTTTCATAGATTTTCTTCTAATAAAATTAAAGGAGCAGGCTGAATTTCGCCTTGAGCGGGAAAAGCGTTTTGACTTCAGATATCGTTTGGATTACGGATGCCCCATGAGGAGCCACCAACGATGCGCCATAGCAATGGATATAATTCAACGCTGGAGCTCTATTGAGTCCTTCACGATCTCTTTGCCTACAATGGGCACTCGATTGAAAGGAAAACAAGTCGAAACTACATCAAGATATCGAAAAATTCTAGAAGCTTGAGCGACGTGAATAAGACAAATGATGGGCTCGGCCCATACATTCATAGATTCGGGTTTTGCTCGGCCCGCCATGCGCAAAGAAAGAAACCCCAAGATGGAAACCAACCCCTTAGGAGGATACAATTGTAATCCTAACCGATATCATGTATAAGATAAGGAAAGAGATATATAGGCATGGTCTCCACCTCAGATCCGAGTGGGACTCTTCTTATAACCGCCTCCTCTCGCTATATAAAGGAGGGCGGGAGAACATCGATGTAACATCTCATCAAGAATCGCTAGCCACATATAATTCCAGAGCACAGACTAGGGTATTATCTCCACCCGAGAGCCGAACTCAGATACATCGGGTGTTCTTGTGCTGCATGATGGGCTCGGCCCATTCTTGTTCATAGATTCTCGGGTTTTGAATAAAATTTTTATTAATATTTTAGGACATTTTGAACTCAAATAAAATATTTCCATTTATATTTTATTAAAACTTTTCATTATCAACTCGCACATGCCTTTCCACCCCATTTTATTTTCAAACACTACCCTTGACCAGAATCCCCTAGCATTGTCCAATACCGTGGACTCGCTTATTCGAAGGCTTTTAACACTCTGCAGAGGTTGTACACTTTACCCACAAGATACAAATAGATGCCACAAAGGCAATTGTTCATAACAAAACCTTTCAGAGACTTCTATCTCCACCTAGGAACCTCTCTCCGAGTTGCCTTCACTATCACTTCCTCACTCGAGTCAAGTATAGGACCGACAAACACCGCTGATCCGGTACCAAGCAGTATACGTGCACGCTTCCCCATACAGCTATTCCCTGCAATCGCCACCCCGAGGTATCCAAGGTGAGACATCGTAATCTTACTAAACTAGGTCTTCCCAATCGACATGTGGTTGTACGAGAGACTTAGGTCAAAGGTTTGCAAGGAGAAGTCCTTAACCCACTCAAGGCAAGACATCCTTCTCAAAATTTGCACACTGTACTTCACATCACTCAAAACCCCCTAAATGCCACGAAGGCCCACTGCACAAAGCCCTCATCCACTTGCCTCACCTAAATCAATTTCCACCCTAAGTTATTTAACAAAGGCAACACATGCCCAGTAATCATCCTTCATGTAGAACCACACGATCTCTACACTCCAACATCATTACCAACAACATTCCACCTTTTATCAAAATACGCTCACTATTCCTTTAGTTAATTACTTTTGTATTCAAAAGATTATTCTTTCATTCATAGATTTGTCGACGTTAGTCAAGATGAAGGATGGTTTGAATAAAATTAGTTGATTGCAAATAAAATTAATTCCTAAAAATTAAATAAATCATTTTAAGATATCATTTGATTTCAAAAAAATTCTAGAAAATATTTTAGGACATTTTGAACTCAAATAAAATATTTCCATTTATATTTTATTAAAACTTTTCATTATTAAATTAATTTCCAAAGAAGTGTTTATTTCCAAAAATCCAATTAAATCCAAATATATTCCAATTTTCTCAATATTTTATTAAAACTTTTCATTATTAAATTAATTTCCAAAGAAGTGTTTATTTCCAAAATCCAATTAAATCCAAATATATGGATAGCTTTGAGGCATTTAAGATATTAAAAATTCTAGAAAATATTTTAGGACATTTTGAACTCAAATAAAATATTTCCATTTATATTTTATTAAAATTTTCTCAAAATTTAAAATAACTTCCAAAGAAATGTTTAAATGACCAAAAATTTGGGATGTTACGTACCATGAGATGCTTGGTTTAAGCCGACAACTTATTTAACATCGGCTACCTATAAAACCAAAGTTATCGACCATTTAAACAATCTCCTAGGAGATTTAATCTGGCCTTATATAATGTCATAAAAGAAGAAATCGAACAATTGCTGGAGGACAAGTTTATCAGGCCTTACCGACACGCCGAGTAGGTTTCTAACAATGTTCCTATTATAAAGAAAAATGGTATGTGTGAGATGTGTGTTGACTTAGGATTTAAATAAAGCTCACCAAAGGATGAATATCCAATGCCAATAGTCGATATGCTTATCGATGCTACATCAGAAATAAGATTATTAGCTTCATTGATGGTAATGCCGATATAATCGATATTCATGGTAGAAGTTGATATACCTAATACAACCTTTAGATACCCTCGGTGCTTAGGGCTATTTGAGTGGGTTGTAATGATGCTCGGCTTGAAGAACGTTGGTGCAACATATTAGCAAGCTATGAATTTATTTTTTCATAAATTCCAATTTTCTCAAAAATTTCAAAATAACTTATGAAATTTAAAATGACCAAATTTTGGGATGTTACAATCACGAATGGGTTAAGGGATCCAAGAAATCCATAGTCCGCTTCTTGGCTTAAGTCGACTAAACAAGTCGAAAATAAAAAATGCATTTGAGATGTACATATCTAGGGGAGTTCAGTCATTTAACTTGAAGGTTTCATATTGATCTATTCTTTATTGACACATATAAGGATCAAGACATTAAAACTAAATTCTTGAGTATGTATTGAATTATCTAGTTGTAGTATACTCATGGTAATATAGGATAAGCTCCAATGTAATCAAAATTGAATATGTGCATATTGTCTCCAAATCAATTATATCTATGCATATATACATGTGAGATTTATTCTATAGTTGATGGCTTAGAGTAATGGTCATTTCCATATAGTCCACACATTATGGATCATTACTTTTTATCAACATGAGTATATGAAAACTTGTGTAGTTAATATGTACTCATATCAATTTAAATAAAAATTTAAATTGAGGTTGATTGTCTTTTAATCATCAAAAGACATTTTATCATGTGTTGATGGTATCTTTTGGATTGATTAAGGATAATCGATAGTTCTTGAGTATAACGAAGCATTAGTTCCATTGTGTGATCGAATTTTTGACCTACTATTAAAAGAGAAGATTATACGATTGCCTGAAGGGCATGTCATACCATAAGCCGATAAGATCAACAGCAAAGGTATTGCAAGTGGCATCATTCTTTTTCTCACAATAATAACGGTTGCAATATTTTTCGGCAGCAGATTCAATCAGCGATAGAAGATGGTTGACTTAAGTTTGCAAAAGAGCCAATGATGCAAGTCACGGTGCCAAGCTTTGGAAAAGGTAAAGAGCTGATGCAAGATGAAGGGTTGAAGATTGCTCAACATGTTGATATTCAATCGACTTTCAGCGGCAAGAAGATCCTGAAGATTACGGTCAGATCATTACAGATAGAGACTAACCATGAAGGAAGGAGCACAAGAATTATTAAACACAAAGGTGACCTGCAAATCAGGAAGTGGTATAAGGCAGAGAAATCACCACCATGACAACCGATGTACAAGCCTAAGCCAAGCTTCTCCCAGTTACTTGAAAAATATGAAAGGAAAAGGAACAGGTCGCACTATCCTGCATGTCGGCTAGATAACTTATACTAGCCTGAGAACTTAGAGAAAGCTCACTAGCAATGCCCCTTCTAGCAAATTTTATTGGGAGAGGGGATCAACTTTGCCATCATCGTATATGTGCCCGATGGAGCATTATCCTCAAGATAATTAACCAAGGCGATCAGCTAAAGATAGACTATCTATACCAGTGCAAGACCATCATGACAGATGTCACAAAAGGCCAATGTATGAAAGGGTTTCCACACTGAGTCAGACCAAAATGCAAGTAGAAGAAGGAAGTTCTGTGACTCAAGAGAATCTGACTCGTAAGATACGTAAACTGATTGAGCCTAAGACAAGGTGGTGTCCTTTTGGTCTTAGTCGATCGCAGCGCAGATGACTTTAAGGACTAAGGACTCAAGAGATGAGAGATGCTGAATAGGAAAATCAGAAAGATTACGCATTCAACAAGTTTCGATAGATTAAAACTATTAAGAAGCAATGGACAAAAAAGGAGCCAGTTGAAGAACAATTAGATTCAGCCAATGACCTAGATTCACCCATGATTTATGATGATACTTACACCAATGGATGTCAATATGGTATTCACACTATCAGCTGAATTCAAAATAAGGACTGAATCGGCTAAAGAAACGTTTGCTCAGTTGTGTTTGGGGGCTCAGGATGCAGTCTTCGAGAAACCCAAGATGCTCATTGGCATCTTAAGCTGTTATACATAAAAGGTTATATTAATGGCAAGCCAATATCAAGGATGCTTGTTGATGACAGGGCAATAGTTAACTTAATACCATACACCACCTGCAAGAAGTTGGGTAAGTCTGATGAAGACCATATTAAAACTAATATGGTTTTGAATGATTTCACAGGAGATCCCACAGAAGCAAGGGGTGTCATGGTAAAGGAGTTGACTATCGACAATAAAACATTGTTGACTGCCTTTTTATAGTCGACGCCAAGGGCAATTACAGTGTCTTGCTTTGCGAGATTGAATTCATGCCAATTGTTGCATATCGTCGACTATTCACCAGTTACTTGTTCAATGGAATAGGGATGAAATTGAGGTAATTAAAGCCAATACATTGGCTCATATCACTATGACCAGTTCAGATGCGAATTAAAAACATGAAAAAGTTGAATGCATATCGGATAAAGCTCTAGATGATTATGATTTCATCTGCATCAACAAGATAGGGCTTATTCTGATCAATGTGAGACCAAGTACGCTTGAACGGACTAACGAAATCTTGCGCTGATGGGGTCCAAATCGGCAATGAAGGCTTTACAAGGCAAAATGCAATGCTATCGGCAAATAATGGATAGCTATGAGGCCATTGAAGATTTTCAAGAAATCGATAAATTAGGCTAGGGTTTTACATCATTTGATCTGTTAGAAGAAGTTGATATAGGTTAAAGTGATAGAATGAGACCAACTTTTGTTAGTGCAAAATTAGATAAAGATTATAAGGAAAAGCTGGTTAAAATTTATAGAAATTACAAAGATTGTTTTACTTAGGAGTACTATGAGATGCTTGGTTTAAGCCGACAACTTATTTAACATCGGCTACCTATAAAACCAGGTTATCGACCATTTAAACAATCTCCTAGGAGATTTAATCTGGCCCTATATAATGTCATAAAAGAAGAAATCGAACAATTGCTGGAGGACAAGTTTATCAGGCCTTACCGATACGCCGAGTAGGTTTCTAACAATGTTCCTATTATAAAGAAAAATGGTATGTGTGAGAGTGTGTGTTGACTTCAGGGATTTAAATAAAGCTACACCAAAGGATGAATATCCAATGCCAATAGTCGATATGCTTATCGATGCTACATCAGGAAATAAGATTATTAGCTTCATTGATGGTAATGCCGGATATAATCAGATATTCATGGTAGAAGTTGATATACCTAATACAACCTTTAGATACCCTGGTGCTTCAGGGCTATTTGAGTGGGTTGTAATGATGCTCGGCTTGAAGAACGTTGGTGCAACATATTAGCAAGCTATGAATTTATTTTTTCATGATTTAATCGGCCATATTGTAGAAATTTACATCGACAATGTTGTTATAAAATTCAAAGAAGACTTGTAGCATTTAGCCAATTTGGAAATAGTCTTCAAGAATACAAGAATGAAGAGTGCATGGTTTAAAGATGAATCCATATGAAAGACCATGTGGGGGTATACCAATGTTGGTGATGAGTATTTGACTAAATTTAAGCTTATTACGATTTGGTTTGAGTTTGATATAAATTGGATTTTCCATTTTAAGCAATTTGAGTTGAGACTACCAAGTTTTGGGTTGGTCGAGTAATGCCCTGCCGGCTTGTGGTCGAATGATTCGTGTAAGATTGGGAATCTCTAAGTATCGAGTAGGGTTATTGCCAGGTCAAGCAGACACTTGGTTGATTACGGCCAAGTTTTGGCTTGGTCGAATAATGCCCCAACGGCTTGTGGTTGAATGATTTGAGTAAGATTGGGAATCTCTAAGTATCGAGTAGGGATGTTGCCAGGTCGAGCGGACGCTTGGTCGATTACAGCCAAGTTCTGGCTTGGTCGAGTAATGCCCTTGAAAGTTCAAGCTCCATTAATTTGGTTTTGGTGTTAATGACAAATCTAATATTGAGACTAACTCTTTTGATAATCATATATTGATTAGTCTCAATTGTTAATTAATGACAAATCTTTTTATGAGACTAACTCTTTTGTTGAGCTTAACTCTTATTAGTCCCTTTTGGATGAAAAAGTTGAAAATATCAAAGGTATGCATTCGAGCTCGTGTTATATATCTTGTTGCATTCCTTGGATACAATACCCATGATTATATTAACAAATCCAAATATGAGACTAACTCTTTTATTGAGTATATCTTTGTTTAGTCTTATTAAAAAATGGAAAACCCAAGGTATGCACTCGTATTCATTTTATGATATCTTAATGCATATTTTGGATTCAAGATTAAAGGATGAACTCTACCATTATTCAGATCTCAAGATGTGCATAATGTTTTCAATTACATATTTACATAGATGTACATATCTAGGGGGAGTTCGTCATTTAACTTGAAGGTTTCTGTATTGATCTATTCTTTATTGACACATATAAGGATCAAGACATTAAAACTAAATTCTTGAGTATGTATTCGAATTATCTAGTTGTAGTATACTCATGGTAATATAGGATAAGCTCCAATGTAATCAAAATTGAATATGTGCATATTGTCTCCAAATCAATTATATCTATGCATATATACATGTGAGATTTATTCTATAGTTGATGGCTTAGAGTAATGGTCATTTCCATATAGTCCACACATTATGGATCATTACTTTTTATCAACATGAGTATATGAAAACTTGTGTAGTTAATATGTACTCATATCAATTTAAATAAAAATTTAAATTGAGGTTGATTGTCTTTTAATCATCAAAAGACATTTTATCATGTGTTGATGGTATCTTTTGGATTGATTAAGGATAATCGATAGTTCTTGAGTATAACGAAGCATTAGTTCCATTGGTGTACTCAAGACATATTTATATCATTTAATTTGATTTAGGATGTGCTCAATCGATATTAGAGGCTTCCATTATGTGTTAATAGAGTGAATATATGATTGAGACAACCATGTGTCTTGGACTAACTATTTTTATGAGTTGTGAATAAGATAGGTTAAGTCCAAATGGTTGAGATGAGGAAACGGGACAGTGACGCATCAAGTGAAAATAGGCATCAAGAGGAGATCCCGAAGAAAAGAAGAGAAGAAATTCATCAAGAGATGATGGACAAAGAAGAGAAGAAGGGTGACGATCTCGAGGAGATGCAAAAATATCAAAGATCTTAAAAGCCCCAAAGGGGATCGCGTACGGCGGCGAAGGTATAACTAGATAGGCTAAGGACTTTCTAGTCTTTAAGTCTAGGTTTTATCGCCGTACTATTAAGAGGAGTCGAATTTTCTAGTTTAAGCTTCATCATGTGTTGGTGAGCTCAACCCGCGTTTCACTGAAGCTCAACCTATTTGGTTTTTGCATGGAGCTAACCATTTGGCATGTGTTGTGAATGGGTGAAGCTCATGCTTTGGTTTTGCTTATGGCTTTGATTTGCATGTGTTGCAAATGGGAGAAGCCTATGTTTCGGTTTTTCGCATAACGCCTTGATTTGCATATGTTGCAAGGGGATAAGCGTATATGTTGGCTTTTGTATGATGTTCGTATTTTGCATGTGCTATGAGTGTTGAATTCATGCTTGCTTTAATTCAATTTCTTATTTGAAGTAATTGCTTCGAGCTAAGTTTTGCATGTGTTGCAAAAGGAGAGGGCTCATGCAATTTGTGTTTATAGGGTATGCATGGAGCTAAGATTTGCATATGTTGCAAATAGAGAGCTCATGCATTTGAGTTTGTTTGGTTTTGCTTGGAGCTAGGTTTTGCATGTATTGCAAAACGAGAATGCTCAAGCAAGTTGAATTTGGAGTTTACATGCGGTTCTTTGAAGCATGTGAATAGTATTTACAAATGTGTTTTGTAAATTATTTTGATCATGAGTTGATCATCACATGGTTCAAGTTTTAATCTTGTTGACTCTTGCTAGCTTGTAGTCATGCTTTTGATCAAGTCTATGTGAGGGATTTCAAGAAAATCAAAGTTAGACTTGAATGACTACATTAGAATCTTTGGAGTTTTGTGATTTTGGAAAATATCTATGGTTGCTTAAATCTTTAAAATGGTGGAGATTGAGCCCTCATAATAAGCTTCGCATAGAGTCTAAGATCATCTAAATTGGAGTTCGGAGTAAAAAGTTATGAGCGTTTTAGTGGCATTAGTAGTGGTAGTACCGCCCAAGCGGCACTACCGCTCATAGGGGCCGGTAGTGCCACCCAAGTCAGCACTACCGCTCAATTTTGCGGTAGTTATTTGCCAGAGGAGGTTCTTTTGAGTTTTTAGGCCGGCACTACCGCTCCTCATGGTCGGTAGTGTTGGGGATACTATAGCAATGGCTAGTTTCAGTGCATTTAATGTCCGTTTTGCCCCCCAACGGCTAGTTTTCTTTGTGAGGCTATAAAAGGAGGTCTTGGGGGGCATTTGCTGGTTGATTGAGCATTTGGGTGAGGTGGTGCATGTGTTGCACACTCACATTTGGTTCTTGAGCTAAGAGTGAGACTAATTGCATGTGTTATAATTAGGAGTGGGTTGAGAGTCTCTTGTGCATGTGTTGCACTTGAGGAGGAGCCTAGGTGCATGTGTTGCACTAGGTGATCACTGGAAGCGCATGTGTTGCGCTAGGTGAAGATTGAGCCGAGACTCGGCTTATTACTCTTGGAGGTTGCCGCCTCCTAGACGGCATAGAGCGTCGTGCATGAGAGCTCTCGAAGGAATTGTGAGAAGCCCCGATGTGTTTGTGAAGGTTCGAGTTGAGCCTACTCGAAGGGGTGAAAAACTCCCACTAGTGGAATCGAGGCGGGTGCTCAATTCGTGGAGCCGGTCCAATTCATATGGGCTAGCCTCAATGTGGATTAGGGGAGATTAGCAAGTCTCCGAACACTACGGTAAAAAGTATTGTGCCTCTTGTGCTTGCATTATATTCGTTATTTATATTCAAGCAATTTACATTCATAGAATTAAATTGATTGATTACTTGTCCTTAGAATTGCAATTTATTGTTAGAGACATAATTAGTTAATGCACATAGTGAGCCTAGAGATTTTAGAAAACCTTATTTTATCACTTCCGCATTTATTATCATTTATGTTTTGACACAAGAGTACTTAGGCAAGATTTTAATTAACTGTAGAAGAAATTTTTAAAGCCGCCTATTCACCCCCCCTCTAGTCGGCATCCTCGATCTTATAGCCCCGCCAGCTTTTGGTCGAATGATTCGATTAGATTGGGAATCGCTAAGTATCAAATAGGGATGTTACCGGGTCGAGCACCCTGCCATCAACCCGTCTCATTGAGTCGACTCATCAAATCAACTCATTGACTCGACTCTGAGCAGAGTTACTTGATGTTCTTGTGATATGCATTTTGAATTTGTGTGAGAATTATTGCATATCATTTTAGACAATACTATATGATGTGTTTTCTTTATTTTTGATGGTTGCAGAACGATGGAGCCTAGGAGTGAAAACGGGACGGATAGTTCTCGCCTGATCCGAAGCCGGATCTGGTATGATTTGGATTCGGGAAGTAAATCGGATATCGGGTCGGATTCGGATAGTTAAAAAAGGATATCAGATCAGATTTGGAGCGTATATTATCCAAAAAATATGGGTCAAGAATAGGATATCGGGTAATCGGGTATTTAGATATCTGGTTTTGACACATCGAATCATCAATCGCGGCCTCCGTTTGGTCATTCCCCAACCCGAAGTCCCCAAGGCCCAAGCCGATGATCTCCTCTGGTCCTCCCTTCCCAGTTCCCATGTGCTTCCAATCCTCCGTTCTAGATCTAATTCACTTCTTCTCTGGTTCTCCCGATGCCTCGACGGCCGACAGTGGTGAAGGACAGTGCCAGCCTGCTCAGCCCCCGATTCCGATCAGTGGTTGCTCTCGCTGGGTGGGACGAGGAGTCCATCCTCCTGGCTGCGCTTGTCAACGAGTACACCCCGGTCCGCGAGTCACACCGCAAGAGACGTCCCTCCTCCACCGGCGCTGCCTGCCACCTCCTACACAAGGTATGCGTGCGCGCTCGACCAATCGCGAAAGGTGAGGGCATCTGATGCCATCGCTGCCTTCCTCGCCTTTTTATTAGTTGGTTTCTTTATCCGTCCAAATGGCGCGTTCCTGCAGGAAGCGGAGGTCACGCAGGCAGTCACCGGGAGAGATCCCACTGGTGATTCTCACCCTTGACGACGACAACAAACTGGATAATGCCGCAGTTTGGTGGTTGGTTCCTGGCTTTCTTCATTCGCTCTATTTCTTGAACATTTCTTGTTGTATCTGTTCTTGCATTGCGGAGCTACCATTAATTTAGGAACTACAGATGGCAAGGAGGAGGTGAAGGAGGAGAAAGTTGTCATCATGGGAAATAAGGACGCATCCAGATCGGTGTAGAGAAAGTTGGGGCAACCGGCGAGCTGTTGTGTATGGATCGGCTACGGGAGGAGCTGTCTTGTGTGGTAAGGTAGTTTCATCGACTGATTTCTTTGGTTTAGCTTACCATGGCTTAATTTGAAACAGATAGACACAAAACCAATTACCTATTTATGTTGATGTAGCGGGCAAAATTGTTTGAGAGGATAAACAAAGAACCAAAGGCATGGCGAAAATATCTGATAATTAAAATTCAGAGTCAATGAAAATCAAAAGTAATAAGCTAGAGAATAAAACATAGTGAAAAAACAACACAGATTTCTTTTCCTCTTAGGCTCATACATAAGAGTATCATCGAGAAAAGGCACATAAAGGCTAAGCATGTCCCTTTACTGAACAACAAACCAGAATATCATTGAATGCCAGCAATTACAACATACAAGTGCAGGGTGAAAAATGTAGTGTAACTTATGTTTCTTATATGTCCATTCAGTGTAAACAAAAGCCAGAATGGATTTCACAAGATCAGCAAGCTCCACAGAACACAGGTTCTGAGTGGGGGAGCTCTTGTTGTTACCACGAAACAGAGTTATGGTGAATTGCGTACCAAGCAACAAAGAATCATGACAATGAGTAGGATAACAGTACCACCGAAATCTCATTCTTAGGTTCACCTCATAGGTTGAAACATAAACTAAAATGAAAACTTTGGATGAGTGCTGCCTCCTATTCCTAGTTCCAGATGAATAACAAAAAACATTGTTGTAATCCAACATAATCTATAGCATACGAACTCTTTTAGCACTAGTGCATCTAGCCAGGATGCTTTTGGTAAATACACTAGCATTAGACTCGGTCACCTAGATGCTCAAAATGATGTCAGATGCTTTCTTATCAACATCCACACCATTTTTAGTCACTCCAAGCTCAAAGTTATTACCAATCATGATAGCGAACGTATCTCTATAGGGGGCTTCTTGAACAATATTGTCACATTCTTTTGGTTTCTGCAGTTGAAACGATTGTGGTTTGGTTGATGACTTGATATTATGTTGTAATGTATGGACACATGGTCACTATGTAATAGTTATGTACTTATGTTGATGCTTATTGGCCTTGTGGCTTAGATCTAAAGAATGGATCTTGTAATGCATATTGTTGAGCACTGTGAATGTTTGTTGGTCTTGTGCCTTTGTTTGAGATATATCTTACTATTATTGTCATGTATTCGTGTGGTTTGATTCAACATATATTACTTTATGTATGCGTGCATTATCCGTTCTCGAATTATCCGTTCCGATCCAAATCCATTATATATTCGACCTATATCCGTATCTTGAATTATCTAGATTCATATATGGATTCATTAGCCTGTATCTGGTTTCAAATCCAAGAAAAAATATGGGTTAGGATGCAGGAAGAGCAATATCCGCCCGTATCCGACCCGTTTTCACCCCTAATGGTGCTAGGTCATGGTGAGGCGAATGATGATCAGACTAGGTAAGGTGAGCCGAAAGTCCAAACGGTCGAGGATCATCGAAGATGATCGGAGACAGAGTCAGTGCAAACCTAGAAAACAAGGAATGAATGAGATGCTAGCTAGGATCTACTTAGATCAAGGAGGGCCATTAGATCATGGTCTAGATGATAGAGTAGTGGGTCTAGTTAGTATGCTTGAAAAAGTGTGTTAGCCCATGTATAAGTGAATGAGTCAATCCTAACCCTTGATGGTGGTCCTTAGGGTAGAAGGAACTCATCCAAGGGTGGAGGGTGACTCGAGAGTAGTATAAATAGAGTGGTAGAGGTATCCTTCCCCCTCTTAAAGGTTTTGAGATTTTTGGTGCTCCTTTGAGCTTTGCCACCTTGTAGTGTGGCTTTGTAAACCGCCCTTTCAAGAAATCCAAAACACATTTCCCTTATACTTGAATTTACTTTCCGTCGTTTCATTATGCGTTAAATTTAGCAATTTGCTTTCAAACATTTAAATTTCACACTTACATTCTTGCAATTTACTTATACGCAATATGGATTTGCCTCCCCTCCTTCTACATGTTGTTGTTTCTTATTATGAAGAACCATTGCGTTTTTATTGCAAGAGACTGATCTTGTGTTCTTGAGTGATTCATTCTTATAGATCATGTTTGCAGAGATTTTGACTTGAGTTCTTGCTTCCTGTGACATGTGGGAGGTTATCCAAGGTCATCTTGATCATCAAAACCCCATGAGCAAGTACAAGATCAAGTTCTTGTGTTTTGCTTGAACTTGGTGTGTTTTCTCTTTCGGTCAAAAGGTCAGAACTTTGACGTCAATCCTTACAATTGAAGGTTGGAATAAATTCCTGACATCCTTAAGATCACATCTACCAAGTTTCATGAATTTGTGTCCAACCAATCAAATGTTGCATCAATTTGGCTTTTGAGTTTGTGCTATTTTTCTCTCCATTCTTGCTGCTGTTCTTGAGCCTGATGCTACTGGCCTAAGCAGTCAAGACTATTTTAGTTGTTTTTCTTACTCCATTTTGATTTTATTTAGTGTAAGCTTGTTCGAATCACTTTGTCTAAGAAAAAATTTTGTTTTGAGATCATTCACCCCATCTAATCACCATCTGATCCTTCAATTGGTATCAGAGCTGGTTTTGTTCTTATTGATCTTGACCGGTCTTGAGAGCCATGACAACGGATAAATATTTCACCAATCCTCCCATCTTTTTTGGAGTTGATTTTTCTTTTAAGTCACGAATGGAGTCGTACATCACTGCCCAGGGCTTCCTAATTTGGCAGAAGGTGAAGCTCCCGTATGAGGTTTCTGTCAATGAGAACGTCACAGCCGACAATATGGTTGACATTGAGGTGAATGCTAAGACAAGAAACATCCTCATACAAAGCCTTAGCAGCAGTGAGTATGACAGGATCTCTCACCTTCGATATGCTCACCAGATTTGGGTGACCCTCAATGCTTACTATGAGGGCACTACCTAAATCAAGATGGTGAGATAGGATCAGTACAAGTGTGATTACAATAAATTTGAACAACATACTGGTTAGAGTCTTAATGAGTGTTTTGGTCATTTTATGAAGATTTTGAGTGACCTCCAAGCTGTCGGTTGCCTATACCATGACTTAGATAATGCTTGACATTTCTTGACCACACTCAATCTTTGAGTTTGGGAGACGAAAGTGACTACCATCAAGGACACTACTAACTTATCGACTCTGACTCTTGAATGGCTTTATTCCTGTCTCAAGACTCATGAGATTGATGTCGTCTCTCGAAAGACAAAGTCTCAATCGATGGACTTGGTCACAGATCCCACTAGATCAACCTCTGATTCTTCTGCTGGTTTTTTACTCTCCGCCCTTTGTGAGCATAGCGATGACTAACTGGAGAAATTTTTAGAAAATGTGGTTGCTCTTTTAGCTCAAAAATTCTTAAGCATATAAAAGGGTGAGAGAGAGGAAGAGAGGTGGCACAATCACCTGCTCTGAGTGTGGTGGCCCCAACCACATACGAGCGAACTGTCCCAAGCTGGAGAAGGGTAAGAACGACTCAAGAGGTTTGACAAAGAACGATTACATTGACAAGAACCGCAATAAGAAGCCGACCCAGTGCGTGAGAAGAAGTGCAGCAACTTCTCGAAGAAGAAGAAGAAGCTTTTTCACCACGTCCTAGCCACACTCGATGACATCAACCTCTCTGACAAGGAGACCTGGAAATACGAGGGTGAGGATGCTGTGCAAGAGAAGAACAAGGTGGTGACAACTTCACTGAGATGTGCTTCATGGCGGATACCAACGACAACAGTGACTCCAAGATCTATAGTGACTCAAACGAGGTACCCTCCTATGACCAGCTCAATGAAGCTTTCTGCAAATTTGAGAAATTTCATGCTAGAGCTAGAGCTAGGTGTATGGAGATAGAGAGGAAGTAGGTACCTTGACTCGGGAGTTTGTGTAACATCCCAAATTTTGGCTTTTCAAGTAATAAATATTGTTTTATTGCGATTATGATTGTTGTGAATTTTCTGGAGTTATTGGCTCTTCTGAGATTTATTTGAACCGAATTTTCTGGAATCGGATTAGGAACCGAATTGATTATCTGGTACGGTTGGATTAGCACTGACTGCATGCACACTAGCTAATTATTCTAAGACTCGACTAAATCATCTGGCCACTCGCCGCTTAACTTAGACCACACAGCTGCAACCATCGAACTAGAATCTGCATGCTACATGCACAACAAACCACATGTACTACACGTACATGCCACTGACCATGCATACACTAACTTGTACAGACTCCAAACAAATATGCTAAATGACCATTAGACAAGATTAGTTCTAATAGTTGATTCCTTTTTCTAGAAATGCGTTGTAGCTGTTCAATCGTGCAATGGATGGCTCAGTTGGGTCATGTCCAGTTGGGTTTCACCGAAGACTCTCGTAGGTGCTACGTGTTCGGATGGAACTCGGCCATCTCTACCGAAGGAACTCGATCGAGCCGACGTGGCCGGATGAAATTGGCTCGAGCAAGTCTTCCATGTCCGACCGTGAAGCCACGCGACGTGCTCGGCTGGGACTCGGCTGTCTCGACCGAAGGCGCCATGCATGGAAGGTGTAGCCGCGTAGGGAAAGTACAGCACCGAAGGAGCGCATGTAGATGGCGTAGCCGATCCAAACTCTCGAGCTGGCGCCGAAATCGTCAAGGACTCAGAGTCCCGTTCGGGCGGGAGAAGGACGCCTCCGGTCCTATTTAAGCCGTGCGCAAGTGACGCCCAAGACAGAAGCGAGCGGCAGGAAATCGAGGAGCGATCGAGGAAGTCGCGCCAACGAACGAACGAGCGAGTCGCGCCGTGGGCTGAGGTGGAAGTTTGCGAGCAAATCGTGGAGTCGCGCCAGCGTTTGTGGGATTTTGCGGAGGATAGCAGGTGCCGCCAGAAGATTTCCGAGCACGCACTGCCGAGTTGTCGCCGAGGTCGTCGTCTTCGTCTCTGGTGAATTCAAGTCGCCGTCGTTTCATCGCCGATCGAAGTTTTCGTCAGCCGTCGGATCTTCATCGAGCGATCGGAATTCGTTCACGTCACTGCGGAATCGGTAAGCGTCTCCGATTAAATATCAACCGTTGGATTTGAGTCGGACGGTTGATATTAGGCCACGTAGTAGATTTACCCGTAACCGTTAGATTGAGTTCAACAGTCTAGATTTCTCCACATTTTGTCCATACAAGCCGGGGCAGGAAAATTCAGATTTTCTTTATAAAAATAATTCGGAAAGATTTAGAATTTCTAAAGTTTAGTTTATTCTCAAAACTTCTAAATGCTAAAGCTTTTGCATATGAACTCCGATTTGGGTGATTCGAATTCGAAAAATTTGTAAAATTAAGATCTTTCCAATGGTGGATTTTATTTGAATTTTCGAGTTCATTTGCTATTTGGTTTTGGTGTTTATTTGCTATTTCTTCTCGATTCGCGTAGACGTTGAGTTGAGCGAGGTGTCGGAAGAAGGATTATTATTTCAAGAGCAATCTTCGGAGCAATACCAGGAGCTTAAGCAAGGCAAGTTATGCTTTGATCATGTTGCACCCATAAGCTAGATTGCATGCTATTTTGATTTACCTTATCACATGTTTATTTTATGTGTATAAATGATTTCCACATAAAATTGGGACTAGCTATCGTACCCTTTGAATTATACCCTACTTTGCTAGTTGTATGCCATGATTCACTTGTCACCCTAGGTTGGTTAATTATAGTTGGTTAATAGAAAATCAACATGGGTGGTTAGACCGAATTAGAGATGCTTAGCCATGCCACGTCATCACATGCTCTTAGAATATTGTTTATTAATCTTGACTAATGGAATATGGAACTATGATAATAATTTGTGGGCCATGTGTGGTCGCACAAAGAGATTGAGTTGTTGTGACAGCGGAGTCACGCAACGATGTTGATTTGTGAAGAGCACGTGGTGTTTGGTAATCAACTGGGGTGGGAAAAATGATTTAAACTGAGGCAAGTGGCAAGATTGTTTCTGGTGGGCCAAGAGTGACAACTAGGCGGTCGCATTTGGTTTTTGGAGGGCCAAGAGTGGCAATTGGGCGGTCGCATTTGGTTTTTGGTGGGCCAAGAGTGGCAATTGGGCGGTCGCATTTGGTGGGCCAAGAGTGGCAATTGGGCGGTCGTATTTGGTTTTATGATGAACTTTTGGTTAGTCTTGCCTCGGTCAACTAAGGGTTAGACTTTTGCAAAATAAAACTTGGGATGGATGGCAGGTTGCCATGAAAGGTTGAATCTTGACTTAGGACCGGAAAACTTGGTTTATTTGAGAATCACTAAATCTATTACTTGCTACTATTTGTTTTACTGTCTTTTCAATCTATTAATGTATGTGTTTCAAATGCTGCTTTACTGCTTATGAACCATAAGCCTTCCTTTGGAACAAGCCTGCATATAGTTATAATAGAAATGCATTCTGTGCACAACTTGTTGAGTACGTGTTGGTGTACTCACCCTTGCTTAACAACCAACAACAGTGGAGGAATCAACGCCTGTGCTTGAGGAGGACTTTCAGGTGGACGCATGTCACTAGGCCAATCCTTGTCAGTTGCCTGTGGTGTGCTGATGGGACATCTACGTTTTCTACTACTTTCCGCTGCATTTGTCTTGTTGATCTTATTATTGCCTTGTGAGGCTGATTCATGTAAGTGATCATAAGATCATACACTAGTTATATTCAATCAATAAAGTCTTATTATTCTTATCATTGTGTATGATATGATGCTTACCGATGTTAAGATGTGTGCACTAGCGTTTGATCCTGGGACTAGTGCGGAAAAACACAGTGGATTCGAATGGTTGAATTCGGGTCCTTACAGTTTGCTTCACTTAGATCTTTTTCCTCCTGAGCCTCTGATGACTGTTCTCTATGTGATGCCTTGCTTGTGGAGCTTGAAAACCTAAGGACTATGCATGATAGTGTGGTTTAAGAGCTTGAGAATCTTAGGTCGAAGAATGCTAGCACTTATTCTATTGATACTTTTTTTGTAGGTGCTAGTTTTCTTCATGCTCACACTAATGCATAATGTGAAAATTGCCTTAAATTACTTGCTGAAATTGATGCCATCAGCACTTATCTTTGGAAGCTATCTACTAGAAACAATGAACTTGAATTGCATGCTTCTAAGGACTTAGTCAGCTCATGTGAGGGCTGTAGGCAACTAAAACATGACAATGTGAAAGACCATGTGGAGGTCTATCCATGTGTGTGATGAGTAATTGACGAGATTTGAGCATGGATTGATTTGAAATTGAGTTTGATTTGAATAGGATTTTCGATGTGAAGCAATTTAAGTGTTGGTTGCTTTTCCCAGTGCTACCGACCTGGTGGCGGTAGCACCAGACCTTTGAGCAAAATTATGATTGATTAATGATTTTGGGATAATCATTGAATATATGTGTGGACATTGCTATGTGAAAGGTTTTTCCTTGTCTTTGATGGTTGCAGGGCTACGGTGCTAGGTCATGGTGAGGCGGAGGATGACCGGGACTAGGCGAGGAGCGTCGGAGGTCCAGAGGTCGGGAGATTGTCAGAAGATGATCGGAGACGGAGTCCGGGCAAGCCAAGAAGACAAGGGAAGGAGGAGATGCTAGCTAGACGCCGCATGGATCAAGGAAGGCCGTCGGATTGCGGTCTAGTTGATAGGTTAGTGGGTCTAGGTAGTATGCTTTGAAAACCGTGTAAGAAAACTAGTTATGTGTGTGGGTTTTGGGTTAGCCCTTGCATGGCTGTGTGAGTCGGCAAATCCTAGCCCTTAGATGAGTTCTCTAGGGTTAAGGGCTGTATCCAAGAGTGGTAGGTGGCCCAAAAGTAGTATAAATAGGGGTGGAGGGTAGCCTCCTCCTCTTAAAGGTTATAGAGGTTTTTGTGCTCCTTTGAGCTTTGCCTACATTGTTGTGAGGCTTTGTAAACCTTTTCCTTCCAGAAATACAAATCTTTTTCATTCATGCTCGAATTTACATTACACACTTACTTTATGTCTTAAATTCAGCATTTAAATTCCTACAATTAACTTTCTCGTAATTTACTTTCTTGCAATTTGGATTTGCCTCCCCTCCTTCTAAATGCTGATCTTGGATGTTTTGAGTGTGTTCATATGGTTTTACATCTCTTTTGCACTCTAGGATGGAGTAGAGATCATCTTTTCTATTAAGTTACAACTCTGTTCAGAACTTGTTCTTCGCATAATAGTCAGTGTTTGATTTTTAGAAAAATATAAAAAAATCCTTTTTATGTGATTCTTCTTGGAGATTGTGCGGGACTCTCATATCCATCTTTGAAAAAATATTTGAGTCCACTGGTCACACAGTTTGGGTGCCGTGAAGTGAAAACCGAGCCCCAAATCATCTGCTCGAAGTTCCTAACTATCTGTGTTCTTTAATTTTTACTGATTTTTATGAAAATACTTTTGAGGTAAAATTTGGTGGAGAGGTTCAATACTCAATTGTTCATAGGAGAAAAAAGTTTCAAAATTTCTTGAGCACCAGAAGTCCACCAACCTCCTGTTCTAATTGAGGACAGTTTCTGAAAATTCTGCTTTTGCTTTTCTGAAAGTAACTTTTGTGATTTGAATTTATCTTCTTTCTAAAAGTAAGAGTTGAATTGATTACTTTTTGTTTTGGATACTAGACAACCAGGATTGTGACTTAAAAATACCCAATATTCTATGGTACTCATCCATGCAAGCTAGGGGTACACATAGTTGTCTAGTTCTTCGGGTTTTTCACGATTTCCTTTGCGTGATCTTTTTGAGGTATTAGTTGGAGTATTTTTGGGGAAAATTTTATTTGTGACCATTCACCCCCCCTCTGTTCGCCATCTCGATCCTTCAATTGGTATCAGAGCCGGTTTTGCTCTTCCATAGATCTTGACTAGTCTCGAGAGCCATAGCGATAGGCAAGTATTCCACCAAGCCTCCCATCTTTTGCGGTGTCGATTTTCCATTTTGAAAGTCTCGGATGGAGTCATACATCACTGCCCAGGGCTTCCTGATATGGCAGAAGTTGAAGCTCCCATATGAGGTTCCTGTCGATGAGAACGTCATGGCCGGCAATATGGCCGACGTTGAGGCAAATGCTAAGTCGAGGAACATTCTCATACAGGGACTCAGCCGTAGTGAGTATGATCGGATCTCTCACCTGCGATCTGCTCATGAGATTTGGGTGACCCTCGATGCATACCATGAGGGCACTACCCAAATCAAGACTGTGAGGCAGGATTAGTACAAGCGTGAGTACAACAAGTTTGAACAACACGCTGATGAGAGTTTTGACGAGTGTTCAGTCGATTTACAAAAATTTTGAGCGATCACCGAGCAGTTGGTTGCACATACCTTGATTTGGACAATGCTCGACACTTCTTGATTGCACTCGATCTTCGTGTTTGGATCTTCTCTTGATTCTTCTATTGGTTTTTCCTCTCCGCCCTTTGCGAGCTAAGCGATGACCAACTGAAAAAATTTCTGGAAACTGAGCTTGCTCTTTTAGCTCGCAAGTTTTTTCACGCCTACAAGAGGGTGAGAGAGAGGAAGAGAGGTGGTGGGATCACTTACTTTGAATGTGGTGGCCCCAACCACATTCGAGTGAATTGTCCCAAACTGGAGAGGGGCAAGAACGACTCTGGCGGTTCTGGCAAGAATGACTACACCGACAAGAACCGCAACAAGAAGCCTCCAGTTCGTGAGCCAGCGCACGAGAAGAAGTACCACAACTTCTCGAAGAACAAGAAACTCTTCCACCGCGTCCTCACCGCCCTCGACCACATCAGCCTCTCCGACACAGAGACATGAAGCGATGAAGACAAGGATGATCCGCAAGAGAAGAAAGGCGACGATGACTTCTCCGGTGTGTGCTTCATGGCGAACTCCAACGGCATCAGCGATTCCGAGCTCTACAACGACTCGGACGAGGTACCTTCCTATGACCGGCTCAATGAAGTTTTTTGCAAATTAGGAAAATTTCATGCTAGTGCTAGAGCTAGGTGTATGGAGCTTGAGAAGGAAGTAGGTACCTTGACTCAGGAATTAGCTTCTCTTAGATCTTCTCCATCCCGAGTCACTGATGACTGTTCTTTGTGTGATGCTTTGCTTGTGGAGCTTGAGAACCTAAGGACCTTGCATGATAGTGTGCAAACTAAACTTGAAAGTCTTAGTTCGAAGAATGCTAGCACTTGTACAGTTGATATTTCCTCTCTAGATGCTAGTTTTCTTCATGCTCATGCTACTTCTTCATGTGAAAATTGCCCTAAGTTACTTGCTGAAATAGATGCCATGAGCGTTCACCTTAGAAAGCTTTCTTCTAGAAATGATGAACTTGAAATGCATGCTTCTAAGGACCTTGTCAGCTCATGTGAGGGTTGTAAGCAACTAAAACTTGACAATGAAGCTTTAAATGTCAAGTGTATTAAATTTGATAAGAACTTACTAGAGAAGTCACTTAAGAGTTGCTTGCATTGTTCTGTGATTGAGGGGGACTTGGATAAAATCCAAATCGAGCTTAGGAAGAAGTTAGAAGACCAAGCCCATAGGATTAGAGATGTTCCTTGCATTTCTTGTGAGGCCCTCAAGATTGAGGTAGCCGTGCTGAGGGAGAAAAATGCACGTGCTGGTGTTTCTTCTTCTCTTTCTGGTTTTTCTTCCTCTCACCCCTGTTCTTCATGTGCCTCTCTCTTCCGGGAGTGTGAGTATCTCATGAGTACTCTCGAGAAGTTTGTAAGAGGTAAGAAAAAGCTAAACCTCATTCTAGACCAATAAAAAATTAGCAAGTTTAATCAGGGTCTAGGATTTGACTACTTGGAGCACACTAGGACTCTTCCTCCTACCATTGTGGGTGGATCCAAGATTGGAGAGATTGTGGTAGCTTCCAGGGTGAGTACCACTGTGTTTAGGTCTGCTGGGGTTGTCCATGGGACTTCTGAGCAGAAGGGTGCTTCTTCTGTCACTTCTGCCTCTAGCAAGGCGAAGTATTCATGCACCTTCTGTAAAAAGGATGGTCACCTAGTAGATTTCTATTTTAGATGCATCAAGATCACGAGGCGTAAGCTTGTTGCTGCTCTTAGGGGTATTCAGGGTCATCCCTAGACTCTGAGTGCTCCTAAGGCACACACTGCTTCCAGACAGGTTAGAGAGTCGCCTGTTTTTGGGTAGCATCCAGGATTCGGTTTTCATGCTGTTCAGTTGAGTTTTAGTCCTAGAACTGCTTGTGGTCAGTCTTTCTGCCATCTTTTTGATATTCCTCGCTTTTCCCATCGAGGTAGATATCAACGGCGTGAGGTGTTTTAGGTAAGAGATTTAGGCAGCCTCGTTGGGATGGTCCAACTTTTGCACCACGGCGGGCCAAACCATGATAGCTCGTACATCTTCTACTAGAGTTGCTTCTTCTGATCTTGTGAGAGTCGAGCGTTAGAAAGACACTAGAGTCCAGTCTTCTCCTTCTGTGGCTGGTACTTTGAGACGTCGTGTGATTCAGTATTGGATTCCTAGGTCCTCACTTTATCCCAGTACAAAGTCTTCTCTCTCTCTTTTGACTTGATCAAGTTCGTCGGATGGAGAAGTGAGCTTGGAGTTGTGTGCCCTTACGGCCTTCTGTGAGGGGGAGATGATCTGTATATTTTGTATTATATTTTATTTTAGTTTTTCCTTTCTTTTGTTTTGCTCTGGGTGCTTATGGGTTTTATTTCTTAGAGTTATGAGTTCACATCACTTAGATTTCTGACATGCTTTTGCATGGACCTCTCATCTTGTGCTTTAGGTTGCTATCATTCTTAATTAGTTGCACTCTCTTATCTCTAGGTTGAGTTCCCTCACAGTCTTATAAGTCTAGCAAGTGTTGGGCTCCCTGGGTAGACAAGGTCTGTGTACACTCCTTAGTTTGGGATCTAGAGGCGGCTTCCCTATGTCAGTCATTGGGGAAGGTGAGAGCGAGTCTAAGCCATAGTGTTCTCTACTATCTTCTCTTTGCTTTATAGGTACCCAGTTTATAGTTTCTTATCTTCTTCTCTCCATTCTGTGTTTCTGGTTTTTGATTGAGTTAATTTGGATCCTTCGATTGATATCTTTCTTGAACTTAATCTTGTTAATAACTTAAGTTAAACCAGATTTGTGCTTAAAATTGAATCACATGTTGAGGGGGAGTACCCAGGCGATCACCACGTGATTGCTACACATGGCCAAGCGGAGTACCCAGGCGATCACCACGTGATTGCTACACTTGGCCGGTAAGGTCGGTGGATGGATCTGATCCTAGCCTTCCTGCAGGACCAAGTGATCCCTGTCGATAATGTGTCAGCCGAGAAAATTGCATCTAAGGCCAAGTGCTATACTCTGGTAGGTGGGGACCTATATCGCCAGAGTAGAAATGAAATTCTTCTAAAGTGCATCACTCGGGAAGAGGGGAGCAACTTGCTCTCTGATATCCATGGAGGCATGTATGGGAGCCATATGTCCAGTCGGACGCTGGTCGAAAAAGCGTTCCGCCAAGGATTCTATTGGCCTACTGCCCTCCAAGATGCTTGCGAGCTGGTGAGGAGATGCGAGGCGTGCTAGTTCTACGCCAAGCAGATCCACCGACCAGCCCAAGCACTGCAAACTATCCCGCTCTCCTGGCCGTTCGCGGTCTGGGGGCTGGATATTCTGGACCCGTTCCCGCGAGCCATAGGGGGCTTCACCCATCTGTTCGTCACCGTCAACAAGTTCACCAAATGGGTAGAAGTCGAGGCAGTGCGCTCCATCACGGCCTCCGCTGCCGTCAAGTTCATGCGTGGGATCTTCACCCGCTTCGGAGTCACCAACCGCATCATCACCGACAACGGCACCCAGTTCACCAGCGCTTCATTCCTGGAGTTCTGCAAAGAGATGGGCACCAACGTGTGTTTTGCCTCGGTGACCCACCCAAGGAGCAATGGCCAGGCGGAGCGTGCCAACGCGCTGGTATTGAGGGGCCTCAAGACTAGGGCGTTTGACCGGCTCCACAAGCGGGGACCACGGTGGATAGACGAACTTCTGGTGGTGCTGTGGTCGCTTCGAACCACGCCCAGCCGGGCAACTGGAGAAACACCTTTCTTCCTGGTCTATGGGGCAGAAGCTGTCCTTCTGTCCGAGTTATCTTTAGGCTCTCCGTGCGTTTTGACATTTAGTGAGGAGGGCCAGGAAGACCAGCACCGAGAAGAAGTCAACCTTCTGGAGGTGGTGCGCGATCGGGTAGCTTTGCATGCTGCTCGGTACCAGCATAGCCTCAGGCGGTACCACACCACCCGGGTCCATAAGAGACCACTGGCAGTGGGTGACCTCGTCCTGCGCAGAATTCAGACGCAGGCCGATCGCAACAAGCTGTCTCCCCTGTGGGAGGGCCCCTTCAAGGTGGTCTCGGTCTCTCGGCCCAGGGCGGTTCAGTTGGCCACTGAGGACAGCCAAGAGCTGGCAAACTCCCAGAACTTGGAAATATTATGGAAGTTCTACCCCTGAAAACTATAAGTGCTCGGTGGTTCACTCCGATCAGCCAGGGACTGGGCTCTCCCTCCATTAATCTAATCGGCGACGACCAGTGATAAGTTAAGTTGTTTGCCTTGTGGGCTCTCAGTCTCTTTCTTTTCCTTCCCGTTTTATGCCCTAGTGGGTTGCGTTTTACATGGTTGTCATGGGTACTGGTAGCTCGGCGGCTCCTTGTCGAGTTCGGCACAGTGTTCAATGCGGCTAGTACACCCCGGGTTGTTACCGCAAGCATCACTGGCCCAAAACCACTCCTAGGGACCTGCTGCCTTGCCACGCAGTGCTGTGGTTAGGTTCCGAGAGATCGCAAGGGTTTAAGTTCTGAAAGGCAATGGGACAGTGACAACCACACGCGCGGGGACTTATGCTCTTTTGGTCTATTCCTTGCGTGTCTTGCGTAACTTATGCTCGTGTTTGTAGCAGCCGCATGCAGGGAAAGTGCCGGACCATCGACCTAGTCTAAGCCTTCGAACCCGCATCATGGCAAGACCAGGGGCTGGTCGCCCGGTGGTTTGGTCGAGCAGACGTGGGCAAACACGCGCAAATGGGTATTTAGGTAAACGCAAAGGATGATAATTTCATTTAGTTTGCTAAAGGGTGTATGTACATAGCTATAGAAAAAAAAGATGAAAGGAACAAAGAAAACAAGAAAGGCCGCCCGGGCCATCATTCATCGTCGGCGACTTGGATGTGCCCGGTGTTGTCCCCCGCCTCCTCCTCCGCCATCGCAGCGTCAAGGGCCGGGTCCTCCACCTTCATCAGCCCAGCCACGTACTCCGAGGCTTCGCGCACGCGAGCTTGCGCCTAGGCCTCGTCGCCTTCGATTCCGGCCACGGTGGACATGGCGTCGAAGGAGGCATCACGGCTGGCATAGCAGGCCAGCACATACCCCGCTGTGGCGGCTGTGACCTCCCGCCCTTTTCAGGCGGAGCGGGCAGACAAGGCGGCGGGCAGGCCAGCGAGAGCCTCGGCAATGCGGGTGACGCAAAGGGCATACTGCATAGCCGAAGGCTCTAGCGGATCGCTCAGCTCCAATCCCAGGGGTCATAGACTCCTAACCATGCGGTTGTAAGCAGGGTGGAGCATGACGGTGAGGTTGTGCAACGTGCGGCGCAGTTCGTCTTCGGCTCGCTTCCGCCATGCTTTGGCCTCTTCCGCCTGGGTGAGCAGGGCCACCGCACTCGTCTTCTCCAGGGCGAGCAGGGCCGCCCCTCTCTCCCTCTCCTATGCCAGCTCCTCGCGCAGCAGCCCCATCTGCTGGGTCATTTGCGCCTCTTGCTGGGTGGCCGCCGTGAGGAGGGCGCCCATGGAAGCATGTACGCTACTAAGCTCAGTGAGCAGTGCTGCCAGCCGAGAGGCAGGGGCGGCGAGGGCGCTCAGTGTGGAGTGGGTAGAGGTACCGGCGCCAGCGACGTCCACAGGAACCACTTCGGGAGTGCCGGATGGCTCACAGACAGTATCTCCCGCTGCCTCGGTGGGCGCCCGTGCGCAAGCGCCAAGGGGGCCGTTCTGGGAAGCACCAGGAAGCTGAAGGAGGATGCCGACAGATTAAGCCATCCTTGCGGGGCAGTGGCGAGGGCTCCAAGTGCCGCTGGAGTCGGTGCAGATGGAGTCAGCGTCGGGGCAGGAGCGGAGGACATCGCCGCGGCAGATGAAGACCCCGTTCCAGTTGTGCTCGAAGGCACGATGGAATTGGAGGGGGTGTCCATCCGGTCGTCGGTACGGGGCCTCTTTGGGTCTGCACCTGAGGCGTCCGAGGAGGATGGCCGCTTGCCCGCGCTCTGGTCGTCCACCGGGGTGGGGTCCCTGATTGTCAGGAGCCCGCGGGGCGGCAACGTCGCAAGCCCGAAGGAGTCCATTACGGGGAGTGATTTGACGATCTGGAGATGCTCCGCGAACTCCAGATAGCATAGTGGACGGGCTTCGGCCGGGAAGTCCGAACCACTTGGCGTTGGCGAGAGCAGCCCGCCCAGCCACTTGGCGATAGAAGGGGCATCCAAAATCCCTATGCCTGGAGAAAGAGAAAGAGTTATCGATTGATGGCGACCACGAAAAATCAAAAGAAAAGGAGAACAAAAACTTACGGCCCGGGTGGGTGCGGGTCATGTCGTTGTCACCCGTGTATTGCCACGTTGGTCAGGTGCGCCGGCGTAGGGGGTTGATCCGCGGGTCATGAAGTCCCGGACCACCAGTGCCCCGGTCAGCCTGGAGTCCCGCAGTCGGTTGATGCGGGCCACCATCGTTTGGAGTTCCGCTGTCTCCTCGACGGGAGAGCCCCAGTTCTCATTAGCCTCTGCCGGTGCGGAGGGCATCTCCAGGGCATCGAGGCCTTATGTCGTCATCGGGCGATAGCGATCGCCGCCGCCACGCTTCGGTTGGTCTTAAATGCGAAGGGATGTAGCGGGAGGCTGATCCGTCGCAAAGACGAAAGTGGTAGCTCCCCGCGACTCCACTATCCGTGGAGCCGCGGAGAGTATAGAAGAAGCAGAAGAGGGGGAGATTGGGCATTACCCCCACGAACATCTCGCAGAGATAAACAAAGGTGGAGAGAATGAGAACGGAGTTAGGGGTGAGATGAAGATGGTGGATCTCATAGAAGTGAAGGACGGTAAGGAAGAACTCGAAGAAAGGCGGGACCAGGCCAGCCAGCAGCGCCTAGGAGAAGACGATGATCTCTCCGGCTTCGCATCGCGGCGCGGGGATTCCATGGCGTAAGCGAAGGGAACCCTCAACGGCGGTCTGGGAGAGCCTCATTGCCCTCTCCTTGTCATCGGTTGAAGCAGGAAACGACTGCGCCATTCGAACAGGAGCAATGTCTCGGGACAAGGAAGTTGAAGAGGTAAGAAAAGAAGACGAAGGAGTCGAAAAGAGCGTGAATTGCCGGTCGTGGGGGCGCGTATTAATAGGTCTCTCACGCTGGCGGTTCGCAAAAAGGCGAAAGTGCGCAACACTTTGGGTCCCGAGAGAAGGCAACGAAAGCGGGGAAGACTGGAGCGGTTGCATGCGCAGGAGTGGTGGACCCGTCCGGGAGCACGTCAGTATTAAAGAGGTCAAAAAGGGCTGGTGCATGCTCTAGGATGGGCCCGGGGGTTACTGTTGGCGTACTTCACGCTAGGGTACCCTCTCCGCCACGGTCAGGAGGGGCCACGAGTGCCGAAGCGTGACAACCTGGCGAGTAGGTGGGTGATCAGGCCTTGATGCCAGGTGATCGCGTCGCGTGGCAGCCTGGGAGCAGGTGGGCGATCAGGCCCTGACGTCAGGCGACCGCGCCGCGTAGCAACCCGGCGGACAAGGCGAGCGATCAGGCCCCGACGCCGGGTGGCCGGGCTATGTGGTCGGCCGACAGTGTTAGAAGGTACTCAGGGGTCCACTGTTAGTCAGGCACGAAGGTGTACGTCGAAGGAATGGGGAGCTTCGCCTCAAAGTCTTCTCCCCTGACACACCGTGTTAAAACCATTGAATGTGCGTGGCTCTGCTAACGGCATGATAGTTTATCCCTCTGTCGTCCTGCACCTAACCCGTCGCGTACAAGTCACTTCCCGGGCGGACCGGGCGAAGTTGGACGGTGGTGCAAAGAATGAGGCCAGGGGATGGTGCTACAGCAACTGATGTAATAAATGGAGTGTAGTCAGTATGATGTCATCCATCTCACATGCCCAAGCCAGCCCGACCTATATAAGGGGGCTTTGGTGCATGGGAGAGGGGGCCGGGTGAAAAAAAAGGACCGGAACGAAAGAGCAAGAACAGGTAGAGCACTGAGAGAGCTCAAGAAGAACCCAAAGAGTAAAAAAGAGATAGAGTGTAGATTGTGCATTTGTAATCCACTCAAAACACATTAACAAGAGCAGAAACAGGACGTAGGGCTGTTACCCACACTGGGGGCCCGAACCAGGGTATATCGGTGTGTTCTTGGATTCTTGTTTGTGTGGATCCCTCGAGAGAGCCCGTAGGTGTTCTTCCGCGAAGATCCCCTCTATCGAACCCCGGACTCCGTCTAGGGAGAATAGTTGCCGACGAAATATGCCGACAATGAAATATCCCCAAAAGTGATCAACTCATTTTCGGGAGCTTAGACTACGGAAGAGAACCAATGAGTCTCCGATCATATAGCAAGAATAACCAGAGTCAACAATTCAAACCTCTCCCTTCCCCATTTGACGAACCTGATCAAGACACAAGAAAGAGAGATGACTCAGTACTGGGATAAAGTGAAGACCTGGGAACCCAATACTAAACCACACGATGCCTCATAGTACCAGCCACAAAAGAAGAAGACAGGACTCTAGTGTCTCTCTGTCACTCAACTCTCACAAGATCAGAGACAACATTAGTAGAAGATCTAGGAGCCAAAACTGGGTTGGCCCGCCGTGGTTCAAAGCCCGAACCATCCCAGTGAGGGTACCTGAATCTCCTACCAGAAAACACCTCACGTCGGTGATATCTACTTTGATGGGAAAAATGTGAAATATCAAGAGAATAGCGGATAGACTGACAATGAGTAGCTGCAGGACTAAAACTCGACTGACCAACCGAAAAATCAAGTCCTGGACGCTGCCCAAAAATAGGCGACTCTCTAACCTGTCTACCAGCAATGTGTGCCTTAGAAGCACTCAGAGTCTGTGGATGACTCTAAATATCCCAAGAGTAGCAACACACTCACGCCTTGTGATCTTGGCATGCCTGAAGTAGAAATCTACTACGTGTCCAAGTACTTCGCCTTGCTAGAGGCAGAAATAGCAGGACGAGTACCCTTCTGGTCAGAGATCCTATGGACAACCCCAGCAGACCTAAACACAGTAGTGCTTACCCTGGGAGAAACTACAATCTCTCTACTCTTGAAGCCGCGCACAATGGTAGGAGGATAAGTCCTAGCATGCTCCAAATAGTCAAATCCTAGACCTTAATTAAATCGACTAATCTTAGATTGGTCTAGAATGAGATTGAGCTTCTTCTTGCCTCCAACAAACTTCTCGAAAGTGTTCATGAGATAGTCACACTCTTAAAAGAAAGAGGCACATGAAGAACAGGGAAAGGAAGAGAAAGAGGAACCAGATAAGAAAGAACTAAAAGCGCGTGTATTTTTCTCCTTTAGCACGATTGCCTCAATCTTGAGGGCCTCACAAGAAATGCAAGGGGTATTTCTAATCTAAGGGTCTGGGCCTCTAGTTTCTTCCTAAATTCACTTGGATTTATCCAAGTTCCCCTCAATCTCAGCACATCGCAAGCAACTTTGTTGTGACTTAAGTAGTAAGTCCATAGTAAGTTCAGTACAGTTGATATTTAAAGATTCAGTATCGAATTTTAGTTGCCTACAGCCCTCACATGAGTTGACTGAGTCCTTAGAAGCATGTTTCAAATTCATTATTTCTAGTAGAAGGCTTCCTAAGGTGAGTACTCATGGCATCAATTTCAGCAAGCAATTTAGGGCAATTATCACAAGATGCACTAGTGTGAGCATGAAGAAAACTAGCATCCATAGGAATAGCATCAATAGAACAAGTGCTACCATCATTCGACCTAAGACTCTCAAGCTCAGAAACCACACTATCATGCATAGTTCTGAGGTTCTCAGAATCTCCGCAAGTAAGGCATCACATAGAGAACAGTTATCATAATCTTAGGAGGAAGAAGTTCTAAGTGAAGCTAACTCCCGAGTTAAGGTACCTACTTCCTTCTCTAGCTCCATATACCTAGCTCTAACTCTAGCATCAAATTTTCCTAGTTTGAAAAAATCTTCATTGAACTGGTCATAGGAGGGTACCGCGTTCGAGTCACTTTAGAGCTCAGAGTCGCTGATCCCATTGGCGTCTGCCATGAAGCACAGCCTAGTGAAGTCGTCACCACTCTTGTTCTTCTCTTGCGGATCATCCTCACCCTCCTCGCTCCATGTCTTTGTGTCAAAGAGGTTAATGTCATCGAGTATGATGAGGACAAGGTGGAAGAGCTTCTTGTTCTTCAAGAAGTTACAATAGTTTTTCTCAAGCATCGAGTCACGAACTGGAGGCTTCTTGTTGCGGTTCTTGTTGATATCAATGTTCTTTCCTGAATCACCAAAGTCGTTCTTGCCCTTTACCAGCTTGGGGCAGTTCGCTCGAATGTGCTTAGGGCCACCACACTCAAAGCAGGTGATCGTGCCACCTCTCTTCCTCTTTCTCACCCTTTTCTAGGCATAAGAAAACTTGCGAACCAAAAGAGAAAGCTTATTTTTTGGAATTTTTTCTAGTTGATCATCGCTTAGCTCTCAAAAAGCGGAGAGGGAGAAACCAGCAGGAAAATCAGAAGAGGGTCCAGTGGGATCAGTGACCACGATCATCGACTGAGATTTCGTCTTGCGAGAGATGACGTCGATCTCATGAGTCTTGAGTAGGGAATAAAGGCCATCAAAAGTCAGAGTTGACAAGTCGATAGTGTCCTTGATAGTGGTCACCTTCATCTCCCAAACTCAAAGATCGAGCACAGTCAAGAAATATCGAGCATTATCCGAGTCAGGGTATATGCAGCCAACTACTCGGAGGTCGCTCAAAATCTTCATGAAACGGCCAAAGCACTCATCAAGACTCCACCAGCGTGTTGTTCAAATTTGTTGTAATCACGCTTGAATTGGTCATGTCTCACCATCTTGATTTGTGTGGTGTCCTCATGCCAAGCATCGAGAGTCACCTAAATCTGATAAGCGGAACGGAGGTGAGAAATTCTATCATACTCACTGCAGCTAAGACCCTGTGTGAGGATGTTCCTTGCCTTAGGGTTTGCCTCAACATCAACCATATTGCCGGCCATGACATTTTCATCGATAGGAATCTCATACAAGAGTTTCACCTTTTGCCATGTCAGGAAGCCTTAAGCAATGATGTACAACTCCATTCAGGACTTCCAAAAAGGAAAACCAACTCCAGAAAAGATGGAAGGCTTGGTGGAATATTTGTCCATTGCCATGGCTCTTGAGACTGATCAAGATCTATAGAGGAGCAAAACAGGCTCTGATATCAATTGAAGGATCGAGATGGCGATCAGAGGGGGTGAATGATCCCAAATAAAATTTTCACCCACTCAAAATAATCCAAACAAGCCCTCAACCAAAATACTCACAGAAGCAAATGAAGTGGAGGAAGTACGGGATGAGGCCAGTAGCACCGGGCTCAATAAAAGCAGAAAGAACAGCACGAACTCCAAAAACAAACTTTGAGAAATCTTTTGATCGATTGGACAAAAACTCACGAACTTTGCTAGATGTCTTCTTAAGGATATTAGGAATTTATTCTAAATTTCAATCACAAGGATTGACATCAAAGTTCTGACCTTTTTCACTTTGAAGAAAGAACGCACCAAGTTTGAGCAAAAGTCAAGAACTCGATCTAAGACTTGTTCGTAGAGTTTTGATGATAAAGATGATCTTGGAGAACCTCCCACATGTCACAACAAGCAAGAACACAAGTCCAAAACTCCACAATCACGATTTTGAAGACTAATTCACTCAAGAACACAAACCGCTTTCTTGCAAGAAAGATGCATAGATTGCCTAGATAATTGGGAGATGATCTAAAGAAGATTCATCCATCAATCAACACCCTTGGCACAAGAAGCAAAAGCATGTAGAAGGAGGGGAGGCAAATCCAAATTACATAAATGTGAATTGCAAGAAAATAAGTGCGAAATTTAAATGCGGAATTTAAGACATAATATAAATGCGTAAAGTAAATTCAAGCATAAGGGAATGTGTTTTGAATTTCTAGAATGGAGGTTTATAAAGCCTCACAACAAGGTGGGCAAATCTCAAAGGAGCACCAAAACCCTCAAAACCTTCAAGAGGGGGAATGCTATCCCTACTCCTCTATTTATACTACTCTTAAGTCACCCTCCACCCTTGGATGAGTTCCTTCTACTCTAAGGATTACCATCAAGGGTTAGCATTGACTCACTCACTCATATATGGGCTAACCCGAAACCCACACACATAATGGGTTTTTGCACACTTTTCAAAGCATATTAACTAGACCCGCTACTCTATCATCTAGACTACGATCCAATGGCCCTCCTTGATCCAAGCAGCGTCTAGCTAGCATCTCGTCCATTCCTTGTCTTCTAGGCTTGCCACGATTCCATTTCCGATCATCTTCCGATAATCCTCAACCGTTTGGACTTCCAATGCTCCTCGTCTAGTCCCGGTCATCTTCCGCCTCACCATGATCAAAACCTGACATCCTGCAACCATCAAAAATAAGGATTACCCATCACATAGTAAGGTCCAAAAAGATATGCAATTAAACTCCCAAAATCATAATTTTTGAATTATTCACACTCATAAGGGCTGGTGTTATCGCCCCTTGGCTGGTAGCACCACCCTTCATCCCAAACAACAGAACATCTCTCTCTGCAATTTTCACACCCGACATTTGGGCCGGTGTTACTGCTATTCCGGTAGCACCGGACTACCATGAGCGATAGCACCGGACCCCCAGAATACCCAAAATGCACCCTTTTAGAATTTTTACACCGCTCTGCGAGGTCGATACTACCGCTCGGCTAGTAGCACCAGGCTACCATGGCCGGTAGCACTGCAAATTCTAGACAGAGCTCAAATTGCTTCATATTTAGAATTGCGCCTAAAACAAACTCAAACTTGAGCACCTCATGCTTAAATACAGTCAATAACTTATCACCACAAAGGATAGACCTTCACATAGTCTTTCACCAGCAAAGGATGATTGGCTCCGTCGAATGTGTTTTTTGTTTGATTACATAGCTTCAAATGATTATATCTGCTAAGCCTAATATTCAATTTGCAATCCGTCTATACCTTCATATTCCGTGTCATGAGATCTACATAACAAGACCTATATAGCGATATTTTGATGTTGTTAAATAGTACATGACATATGGTCCCACATGTCATTATCACCGATAAAAGTAGTTTGGCTATTTAATTAGCTACAACTGAAATTTAGTATAGTTCAAATTCAAACACTTCAATTTTACCACGATTTTAAAAGTGCCATGCTTTTGGCCGTGAACAGATTGTGGTACGACTGGCAAGATCGCAAACCAAATAGACCCTAAGGGGTTGTTTGGATCTACAGTTTTATAAGAACTAGTTTTCATAAAACATGCTTTATCTTAACTACCCCTAAAATCCTATTTGGATCCTCCAACAAACTCCCGTACAAGTTAAATCCGATTTTCACAAACTCCAAAAAAACGTGTATAGGGAAAATCAGGTCCACGTCGTTTTTAGCTGAACAGGTTTATGATATCCACGATCCCACAGGAACCGCCCCTGCGCGGGAATAGTTTTCGGCATACAACGCTTTTGCGCCAAGCCCTTGCCACATATAAGGAGCACAACTAGCGTCTAAATAAACAAGGAATCAACTAGCGTCCAAAAAAAAGAGTGCTGGCCTCCTGCTCTTGCGACCGTGTGCTGGTAATCTCCGTTATCATTTGAAACCACCCGTCCAGAAGGTCTTGCCGCCGCCTGCTGGCTGTGAAGTCTCGTAATCAATTGAGATCTGAGGTAACATCTTCTTATGCCCTCAATTCAACATGTTGCTGCATAGAGATCAAAGATGAATTTAGATGTTAGGGATGTTGAAGGTGCGAGCAACCAAGTATTGCAAGATTTACTAATTAACTTGGTTGATCTGAGAATCAATGAAAGTGTATTTACATTCCAGGCCTTCTGATTTATGATCGATGGATTAATTAGTCTATGCATTACTGGGAGGTTAATTAGTCTACTATTTACAAATTAATAGTTCTAAGAAATCTGGATACAACTTAACTGGAACAACCAGATTAGATTGTGTACACATGGATGGTTACAATTAACTCAAAGCTTGTGATTCTGGATTACTTGTGATTCAGTAGATTTGCATTGGACTCATACAGATACTCTTGTGAAAGTTTAATAAGATCTGCACAAGTGATCACCTTGTTATATCAATTCCTTTTAGAAACATATGGAGGGCCATGTGGACAAAAAAATTAGCGAGAATATCTGAGATAAAGTTAGCATAAAGAGACATACCTGGAAATCTAGCGAGGACAAAACCCTCCTCAACATCCTGAAGGATCAAGCCCTCAATGGTGGAAAAGAAGGGACCACCTACAAAAAGGCAGCATGGCGTGAAATCTTAGCTTCTTTCAATGATGCAAGAGTCGACAAACTAGAACTACAACAATTGAAGAATCGACATAAGTACTTCAGGACCTGCTACGCTACCATGAACAAACTTCTTAAGCACACTGGATTTGGTTGGGATGATGGTGACAAAATGATAAAAGCATCGAATGACAAATGGGAGGAGCTTATTTTGGTACGTTATATCAGACTTGAAGTACAACATCCTGAAGTAATTATATATTCTGTCTCTATGTTACATTCCAAACACTACAAGAAACAGGGAAAAATTCGTGGGTTTTTTTAAATTCGTGGGTCAAAACAAAACCCACGAATTTAAAGATTTAAATTCGACGGTTTTAAAAAAACCCACGAATTTAATTAAATTCGTGGGTCTATGCATTTGGCCCACGAATTTAATTAAATTCGTGGGTTGTTTACACTGGCGCACGAATTTAATGGTTATATTAAATGGGCTTTCGGCCGATGAATTTAAGTCTTGGCAATACTGCGCCCTAGCTAGCAAATTTCCCCATTCGCCATTAATCCGCGCCCGATCGGTGCCATTTCCTCCCATTCCGCTTGATCGATCGCCATTCCACCTTGATCGGTCGCCAGCGCCGTCGTCATCGCCGCTTTGATCGCCATGGCCGCCTTACCCGCGCTCCGCGCCCGGCCTTAAACGCCTTGCCCCCGCGCCCTATCCCCGTGCCGTGCCGCCCCCCTTCGCCCCCCAAGCGCCCGCCGTCCATAAATCGTCGCAGATCGTCTGAGTCCAAGCAAATCGTGCGGGACCTCAAGCGAAGTCGAGCTTCTAAGAACCAGTATATTGCTACACTTTGGTATGTTCGGTTAGCTTTGCATGTTGGATCTGTTGGTGTGTCGATAAATTTGCATTGACGGATGTATTGTGGATTTGTGTTGTGTTAGTGCTATTTCCTCAACTGTAATAGGCTATGATAGTGAGTATGTAGTAGTGTTATCTTAGTTACTTTGTAAGTTTGTGATGAATAGGCCCTTTAATTTAACTAATTGCACCATGTTGAATCTGAAATTCTTAATCGTCGAATACCATATCATCGGTAGCAATCTCAATGAAAGTGTAGTATCTAAACCATATACAGGCCTGAAAATCCGGTACCTATACAAAGAATACGATTTTACGAAGCATACACAAAGAAATAAATACAATACTCTTGAAGGATCTTGAAGAACCATCTAATTTCACCATTTAGAGATATACAGTGTAAGTGTATGACTCTGTAAATATTTTCGAAGCATATATAAAGAAGTACTTGCAAAATATTGTGTTCTTGAAGTTCCTCACTACAAATACTATACTGAGTAAGATCGAGCATAAATTACTCCTGAGAATGAACATGTAGGAATCAACGACTAATAGCCCTTCATTTACAAATGTATTATCATCAAAGGTCCATTGGTATGTGAGAAGATTATATTGTGTTTACATCGATATGTTATCTTGATTTGAGAATGAAAGTAAACAAAATCCAGTAACCAAACAGTATGCCTCACACATTAAGGAGATCGACTAAAACTTCACCTGCTTGTGTTCCCATTTGACAATTCACTGACATGCTTATCTAAGGATCTGCTAGAATGTCTCCTTCTGGTTTGAGAGATTGATATATATATTATAACTGCAAATATTTTTTTGTCTGCTGAGTGGATGTCCTATTTACTAGAGAGGTCATGCCGAAATTTTGTACATTTCGGTGAATTCGTAATGATTAATTCGTTTGAAGTTATTTCATCTCATTTTATATTCGCTGCATATGGTATATATATTTTTATTCTCTCGCTGCCGTTGTATATAACGTTAGAGTTTAGGGTTTGCGTCGAACAAGTAGAGAGCCTAGGCGTCACCGTTGGGAACGGCGCATCTCACATTTGCTTGTGAGTCTGCGCGGTTCGGAATTGTCCGGCGTATTTTGGACGGCCGAGAATGTTGGTTGTTGCATGGGGCTGTGGCGTCGGCGATCGAGCGTGATTTCGGCCGCATAACCTGTTGTTCTCGACGCAATAGCATCAGGCGTGCGTTTGGAGAACAGAGGGGTTATGCTGCTGAAATTTCGTTCGGTTCGGAAGCGCACATCACAGTCGCATGCAACGGCCTCCATTCTTGGGTGGGTTTAGAACACATCTTTCCTAACAGGGTTGTCTTTGTCACCTAAGCCATGGTCGTACGTTGACATCGTTTCATTTGTTTAGCTTTGAGAATGGGTGACGATCGAAGGGCGATGTATGACGGATGGAGGAGTGATGGGGGGCACACAAGGGAATGGGGGCAGATCACTGATGCTTTCTTGAAGCAAGCATTCACTGGAGGAGCTGAATATGTGTATTGCCCGTGTACCCTCTGCGAGAATAACGGCTACTACTGACAAGGATATAGTGCAAGATCACATTTGCAAAAACGGGTTCATGCCTAACTATTTGGTGTGGCACCGTCATGGAGAGGCATGAGGCGTGCCATTGAGTCGGACCATGGGGAGGATGACGACCGGATGGAAGAGATCTTTGGATGATCTTGGCGGGGATTGAATTTAACTCGGGCGGGGTCACGGTAGGAGGAGGTTAAGGAATTCTATAGGCTACTTGGCGCCTCGGATGCGGTTACATGACTTGACCAATGTGACCGAATCTGCAAAGCGGTTACGGCTTATGTCGATGAAGTCGAAGTTCAACTTTTCGAACAAATGCTTCAACGCTTTGCTTGAACTTATGAATGATGTCCTTCCGCCTAACCACAAGATGCCAAAGGATTTGTACCAATCGAAAAAGTTGATGGCCGGCCTCGGGATGAATTACCAGAAGATTGATGTGTGCGAGAATAATTGCATGTTGTTCTGGAAGGATCATGACAAGGATACTCATTGTATGCATTGCGGTAAGTGTAGATTCGTTGAGGTGGTAGATGAGGAAGGGGTATCACTGACTACAAAGGTCGCGACTAAACAGCTTCGATACATGCCGATCACGGATAAGCTTAAACGGTGTACATGTCAAAAAAAGCAATGAAATATATGCGGTGGCACAAAGAAGGTAAACGTGAGGATCGAGACCGGATATGATGGTGCATCCGTCGATGGCGAGCATGGCGGAGCATTGGACCGATTCGATCCTGCATTTGCAAGCGACCCTAGGAGTGTCCGTCTTGGTTTATCCACAGACGGTTTCACACCTTCAAAGACAAGCGCTAGCCCTACTCTTGTTGGCCGGTCTTCATCATGCCATACAATCTTCCACCGAGATTTGCTTGAAAGAGGGTTCATATTCCTTGCTCTTGTCATTCCGGTCCTAAGCATCCGAGGAAGGATCTCAATGTGTTCATCGGCCCTTAATTGACGATCTGAAAAAGTTGTGGCGAGGAAAAGGCATACGACAGCGTTCTTTGGTAGAGAATTTACCTTACGAGCCGCATACGTGGTCGGTCCATGATTTGTTGGCATATGGCATTTGGGCGTTTGGTGTGTTCATGGTCGCTGTGTTGTCCAATTTGTATGGTGACTCGATGCATTCGGGCTCACGCATCGGTAAAAGATCACATTCTTCGATTGCCATAGGCGGTGGCTTCGGCGAGGCACCCTTTCGAGAACGATGCCAAAGCATTTGAAAAGGAAAGAAAGTTAAAATGGGCCGGGCGACTCACGGAGAGGAGATAGTGAATGGCATAGTCTTGAACGATCTACTAAGTGGGTTTCATGGCTATGGAAAGGAGCACAACTGGACTCATATTTCTTTTCTTTGGGAGCTACCTTCGCGAAAGCTTTGATTCTGCCGCATAACATAGATTTGATGCACCAAGAGCGCAATGTGGCAGAAAGCATCATAAGCATGGTGTTTGATGTAACCGACAAAACAAAAGATAACGTGAGTGCTAGGAAAGACATGGGTGATCATTGTGCAAGGCCGTGGCTCGAGGTTAAAGTTGGTCTAAATGGAAATGAGAGCCGACCACGAGCTCCATACTGTGTGAAGCCAGAAGACCGTAAACAGATTTTGAGGTGGTTGAAAACTCTAAAGTTTCCTGATCGCTATGCATCAACCAAGCCCTGGACATTTCACAAATATTTATGTATTAATTTCAATTGAAGCATTACTATTATTGCAATTCTTTTAAGCATTACTATGAAATTCATAATATGATTACAACAATACTAATAACGACAAGCAATCGGGATGAATCATTGTTGGTATATAGAATTGCTTCAAGCATATATCAATATAGCCGATGGTTAAAATTGCTTATCTATATAGATTAGATTGGTTTGTTAATTTAGATAGCTTGTGTCCTTAATTGCTATCAGTTATAGAACCTACCATTGAATACTAGTGCATCATTTTCCTTCATATAGATTGTTGCCACTTGCTTCTATTGAATGCTTAAAAGATTAATCTTGAACTTGCGGGTTTACAGGTCACGCCCAAAGACGTACTAACAGCGACATCATAGAAGACATCTTGAACAAGCGCCGGCGGTGGTGGTAGCACCACAACTCCAACAACCCCGAGGCATGAATTCCATTGTGAGCTCAATTGGTGTATGATTTGTTGGACTTTATGACTTGTTGTGATGGATACCTTGTGAGCGACTTATTGTGATGGACTTATTGTAATGGATACCTTGTGAGCGACTTAATGTGTTGTTGTGATGGATACCTTGTGAACGACTTAATGTGTTGTACGTCATTGCATAGTTTACAATTTGCCGTTGGATCTGCTAGAATGTCTCCTTCTGGTTTGATTATTTAAGGATCTGCTAGAATGTCTCCTTCTGGTTTCTTGTGAGATTGATATATATATTATAACTGCAAATGTTTTTTTGTCTGCTGAGTGGATGTCCTATTTACTAGAGAGGTTATGCCGAAATTTTGTACATTTCGGTGACTTAGCATGAGTATGGAATTTTGTATTTTGAGTGTTATGTGGCATGTCTTGTATTTTGGTTAATAATTCAAGAGACATTGTGGAATTTGTGGTCAAATTGAGTGAGGAAAATATGAACATAGCTAAGGAAGAAGCCTTGGAGAAGAAATTCAAGTTGACAACTACAATTGGAACGACAAACATGCACTTGTTTGACTCAGATGGTAAAATTTGAAAGTATGACACTCCGGAGGAAAGTAAGTATCTAGCATCTACCTATTTTGTTGCTACAGATCTGTTCTTTATATATGTTGTTCTATTTGCAGAATACCACATTAACTAATTTATGTTGTGCAGGAAGCTTTATTGGAAAATATTAAGCTGGAGCTCCACAAGATTAATAACAAAGTTAGGTTTATTCCTCTGATGCCATCTCCAGTTCTACCTCAACTTGTGAAACTCAGGTTGCATTGTTGCTCATATTTCTCCTGCTAATATTGGTACGTTAGTATTTTCACATCATGTGCTGATTTGTGTAATTTTCAAAGCAAGGATGGAAGTCTTGTTTCTTGTCTCTCTTGGATTTTGGGTGGATAAAGCAACTGCAGTTTAGTTTTCTTCTTTCCAAAGATGTTTGAGTTCAAGATTGTTTTATATACATCTTGTGTGTTCCTTTCCTCGGTTGCTTATTGTACTAATACTAATGTCCCGAGTACATGTGCTCATAGTGAACATAATTCACGATTGAAATGGGTAGAGAACTTCCTTTCTAAAAGATACCGTTGGAAATTGGAAGATGAATTTGCACACTTGTGAAAGTTTATCATTCGAGGGACTTTGCAAACAAAGTATGGGTAGTAAAGTGATATTTAAAAACATTCATAGTATCCATTTTATAAACACGCATATCTGATATGTTTGTTGCTCAGATTGATTTGGAGTTGGTCGCAAGAGATAATGATATGAATAGCCCAAACCCATTTGACAAGTCTGACATTGTCGGCATTGTTCTGTATGCAAGGTAGCACTTTCTTGAAAGTCGAAGCACTATTTCTTTCCCATTGTATTCTACCTGTTGGATGCTCTAGTTTGCGTAAATCTGTATTCTACCACACTAATATTGTCTTCGCAGTAAACCGCAATGTTGTTTTTGATAGCAGCTCCTGCAAGCAAAGGAGAGATTGCTTTGTTCACAAAATTGTGACCTGTCTAGTTGCAAGATGTGGGAATATTGGAACTTGCATTTTTCACTAGACTTTTATTCTTTCTATGTAGGCAACTATATATCAGCAAAAGGCAGTTGATATCAATGAAAGGGAGCTAGGTCTTGACCATCCGGAAACTATGAAGAGTTATGGGGATTTATCTGTCTTCTACTACCGTCTCCAACACATGGAAATGGCCCTAAAGTAAGTGTTTTTATAGGTGATTCTTTGTGGAAACATGAATGCTAGCATCATGACTTTGGGTCATAACCAGTGTACTGAGATCCACTGTGGCATTGTGCTGGTTTATTTCTAGCCCATCATATGCATCAAGCATTTATATTGCAGGTAGAATGGCCACTGCAGCATTTGTACTGCAGTACTAGCCAGTGCAGTGTATGTTGTTTTGTCTAATGGCCTGTGACTTGTACATGTGTTTACACGTGAAAGACTAGCTATTGGCACCTGTTTGCTAGATAACAATCAACCGCCACACTTTTTATCCAACTTCTGTTATTTGTGTTCTACTATTCTCTATGTTGATTAGTTGTATTCCTAATTGCATCTTCCTCTTGAAGGTATGTCAACCGTGCACTTTATCTACTCCAATTTTCTTGTGGATTTTCACATCCAAATTCAGCTGCCACCTACATAAATGTGGCTATGATGGAAGAAGGTATGGGAAATGTTCATGTTGCTCTTAGGTACTTGCATGAAGCGCTGAAGTGCAACAAGAGATTGCTAGGAGCTGATCACATACAGGTGAATTTTCTTACCATGTTTTCATAAATTCATCTTAAGGTTATTAACTCTAAAAACAGCAATATAACTGGATTTTTTTCTAGAATCGATTTATTTACATCAAGTTACAATCTTTATGAGACTAATTCCATACATATTGTTATATTTGTCTAACACAAGGTTGGTCATCTGTCCCGAGTCATTAGTTTGTGTGCATGCATGTTGCATGATACTCTGCACGTTGTGTTAACATGCTGTTTAGCATGGAGTCATGGTCATGTGTGGAGTTCAAGTCTTGTGGATCACACAGGTGTGGCATGAATCCAGGAGATGGTTAACTTCGTAGCTATTTTGTTTTCCATGTAATTTTGCTTCAGTTACACGGTGTTGTCATCATAGAAATAAAGCTTAGTTTCATTTTTGAGCCATCTCTCAAATATCAAGCACTTATGTGAGGATCAAAACACTTCATTATGGTGGAGTTAAAGAAGAGTACTTTATGGAGCTTCTACAGAATGCAATTGAAGGGGCTGAGAACGCTCATTGTGATTACGCTTCTACTTTATTGTAGTATTGTCCTATAAAGCTCCAGATGTGCATCTAGTTGCTAATCTCTATGCTATGCACTCCCAGCTTGATTGAAACACTTATTTTTTTATCTTTATACACAGAACGTAATTCATGGTGATATTAAACCGGACAATCTCATGGTCACAAGTACTGGCAATGTGAAGATAGGGGATTGCAGTGTTAGCCAGGTTATTGAGGTGGTTTCTCATTTCTGTATCTTGTAACTTCATGTATTTTAGTGAATTTTATTCTCCATGTCAGGAATACGTAAGCACTTTCCACAGCCACCTTATGACCTATTGGTTAATAATCCTCTTGACAATTTCTTGGATGGATCTGATTCATGTGAAAAGATACTATGTGAAATTTATGAAACTAATGGATCTAGAAGCTATGTTGAATGTACTGTTCACTGGTGAACAAGGCTACGTACGAAGCATTCAAAAAACTGTCCACTGCCAGGTTGGCTTGTAATATTGCACTTAGATTCCCTTTTTTTGTGCACTGAAACAGAATTAGTAGTGGATATACCCTAATTATATTTTCGGACTAATTCATGCAGCTCTGAGCCTTATTCAGATATTTATGGAAACTTGTATTACTACATAGCACAAGTTGAAGATATAAGTGCCACCGACAAGTATTTTGTGTTGAAAAAGGAAGGAGAAGAATTTGTTGAACAGAGTGCTAATCTTTTCAAGTATGATCTGTTGTATAACCCGTTGCGGTTTGAAAGCTGGCAAAAGCTTGCAAATCTATATGATGAGGTGATTTTTATATTGGTTATACTAATTGATTGGACCTGTTCCCTTGTATTATTAATTCTGTTGCATAACCAGTGTTCATTCTGTTGTGCTATGATAGGAAGTTGACCTCTTTCCTGATATTTTATTTGTCGATGTGGATATATATATTTTTTGTACAAAAGTCGGTTAAATTAGGTGGGCCAATAAATACCCACAATTTAACTGATAAATTCGTGGTATTTATTGGCCCACGAATTTAGTTAAATTCGTGGGTTTTTGTTGGCCCACGAATTTATTTAAATTCGTGGGTTTTTGTTGGCCCACGAATTTAATTAAATTCGTGGGTTTTATGTACCCACGAATTTAACTGTTAAATTCGTGGGTTTATCAATAACCCACGAATTTAATTTAAATTCGTGGGCCCCCACGAATTTAATTGATTAAATTCGTCGAGTTAAATTCGTGAACTAAATTCGACGGTTTGCCCACGAATTTAACGTAAATTCGTGGGTTTCGGCCTAAATTCGTGAGTTTTTGGCCCACGAATTTTTCCCTCTTCCTTGTAGTGAAAGTTCAGTGCTTAATTTTAACCAAAATATTAACACATTGCAGAAAGATAATACAGTTCAAGAGTATCGTGATTATTCACTGTCTTACCATCTTCAACTTTTGTTATCAGTTAGAAATGGACTATTATCCAGACTGTTTTTTCGTATAATTCTACTTTGCCCTTTTAGTTCTGTAGTTTAGATTTCTATACCCTAATATCAAGGACTACTCCATTTCTATGAGTACCTAGATGACACATTCCTATGGAGATATGCAAGTACTGGTACGGTTGCTCTATGTGTATGAGTAGCTAGATCACACATTCCTACCAGGATATGCAAGCACAAAGGGGAGCAAGCACGAATGATTGAGAAAAGAAATCATGACCTGGTGGGAGGATCTTGGCAACGACGCAGGTGCTCTCAAGGCCCGCCGAGGTGGCCATGGCGCCCGCCTCTAACTCATGCTCATTGGGCTCTTTCTCCTCGCATGACGGCCTGGGGGTGTTCTCATCGCGGCCCTCTCCTCAGGCGTCCGCCACGAACTCATGCTCCGCTGGGCTCTTGTCCTCACGGGAGCAAGCATGAATGAAGAAAGAAGAGGATCAGGATATGCAAGCACAAAGGGGAGCAAGCACGAATGAATGAGGAAACAAATCATGACCTGGTGGGAGGATCTTGGCAGCCACGGCTCTGCGCCGGCGCTCCCATCGCGTCCGCTGGGCTCCTCTCCGAATAGTGATTGGAATCGCGAATTTGTGGCTTTCGTTTGCATCGCTGAGGAGCACTCAAGAAGCGAAATGGGGAAAGTGCTTAGTTCGCATCGTGTGTGTGGGGAAAGTAAGAGAGAGAGAGGAGCGACTGGAAATTGGGAAAGTAGCTTCGTTCGCATCGACTGAGAGTTAAAACGCCTTTTTAATTTTCTGATCCAAACAATGTTTACTAAGTACTCATTTGTTGACCACCACTATCCAAACATGGTGTAATTAAAACCCACGCTAACTAACTAACTAATCTAAAACTGGTTTTCCTAAAAACCCTACTAAAACGCATTTAACTAAAACGTGTTTATATTTTAAGGATCCAAACAACCACTAAATGTCATGGGCCTTGCGCACGCGTTGGGCATAGTATCTCCGATGGATCTTTCCATCGAGAAACAGGGCAGGTAACTGGGGAACAATCGTACGAGACAGCCGTACATAGATGGTCATGGCTGCGGTGGGAAAATTCCCGCACCTGCAGGACGCTCTCACGGCAGGAGGCAATGGCAGCACCGCAGCAGGTCCGTGCTCTGAGCACTGCTTTTGATGTGGGCATTCCGACGGTGTGTGCTGGAGAGTGATGCGCAGAATCTCCATCCAAGCCTGACAATGGCATCAATGACGCGATCTTCATGGAATCAACCAAGAACCTCATCAGGGGCGATTTTGACGATCTTGAAGTCTGCATTTGCCATGGAGCATGTCTGTTGATAACTTGATATTGTAGCGCACGAACTGGCTAAGTTTGGTGTGTGTGGCTTTGGGATCTTCCTAGACCGCTTATTGGGCTCAAGGATTTCTCAAAGTCTGTCTCGTTTGGTGACCGGTGAGCTGGCTAGCATGCCATGTTAATGGAAAAGCATATAGATATTCCGCTAAAAAAAGATGGTTTTTTAGTGGCTCTGTGCAGGAGGTAGGATATAATCTACATATTGAAATATGATATGAGAGAGAGCCAAGGGTGGATGAAGTATACGAGTTTATTAATGCTTTTTTCTCAGTTTTCTTAAGTTTATTAAGTGGTCTTTTTTTGTGGATTTTGTAATGGGATCAGGGGACGATGTGAGAATTTGTGTGCAAACAATCGGATTCAAATCGGACAGTCGTAAAACCATATTCGATGCAATATAATATAATTTAAGCTGTATTTGGGTATGCATACGCATATTCACGGATTTCAAAACGAATCGGATCAGTAGTATATACAAGTTCGAATCAAATATTGATATACTTTGGTCAGATTTGGACATCCATGCAATTGGTACATCAACTACAATAATAACCATATATACACATACACGAGACAAAACAGACCATTGTATTATGTTAAATCAAGTTCATAGAATAATAATTGGCGCAAAAGTGAATATATTTTCTTAATTATTCATAATATTACAATTGAATTTTGTGAAGAATATTTTTTGATATTTGAATTTGGATACGGATTTATATAGTAAAGAGGTTATTCGAATAAAGTTAAAACCATATTCACATCCATATATTAAAGCCAGATTCGAATACAAATTCAGATAGAGTAAATATTGTTAATTGAATGAAACAAATTAAACCCTATTCACAATTTGTTGAACATTTCAGATAACACGAATCCGAATTTCACCCTAGGAGAGAAACATCATGCTCTTAGTGCTTTTCTTATTATAGTATATATTTTCATTTATGCCATTTCCACTTTATTTCCATGTTTATCTCGAGTTGTATCTGATTCATATGCTCCAATACATACATTCTAAGTAGACACCGGTATAACTGTGTAAGTTGAGTATAAAATAAGGCAATCTGGAAAAATAAAATAAAATGAGGTTCATCCTATATTCTGTGAAAATAAGTGGCCAAAGATAATGTAGACCGCAATTTCTTTTGTAGAATATATTAGATCTCAATTTCTTCACATCAGAGCTTAGGATTGTTCTAGAGTGTATCATTTGAACAACTTTTGCCACAGCGAACCTCCGAAAGTTTGTACAGGTGACATCACATGAGTACATGACAGAAGGGTAGAAACAAAGAAATCCTACAAATTAAGACGATGAGCAGTTCTCCTGCACAAGAAAGGGAGAAGGAAAGTAGGAAGGAATAAAACGGAACCTAGGAAGACTGACTTCCTGAGTTTATGTTTCCCTTATGGCACGATCTCAAAACTGTCCTCTATTAAGCTAAGGAAGCCACTATCGCCGCTTCTCTCACGCCGGCAGCTCAAGCCGCAGACCGATGCGGCTCGACTCAACGCTCAATCCGCTCAGATCACAGCGTGCCTCCGCGGCCGGCCTCGCCGTCCTCGTGACGCGCGTGACCGGTTCTAACCCGAGCGTCAGCTCCAGCATAACCTCATCTTCCCCTTCCTCCTCCGCCACCGGCACAGGGCTCCGCTCGGCCTGGCTGACGTGGGAGCCCGCCTCCACCTCGGTGTCCTCCGACCCCTCCTCCCGCGCTTCCTCGACCGCCATGTCACCGTCCTCCACGTGGTCGTGGTCGTGGCTGCCTGCCGACTCCTCATGGCTCGGCGTGCGGTCGTGGTCATCATCGTGCTCGCCGACGATCACTGGCTCCAGCTCTGGTTCCGGCTCTTGGCTTGGGGTGGGGGACGCGCGCTTGGCCCCGGTGCCCTTAGGCTTGCACGTCGAGGACGACGAGCGCTTGAAACGGGTGCGCCCGCCGCGAGCTACGCGGAGCAGATCGGCTGCGGCGGCGGCGTCGGGGTCCTTGGCGACATGCCGGATGTCGTACGCATTGAGCGGCGGGGTGGCCTGCGCGGCGGCCGCGGCCTCGGACGAGACCTGCACGATGCGGTCCCCCTTGAGGACGGCCTCGACGGCGGCCTGGCACGCCGGCCACTGGCCCGACCAAAGCAGCCCGACGGAGCCGTAGATCGGGTTGACGATCCGGCCGCACGCCTCGTAGAGCAGCGAGCGGAAGACGGCCGGGCGGAGGTGGTCGGGCCCCCCGGCGAGGAGGTTGAGGAGCCCGGCGCGGCCGTAGAACTTGGCGAGGAAGACGGTGGCGTTGGCCTGCGCCTCGGGGGTCTTGATCCACTGCAGGCACGGGCGGATGGTGCACCCCTCGCTGCACCCCTTGCGCAGCACCCGGCACCCGTTGCAGCTCATCCGCATCTTCGGTTCGTGGGCTAGTCTTGCTTATCAGCTCGGCACCGGACTTGTTGGAGACCGCCGGGCTTGTTGGAGACTGAGGTGGGACTATCTTCTCCGCCCCGATCCTGGAAATACTTTGGTTTGGTTGTGTTGATGCGAGTTGATGATGATGGGCAGGGGAGGAGAGAGAGGGGTGTGGTTGTTTTATAAGTGGGTTGGGCGCCAGTGGTTTCGGAAAGCTGGGGAGAGCGGGTTCGTCGCCGGGGCCAAAACAAAACAAAATGAAGAGCGTGCCTGCGGGGCCCACCGCGCGATTACTGGGGGCTTAAGCACCCCTCTTAGCACAAGGCCGCGTCCGAGGAATGGTTTTTTCTGTTTAGAAACCAGAGGCGGCCGCGCGCTTTCAGCGGACTCGTATGTTCTCCAGTGTAGCACTGATACTCTTACGTGCTCCAGTTTGCTTCAAGTGCCAGACCTCCGTTCGGGAAACAAGCAGCTCATCCGTTGATTACTGGGGCACCATCTTGTGGTAATCGGAACCTCACGTTGTCTGATGTGGGTTTCGGTCCGACGTACAGTCGTACACACACGATGCATTCCGAGCCGTTTTCTTCCACACATGATATATACAGGCTCAAATGTCGTGGTTCTCCGATTATGGGTGAACTTCGAGCTTGTTCTTCGTTTAGCATGTTTTAGCAACTCGTACATACAAAACCAGGAGTACTCGATTAGCACATCGAAAGCTCCCAGTTAGTATCAGCCTAAATTTGGTTCGGTCGGACATACGTCGATCGGACCGGCTAAGAGGAGATAAAAAAAACTAGCGGACCCCACTGTACAAAAGGGTTGGCCGCGCAGCAGGGAAGGAAATCCAACGAAATCCAAAAGGCGAGGAGACGAGGCTCGCGGAGCAGCGCGTGGCGTCCACGTCCCGTCGACCGCCGAACCTACCCACAGAGTACCGGCGGCGCGATCGGCCGCCACATACCGTGGAAACTGGAAAGCGCGGCGGGGCAAGGGGAGGGGCGTGGTTAAAGTAAAACCAAGGCCCGCGAATCGGTTGGAGCGGGCTCCCGGTTTTGTGGAAATCGTACAGCGACGGCCCCTGTTTCCGCTGCCTCTGTGGGCGCGCGCCAATACCATGGGCGGGTTTTGGATCTGGTCCCCCGTCTTTCTCTCTCTTCTCTTCCTAGTCACCGGATGAACCCCACGCTTGTCCTTCTCCGTGGCTTATGGCTGTTGTAGGCGTACTTGAACCACGCTTTTTCTCTCTCCTCCCATGCTTATCTGTTCCCGGGGTCAATCAACGCTAACTAAACGGGGTTAGTAATAATTTAAGGATTTGTTTCGGTGTTTCTGTCTTTGCCTTGTAGAAGTATCAACATTGGCAAACACCGATTTACTATCCCCCTGCTCTCTTCACTATATTTACGTGTAAATATTCTTCTCCGTCATTTTATATCTTATTCTCAAGACATTAGCACCAGAGACATCGTATTCATTTCCCTCTATCATGTTTTGGTTTTACAGCTTTTTTATTCTTCATACGTGACAAAAAAAAAATACGCCTTGTAAAAAGAGAGAGAGAGCTATAAGGCTTAAACTTTTTTGGAGGATGTTAGTCTACAAATTTCTCTCAAAAAAAAGTCTATGAATTGATATGAATGCTAAATTTACCACTTCTGATCTGAATTATTTGTCACTTTAGCTTAATATAAATGGAACAATTGAGAAAGTAATACTTAAATTTAAAATTAGTTTGCCCATATTAATTGTGTACTTAGGTATACGGTGGAAATGTTACATTTCAGAGAAATTATCACTTTTCTAGCTTTATAACAATTTTTTTAGTAAATTTTGCCCCCTTGTGGTGACTTGCTACACTTTCAGAGCACAATAGACACTTTTATGGTTGGGTTATTTTTGTAATTACATTCACAAGAGAGTTAGATTTGCAAAAACAATCACACACGAGACTAAAAAAAGTGATGATTTCCATTTCAAACATAAAATGACATTTTGTTTGCAAACCAAAACCAACATTCTTAAATACCATCTATTTGAATTGTAGATAGTAAGATTTGGGACGGAAGTTTTGGTAAAAAAGAAATGGGATGAGAGTATATGACATGATGTACCATAACCAGTAAAATAAGTAAAACTTTGTGTGGTATGTTTTCAAATTTTCATTTACTTTGTATTGTAATCATGTAGCTGGAAAACTTGACATATAGACAACTATTTTCGCGGTGAAAGTTACTAAATCAGCATCGGGAATTAGCGTAAAAAGTTACAGAATTGAACTCATCTCTCTTAATCAATCATCTAATTTTCAATGCCGTCGGTGGTATCCTCGAAAAGAAAAAATGCCGTTGCTGGTAGCTACAACAATTTGCTTCCCGGGAGTATCTAGGACATGGAAGAACCCGGTCTTCATCACAAACGAAGGCCAGGTTCGCCTAATATAGCAGAGTAGTAGACAAAGTGCGAAAAAATGCTTCAGTTGGGCATTATTTATGCAAGTTATGTGTGTATGATACTACTACTAGCGCACAATACCACTTGCCGTTCTGAGTCGTCCGACTAGTTATATTTCTTTTAGTACTTTGAATATAACCGAAATCAAAACAGTACTGCTACTGCTCCACGCGCTGTACAATGACACCGACCGCGGAACGCATCATGATTCCTTTCATTCCCGGGAGCAGTACCACGGTAGAGACGACATTTGCGTGTGTAATAATTTCTTTAAATCATCTATAAATAGAATTAAAAGATAATTCATATAATAGATTATGTACATATTTATATACAATGAGCTCTTATATAATTAATAAATTATCTATATAATGATATATATAATATAAAGTTGACTATAATACCTTCTTAAATAGTACTTCTCATCCAAATTTATAAAACATGTTTTTTAAATTACCTCGTCCATAAATATAAGGTATATTTTATATTTTAATATAAAATTAGTTTGATGTCCTTTATATACTCTTAATAAATATTTATCTTTATTTTATATTCCCGACATGCATATATTAAATAGAGTGCCTAGTGATAATGATTAATATTAATCTAGTTATTTTCAATACTTTTTAGTCCATGTGCTACTCCCTTCGATCACAAATAATTATTGTTTTGGACATTGATATGGTTTCAAAAATACAACTTTGACCATTAATTTCTATTGTAGTATATTTAAAAACCTAATAAAATTATAATGTTGTGAAAATACTTTTTGAAACAAATCTATACATATGATTTTCATATATACAATTTAAATATTTAAGAAGATATTAACAATCAAAGCCTTAACAGTCAAAGTTTGAAAGTTTGACGTTACTATATCCAAAATGAAAAGTATTTATGACTGGGAAGTATAATATTAGATGAAGAAAATAGACAATATTTTTTCTCTCATCTTTTTTCTTTGTATAATCTGAAATCCTACATGACATAAGATATATACACAACTAACGTATTGCACTCTTCGTGTCCTCGTTGGCTTCCCCCACCTGTCCTGTGAACTGTACACTGATATCGTCTTAATCATGCATCATTATTCCCTACATTTCCGGGCTTTGGCTGTCTGTCTCCATAGCATGCCTAAACAAGCAAACGCGTCCACGGTTTTGGGAGTCCGGATTTCCGGTTTTATTGGAGTCCGCCCCCACTTCCCAGCTACGGTCCCACACTCCCACGTCCCACCGCCCCAGTGCTTCCTCCAGAATCTAGAGGATATTTTCATGATGGACCGTCTATTCGTCTCTTCCTCCGCACTAAATCACACGTAGGATTTCAAGAGGAGCTAGAAATAACTTAATTCCAACAAATTCGTAATATTTCACGCGTTCCAAATGTGACCTGCGATGGAACCTCGAATGGATGCAAATACAATCTCTTGTTTCTTCTATCGTATCCCTCTTGTAGAAGTTAATTAATTATGAGGAGGTACGTTTATTCGAAATTATTCACTAGGAGTAAGATGCAAGTGGACAAGTCCTTTATTTTTCATCTTCCTGAAGTTGACAGGTAATGTTATACTTATCGTCGCTATACCATTATTTTTCATTCGAATTTACAATGCGCATAACTTCCACCATGCTTGAATTATACGCATGAAGCAAAATTCTAAAAATTACTGTAGATAAGTGTTTGCACTAGAATTTGGAAATATGTGACCGATAATTAAATTTGGATATCTATCTGATATTGGGTCAAATTAGGGGTTTTATCCTCAAATGGTAGAAGCCGATACGGTTTATGATTTGTGACGTATCCAAGAAGAATACGATCAGCTTGTATGCTATAAAAGCAGACCTAAGATAAGTCAAAGAGGACAACACAACAATCAATCAACTTGTCTCTACTTTTATTTACTTTTTGTCAACTAGGAGTAGATTTTTTATAATTTAGAATCTCTCTTTGTAATTCGTTCTTCATCAATAAAGTTGTGCATCATCAATTTTGATCATCTTCGATTTGCCAAGTTATACTAGGTTTGTTTTTATACCAAATTTGTTGTGCATCGTCTTTTCATGAAAAACAAATCTTTACCTATCATCTAATAGGTTGTAATAGGTGTTAGATCTATCTTGCCGATTATGTCATCAAATCGGTTGTGAGCACTTATTCTTAATCAATCTTGTCGATTGCAGGATCAAATCGGCTAGTAGGCCATGAACCAAACTTAAACCCGGTGTTTGCGTATATTGAGGCCGTTTGGCTCTTTTTCGGCACCAACACACTTTTAGCACGCCAAGTAGGACGAGATGAGTTATTTAGGGAAGTCGATTCCCCGTCCGATGTAAGTTATTACAATGCTATAATCATCCAACGATGGATGATTTAATGTCGGAATATTTTAAAGACATCTAGGATCGAAAGGCCGCTCTCAAGGAGATGATGTTGAACTGCTATCAGAAAACTCAACGTGGTATTACTCAAAAAATCACGCTGCCGATGGTCAATTTCTTCGACAACACCGAGGCTACAAATTGCGTTGAACAATGGGCTGGTAAGTCGATACTATATGCATAAGCTAAATTATCTGATATGATCAATCAATTTGTGCACCATGCGTTCGTTAACCAATCATTGGCTTTAGTAACAACTCTCAAGCTGATGATAACCAACAATGCCAAAATTGTGGCTCAAGAGCTAGTGTCGGCTGACAATCTACTAGATCCAAAATTACCTGGTCTACTTAGTAGCGCCGAATATGTAAAATCTCGGGCCAATATATGATCCTAAGCCATCGGCTTTGAATCCGACTATGATGCCTACCAAGCCAACCATAATCTTGCCACAAGATCCTCGTGTCAGTAGGGTTCCCTATTACCAAGCTCATGCCGATGTCACCAAGTTGGACCCTAGGCCAATTTACTGCTATCAGCTCCTTTTCACGTATATCCCCAATCGGTTTCACGGTCGATTAAAACCTCCACATGTCCCCAATATACTAAGCTGATTCCATAGAGGAATCTGGCCCCATATAGGGTCATAACTTATTTTGAACCCTTCATTCCATTACCAGAGTCGGTGGCTAGAAAGCCAAATGTCAACGGGAGAGCCCTAGTTCTCATTGGCCTCCGCTGGTGCGGAGGGTATCCCTGTATGCGTCAAGGCATTGTCGTCACCCAAGATATAGCGATCGCTCCGCCACGTCTTCCAGCTTGGTCTTAAATGCCGAAGGGGCGAAGGGAGGCGATCCGTCGTGAAGACGGATATGGCAACTCCCCACGACCCCACCATTAGTGGAGCCGCGGAGAGTGTAGAAGTACCGGAAGAGAGGGAGATTCAGCATCACCCCCACGAACATTTCGCAGAGGTGCGCGAAGGTGGAGAGGATGAGGACGGCATTGGGGGTGAGGTGAAGGTGGTGGATTTCGTAGAAGTGGACGACGGTGAGGAAGAATTCAGATTCAAGGCTGGACCAGGCCCGCCAACAACGCCTAGGAGAAGATGACGATCTCCTCGGCTTCACATCGCGGCATGGAGGTGCTGCGGCATAGTCGAAGAGAGCCTTCGGGGGCGATCCAGGAGAGCCTCGTTTGCCTCTCCCCGTCAATAGTTGAAGTAGGGAAAGTATACGCCATTAGAACAAAGCAAGGGCTAAGGACAAGGAAGTTGAAGCGGCAAAGAAAGAAGACGAAGGAGTCCAAAAAGAGCGTGAACTGTCAGCCCTGGGTGCGTGTATTAATAGGTTTCTTGCGCTAGCAGTTCGTGAAAAGACGAAAGTGCGCGACGCTTCAGGTCCCGAGAGAATGCGGCGGAAGCGGAGAGGGCTGGAAGCGGTTGCATGCGCAGAAGTGGTGGGCCTGTCCAGGAGCACGTCAACATTAAAGAGGTCTAAAAGGGCTGGCGCGCGCTCCAGGGCGTGCTCGGGGGCTACTGTCGGCGTACTTTGCGCCAAGGTACCCTCTCCGCCACTGTCAGAGGGGGCCACAGGCGCCGAAGCCCAACAGCCTGGTGAGCAGGTGGGCGATCACGCCCTGCTGCTGGGCGACCGCGCCGTGTGGTGGCCTGGCGAGCAGGTGGGCGAGCACGCCCTGCTGCTAGAGTTGAAAACGGTTCGGATATTTTCCGACCGATCCGGATATTTTCGAATACGGATTCTGTCAGATTGGATATTTTTCGGATAGTATCGAATCGGATACGGATATTTTTTTGTCGAATACGGATACGGATACGGATTCGGTAGCTCATTATCCGTCGGATACGGATATAGATTCGGATAAACTGGATAAGAGTGGATCAGATATCCGGATAGCATATGAGCTGGGCCAAGACTACTCTTTTGGCCCAAAAAGGTTTCTTAATTTCAGAATTGTTTCCTAATTTAGTTAATCTCTAAAGAAAATTTTAATTATTAAAATTAGCAAACCAACTCTAAAAATTATGAATTTTTTTGAGAAAGTTCTAGTAACAATATAACATTTAAAAAATTATTTTCAAGATTTTATCAGATTTTTATTTTTCTCAAAATTCAAAAACTCCTATTCTTGATAGGAAAATATATTAAATAAGTAGCTAAAATGCATAAACACTCATAAATACATAATTTGTTATTTTAAACATAATTCAACTAAGATTATAAATCTTGAGTCATTACATGTAATTGTTATATACTTTTCCTAGAGATATGATATCTAAGTATTATCAAATATTTAGTATGTTATGTGTTTGCTTTTATTTGTATCTCTGAGCAAAGATTATCTTTATTTTGTGTTTTAATATATGTGTATGATGAACTAATCATATGTGTGTGATTAACTAAACCTTATATAATTTTGTTTGCGATATGGTATCTAACTATTGTCTAAGTGAATGAAAATGCTTATATTTGTTCAATTTTCAATATTTGATCAAATCAATTAGTTATGTGTTTCTGTTGATTTTTTATGTACAACTTAAGGGGTTATCATATTCCGATAAATATTCGAAACCGTATTCAATTCGATTTGTATTCGATCCGTATCCGTATTCGATACTATCCGTATCCGTATCCGCATCTGAGAAAAAATATGAAAACAAATATGATAGAGCTATTATCCGTCCGTATCCGATCCGTTTTCACCCCTACCTACTGCCGAGCGATCGCTCCGCGTGGCGACTTGGCAAGCAAGTGGGCGAGCACGCCCTGCTGCCGGGCGACTGCGCCGCGTGGCGGCCTAGCGAGCGGGTGGGCGATCACGCCCTGCTACCGGGTGGTCGCGCCGCGTGGTAGCCTGACGAGTAGGTGGGCGAGCACGCCCTGCTGCCGGGCAGCTGGGCTATGTGGTCGGTTGAAGGAGCTAGGGGGTACACCGCCATTCAGGCATGAAGATGTACGTCGGTGGAATATGGAGCTTCACTCTGAAGTCTTCTCCCCCGACAACCCGTGTCAGAACCATTAAATGCGCGTGACTTCGCTGACGGCATGATAGCTTATCCCTCTGACGTCCTGCACCTAACCAGTCCTATATAGGTCATTTCCCGGGCGGACCGGGCGGTGTTGGACGATGGTGTAAAGAATGAGGCCAGAGGATGGAGCTACAGTGACTGATGTAATAAATGAAGTGTAATCATTGCGATGTCATCCTTCTCTCCCGCCCAAGCCAGCCCGGCCTATTTAAGGGGGGTTCGGTGCATGGGAAAAAGAGAGAGAAAGAAGGGGGAACAATCAAGACAAGAGTAGGAGAGCACTGAGAGAGCTCAAGAAGAACCCAGCATGTATATTGAGCGCTGGTAATTCCCATAAAACACATTAACAAGGGCTGAAGCAGGACGTAGGACTGTTACCCACATCGGGGGCCCAAACCTGGATACATCGACGTGTTCTTTAATCTTTGTTTGTGTGGATCCCTCGAGAGAGCCCATAGGTGTCCGTCCGTGAAGATCCCCTCTATCGAACCTCGGGTCCCATCGAGGCATAATAGCTGGCCGGCGAAAAACGCCGACAGGGGTATCACCAAATTAGCATGTCTGTGGAGGACGAAGAGAAAACTACCTTGACTACTCCTTTCGGTGTATTCTATTATATAAATATGCCATTTGGTCTAAAATGTGTTGGCGCAATGTATTAACGCTGTATTCAAAATTGTTTGAAGTCCCAAATCGGCGCAATGTAGAAGCGTACATTGATGATATCGTAGTAAAATAAAAAACCAGGGGCACCCTAATCGGTGACCTCCGGAAAACATTCGACAATCTCAAGAAGTATCGGATGATGCTTAATCTCGAGAAGTGTACGTTCGGTGTCTCATCCGGCAAGCTTCTCGGTTTCCTAGTGTCCAGTCGAGGCATTGAGGCCAACCCGCACAAGATCAAGGCAGTGAATCAGATGTGCCCTCCACGAACGCTAAGAGAGGTCCAAAAGCTTACAAGATGTATTGCGGCCCTTAGTCGATTCATCTCTCGGATGGGTGAGCGAGGGTTACCTTTCTTCAAGCTGCACAAGAAGCACGATAACTTCGAGTGGACCAAGGAGGCCGAAGAAGCTTTTCAAGATCTGAAAAGGTACTTATCATCTCCGTCAATTTTAGTTTCACCTAACAAAAAAGAGGAGCTCTTCTTGTACATTGTCGTTACCCCCCAAGTAGTATGCACGGTCCTGGTGGTCGAATGGGATTGCCTTGAGAAAAGACCAAAATCCAAAAGCCAGTGTATTACATGAGCGAGGTCTTGCACGGTGCCAAGTCGCGATATCCTCAGATACAGAAGATGTTATACACCGTCCTGATGAGTTCTCGAAAATTACAGCACTACTTCCAGGTGCACAAGATTACGGTTATGACAACGTATCCACTCAAGGAGGTGCTGCGCAACCGAGAAGCGACATGACGAATTGCTCAATGGGTGTTTGAGCTTAATGAGTTCAAAGTCAATTTTGCGTCGCAAACCAGCATCAGGTTAGGAGTTCTGGCAGATTTCATCACAGAATGGACTCACGTCGAGGAAAAGGAAGCCAAGATGGTCGATGACCACTAGACTATGTTCTTTGATGGATTGCTCATGCTCCAAGGCTCGGGGGCTGGCATCATGCTTAAATCTCCCATAGTTGAGGAACTTAAATATGTCATTCAACTCAATTTTCAAGCTTTGAATAACGTTGCAGAATACGAGCGACTAGTCAACGGACTTCGAATAACTGTAACACTAGGAATCAAATGATTACTCGTGAAAGGGGACTCACAGCTAGTCGTAAACTAAGTGCAAAAAGAGTACTAGTGTTCGGATGACAACATGGCAGCGTACCTGAATGAGGTCCGCGACCTAGAGCACAAGTTCGAAGGTCTTGAGGTAAGGCACATCCGGCGGAGTGATAACGCCACCGCCTACGAACTCGCCAGGCTCGCTCCGTCCCGTTCACCCACGCCTGTGAGGGTCTTCGTAAAAAAACTCCCTAAACCATCTGTCCCCCTTCACGATAGACAGATGTACGCTACTCGAACGTGGGCAGCCTGGTGGAGTCAGCGGGGCAGAACTCACAGACACGGAAGATACACTACTCGAACGTGAGCCAACCTGGATGACGCTATTCTGGGCCTATCTCGAAGGTCGAGAGATCCCTGATGATGATGCCTTAGCTGAAAAAATTGCACATAAGTCCAAGTTATCTCATTGGTAGACGAAAAGCTCTATCGAAAAGGGATTAATGGAATCTTGATGAAGTGCATCACTCAGGAAGAGGGCAATAAAATATTGCTCGATGTCCATGGAGGCATCTGTGGCAACCACGCGTCCTATCGCACTCTAGTCGGGAAGGTTTTCCGGTAAGGGTTCTATTGGCCAACTGCCCTCTAGGACGCTTGCGAGCTGGTGAAAAAATGTGAAAGCTACCAATTCTACGACAAGTAGACCACTCGATCAGCCCAACCCCTGTAAACTATTTCTTTGTCTTGGCCCTTCTCCGTCTGGGGCTTGATATCTTGGGACCGTTTCCTGGAGCCCAAGGAAGTTACAAGTTTCTGTTCGTGGCAATCGACACGTTCACCAAGTAGATCGAGGCTGAACCCGTCAAGAACATCACCTCAGAAGCAGCTAAGAGGTTCATAAGGAGCATTATTACTTGATTTGGCATCCCGAATCGAGTGATTATCGACAATGGTAGCCAGTTCAAGAGTAGTGCTTTTACAGTCTTCTACGAAGAACTGGGAATCAAACTTTGTTTCACCTCTATTGCTCATCCTTAGAGTAACGGTTAGGTCAAACACGCCAATGGCAAGATATTGCAGGGGATTAAGACCCACGTATTCGATAGGCTAAAAGCTTACTCAACTCGGTGGGCGAAAGAACTTCCCTCGGTGCTATGGGCTGTTCAAACATCGGCTAGTCGAGCCACCAGTGAGACTTCGTTTTTCTAGGTCTATAGAACAAAAGCAATGCTTCCGACTAAGTTAACGTTCAAATCACCCCAAGTGGAGAACTACTTAGAAAAGGAGCAAGAGCAAGAGCGAGCAAATGATATAAATCAACTTGGAGAGTACAGAGACTGAGCATCCATTCAAGTGGCCAAGTATCAACAGGCCTTGCGAAGATATCACAGCACAATGGTCCAAGAAAGAGAGCTCAATGTTGGGGACTTAGTGCTACGAAAGGTGAAGAAGTAAATTAATCATAACAAATTATCGCCTAAGTGGGAAGGTCCCAATGTGGTAGTCGAAGTTACTTGACCAGGATCGGTGTGGCTATCTACAGCGGACGACGTGATATTAGACAACTCGTGGAACATCGAGAAACTAAGAAAATTCCACATATAAGAGAGAAAACATCACAAAATCAAACAAAGTGAAAAATTCCAAGTAAGTAAAAGTTCATTTTATTTACATTGCTAACAAAAGTTTCCTATTACATTTGTAGACAGGCTACTCTAGGCACCCTACAACTACTTACCTTCAAAGGCGTCTAGTCTCCTCTTTTGCTCACTCCGGGGTAGGCAGCTAATAGTCCCTAGAAGGGGCTTGCGCCCTTAGAGTGGGCTGAAAGAGGAGGTGAATGCGCACTAGCTGGTTGATGGCAGGGGATCCACCCCTTTGCCACCAAATGCCCCCAACCAGCATCGAGATGGTTTGGAGGGCGAGCAAGCGCCGAATCGATGAAGCTGTTTTGAGCTTCACCTCCGCCGCTGGTGCTGGAAGCCCTGCTTTATTTTCCTCTAGTGTTGGAGGAGGTAGCAGCCTTCACAGGAGGAGTGGAGGTGGCATGGTCTTTGCGAGAATGACGTGCAGCTTGCTCGTCACCTCCTCCTCTACTTCAGGCCACACCTCCCTCTCGGAGGCCCTCCGATCGATCTCCTCCTCCTCCTCAGGCCAAACCTCTTTTTCGACTACATCCCAGTCGATCTCGTTGTCTTGATCCTCAGAGAGGGCAATGACGATGCCCCGTGAGGGCCCCATGGCTGGAGGCACAGTAGGGATCTCAATGGAAACCTCCCAGGGAGGAGCTCCCTTAAGGATATCCAAGGAAGGAGACGGGGGCGGCGAAGAGGCCTTGAAAACGTTTGAAGAAGTTAAAAGTGTTGTAGTACCAAAGTGAGAGAAAGATGGTGCCAGGAGGCCACGCGTCCCGTCTATTTATAGCCTTGGGAGCAGGTCAGGCCAAGAGTCACGATTCAACAGGAGTCCGTGTCGATTCCGATTTACGAGGCATTCCTTTGTACTCTAGCATAAATGTGAAAGCTGAAGAGACGCTGTAACATCCCAAAATTTTAGCTTTTTAATTAATTAATATTATTTTATTGCCATTTATGATTTTTATGAATTTTCTGAATTTATTTGGATTTTCTGAGATTTATGTGAATTCTTTTGAATTAAAATGCATTATCTTTTATCAAGAAATAATTATAAAAAGATATTTGCAAAATAAAGTTTTTGTGAAAATATTTTATTTAAGTCCAGAGTAGCTCAAAATATTTTTGAGAATTTTATGAGAATTTTAGAGTATTTCTAAAGCCTTAAATAAATCAAAACATTTAATCTAATAATTAAAATAGGAAATTCGGGAAAATATGGAATGAATAAGGGCGGCCGATTCTGCCATCTGGCAGCAGCAGATTAAAAAGAAAATTCGGGTAAAATTTGGAAACCCTAGATGGATTCGGACCGTCGGATGCTGATCGACTGGTCGTGCGTCGTCGTCTCCGATTTAGGAATCCCGCCGCCGCTGTATCCGACCCGAGCTGCGCCGCCGTCTTCCTTCCATCCTTACCGCGCCCGCCGGGTATAAAAGGAGGTCCCGAGCCCCCTCCAAGACTCGCCTCACCTCGCCGCATTGATTCCCTCTCGCGCCTTCGCCGGAGATTCACCGTAGAAGCCGCGCCAGTTCGCCGGAGTTCTCAAAGGATTGCGCCGCGTTTTCTCGTCGTCGGTATTCTCTTCCACCGCACCGGAGCTGGATTCGAGTCCCTCGTGCTGCGCCGCATCCGAATCATCACCTCTTTCTCGCAGGAGTGCACTCGTTCGCCGTTGGGAGCATCGTCGTCCTCAAGTCCGGTCGGTTGCGCCACCGCCAAGCCTTCATCACTCGAGAAGCACCTCAGCCGTCTGATCGACCTTCGACGATCCAGATCGTGCCGCGTCATCTCTGGAATAGTGAATCGCAAGGGTAAAGCTCAACCGTCGATCATGAGATCAACGGCTGAAAATCGGCCACGTTTCGTCCGTACGATCGGGCGGGAAAATCAGATTTTTCCATATAAAAATAATTCACTACATTCGGAATTTCCAATTTCAGGGTATTTTCAGGATTTTCCAAACTTCAAAACCTTATATCTTTCGCATTCGAACTCTGTTTGAGGTGATTCAAATTCCTAAAAAATTGTAAAATTGAGATCTTTCTAATGGTGGCTTTTATTTGAATTTTTGAATTTGTTTGCTCTTTAGCTTTGGTTTTTATTTGCTTTTTCTCTCGATTCGCGTGAGACGTTGAATTATGCGAGCTTCGGAAGGATTTCTCGCTCAAGAATTATTTCGCATCAGAGCAGGAGTTTAACGAAGGCAAGTTGTGCTTTGATCATGTTGCACCCATAAATTAGATTGCATGCTATTTTGATTTACATTATCACTTGTTATTTTATGTGTATAAATGATTTCAACATAAGTTTGGGATTAGCTATCATACCCTTTGAACTATACCCTACCTTGTTATTTGTATGCCATTCTTCATTGTCACCTTAAGTTGGTTACTATAGTTGGTTAATAATGAAATCAACCTGAATGGTTAGAACGAAATAGAATTGCTTAGTCATGCCACGACATCACATGTTCATGGAATAATGATTATTAATCTTGACTAATGGTATATGGAACAATGATGTTAATTTGTGTGTCATGTGTGGTCACACAAAGAGATTGAGTTGTGGTGGCGAGGAGGTCACGCAACGAGGTTGAATTGTGTATAGCATGCGATGCTTGGTAATCAACTGGGTTTGATAATCATTTAGATTGAAGCAAGTGGCAGGGGCAAGGGTGCCAGGGTGGGCCCGATGGGCAAGAGGGTATGTGTAAGACTTGCTTTAATCAATCCTAAGGACTTAACCTTGCGAGCTTTTGACCTGAGTCTAACTTGCAACCACATGTGCGGAATGGGACAAATTAGTGACTAATTTGCAAATGCTTAACTTAAGTGCTATCTTGGTGGTGTGAGTCCGGGGCTTGGGAAACTCACATGGCGCAAGAGGGGGCCCTGTCGTGGCGGCGTAGCCTTCGGTGTTGAAACCTTAGCGGGTAGCACCGGGTTAAGAGGATGCATTGTAAAGGCTTCGTTACGATCGCTCACTGTGGTGCATGATTGTATCATGTGGGTAAAGTGCATAACCTCTCGCAGAGTGTACAATCTATTAGGATAGCCGTGTTTCACAGTATTGAGCAATGCTCGAATTACTGATCAAGGGTAGTTAACTAAAACTTGTCAACCGCTTGGATGGCGGGATGACATGGGGATAATGGAACTTGAGTTAAGATGTGACTTGGGTTGATTTGAAAACAATGAAATCTACTTACTTGTTATTACTTGTTTTACTGTCTTTTCAGTCTACATTATGTATGTTTCGAAAATGTGCGTTCTTCGCTTAAAACCACTTAGCCATTCCTTTGGAATAAGCCTTGCATATAGTTATGGTAGAATTGCATTCTGTGCACAACTTGTTGAGTATGTTGTATACTCACCCTTGCCTACAAACACAAACAACAGTGGAGGAGTCATCGCCCGTGTTGGAGGAGGATTTCCAGGTGGACACGAGTCGCTAGGCCAAGCCTTGTCAGTCGCCTGTGGTGTACTGATGAGTCACTACGTCTTCTACTGTTTTTCCGCTGCATTCTATTTACTTTATCTTAGAGTTGCCCATGTGGCCGAATAAATGTAAGTGATCATAAGATCATACACTAGTTACATTAAATAAATAAAGTCTTATTGTTATTATCGTTGTGTATGATGTGATGCTTACCGATGTTAAGCCGTGTGCACTAGCATTGATCCTGGGAATAGTGCAGCATACACGGTGGATCCAAATTGGTGGATTCGGGTCCTTACAGACGCCGAGTGATGACGAGCCGCATAAAGACCAAAGGACGCAACGGCCGCAGTAGTCCTTAGTAATAATAGCTGAGTAAAAATAGCGCTAAGCCTTATCGATAGCGCCCAGGGGCTCGTGCACCTAAGTGTACGACTGAAGGACAACGGGCGTGACCCTTATGCCCAACTATCTCCTCGATGGCGTAATCGAGCAGAAAGTCAGGGGCCACGTCACGATTTCTCCAAACGTTGAACTCCACCAAGTATGCTCGGGGGCTCGCGCACTAAGGCATATGGTTGATAGTTGTTTTCAAAAGACACTTACGCCCAGTCGATGTAATCGCTTATCGAGTAAGAGGTCAAAGATTACGCTGCTCATGTTCTTGCCTCTGCTTAGCCCCATCTTCGGGTTGAGATGCTTATCGAGTAAAGGGCTAGGAGTCATTACAGATGCGCAAGACTAATTGTAACATCCCCAAAAATTCAAAAATATGAAAAATGAAAAGTTTAAAATTTAAAAATGGAATTGAATAAAAATTTCTATTTGAATCAAAATTTTTATTTAAAACAATGTCTTTTCCTTATTTTCTTGCATTTTTATCTTAAAGAAAAGAAAGATAACAATATTAAAACTATCTCTTCCAAAGCAAACAAACTATAAGAATAAATTTGAAATGTGATGTTTAATTTGGAATGTTCATTTCCTGATTTTTCTTGAATTATTGGTTTTTCTTGAGTTTTTGCTTTAAAAAGAAAATCAATAAAATGAAATGGTAAAATGGTAAAAGTACAAAGGTAAAAACATCAAACCACCAAAAATCAGAGAAAATCATATTTAAATACTAAATTCATCTAAAACCCTCATCATGCTATCAAGGATAATCTGAACAATTAAAGTAAAAGAAAAAGATGTGATAATCATGAGATAAGATATCAATCTTGATGTTGTCAGATTTATGGAGAAAACTCCATTGAATATCTACCCATGATATTTTTACCCTGCTGACCTGAGAGCCTTATCTACCTCTGGTAAAAAAAATTAAAAACTATATTTGGGGCTTTTAAAAATTCAAAAACAGAAAATAAATAAAATTGAAAATAGTAATGTCAGAATTTTTTGACATTAAATATAAAATATAAAATCTTCAAAATTTTACATAAGATGAATAATACTATTACAGATATTTATAAGAATTTTCATAAAATAATATTATCATTTTGATCATCAATTAAACCCAAAACAGATTAGACAAAAATCTAGAAAATGCATTGTCAAAATTTTAGTAAAATTTATACCCATAGTTTTTCCCTAAAAATTTTACTGGAGACTTATGTTTTCCTTGCCGACCTGAGTAAAAATTTCCATAAAATCATCAATCGGTTTGTTGTCTGAATCCATCGAATTAACCTGGCCCTGTCTAGAACATTTCCTGTGCTATCTCGTTTCTGCGGCTTGCAAGTGGGCCCAATGTCCTGAGCTGGCCTAGTCATCAGCCTTGCCGACTTCTCCCTACCAGCTTACCCCCACACGTCAGTTGCAGACTCTCGTTTCTTCTCCGTTCTCTCTCGCACCAACCGAACCAGCAGAGCACCGCCTCCGTTCTTGTCTCTCCTACGCCGCAACTCTCCGTCCGAGGCCGTGCCACTAACTCACCGTGCCACGGAGCCCCCTCGGCCATTACACCTGATCTCTACACCGTAGAAAACCGGGAACTCCTCGCGAGTTCCAGCCTCCGCTTCAGACGATGCCAGAACCAGCTGCAAATCAAACCCTCTTTGTCCCCTATAAAAGCTAGTGTGATCACTTCCAGCTAGCTAAAACAATCGTCCAATAGCTCCTTCAAGCCACAGAACCTCTCCCACGCAACCTTGTCTTCTCCGAGTCTGGCGAAACCGTAGAAAGAGGGAAACTTCAATTAAGCCTCTACGTTGAGCCATAGCCCGAATTACTTAACCCGAAGCATCTTCACAACCTCTAGTACTCATCCCAAACCTCAATCACAACCTCTAGCACCGAGATCTTCCTTCCGCCGCTCCACGCGCACGGTGAGAACCCACCTCCAATTACTCATTTCTTTGAAGAAGTAGCAAAATGAAAGCTCTGTGGTGTGTTGATGCTAACAGTAGTGAAAATGAAACTAGAAAATTCTTGTTCTAGCTGCGCCGCCGGTCAGCCATGGCCACCGCCGCAGGTCCACGATGGCGCGCCGATTTTCCTTGTTGCCGACGGCTATAAGAACCACCCCCTTGTGCGCAGAGACGCGCTGAAGCTCTTCGAGCCACCCATCTGCCGCCTCCGGCGAAGGATCGCTGCTGGCAAGCCTTGAACCAAACTCCCCTGCTCACTGCGAGTGACATGTGGGGTCATCCCATCAGCCTCTCCCTCTCGGCCTGCCTTGCGGGCCCGCTTGTCGGTCACCTGCGCAAACGACTTCACTTTGCCGAATGTGCCCAGCCCGTCAGTGCCTCAGCCTGTGCAAACCCAAAGCCGGAAAGCGTAAACTTCATCCGAAAGCGTACTTTCCATTTTTAGTAAATTCTCTGATTTTTAGTATTTTCCAAGCTCTAGTGCATTTGATTGAGTATAACTTTTGAACCATAAGCCCAAATGATATGAAATAAATTTATAAATTCATATAAAATCTTATAGATTTAGAATATGCAAAAAATATTTTGAAAATGAACTCTGTTTGAATTTTCAATTCAAATTTAAAGAAAGAGTTTAAAATATGTCATACATAGAATTTTTTGCAAATGAACTCCAAATTGAATGAAACAAATTTTGTTAGACTCCTCAAGCCCTTAGCAACTTGAATATACAAAAATACTTAGGGTGTACCGTTGAAAATATACAAGTGGTAATAAAAAGTTAATAACAACATAAATTCAAATACTTCTAATAAATTGTAAAATAGTGAAGCTAATGAAATAGTAATTACATAAAATGATAAATAACCAACTAATAAATATATTTTTTGTACTTAGTTTGTTCTATTTGATTCTTTTATTCGTATTCTCTTTGTCCTTATTGAAATTTGTTGTTTGCTATACTTCTGTTAACAACGTGTAGAACCCGATGTCACTACTTCCATCATCGACTACGACTTCAACTTCGTTGAAGACATCAATAAGCAAAGCAAGCACCCCCTTTGATCATGTTGATCCCAGTTTTATAAATGTTTTATTAAATGTTTTCATTGCATATGCTATTTTCATTAAATGCTGCTACTTTGTGGGTATTGATAGATATACCTGTTGTCTTATGAAACTTCCTTAGTATTGACATGTGAACCTTGACAACCCTAGAATTAAGGTTAGATAATATCTGATGTCAATTTGGGTATATGCGATGGTTAATAATCATGCTTAGCCATGCTTTAGACTTGGGATAAATCACTTGGAAAAATTGATTAGATGAAACTTGAAAATATTGAGACATGATGATGATTATTGGTATTTTGGTTAAAAATGAAAATAAAATTATATATTTGATGCGGACAATTATTGGCAATAGCTGGAGGTGCATGGACTTGCACGTAGTGTAGGGGGAGACTATTGCCCATGTCAAATTAAGGACCAAACTAATTGTACGTTATACCCAAGTATTTCCGTATAACCACAAGTGCTGGTATGGGATAGCCTTAACCTATTAAGTTACTTAAAACTAGGTTTGCGCATTGGAAGGCTGGAGTAGTACGAGTTGTTTCTTAATTGATTGCTCGAAGGGACGTCCACACCGAGGTGATCATGGATCAAATGTTTACCGGTACAATGGTGTACGCCATTCTTTGGGGAAGTTCCATCATTTCTATGCTCTGAGTTCTTCTACCATAGTATGGGTTAACATCCCGTGCTGGTGCAAAGTTAGAGTTAAGTAATGTAACGTTTATGTCATGACTCTCTGCGGCACACTAAAGGAACCGTGCTAATAGCTTGTATAAAGAGTCAGTCATGTCTTTGAGTAAAGCTGTAGACCTCTGCAGAGTGTAAATCTTTTTGAAAAGCCGTTCCCGCGGTCATGGGACACTTGGTGTGCCTGCATTAGTTACAAGTTTTGATATTTTCTAAATGGTTTGGATTAGATACATTTGTTGGAAAGTATTTGTCTCAGATTTGAACCAAGTGTTGGTAATGGACGACTCTATGCTCACGTCATGGAGGACTGTAAGTTGTTACTTATACTTGTTTATTATTTGGAATAATTAGATATATGCCACTCCTCAATTTGGAAATTCATTTGCATGTAGAAAAAATGCCACTGAGTGGCATTTTTTGTATGGGCCATCGAATTTCCAAATTGAGGAGTGGCAAATTTCTAAGTCTCCCTTATTATTTTCATATCAGTCACACTTGCTTTTATAAATTCTGTTTTACAATTACTACTTGTTTTACAAATTAAGTTGGCTTTATGCAAAATTAATCGTAGAAGCCTTTCCTTTGAAATAGCCTGCGTATATTTTAGGTTTTGCAAAAGTCTTACGGAGTACGAAAGTACTCACCCTTTCTAATTCAATGTTTTTAGGTGAAGTTAGCACACTTCCAGACGACATATATCTTGACGTAGGATGCGGGAATATTGTTAACGAGTTTTTCTAGGGATTATGCCTTGTCAGTTGCCTAAGGGATTGGATAGGCACACTACAAGACTTTTAATTATTTTTGCTGCATTACTTTGAATTGTAAGTCCTTATTGTGTAAATTACTAATATTATTTATAATAAAGAGTATAGATGTGATATCAATTGTTGTAAATGTGCGTGCTAGCTACTGATCATGGGACTAGCACTGTATGCACATGAGATTTCCATTTTTGCATTTATGTAAAAATGGGGGGTCGCTACACCAACACTCCACTGACATCTTGATCTAGCTATCAAGTAAAAGTTGAGAGCCGAGTCGTGGCATTATGTTTACCATACTCTACTCCCCACCTGATTGTCTCATCGAGTGAGGAGTCAGGGGCTATAGGTAACTCGATACACAGGTAACCTGATACCTTTGCCCTTTGTCAGTTCTCTTTTGGTCGATACATTTATCGAGCAGAGCACACTGTAGACACAAATATTTGCTATTTGCTTATATGAATGCAAGTCTCTTTATATATGTTTACTCGACTTCGTGCTTAGCTGGTCAGTGAACGAAGCCAAAGTGCAGCCATGCCTGAACCCGACGACAAGCAATTCTATCCTACACGCAAACGAGCACTAGATTGTCAGACATCTAACGCTTAGCAGCCAGCGGGAGACGAGGCCTCTAGTCAGTTCTACATGCGTTGCTCGACAAAGCTCATGTTTGCTACACAGTTTAAGTCATACAGTCGATAAAGGCTGGCAAAGAATCGCATAACTCTTAAGAGTTGTCTACACGGTACCAATATTATACGTAGCCTCTCCGAGCGTAAGCCCGGAGGCTCCGAAATTGACGAGAATTTTTTCTTAAGTCTTGTGAGCAGGTATAGTTAGAGTATGAGCGCGAAAGGCTAGAGGTCTATAAATGCTAATCGAAATTGCATCTACTTGTGTCTCCTTTGTTTCATCGGCAAGGAACCAAACGGCAAGACATGAAAGGACAATCAAGCCAGTTAGTATTTTCATCAAAAGACCGCAGCGTTGGCGCAAGTCTAATTACATCAACATAGCAAGCCTAGGGGTTTTGTCGACTTTAGCTATCAAGGGACAGCTCTAGCCCATCCATAAACCTCTCGGCTTGCCCTCTTAAGGACTCGATGAGGTCAGCGACCTCGTCTTCCTCACAGGCAAAGCCTTCATCCAAGCGTGAGAGGTCTAGGTCTAGATAGTGGGTCTTCATCAGGCCTAGTAGGGATGATGACATCATGTTGTGGAGGATTTTTGACTGCAGAGCGGCTAGCACTGTGTCTGACGCAGCCTTTTCCTCCTCAACCACCTTTAAACTCATTTCTGCCTTGTCCAGGTTAGCTTCGGCTTTGAGCCGTGCGGCATCTGAAGAAGCTTTTTGCGCACTTAGCGCATCCACCTCCACCTTCAGCCTTTGCACCTCCGTGTCAGCTTTGGCTTTGGCTGCCCTCAACCTCTTCAATTCTGCATCGGCTTCGGTCCTGACCATCTTCAGCTCCGCCCGAAGCCCCGCCATCTTAGAGTCCTTCATTCGGGTCACCTGTTGGTGGGAAGCTGAGAGCTGCTCGTTCTGCTACTTAGCTTGCTCGCAGAACGTTTCAACATGCTGCAGGGTCTTAGAAGCGCTCTAACGAATACTCATACCAGGGGTACCCCATAGCAAAGTATACATCTATTTCAAGATCGTATTTCTCTCAGTCATCCGAACATGACGGCAGCAAGGCCGGTAGCGATCCACAGTGCCGGAGAGAGTATTACCAAAATCTCCATCCCTCACAGATGGGATCGTCGCTCAAAAGTGGCTGCAATGCCAAATAGGCCATCCTGGGCCCAGCTCTTCGGCCCAGGAATCTCGAAGGACCCCCGGCCCCGATCGAGCTCGCCCAGATGACTCCGACCTAGCCTCGGGTCAGGCGCCACTGCCGGCCCCGACCTGAACCCGGTCAAGCGCCCCGCAGTTCGACTGAACACGGTCCGGCGCACCCTTGCTACGACTGCTCGGTGGGACTTCAACAAGCTCGAACCCCGCGCCCTCCATCACGCCGACGGTCGACAACGAGCTGGTCATCTGCCCGACGAACGTGACAGTAGCGCTATAACGGGTGGCCCCTTCCCTGGGTGGCCAGGGGGCCGCCAAAATAAAGCATCCGTCCCGTCACGTCGTCTGACAAGCACACGGAGGACAGGTGCGCACCTTCCCAACGGTTACTGTCCGTTGTGTCATCTGACCGGCATGGGATGAGCAGGACTGTCAAATCTCCAAAGACCAAAGACGGGACGCCCGGCGTAGCGTATTTCTACCTTTTTTTTCCAAAACTCCGTGTAACCTGCCTCTCCACGATATATAGGGGGGGGGGCCCTGAGAGGGAAGAGACATCAACCGATCCACCCCTTCGTGTAAATCGCCGAGCCCTCGACTCAGAACACCCTCCCGAAGTTCCTCCACGAGCAGCTAAGGGCCTATCCTCGGCTCTCGCATGTAATCCTTTGTAGTCCGCTACACCCAGAGCAATAATCATCACCACCACGAACTAGACGTAGGGACATTCGGCCCGAACCAGTATACATCCGGGATTTCCTTAGTTTAACCATTCAAGGAGAGGGGACGCGCGACCCCTGCACCTACAAATTTACTTGCCGGTTATACGAAACACCGACAGTTGGCGCGCCAGGTAGGGGTCCTCGTGCGTCATCTTCGTGATCTCCGGATTCCCATCTCCTTCCTTGATTGCCTTCTTCACCGACAATGGCGCATCCCCGTCGAGGAGCTGGATTCGCTTCGGCTCCCTCGACTTCATCGCCACCTCGGCGGGAGAGTTCGTGCTCATCCCCGCCACTCTTGAGCTCAGCATTCGCCCGAGCACGACTCCGTGGCCGGTACCCTCGGCGACCTTCGGCTTGGGGACCCCGTGCGGACCTCAAGGCCGGAGTCCATCCGGCGCCGGTGCCCCTAGACAGCGGTGCGAACCTCTACGGAGGCGGCGTTGCCTCCCGCAGGCTCGCACCTCGTGGCCATGGTCGACCACCTGCTGGCCTCCGTCTACAACTTTCTGGAGAGTTCCTCCAGCCACGACTTCAGCTCCAACACGGAGCACACCTCCGACGTGTTGTACCCTCGCGAGTGCAACATGGCGGGAGTGGAAGAACCGACCGCCACCTCTGTTAGTCAGGAACCGCTGCCGCCCGTGACCGGTCGCGAGAGGCAGATTCAGCATGAAGCGCAAGGAGAGCCTCCAAGCTCGCCGAGCAGAGCTCCAGCAGAAGCCATAGAGCAGTGGAGGCCCAAAGGCTGCTTGAGCGAACTCGAGGCCGACCAGAGCCGGGTCGGCCCGAAGCCAGCATGCACCGGCGGCGCGTGCATGCCAGGTCCACCAACAACTGGCCGAGGGGTCGCAAGGCCTTTCGTACTTCCCCCACACCAGCCAGAACGTCGCTGCAGCGGCGATGCTGCCCCGCGGCATCCCCGAGCCATAGGACCTGGGGGCCAAGGCCACCTACCAGAACCTCCAGGGGCTGGTTGAGCGTATTCTTGTCAGGCATTGCAGACCTTCCGGTACCCTCGCCGGGCTTCCTCGAGCCACCCGAGCCGCACTACCGCCCCAAACTGTAGGGGTCCGGCGCGGACAGCGCCGCCCTCCGAACGGCCCTAGGCTTCCCGCAGTCCGGTGCGTGGGCACCTGGGCGAAGGTCGCAACGCCCGCAGTGCTGCCGAGGCCCAGGAGAGGCCGGCCGACGTGATGGCCCAGTCACGGGCCGTGGACTTCCTCCGTACCAATCGAGATGTCTTCGCATGGAAGCCGTCTGACATGCCAAGCATCCCGCGGGAAGTCGCCAAGCACTCCTTGAATATCCGGCCTGGCTCAAGGCCGGTCGTTCAACGCTTGCGCCGCTTCGACGAGGAAAAGCGCAAGATCATCAGTGAGCAAATCGCCAAACTTTTGGCTGCAGGGTTCATAAAAGAGGTCCGCCACCCCGAGTACTTGTAAAAAAGAAGACTTGGCAATGGAGAATGTGTGTTGATTACACGAGCCTGAACAAGGCATGTCCCAAGGACCCTTTTCCATTGCCTCGCATCGACCAAGTCGTCGATTCAACCGCAGGGTGCGAATCCCTGTCTTTCCTGGATGCCTTCTCAGGCTACCACCAGATAGCGATGAAAGAGTCCGACCAGCTCGCGACCTCTTTTATCACTCCGTTCGGCTCGTTTTGTTACATAACGATGCCATTTGGTCTGAAGAACGCGAGTGCTACATACCAGCGATGTATGCAAACGTGTTTCGACAACCAAATTAGGCGTAACATCGAGGCGTACGTTGACGACATCGTCGTCAAGACTAAGAAGGTTGACGATCTCGTCGCCGACTTAGAAGAGACTTTTGCGAACCTCCGGCGGTTTTGCATCAAGCTTAACCCCGAAAAGTGCATTTTCGGGGTTCCTAAGGGAAAGCTGCTGGGCTTCATCATCTCCGAGCGTGGCATCGAAGCCAACTAGGAGGAGATCTCCGCGATAATGAAGCTGGGCCCGATTGCTAACCTCAAAGGAGTCCAGAAGTTGACAGGATGCCTCGCAGCACTGAGCCATTTCGTGTCTCGCCTTGGCGAACGCGGGATGCCGCTCTATAAGCTGCTCAAGAAGTCCGACCGCTTCGTCTGGACCCCAGAAGCCCAGGGAACTCTCAACTAGCTGAAGACCTTCCTGACCTCGCCTCCAGTGCTGGTCACCCCGACGCCAGAGGAACCGCTCCTCCTCTACATCGCCTCCACGACCCAGTCGTGGCCTTCGCGCATAGGAGTGAGTCAAGAAGGCCGTGTGCTCAAGGTACAACGGCCGGTGTACTTCATCAGCGAAGTGCTCTCCGAGTCCAAGGTTTGGTACCCACAGGTGCAGAAACTACTCTATTTAATCCTCATCACAAAGCGGAAGCTGGTCCATTACTTCGACCAGCATCCCGTCTCTGTGGTGACCTCTTCGCCGCTCGGCGAAATCATCCGCAGCCGTGACGCCTCGGGAAGGATAGCCAAATGTGCTCTCGAACTCAACGGCCATGATATATCGTACGTCCCTCGGATGGCGATCAAGTCGCAGGTCTTGGCCAACTTCATCGCCGAGTGGACCGAAGCCCAGGCACCACCGGCGCTTGAGGACCCCGAGTACTGGACGATGTACTTCGACGAGTCCTACACCAAGAACGGGGCGGGTGCTGGGGTCGTTCATATTTCCCCGCTTGGAAACAAGCTCCAGTACGCCATTCGACTCCACTTTGACGCAACCAACAATGTCGCTGAGTACGAAGCGCTTGTCAACGGTATCCGGATCGCCGCCGACCTCGGCGTCGGCTTACTCGACACGGGTGACTCCAAGCTCGTCGTCGACCAAGTCATGAAGGCCTCGAATCCTCGTGACGCACGCTTGGTGGCGTATTGCCGTGAAGTGTGCAAGCTCGAGGAGAAATTCAAAGGTTTCGAGCTTCACCATAGCTATCGGCGCTTCAGCGGTGAAGCCGACTACCTAGCGAATCTTGCCTCCAAATAGGGAACACGATCCGCTTAGGGATCTTAAATCTCCGACCTCCACAAGCCTTCCGTCCGTCTGGACCCGCCGTCCGAGCGACCGACCAGCCCACCGGGTGCGCCCGCTCCGACCACCGACCGGTCGGACGCGGACCTTCGGATCGAACCACGACGCATCGATCGGCCGACTCGGCGGAGGAAGCCCTCGTCGACCGGTTAAGCGGCGGGTCGCTTCGAGACCCAACCGAGGCTCGGCGCCTCGCTTCGTGGCGAAGTCCTTCATCCTGGTTGGAGAAGACCTCTACAAGAGGAGCCCCTCCGGAGTCCTCCAGAGATGCATCCCGATCGGCCAAGGGAAGCAGCTACTGCTCGACATCCACGGCGGCGTCTGCGGCCACCATGCCGCACCACGATCCCTCGTGGGAAAAGCCTTCCGTCAAGGTTTCTACTGGCCAACCGCCGTGGCCGACGCCGAGCAGATCGTTCGCACCTGCGAGGGGTGCCAATTTTTGCTCGTACAGACGACCTTCCGGTAATAAGCCCCGAGAGCGATCCTATCACTTGGCCATTCACCATTTGGGGACTCGACACTGTGGGCCCTAAAAAAAAGGTACACAGGGGCTTGACTCACCTACTCGTCGTGGTGGACAAATTCACCAAGTGGATAGAAGCTAAACCGGTTGCCACCATCACTTCGATGCAGGCGGCCAACTTCTTCCGCGACATCGTTTATCGGTTTGGAGTCCCGAACTCCATCATCACCGATAACGGGACACAGTTCACGGGGAAGGAGTTCCTCGAGTTCTGCGATGACTGGGCAGCTGTAGCCCATCCGCGGACCAACGGCCAGGTCGAGCGCGCAAACGGCATGATCCTCCAAGGCCTCAAAGCGCGAATCTTCAGTCGACTAAGGAAATTCGCGGGGTGATGGGCAGCCGAACTGCCCTCCGTCCTCTGGAGCCTGCGGACAACACCAACCCGGTCGACCGGGTTCACGCCATTCTTCCTGGTGTTCGGTGCCGAAGCCGTTCTGCTGACTGACCTGGAGTATGGCACCCCAAGACTGCAAGCCTTTGACAAAGCTCGGGGGCTCGAGGCTCAACAAGACGCCATCGACCAACTCGACGAGGCGCGTGGCCTGGCCGTCCTGTGATCGGCCAAGTACCAGCAGACGCTGCGGCGTTACCATGATCGTCGGTCCGTGGGTGGTCGCCGAGGTTGGCGACACAGTCTGCGCCGAGTTGATCCAACGTTAGCGAGCACAAGCTATCCTCCGTGGGAAGGGCCCTTCACCATTGTGGAGGTCCTCCGACCTGGCACCTTTCGACTCAAAGACGCCGATGGCAACACTGTACCCAACGCATGGAACATCGAGAAGTTAAGGAGATTCTATCCTTGATTTTCATCCCCTTTCTCTCTCTTTTTCGTCAAATCCCCTGGACTCAGAGCACTGCGTGCCGATCACACCTTAGCCCTCACGCACGACTTGGGGGCCGCTTGTTTGCCCGCTCGCTCAAGACCGCGTCCTAACCGACCATCGGGTCCCCCGCGAGTGGTAACCCACACGACCCAAGTGCTATGGCCTACGCCCCAGCGGCTATGGCTACGAAGTGGTGTCTGGCGGGAGAAGGAACTACCCGTGCAAGGCGACCCATGGTCGATTTAGGGCGCGCCTCCGGGCCGCTAAGCCCCTAGCTACTTTCGCATTTTCTTCAGAGTGTTGGCGCTCCGACTTATGCTCTAACAACCCCAGCGGTTCCTAAGAGCTACGGTCATTCGACGAGTGCTCATCACAAAAAGGAAACGCGAGATAATAAACAAAGTCCCAGAGGTCCACGACATAGAATGTACATGCATTACATAGAAACAAAAGCCAGGCACGGGCGCCTGGTGCGTTCCTAAGCTAAGCTCAGGCATCGCCCTCGACGGTGTCGTCGTCGAGCTATCATTTGCCTCTCGGCGACGCCCGCCGATCTGACCACCCTCTCGCCGCCGGCCGCACTCGCCCGCACTGTCAAGCATCACCTTCGATCCGGCGACGGCCGCGGTCGGTCGAAGCGTCGCGGTGGCTCGGCGAGAAAGCATGTACTCATGCATGATGATGGAGGCCGACTCATGGCCAGAAGCGCTCGCGCAAGGCGCGAGGCAGGTTGGCCAAGGCGTCTGCCGCCTAGGTGAGGCGGAAGGCGTACCCCGACGGGGTAGGCTCCAATGGCTCCTGCAGCCTCACCCCCAGAGGCCCCAGGCTCCTGCCCATGCTCTCGAAGGCTGGGCGGAGCATGGATAGGAGGCTCTTGCGCGAGGCCACGCGCTCCTCGTACATTGAGCCGAGGTCCTCCACGACGGTCTCGACCCGGGCCCGCTGCGACGATGCCTCTTCGCGCATCTTGGCAAGCTCCTCCTCGAGGGCGTCAACCCGAGCCTGCCGCGCCACCACCTCCTCGCGCGCCCTTGCCAGCTCCTCCTCGGCCAGGCCCGAGTCCATCACAAGACAGCACCGCCCCCTCGGGCATCGGCTTTGGCTCGAGCCGCCAGGAAGCTTCGGCCGCGCCAAATACAGCCGTCCTCTGCATCTGTCCACGCCCTCATCGTGGGGACGGTGGTGTCCACCTCCCCCGCCAAAGCGGCCGACGCGGGCGCGGCAGGCGGTTCGTGAGAGCCCGAACCGGCGACGCTAAGAGAAGCAACAAGCGGTTCGACATCAGCAACAAAAAAAAGGAAAAAAAACCGAAACCATCGCAAAATCAAGCAAAGAAACTCACTCCGGAAGAGGATTCCGGATGTGGAAGATCGACGAAGGCAATGTGAGCCCTCCTCTCCTCACGCGCATGGAGGACCCTGCAGCGGAGCGCGACCTCTTGGGCTCCGACCCCGGGGGGTCCGCCGCCGCCTCCCGCTTGCCGGCCCTCCAACCGTCGTCTCCGCTCGCCATCGACAGTTGAGTTTCCTGGCCCTCTCCCTCTTTTTTTCTCGCAGAAGGGCAAAGCCGAGGCAGGAAGACGAAGAGGGTGGTATGCGTGGTCACCCCCACCATATTTATAGGGGCAGGGCGGAGCGGTCGAAGTGCAAGTCATCCTGGGCAGCGCGCCGCATGCACATTAACTCCACGTCCGGCGACCGACGGGCGTGCATCACGCCCCACCACGCATTAAAATGCGACGTGACTATTGGGGCGAGAGGACGCTGCTTCGGCCAGGGAGAGGCGGCGCGGCTCTTCGATTCGGCTCGGGCGGTGATTACCTTGGCGAGCGAAGAAAGGCCTGGGCAGGCCGCGGAGGCGCCGAAGTGGCTGGAGGCCCGTTAACCCAACCTCCCCACCGGAGGGTTGAGCAAGGGGCCCAACAGCCGCAATATCTCCGACATGCGGGATGAAAACGGTAACCCTCTCGACCCAAGCACACGCCACATCAAATCTGCAGGCACCTGCCGAAGCACGCGCCAGCCGGACAAGCATCAACCGATCGCTCGTCGCCTTGGTTGAAGCGTCGCCCGTCTCGTCGGAGCGCCACACCGCGTCATCGGTAAGACATATCGCTCCCAATCATTTCGCTTCGCGTTTAATTTCCACACGCGCATTAAATACTAGTAGAAGAGGGCAGGGCATCGCCCCGGGCGGGACGCCCTGCGACCTCTTGATCTCCGCCTCCGGGCCGGCTCAGACTAAGCCGAAGCAGGTATGAAAAGCCCACCGAGCCGTAGAGGCCTCGAGGTGGCGAGAGGGCTTGAATGCCTCACGATCAAGACCTGGCTGCTGGTTCCAAAGGCCAGACCCACCAAGTGGATCCCTAGCCGCCCCCAACAGGCAAAACAAGTGAGGGGCGAGTCCAAAGCGAACCCTCGGCGGGTCTCTAGTTGGGTTGGCGGACGACCCAATCGCCTTGACTCGTGTCTGAGACCATACTTCACACTCTCCTGGAGCCCTCGAAGGGTAGTAGCTATTGCGCCCGAAGATTCTGAACGGCTCGGGGTCCGATCTGGTCGAGTAAAGAAAGATTTTTATGGGTCGCCCCAGTAGTCGGACACCAGCGAGGATCGTCGGCTCGGAGATCGCGCGATCTCCAGGGCCCACTCGGATAACCCGTTTGTAGCTCCACGAGCACGGTGTTCGGCCGACGTATGGTAAACACGCGTTAGCTCACCCCCTCCAGGTCCCACACCTGTGGACAGGGCGTACACGTGGGACCGACAGTGGCCTCTCCTCCCGCAGATAGCCTCGCCCGACGAGGACTCGGGACGGACGCCCTTCGCCTAGCTGCGGCGTTAAACCAGCCTAACTAACTCGCCTAGCTGCGGCGTTAAACCAGCCCGACTAACTCACCTAGCTGCGGCATTAAACCAGCCCTACTAACGCGTCCAGCTACGATGAAAAATGAGCATCCGGGAACCAGAACCTCTCGCGAAGGCATCTGGACATCCCTGCCGTCCACGGCCGCGTCCAGCTACGACGAAAAACGAGCATCTGGGAACCAGAACCTCTCGCAAAGGCATCTGGACATCCCTGCCGACCACGGCCGCGTCCAGCTACGACGAAAAACGAGCATCCGGGAAGCAGAACCTCTCGCGAAGGCATCTGGACATCCCTGCCGACCACGGTCACATCTAGGTACGACGAAAAATGAGCATTCAGGAACTAAAACCTTGCGCGAGGCACACGGGTATCCGCACCGACCAAAGTCGGTCGGGCTCACCTGGTCAAGGTAACCCCTCGACCAGATTTCCAACCTGCTCGGGGGCTCGGGGGCTACACCCACCGGGTGCGCTCGCGCGCACCTAGCCAAAATAGGCTGACCAAGTCGGTTGGACTATGCAGGCGGTCCGCTCGGGGGCTCGGGTCCAACTAGGTCCACAGGGTTCGCCCAGACGGATGTTCACCGACCGAAGTAACCCCCCGACCAACTCTTCGACCCACTCGGGGCTCAAGGGGCTACACTCCATAGATGCAAGGCGTCAAGCCGGCCAAGACCGACGACTGGGTCAGACGGACTCGGCCGACGTAACTGGTCACCCCAAAGTTCCACAAGGAGGGCCTCCTTTATCTCCAAGGTGAACTCCAAAGATGAGCGGCGTTATCACGCCAGATTGAGGAGACCGCGCCACCGAGGACGAAGGGTCCATCCGGGAAAGCACGCGTTTTAGGATGGCCGGGGACTCTTGACGAATACTCATACCGGGGTACCCCACAAAGAAAGTATACATCTATTTCAAGATCGTATTTCTCTATCATCCGAACACGACAACAAGAAGGTCAAGGCGATCGACAATCTTGCCGAGAGAGTATTACCAAAATCTCCATCCCTCACGAGATGGGATCGCCGCTCAAAAGTGGTCGCAATGCCAAATAGGCCATCTGGGCCCGGCTCTTGCCCAGAATCTCGAGGACCCCGACCCGATCGAGCTCGCCCAGATGACTCGACCTAGCCTCGGGTCAGCGCCACCTCGGCCCGACCGAACCCGGTCCGGTGCCCCGTGAGTTCGACATGAACCTGTGTCTGGCGCCCCCACAGGCTACGACCTGGCTCCGGGCCGGGACTTCAACAAGCTCGAACCCCGCGCCCTCCATCACGCCGACGGTCGACAACGAGCTGGTCATCTGCCCGACGAACGTGACAGTAGCCTATAACGGGTGGCCCCTTCACTGGGTGGCCAGGGGACCGCCAAAATAAAGCATCCGTCCCGTCACGCCATCTGACAAGCACACGGAGGACAGGTGCACACCTTCCCAACGAAGCGCTGTCTGTTGTGTCTACTGACCCCGGCATGGGATGAGCAGGGATTTGTCAAATCTCCGAAGACCAAAGACCGGTACACCCGGGCGTAGCGTACCCCTACCTTTTTTCCAAAACTCCCGTGTAACCTGCCCTCTCCACGTTTATAAGGGGGCAAGGCCCCTAGGGAGGGGAAGAGACATCAACCGATCCACCCCCGCTCGTGTAAATCAGTTCGAGCCCTCCGACTCAGGAACACCCTCCCGAGTTCCTCCACATGGACGAGCACTAAGGGCCTGTCCTCAGCTCTCGCATGTAATCCTTTGTAGTCCGCTACACCCAGAGCAATAATCATCACCACCACGAACTGGATGTAGGGACATTCGGCCCGAACCAGTATACATCCGGGATTTCCTTCGTTTAACCATTCAAGGAGAGGGGATGCGCGACCCCTGCACCTACAAATTTACTTGCCAGTTATACGAAACACCGACACGCTCTATCAAAAAAAAGTTAGGAGAGGCTAAAAGAGGAGGGTGGGGCATAAAATAAATCCAAGGCAGGGAAGCAACAGAGTACGTTTGCATACCTATAGCTGTGGCTTCAAGACTGACCAGTATTCGAGGAGCACAGGAGGGGGCGGAAGAGATGAAGTTGTGGCCATAGTGGTCGTAGCCAACTCCTCGGAGGCCAGAGTGATCACAACCATGTCCGATGGAGGCGAGGCGCCAGTCAACGCAGATGCGACCATGTTTGGCAGTGGTGAGATGCCAGCTGGAATGGGTTCAATAGTGTCTGGCGATGGCGAGGAACCAATAGAAGCACCCCGACCACATTGCTAGACGCACCCTTCCTACAGAGGCTTCCTATGAGCTTTCTTCCAGAAGAAACGGGGATGCGGAAGAGCGAACGAAGAGATAACTTTACCTTCCTATCTTGAACTTCACCCTCACATCTCCTTCCAAGGCAGAGGCTTTCTTTAGGATTGGTTTGGTCCGGTGGTCGCCTTCTTGACCACCCGGCCGGTTGGAGCGGTGGCGCCGGTGGGTCAATGACCGAACGTATGGCCTGCCACACAAGACGATCATGAGCAATGAGCCAGGCTACACGCAGGTCAAGTAATTACCTAATAGTAGCTCTACCATTTCGACTATCTCAGCCACTAGAGGATCTCCTCGAGGAGATGCTGCGGGGTAGCAGCCAGATTTTGCATCTCAGCACCCCAGGTGACCTATTAGTCCTCCAAAACCTGTCAGATTACATCAGCAGCTATCTGATAGCATTCAAACGAGTGATTGAATATCACCTGGCCAGAAGCTCTCATTGGTGACGTCTGACGTCACTTCGTCGGTGGCTAGGCTGTTGGCTATGCCGATCTCCCCGTTCGAGGAGAATCCACCGCCTCTTGCTCCTGAGTTGCTTCAACCTTGCTGGGGTCTATGGCGAGTATTGCATCCTCCGCGGATGGCCCCGCACTGGCAGGAGCAGAGCTCAATACTTGCCCACTGTCTTGAGCAGACTCATCGTCAAGGTCAGTGGCTCCCTCGAGCAGCCCATTGTACTCGTCATGCTCGGTCTCCTGAAAAGAAAGAACTGGTTAAACCACAATGTATGCACAAGTGCGGCAGTTTTGGTCGCTACTCGATACACACCTCTGGTTAAGGATTAGCCAGGGAGTAGGCCACTACACCATAGGGGCCAGGATTGGAGCCCTGAAAGATCTTGCTCAATCGAGCAGAGATATTAGCATCTGACAAGACTGTTGATCAGTAAACCAGTTTATTAGCCATCGGTCATGGCAAAAGGAATAGCAAAAGAAAAAGACATCACTGCTTACTCTCAGAGCTGTCTCTGGTCGCATCATCGACCCCAGAGTACTCCCAAGCTAGGTGGTCTCGGCACTTCAGCGGACTCGATTGCCACGTCAGGAAATCATGGGCGACATGCCACCTAGTTAACCCCCTCTTCCTCAGCTCCTCGATCTTCGTGATGCAACATGCGTTTCACACCGTCGACGGAGGGACTTTCGTCCAGAGGTTGGTAGAGCTCGGGAAATATGGCTAATAAGACAAAGGAAAATTGACTGTGTCCGCCAATGTGATATAAAACTACCGCTTCTTCCAGTCTGATTGCCAAGAAAAAGTCATTGGAACAGGGATATAATTGCTAGCAGCACCACTGCGAAGGTGGAAGCCAGCACCCCCAACAACCTCATTTTTTGATGATCTCTTCAAGCAGTAAAAATGATGAAACAAGTTGAGGCTGGGTCTGATGCCCAAGAAGGCCTCACAAAGATGAGCGAACACACTGAGCATCGTGATCAAATTGGGGCTCAGGTGAAAAAGCTGGATTCCGTAGAAGTCCAGAATATCAAGCAGGAATTTAGAAGGGGGAAAGCTGAAACCATAGCGGAAAAAAAGACTCAAAAACTATAGTTTCATCCTCATTCTTAGGAGTTGGATAATCCTCACCGACAAATGATCTCCAGTGGAAGAACGCCTGAGGAGGAACGATACAACCTTTCTCCAACTCTGCGAAACACTTCTCCATCATAATAGACTTATGCCATACTTGCTGAAAGGTCTCGTCGATGAAGACCGACCCCACAACGGGCATTGCCGCAGTCTCCTTCTTCGGCTGTGCGGTGGCCTTAGGATTGGTAGAAGAACCAGAAGCCATTGGAGCAAGAAAAAAGGAGATCTCTCAAGGCGTGGCAATTCAAGGGCTCAAGAAGGCAAAACGAAGGCTTCAAGAGGAAGGCTGAGGATGGAAGAATGAAATGGTTACAGTTCCGAATCCGAGAATTTATAAACTAAAAGTGTCCAGGCACAACGGTTCATTTCCCACCGTACGGCGCGGCGATCACCGAGAAAAGCAGAATGATGGTGCCGCATTTGCTATAGCACCTTTGATAGTAACAATAAATATTGAAACTGCTCAACGTTCAGAATTTCTGACAACAGTTCCAACTCTGCTCAGAGTCGGGTTGACTAGTCAATATCGAGCGACATAAGGCTACCCTAAGCATCGAGCTAGACTTGTAGCAGGGCACTCGACCCCGCACATCCTACTCGATACTTAGCGATTCCTAATTTGCTCAAACCATTCGACCACAAGTAGGCGAGGCATTGCTCGACCAAACCAGGTTTGGTGACAATCGACCAAGCACTCAAACGGACCTTCCACTAAGTAGAGTTCGGGGGCTACTGCCGAATATCCAAATATCCAAATATGGAATATGGGCATACGCCATAAAGTCAAAGGTCATACCATATATATCTCTACTAGAATTTGGAAACTCTAGATATTTCGAGCCCAGCTCAGTGGGATAAGATATGTGGAAAAGGATTATTCTCACATGGAGCAGGATCCGATCGTATTCCTAACGCGAAGAGACCTACTCGAATATGCCCGGAGGCTATGGAAATTCATGTGCGATACGGAGATCATAAAGGCAACAGGACTCATCATCGACCATGATTTGGTACTCCAACCCGCTATATAAGTACCAGGGAGGACGTCGTCAAGGAGAGAGCTAATCGCAAGCCACAACAAGCCAATTCAGAGCGCAAACTTCAAGCCATCGCCATCCAAAGCCAGACGCATAGGAAGATCTTCACACAGACATCCAATAGCCATAGTCTAGCCACCCCCATATTCATATTTTTCCTTGTAATCAGGACTAGCTCCTTCGATTTGTAATATGTTCATCGATCTCATCCATCATCAACATAGGAGTAGGGTATTACTCGACTAAGAGGCCTGAACCTGTCTACATCGTGTGCCCCCGATTGTGTGTTTGATCCTGCATATCTTGAAGGTACCCGAATATAAGTGTGTTATCGATCACTAACCTTCGACAGTAATGCTGCTCAAATGCTACTCTTTAACCTTCGACACTTGAGATCGTGATTGGTTTCCTAGGTGTGTAATGGTTTACTTAGTAGCTGTCAAATGCTACTCTTTAACCAGATAGTTACAAAGGTATTTTTTGGATTTATCATGAAACATGCTAAGTTACATGAATGATCAATATGGAATTTGCCCCTCCTATATAATAGAGAAATATCACTAGGCCTCTCGAGGTTGATGGATTAAGGAAGTGCATGGTCATTATGAATGTGATTGAGAGTCGATCGAAATAAATTGATCCACTACAGTATGAGTTAATGAATCGAGCTATCATAGGATGCCATGACTCTCATATTGAGTTTGAACTGATATCATGAGGAAAAGGGAACATGATATTATCACACTATAGAAGGTTCGTTCGATGCTTTATAAATATTTGGGAATTAATATGTATTGCTAGGGACCGCTATAGATTATCAGTCGAAAAGGTGTTTACATGTTGTGTCCAAATATACATAAACCTATAGTGTCACACACTTAAGGGGTTTGGAGCAGTTACAATCGATTCTGAGAGTTTGGATGGGATCCATTTCCAATAGGCTGAATTGAATATGGACTCAGATTGGGCCAAGGGTTGGGCGCCAACAAGGGCTATAAAAGAGGATGTAGGCTTAGAGTTTCAGGTGGAAGTTGTATGCAAGATTTGTACCACCACTAAAACCCTAGCTATCCTTCACCATCTCTATTGTATGTACGGTGCTAGCACCCCAGTGCTCGACATCCCAAAACCGAACGTGTGGATATAGATAGAGGCACTGCTCTTTTGCGGTGTTGCTTAAGGACGACTGTTAGGACCGATCAAGGAGTTGATTGGACCGATCCAAAAGACGAAGGATCAACTTGCTACTCGGCTATCGCTTAAACCAATCACACTGTTCAACGACCATACTAGGATGTGTGATGTCGATCTACTTCGACATCTTCTTCCACTGCACAACGCGTCTGCTGGTAATGATATGTAACCCATGATGATTTATTTGTGTGGCTTCTTGGGATCGATAGAATTTTTTAATTTATGCTAGTATTGCCTACCATAATCTTCATTTACTCCATGGACATCTACCTCTGAACTAGCAGTAGGAACGGGTTGTGTTTCCTTTTCGACCTTATCCTGAATCTTTACCAATTCTGCTTTGGAATCTGTCGACGCTTGGGGAACAGGCCCCTCGCTGAGCGAGCTTGTTGATTGAGGGATCAACCGAGCCCCTTTTTCTGCGGAGGGCCAGCGTCCGAAGAAGGCCGTGCAAGGAGGTCGAGCTACCGAAAAGGGAGGCGAACAAGAGGATTTTTATACTGGTTCGGGCCTCTCACGATCGAGATAACAACTCTACGTCTAGTGTTTCTTTGCTTGCTATCTGGGTGCTTACAAGGGCCTAGAAAGGCTTAGCTTTACATATGCTTGATTACAAAAGAGAGTGGATGTTTCTATGCTTGTACATGCTTTTCCTGATCTAGCGTGTGTGTTTTTTTGTCCTCTGTCCGTCCTTTTGGTGTGTTCTGAAGAGGTATTTATAGGTGTTTAACGATGGCTACATCCGAATGTCATGCCCTTATGTGTCCTCGCGTGGCAGCAACTATCTCTTAACTCTCGCCGCACGGCGTCGTGGATGTGATGGGCTCGAATCGTGGCGTAACGGCTAACGTAGCAGCCGCCACGTCGCCTTTATAACCCGAGCATGACCTTCAAGGCATGGTCGGGGATCTTCCTTGGTCCTGGCCGACCTTGGCCGCCAGCCCGAGCAACCATGCTCGGAAGACTAAGCCGCATGCTCGTGGATGGGTATGGCCAGCTGCCGATCCGTTCAAGGATCTTCCTTTGGGACGACATCAAAGGGAAGCATGGTCAGCTGAAGAAGGGCTGCCGGGGCTCGATGGTCCTTATGGTAATTTATCCAATCCCCGACAGCTAGCCCCCGAGGCTCAAATGGAAAAAACTACTTGTTAATGGTCTTCCTCTTGAGCCTTTAACCCGAAGGAGGGATTGGGATCCCATGGTGAAAAACTACCTTGGCGTGGGGCTGAGATCCTGTATCGAAGCTCTTCCGCAGCATCCGAGCAATCCTTACTCGAGAACGGAGTTAGAATCCCGCAACGAAGCGCTACTGCGACACCCGAGCGACCCTTGCTCGCAAGCGATCATGCTCTGGCGGAGCCGAGCATCTCACTTTAGGCTTGACCAAAGCGGGGCTTTGGAATGGAAGCGAAAGGTCGCAATGGTTCCTTCCCCGCGAAGCTTCGCAAGTACGGTTCTGATAGTTTTTGAAAAGCGTGTCCTTATTGGACAGTTTTGGAAACCGCGCCGCCGCGCGTCGGTTCACGAACGGGTGGGAGCAGTTTTTGTCCGTTCGGTTCGTCCACCTATTAATACCTGGTGGGAACAGTATGGAGACTTTCCTCTGCGTCTTGGAATCAAATTCCTTCCATCTTCCAAGTTTTTTCTTTTTCGCCCTTGCGCTCTTTCTCCAAACCCTTCCCATGGCGAAGGACAACCGTTCGGTGCCACCGCCCTCGCCTGTCCGTCCCTTGAAGGCGTGGGCAGTGTCATCCAAGGAGCCTCCAAATCGGCATTTGGAGTATGCCGACGGAGTGGAGGTAAACGACCTGAAGATCTGGTTGGAGGAGTACGGCCAGAAGAACTTAAGGCAGCTTGCGGAGGAAGCGAGGCTGGCCGAGGAGGCGAAGGCCGCGAAGCACAAGGCACTAGAAGACGAGGTCGCCGAGTTCCGAGCCAAGCTAGGTAGAGCCGCCCTAGGTTCTCAGACGATAGAGCTTGAGGAAGGAGATGAAGATGCGGCGCCCTATATCCTGAGGCGTCGGAGCCCAAAGGACATGCTGGAGGAAGTCGACACGGATGGTTCTGACCCCTCAATGGATGAAGTTGCCGAGGACGAGGGATTTGACTACGGCAAGCTCTTACTATTCTCATTTTTCTTTTCTGCTCCTTGTTTTTCTTGCCCTTACCCGAGCCAACTCCACTCTGCTGACGTGGGCGTGATAGCCCCTTGAGGCTCCCCTAATACTGATGAGGTCCTTGATCATGTCTTAGAGAAGGAGCCAGCTCTCCTTGCCGATCGCACGATGATCGAGGAGCCCCCGAGCGTACACCATGCTTGGGAGGAGGCTGTGCCGTCCTCGAGCGAACCTCATGCTCGGGCGGACGCCGCCCTCGAGCAAATCGCACGCTCGGGCGAACAGCGAGAAGACCCCGAGCAGACTAATCGTTCGAGAGGGAGGCACGACGTCCCCAGGCGAACTACATGCCTAGGGGGATAGCAAGGGAGTCCCGGCGAGTTCCCTGCCCAGGCAGAAGGCCAAGTCCCCCTGCCAAAGTTGCCCGAAGGGAGCCTTGCAGATCTTCGGGGGGCGGACATCGCCAAGGATTTTTTGAGACAATCTCTGCGTTCGTCTTGGCCGGGTAGACACGCTTTCCTCCTTGTTGTGGCGATTTCTTCTTTGGGGTCCTGGGGGATGTCTGAGGCCTTTCTGTCTACAGGTTCTTCAAGAGACCATGAAGGATTTCGGCTCAACGACGGCTTCGCCCGAGGTCTTGGTCAAGCTGCACGCCGACCACGACGCTCAGGTGACCGAGCTTGAACAACAGATAGACATCCTTGAAGCCAGAGGTTTGCTGATTATGGAGAGATGCCGCCAGGCCGAGGAAGACATTACCACAAATAGGGAGAAGTTTAGCAAGCTCGAGCAACAGAAACAACACTCCCGAGTTCTTGAGTCGAAGGCGGCGGAGCTGGGTCAGGCTGCGCGGGAGGCTGCCGAGCTTGCTAACCATGGTAAGGAGGCAGAGCAGCTCCACCAGGAAGCCCGCGAAGGACGGGAAGCTCGGCGGAAGGTGCTCGACCTTGAGGTTAGGCTTGACGAAATGAGGCAGAAACTCTCCGCAGTGCTTAGAGGAGCAAGGCCCGGGGGGTAGGCAACTTTTCTTCTTCTCTTTTGTATTGCCTGATGTTGTGAGTGAAGCATAGTTTCCCCCCCCCCAAGACTCCGTCTTTTCACCTGTGCCTTTGTTATTTTTTCATCTTTCCTCTAGTTGCCTGCGCAAAACGATCATACAAAAGATAAGCAAGTAGGAATATAAGCTAGAACAGAGCATGGGCGACATAAGCCCGAAAGATTGACAAAGTAGAATCGCGAGCAGGATGAGGCACTGCAGGTCATGAGTGAACTCGTACGACCCCATCCCGAGTATGGATTAGATGCCCAGCAGAAAGGTAACTAGCAGGTTGTGAATGAAACCACACCGCCGCATCCTAGGCATTGATCAAATGCATAGGGAAACTAGACATGGATCGGATGCCTAGCAGAAAGGTAACGAGCAAATTGTGAATGAAACCACACCGCCGCATCCCATGCATTGATCAAATGCATAGGGAAACTAGACATAGATCAGATGTCTAAGTATTGATTGGTCATGAGAGGACACATGCCATCACGTCCCAAGCATGGATCAAATGCTCGAGGAACTAACAGTCGAGGCATGCTTGAACTACCACATCCTGAACATGGATCAGACTGTTGTCGAACGCGTAGGCTACGCTAGCCGAAAACAAAATTTTCTACGCATTCAACCAGGATACATGCGAGTAGTGGATCATGGATCATTACCCTTGGAGCACGTTAGCAGCGGAAGAAGAGTGGGTGAAGCGTCCTTGCGTACTCCAAAGTACAGTAGTAGATGCCGGAGTTGATCGTCTCCTCCTCGCGATCGCGCATGCAACGCTGTAGAGGAAGTAGACGTTCTCGCCAAACAGCACTGAGGCAGATGCAACGGCGCCTCTACGGTATCCACACGTCCGTAGTAGGATCACCTTACCGGTGTGCTAGCACCACGCTGCGCGCTAGGGTTTAGGGCGGTGGGATGCATGACATACTAGGGTTTGTGGTGGGAGAACCTATTGGTCGCACACACCCCACGCCCCTTTATATAGAGTGCACTAACGGGCCTTCTACGATAGAAGCCCACTAGGACTCACACTAATGGATCTTCTACAGTAGAAATCCATTAAGATGCCAGAGGATCCAAATCCGTGTAAACCTACTAATGGATCCAATCCATCGGACATGATCCAACCCGTTAAGTGTGTGACCCGTTAGGTTCATGTGCAACGGCCATGGCCCCGAAACCTCTTTTTCCGCACCATCGATAACAAAGGGTTCCTAGCAGGACATGTTGTCCCCGAATGCACAGAGTGATCGATCGGCTGAACCTTGATATTCTCATATACCAATCCTTTTGCCACGCGATACCGGTCAAGCTCAAGGCAAGATGCGTGCCATCCTTGTGATAGCTCGATCCATTCACTCGCTAATGTAATGGATATAATTCGTGATTAACACTTTAATCACTTTGGCATGGCCATGCACTTTTCCTTATCCATCCACACCGAGGGCCCAGAGATATCTCTCTCGCTATCAAGGAGGGGCAAATTCCATCTTGATCTCTTATATCTCACGCCATGTTTCATGGCATACTCGTAAGCTACCTTTATAACTCCCCCACTACGAGAAGCATTTGATAGCCCCAAAGTATACAATTACACATGCCGAGAATCAATAAGAATCTTAGGTCAAAGGATCGATAGGTATACCACTCGAGACTACATTCGATGGCACTTCTAAGATAACAATCTCATCGGTCTCTGAGCGGGTCTATCCAACCCCATGTTCTCTAATATGTGCCCACATTATTGATTTGATATCTCCATATCTATGGTATGTGAAACATTACCATCAATCAATACATGTCTTTGGTCGATCACTATTGTCCCACATAATGATATGTGACCAGGATCGCTTAGAATAATATCATATAACCAATGTGTTTCACAATTAAGTCATACTCAATAAACAAAGGAGTGACATTTATTCATGGAATTGATAAGTACATGAACATAAATGTATGATACAATCATCTCACATGATCGCCTCTAGGGCATATCACTAACACAGATGTCCAAGGAAACTAGACATGCGGGCTATGGGAGGACTCACGCCATCGCATACGGGCAAACCTTGGCATGGAATATCATAAGTGCTCAAATGTAATGCCTGCTCATGGAGATTTAAACGTATCCCCGAGCAAAGAACATGCTTGAAAACGTGAACAATCTTTGAGCGGAACGTTTGATCGGCACAAAACCGAGCGGAACGCTTGATCATCACAAAATCGAGCAGAACGCTTGACCGGGTAAGGGGACGGAACTTGTGTTCGGACGTGCTCAGCGCGAAATAGAAACGATTCCCAAAAGCACAATAATGAATGCAAGACGATCGCACATAACAGAATCGTAAGTTAGAACGAGACATCAGCAACATAGGCCTTTTTGAGGAAAAAATGTTAGTTCGGTAGCTAGTTCCTACTAATCCCTCGCTGCGAATGAAGGTCATGCACCTAAGTTGCGAGCACGAGCTCGTTCACAGGAGAGTAAAAAATACGCGCAACGAGCAAGCACATGAGGACCTGACTAGGGCTCTGAACCGACCAAGAGGGCGTCTACTTGCGACGTGGTCATGCAGAGAAGAGCTACTGCGGATGGCAATCGGCTTACAAAGACGGATACCTCTGGCAGCAAGACCGGTGATCGAGCGCTTGATGCGGCGCTTTGAGCATTCTTGCGTATGCCAGCTAAACCTTTGGAAGTGAATGTTCCTGCCCGACGCGCTCGTCCCATCACCAAGATCGCGAGAAGAAAGTATGCCCTTGTGCGAGACTGAGTTGGCTTATCAACAGGCAGTGACCTTGAAAACATTCACAAAATCTTGAGGGTGACGGACTTTGCGTGAGCGAAGGAACCGAGTTTTTATAGGAAAAATAGCTAAGCAAGCGCGAACATAAAGGTGAACACATATTTAAACAAAGAATTTGCGCAGCTGGTCGATATTCCAGGAGCTCGTGAGCACCCGACCATCTTCCATTGCCAAGCGGACAGCCCCCATGCGCGCCATCGAGACGACCGTGAAAGGGCCTTCCCACCTGGGGGAGAGCTTGTTGGTCTTTGACGTGTCCTGAATTCGACGTAGGACGAGGTCGCCGACTTGCAAGGTCCTTGGCCGAATTGACTTAGCCGCATGCCTACGAAGAGCTTGTAGAGAGACGATAGACCGCAGCAGCGCTCCTTCGCGTGTCTCTTCAGCAAGGTCGAGGTCGAGGAGATGCTCGAGCTCTTGGTCGATGCCGTCGACCAGGTGCACTCTTTGGGAACCCAACACAATCTCGACAGGTAGAATGGCCTCTGCACCGTAGATTTAGCCGGAAGGGCGCGCCCAGAGTCTTGGCCATCAGTAGTGTGAACTGACCAAAGGACGGAAGGGAGCTCGTCCACCAAAGACTTGCCATGCTGGGAAAGGTCTTTGAAGACCCTCTTCTTGATCCCCTGAAGGATTTGGCCATTTGCTCGCTCGGCCGACTCCGTTGCTCTGCAGATGAGCCACAGAGGCGAAGCAGACCTTTGTCCTGATATCTTCGCAATAGGCCTGGAACAGTTCACTAGTGAACTGAGTGCCGTTATTCGTGATGAGGCGATTGGGGACCCCGAAATGCATCACCACGTTGCTGCGAAGAAACCTCTTGGCCACTTGAGCCGAAATAGTTGATACAGGCTCGGCCTCGATCCACTTAGTGAAAGTATCGATGGCTACGAGCAAGAATTTGCAACCCCTTCGACCTCGGGGGAAAGGTCCGAGTATATCGACTCCCCAGGTCGAGAACGGCCACGAGAGTGGGATAGTTTGGAGCGCGTATGCCGGCTGGTGTGCCTTGCGGGCATGGAACTGGCATGCCCAGCATATCGCCAAGATCGCCCGAGCGTCGGCTAAGGCCGTCGGCCAATAATACCCCAATCGGAAGGCTTTGCTCACGAGTGTCCTGAAGGACGAGTGAGCTCTGCACACTCCCACGTGGATATCTCTTAAAAGGAAATTACCCTCTTCCCGAGATATGCACTTGGAGAGGACTCCAAGTGCCCCTTTGCGGTATAAGGTGCCCTCGGTTAGTTTGTACGGAGAGGACTGCCTTATAAGCCGGGAACGTGTCGGGACCTGAATATGCAAATCCGGACCCTCTGTGTATACTGCACTAGTCCAGGATCACGCTAGTGCACACAGGCTCAACATTAGTGAATATCACAATCATACATAGCGGAAATAAGATAAAAGACATTATAGATTAAATATTACTAGTTGAATGACCTTATGGTCAACTTACTTAACAATGTCTCACAAGGCTAAACAACCAATTGAACTGTAGCGGAAATGAAGACGTAGATAACCCCTCAGTATACCACAGGCAACTGACAAGGCTCGCACCCTAAACATTCGTCTCTTCATGGTACACCTTCTTCAGCACTGGTGATGTTGTTGTAGTCAAGGGTGAGTACATAAAGCACTCAACAAATTGTGCACAGAATGCAATTCTATCATAACTATATGCAAGGCTTATTCCAAAGGAAGGCCAAGAGGTTCATTTGCAGTAAAGCAGCATTTTTAAACAAGTACAGTATATACATTGAAAAGACAGTAAAAACAAATATCAGTAATAGATAGATTCAGCATTTCTCAAGTAAACCAAGTTTCCAATCCTAAGTCAAGATTCAACCTTCCTTGGCAACCTGCCATTCATCCCAAGTTTTATTTTGCAAAAGTCTAAACCCTTGATTGTAATCCCCGAGCTTTGCTCAATACCGTGAGCATGGCTATCCGAATAGATTGTACACTCTGCAGAGGTTATGCACTTTACCCATATGATACAACCATGCACCACACAGGTGAATGATTATAACAAAGCCTTTACAATGCATCCTCTTAACCCAGTGCTACCCGCTAAGGTTTCAACATCAAGGGTTACACCACCACAACAGGCCCCCTATTGCGCCCATGTGAGCCACCCCAAGCATGGATCGGTTACCACCACCCGGTCTCACGCCACCACGATAGCACTCAAGTTAAGCATTTGCAAATTAGTCGCCTAGCTTTGCCCCATAATGTATATGTGGTTGCATGATCGACTCAGGTCAAAGGCTCGCAAGGTTAAGTCCTTAGGATTGATTAAAGCAAGACATACACATACCCTCGGCTCCTCCGAGCCCACCTCGCACACTTGCCCCTTCCACTTGCTTCAATCATAAAGTGATTACCACCCGGTTGATTACCAAGCACCACGTGCTTCTGACAATTCAACATCGTTGTGTGACCTCCCTGCCACGACAACTCAATCTCTTTGTGTGACCACACATGACACACAAATTAACATCATTGTTCCATATTCCATTAGTCAAAATTAATACTCAACATTTCATGTACAAGTGATGACGTGGCATGGCTAAGCATTTCTATTCCGTTCTAACCATCCATGTTGATTTCATTATTAACCAACTATAGTGAACCAACCTAAGGTGACAAGTGGATTATAACATACAAATAACAAGGTAGGGTGTAACTCAAAAAGGGTACATTAACTAATCCCAAAGTTAAGTTGAAATCATTTGTACTCATAAAATATCATGCAATAGAGTAAATCAAAATAGCAATTTTGCAAACATGGGTGCAACATGATCAAAGCACAACTTGCCTTAGGAAAACCCTTATCCATGCTCTGAACCTTGGTCTTGAGTTGATGAATTTCCCCCGGATACGTCGCACAATTTATCGTCTACGCGAAACGAAAGAGAATAGCAAATAAACACCAAAAATAAAGAACAAATGAACTCAAAAATTCAAACAAAAACCACCATTAGATAGATCTCAATTTTATAAATTTTTAGAAATTTGAATCACCTCAATCGGAGTTCGTAATAGGGAGAACAAGCTCTCGGAAGATTCAAAAACCTGAAAATTTGGAAAATCAAATTATATACTGAATTATTTTTAATTGAAAACCGAATTATTGCGTTAGCGCCGATCTGGACCAACACGTCGATGACACGTGGCGTGGTTCATGGACTAAGTCCACGGTGAGCTCGGCTCGCACAAATGTGGCAGCTGACAGTCGAGCCCCACGGCTGACATGCGTGTACACGCGGCGATGACACAAGCGAACGCACGGCACCATATCGCCGGCACGCACGCCACCCGACGGTATTATAACGTGTCGACCGCGATGGCATTTAAACATCACGCCACTTCCTCCGGCGGCGCACGCGGCTCTAGGGTCATCGCCGGCGGTCGGGGCTGATGTCTACAGATTCGTCTCGGCGTCGCGAAGTTGATGACGCGGCTGGCTCCCTCTCTCGGACACCAGAACGACGGTGGCGCAGGCTTCTTCTTCAGCGGCGGTGACCCTCTCGGCGATCTCTCCTTCAGGTGGTGCTCCGGCGAAGCGGAAGTGTGCACGAGATGCCCTGGACGATGACGATGCAGGTGCGACTGGTCTCAGGCCTTGCGGGGGCTCAACGGCGACGAATCGTCAATTTCTTTGGTGCAGCGGCGCACGGTGCTCCTCACAAAATCAGACGAAATAGCGGCACAGATAGGGTGGCTACCTTAGGGCTTTTGCTCACGGAAGCTTGGTGAACGCGATGCGCTACTTAAATAGGCCTAGAAGTCCCCGCTTTACCCGCTCCCACCCGGTGTCCATGGCAAGCACGGAGCAGAGCCTGGAACGAACACGACGAAGATGACGAGCGGATGATGGTCACGTGGGACTATGGACGAACCGGATTTGTTAGTGACGCGGTATGAGGCCAGGATCCAATGAGTAATGAATTGTCACGATTCATCCCGTGCGTTCAGACTCGATCTGATGGTCCATAAAGCTAACCCTAATAGGAAACCACTTCTTCAGATAACATCCGCCGATTTCCAATCTGACGGTTTAAACGTTATGCCAGACGTGGCTTGATCTCGACCCTTCGATGGAAATCCTACTACCGAGCCTGCCCAATATTTAGCGATTGCGCACGGGCGGGCGATCGGGTGCGACATGTGGGCTTCCATGCACACTGAAGAATTGGGCTCGACCCATTTACATTTATCCCAGATTTCAGGATTTTGCTTTTAAAATAAATAAGGAAAATAATTTGATTTATTTAGGGCAGTAAAAATACCAAGAAAAATCCCAGAAAAATCTCAAAAATATTTTGATATATTCTAGACCCAAATAAAATATTTTTGATAAAAATTTATTTTAATATTATCCATTTGTAATTAGTTTTTAGCACAAGGCTTAATATACTTAATTTAAGATAATTCCAATAAATCTCAGAAAATCAAAACTAATCTAGAAAATTCACAACTCACTCAATTAGCAATAAAACACTATTAACTAAATAAAAATTCAAAAAAAATTGAGATGTTACAGAACGCTCGGCTTTGTCCTTGGGCAGTGTCCCATGCGTGAGATACAGGATGAATGGCGTCATCCAATTCGCACCATGCTCGAGGAGGGAGACGTCGCTGCTCATCTCCGATGCCTCCTCTACAGAGGGAATGGAGGGCTTGTAAAGATGCTCGACAATCGCCCCTGGCGGGGTGGGCATCTAAGAGGAACCGACCTTGGAGAGATGGTCACCAGAAATTATCCTTCCTAGGAATGTAGAGTACTTCGAAATTCCTGAAGTACCGCTTCATCTTCCTCACTTCAACCAAGGAAAGTGCCATTGAACTATCGGAACACTGGTATTCCATATTAACTTGGATGACGACCAACTGTGAATCGCCCCTCACGGTCAGTTGCTGGACCCCGAGCGCCTTGCATGCTCGTAGCCCGGCCAAGAGGCCTTCATATTCTGCCGTGTTGTTGGTCGCGGTGAAGTGCAATTGAATGACGTACTGGAGCTGGTCCCCCTGAGGGGATACCAGCACGACACCAGCCCCCGAGCGCTCGTAAGCTCGAGATCCATCAAAGTACATGGTCCAGCGATCGTCTTTGGATTCCTTGGACTTGTCAACGGTCGGGGCTGGATTCGTCCATTCGGCTATGAAATCCGCTAAAACCTGAGATTTGATCACCGTGCGAGCTGAGAAATGAACATCAAAGTCGGCAAGTTCCATAGCCCATTTCACCATGCGGCCACCGGCATCCTGGTTTCTTAGGATCTCCCTAAGTAGAAAGTTGGTCGGAACCACGACCTTATAAGCCTGGAAATAGTGGCGTAGCTTCCTAGAAGCCATGAGTAATGAGTTAGCAGCTTTTGGACCTCGGGGTACCGCTCCTTCGGTTCGTGTAAGACTTCACTGACGTAATAAATTGGCCACTGAACTCCATCTCTTTCGGCCGTCAGCACGGTGCTCACGACTTGCGAGGTTGCCGCCAAATACAAAAGCAGGTCCTCTCCTAACCTTGGTGTGGTTAAGATGGATGGGCTGGACAGGTACTGTTTCAGCTCTTCGAAGGATTGATTTGCTTCATCGGTCCATGCGAATCCGTCGTGCTTGCGGAGTGCTTTGAAGAAAGGGAGCCTGCGCTCGCCTAACCGAGAGATGAAGCGACTTAGAGCCACCATGCACCCGGTCAAAGTCTGGACCTCCTTGATGCTGCTGGGTGGTCGCATTTTCTCAATAGCTTCTATTTTCTCTAGGTTTACTCCGATGCCTTGCGGGCCAATCATATAGCCAAGCACCTTGCATGCCTTTACCCCAAAGACACATTTTTTCGGATTAAGCTTTATTTGATGCTTGTTGAGGTTACAAAAGGTCCCTTCAAGGTCGGACATATGACTTGAAACGAGTCTGCTTTTGACCACAATGTCATCTACATAAACTTCTAAATTTCGCCCTATTTGGTCCACGAAGGTCTTTTGCATCAAACGCTGGAAGGTCGCTCCAGCGTTCCTAAGACCGAAAGACATGGTCGTGTAGCAGAACGTGCCGAATGGGGTAATGAAGGAGGTCTTCTCTTCATCCTTGGGTGATATAACGATCTGGTGATAGCCTGAATAGGCATCCAGGAAACTCATCACCTGGGATTCCGCTGTTGCATCGACCAGCTGGTCTATTCGAGGCAGCTGGAAATTATCCTTAGGACAGGCAGCGTTCAGGCCCGTGTAGTCGACACGCATGCGCCACTTGCCCCCTTTTTTCTTGACGATGACCGGGTTTGCCAGCCATTCCGAATGCTCAACTTCTCGAATAAAGCGAGCCTTGAGAAGTTTGTCGAGTTCATCCCGGATGATTGCTTGTTTCTCCGGGGAAAAACGCCTGAGCTTCTGGCATACAGGCTTTTTATCAGGCCGAACAGCTAACCTGTGCTCAATCACTTCCCTTGGGACTCCGGGCATGTCGGACGGCTCCTAGGCAAACACGCCACGCCTCCCGGAGGAAAGTGATGAGCTCGAGTTCCTATTTGGGGTCTAAAGAAGATCCCAAATGCACAACTTTGGTCGGGTCCACGCTTAGCGGTACTGCCTTAGTCTCTCCCCCTGGCTGTAGGGCAACTTTCGAACGGGACTTCTGCGGTCCTTGGTCATGAGCCCTCTGAGGCAGTTGCCTGACCATGTCAAGCGATCTCTCGTCACAGCTCAAGGCCGCCTTCGGGTTCCCTCTTATGGTAATTACGCCCTTGGGGCTGGGAACCTTCAGACACTGGTATGCATGGTGCGTGGCGGCCATGAACTTGGCGAGGGCTGGCCTGTCAATGATGGCGTTGTAGGCCAACTCGAGGTCGACTACATCAAAAGTGATCATCTCCGTCCGGAAGTTGCTCGGGCTTCCAAATGTAACGGGCAAGACGATCTGGCCGAGGGGTTTGACCGAAGTGCCCGGGACAATCCTGAAGAAGGGGACTACGATGCTCTTGATCTTGGACCGAGGCACCTGCATCTCGTCCAAGCCCTAGCGGCTATGAGATCCAGGGTACTCCCACCGTCAATGAGGACTCGCCCCACTGTCGTGTTACTAATGGTCGGGTTCATGACCAGAGGGAGCCTTTGAGGCTTGGTCATTCCAAGGGGACAATCATCCTTGGAGAAGTTAATAGACAGCTAGGACCACCTGAGCTGCTGGATGGGCGGCTTGCCCTGCGCGACATGGTGCACCTCCCGCGCCGCCTCCTTCAAGTCCCTGCGAGAGTTGTAGGTGGAGGAGCCCCCGAATATAACTGCAATATGATTGCGAGGCTCCGGGTAATCCATATCTTCATCGTCTCCGACTGCGGGCGCTTTTCCCTTTGCCTTACCGCCCTCCCCTTACTCTGGGAGCATGGGCATAGGGCCCTTACCGCTGTAGAACTGCTCCAGGCGGAACGCCCAAGTCCTACAATTGCGAAGGTCGTGCCCGCATGCCTGATGAAGCGGGCAGAAACGGTCGCTTGGTGGTGTATCTTGGCCGCTGCGATCTTGGTCAGTGCGCTTGTGCTCGCTGTGCCGCTGAGGCGGGCGCCCCGGCCCCTCCCGTGCTGCTATGGCTCTGAAGCCCGTGGTGGGTGATGCTCGATCGCCGCCACCATGCTCGGCGCAGAGGGCCTTCTCTTCTTCTTGAACTTCTTCCTCTCTACAGAGTCTTGGCTCTTCTTGCCCATGGAACCCTCCAGGCCTAGCTGAGGCGGGAGTTTTCCTTCATCCAGCAACTTCTTCCATTGGATCGCCTCGTCCGCATTCGCGTACCGATCGGCCATATGGAACAGCTCGTTGGTCGACAGGTCAGGGTAAATCTCCAGGTCCTGAGTGAAGCGGGCATCCCGAACTCCGAACTTGAAAGCTCGGACGACCGCCTCATCTGAAATATTGGGTATGGAATTTCTCACCTTAATGAACCTTTGAACAAAGTGCCTTAGAGGCTCACCTTCGGTTTGGATCAGACGCTCGAGGTCACGCTCTTTGCCCGGGCGAGTATAACAGCTCTGAAAGTTTGCCCGGAGCGCTTCACAGAGTTGATGCCAAGAGCGGATCGACCCTTCTTTTTCGTTGAAGAGCCATGTTCTTGCGGCTCCATCCAGGACCGTGGGGAGGAAGTTAGCCATCACGCCTTCGTCCCCCTCGGCAGCTAGGATGGTGGTGGTGTATATTGAAAGGAACTCATCCGGATTCTGGGTGCCGTTGAACCTTTCGATGTGGCCGGGCTTGGATTTGCTTGGCTATGAGATATTACGGAGGGATGCTGAGAAAGCCCGGCATCCGAATGCCGGGCTATTGCGATGACTTCTCCGGGCAAGCCGACCATACTGGTCGTCACCGTGACGTCCTCCAATACGGGGGCCAAGACGAGTAAATACTTCCCTATGTCGGTGCAACGGAGACCGCTCCGAGGTCGAGAACTCGGGGTGCCCACGGCTGGATCGGGTGCATTCCTGGCCCCACGAAGTAGTTCGGGAACTGCTCCGGGTATCATCGCGGTACCTGTCATACTTTCTGCTGCCCTCCTGAGCAGAAATTTGTGGGCTGCCATGCCTGGGGCAAACAGGAAGATAGGGTTTGACGTCCCGGGAAATACTTCGGGTGCCTTTTTTGCTTGGGGACTCCGGAAGCTTTATGTCGGCAGCGAGCATCTCTAGATTCTCAGCTACGGCCGCACCCATAGCCTCCAGATCCACCTGACCGGGAAAGTCCCGGAGGTCGCGCATGACTGTTGCCATAGCTCGCAACCGTTCAACACTCTGTGGAACGGGGATGGGCGATCTTGCTCCATGGTCGCGCATATGCTCTAGGGAGTGGAGCCTATGAGGACTTCCGAGGTTTGAGGATCCGGCCCCAGCGCCTGCCTCCCAAGCTTGACGACGGATACTCGCCAGGGTTCTACTGAGGGACGCCTCAAGATGGCTCTTGGTGGCCTCATAGTGGCGATGACGAAGCCCCGGAGATTCCTGTAACATCCCAAAAATTTGAGTTTTGGTATGTTTTAAATTAAAAATGAACCATTCGTATTTTTCTCTAATTAACCGAAGCTTAATTTGAATTTTCTAATAATTAAAAGATTTAATTAGATTAATCTAAGTATCAAATTAAAGGTTTCCAGTTTTTATTGGGTTCCTTGTGCTTCAAGGAATTTTTCTGTATTTTTGGAGATTTTTTCGAATTTATTTGCTATTTATTTGCTTTTATTTGAATTTCTGGAATTTTAATTAATTTGGAAAACGTTTTAATTCCTCAAAACCCTCTCGGGCCGAATTTGCTCCAGCCCGTTCCTATTTCCCCGTTGGCCCACTCCTGTTCTGGCCCGATTCCTTTCGCCTTCCGCTTTGTCTTCCGCCTTCGCATTTCGGCCACTGATGTATCCATTGAATTCGATCCGCGCCACGCGTCCGGCTCAGATGTTGCCACGTCGTACCTTCGCGCCGCCACCGCTTCCCAAACCCTAACCCGCGCCGCCCTTTTCGCATCCGTGTTGGGCACGGCTCCCGGGCTATTTAAGCGCCGCCACCGATTGTTCGAGGTTCGCCTCTCGCGCCGCACCGTCGCCCTATTCTCACCACCGGAGAGTTCTGGTTCGCCTTACGAGCTTTCGCGAAGTCTTGCGCCGCCGTCCCGAGCACCTCCTCCGCCGGGTTTCTTGCTCGTCGGTGCGTCTCCGCCGGGGTTTCTGGTAACGCCGAGTTCCCCACGCCGTACTCTCCCGGATCCGCTTTGTTTTCCGGTTGATCCGCCGTTCATTCACCGTATCCCTCGTCGTCTTCTTCACGGCCGGTGAGTGCGCCGCCGTCCCTCGCCGTCGCAATGCCTCGGCAGCTTTTCGGCCGATTCGATCGGCCCGGTGTCGGATCGCGCAGCGTCACGATAGTGCCAATTCCCCAATAGTCGTCCACGTGTCACGCAGCGTCGGCGTCCACAAGCCGCCCGCGTCGTCGATCGGCCTCTGCCGTCACCGAAGCCGCCGCATCAGCCCTAGCCCCCATTCCGTGCACCCGGTCCACCGTGGACCAAATCTGTGGCGTGGACTCGGTCTATGGACCGTGGGTCCCGCTTGTCAGTGAGATAAATACTTTGCAGATTTATTTTTATTCGGGAAATTCATTGCTGACGTCAGCATTGCGCAATAATTTGATTTTCCCGTATAAAAATAAATCGGGAAATTCGGGTTTATTCTTTTTCAGCCTTTTTCTCTGATTTCAAAATTCCAAGCTTGTTCTCCTTCGTCCGAACTCCGATTGGAGCGATTCAAATTTCTAAATTTTGTAAAATCAAGCTCTACATTCCAGAGCCATTTATTTTCAATTTTGAGCTTATTTTCTCCTCTGTTTTGTATTTATTTGGTTTCATTGCTTTATTTTCCAGGTGAGCGAGTTCGAAGGAGCGAACGGAGACCAAGAACCAAGAATCAGCACTTGAACAACAAGGCAAGTCGTAGACCTTTGATCATATTGAACCCATGTTTGCAAAAGTACTTTGTTTTATACAATTGCATGCTATTTGTGTAACAATGCTAGTTTATGGGAGTAGCTATTTACTGTTTGAGTATGCCTTTGATTATTGGAATGCCATGTATCCATTGTTAACCACAGGTTGGGACATTATTAGTTGGACATAATCATAGTACCAAGCATTGGGTTATCGTAGCTATGCTTAGCCATGCTTAATTGTCCGATGGGATTCATATCACCGTGAGCTAATGTTAACCTTGACTTAATGAGATATTGAATTGTGGTACATTGACCCTTGTTGTAAAATTTGTTGTACCATGGCGAGGGGATGCCACTTGGTTTTGGGTTGAACAAAATGTTTTCCCTCGGGCAATTGATCGTGCGAAGAAGGGGGTCTTTGTTAGCACATTGGGAAGTGTTGTCTTACGAGACAATTTAAGGACTTAATCTTGTGCGCCATTGAACTAGGCCTAACCGTGCAACCACAAGTCGGTATGGGGACGGACCTAGCTGATTAATTTGCAATGTCCAGACTTGAGTATTGCCATTGTTGGTGTGGGGTCCGGGATGGACAGTAGACTCACATGGCTCAAGAGGGGGCCCCGAGGGGCGAAACCTTAGAGGGCAGTACTGGGTTTAGACATGCATTGTAAAGGCTTTGTAGTGATCTCTCTACCGACACACCAAAGGAAGTGTGTTCTTAGCGCTTGGCATTAAGGGATGATCATGTCTTGTGGGTAAAGCTGTACAACCTCTGCAGAGTGTAAACTATTGAATAGCCGTGTCGCGGTCATGGACAAGCCAGGGATTTCACATGGGGTATAGAGTATTTTCTTGAAATGTGGAATGGTTGGGACGTGAGCAGGGAGTTCCTTTGTTGTTTTGTTGTCTCAAGCTATCCGTTGAATTGTGTGGTTGATGCTTGTTTGAATGATGTAGGGTGATGCCTCATTATTACATTCATGTTGTCTACCATTGATTTATCGACTTATTTATTATTGTTTTATTCAAAGCGCTTTCAATCTATCTATTGTATTTAAATTCAAGTTTTTGCTTTACGCAAATGAACCATATAATCGTCCTTTGTCAAGCCGTGCATGAATATATTGCATCATTTCCCTCGGCTTGTTGAGTACGTTTTGTACTCATGGCTTTATGCCCTGTTGTTGATTCTTGAGGAAGGACCGGGTAATGAGTATCAAGAGGAGGAGTACTATGAAGACTAAATCGACTAGGAAGGCGTTTCCCAGACGATTACTGTGGTATGTCGATTAGCCCAAGTTATTTTATTTCACGCCTTGTTTTTATTTGTTTCCTTAAGCCAAGAGGCATTGGTGTATGAACCGTGACCATAAGGTCGTTTGTTTTATTCAATAATAATTTGCTTCTTCTTAGTTATTTGATGTATGGAATGATATGTCATCTATGTTTCCACTTGTGTGCATTAGCGTGATCTGGACTAGTGCAAGATATACGAGGGTTTGGATTTGCATATCCGGGTCCCGATGAGATGGTATCGAGCCATATCGTCATTGTAGAGTCGCTTTCTTAGTTAGCATGGTCTTCAAATTTATTTTCTAAATCAAACCAACAAATTGGTATTTAATAGTTTGTCTCTTCTCATCTTATTCTTAGGTTCTCATTCCTCTCCTTCTTTGAAACATTGCTTTGAAATTTAAATTGATCTTATCCCATTAAACTTCTTGAAAGCCCTGGATCTTCTCGCAAGGAACCAAATCAAGGGGCGATGATCAAGCCGTCGAAGAGTATATCCGAGAAGACTACCATATAAGATAGGTTTGTGGTGCTCCATGGTGTTTGAGCATGCTATTCTCTTTTGGTTTAGCTACGTTTAGTCTGCGTATACTAGGATTTTGTTTGCTTGTGTGCCGGGTATGTTGTACACTTGCCTCTAGGCAGTGTTACAAACTGTACCTTAAGTTGAAAGCTTTATTTGGTTCTTTATTTTGTAGCCTTTTCGGCTATGTCTTTGGTTGACCTTTGTTCTTGGGTATTACCTTCTCCCTAGATGACCTTACCACTTTCCTATTGCTTTTCCTCTTACCTATTAAACCCTTATCTCAGATCATGAGATGGTTGACACTAGATTCGGAGCCGGTCGTAGTTCGCCAGTGGATGCCAATGCTAATGCCAGTGCCAGTGCCACCCCGCCACCACCTCCTATAGTGACGGACCAGAACTTGGGACATTTCTTGGCAGCTCAGACTCAACTTATGAATACAATGATGCGAATATGAACAATATGATGAATCGTGAGAATCGAGGCTACAGATTGCCCTAGCAAACTTGTTGAACCAACAAAATCAAGCTCAGCTTCTTCTTCATTCGCTGCACCTCCTCCAGCTCGCCCTCAGTCCAAGCTAGCAGAATTCATGAGGACTCGTCCACCTACCTTCTCCAACTCCTCAGAACCATTGGATGCAGATGATTGGATTTGCTCCATTGAAAAGAAGTTCGCTATTGCTCAAGCGTACGAGATCATGAGAAGGTTCTTTATGCCGCTCATCAATTTGAAGGCACCGCCATTGAATAGTGGGAGAACTACATTGCCGCCCATGATGACCCTCAAACCATCACTTGGGCAGTAGTTTTTTTGCTTTTGCCGCCATTCCCATATCCCGATGGGAAGGTAGAGATGAAGAAGAATGAGTTCTGAGGAGCTAAAGCAGAAGGGATGTCGGTGAGTGAATATCTCAATAAGTTCACTCAACTTGCTCGCTATGCACCGAGAAGATGTAGCCACGATGATGCTCGCCGGAAGAGGTTCAAGCGTGGCCTCAACCCAGGTTTAAAGGTACAAGTCATTGGCAATGACTATGCAGATTTCCAGCACTTGGTAGACAAAGCTATGCTCATTGAGGAGTCCCGTCATGAGTTGGAAGAATCCCGCAAGAGGAAGAGGATGCAACATGGAGCTCATCAGAATCACCCGCAGAGAGCCAGGTCCAATGCTCAACAGCCTGCTCGTTTCACTATTCCTTCATCAGCATTCAGAACACTTGCACCAGCACCTCGCCTAGCTCCTTCAGGCAACCCTAACATCAACGCCAACAGCAATCCGCCTCAGAGGACCAGATAATCCAGGTGCGAGTCACATGCTTCAATTGCAATGGCGTGGTCACTATGCTAACAATTGCCCTAGGAAGCAATCTGTGACACTGCTCGTTTCAACAGGATCGACACTACCAAGACCCCACACCAGGAACAGGGACGTGGAGCCTCCGGACCCCAAATCAAGCTACCGGGACTCCACGCACTTTGTGGGAAGAGGTCGCGTGAATCATGTCACCACCGAAGATGCCCAGGCTGCATCAGACGTCATACTAGGTAAGCTCCTAGTCAACTCAGCATCTGCCATGGTTTTGTTTGATTCTGGAGCTACGCATTCGTTTGTTTCTCGGAATTTTGTTGCAAATCATCACTTAAAGACAAGGCCTTTGAAAACTGTTTTATTGGTGCAATCACCTGGTTCGGATTTGAGTATGAACCAAGGCTGCCCCGAAGTTAAGATATTAATCAAAGGGGTAGAATTCCTAGCCAACCTCATTGTCCTAGATACCAAATCCCTAGATATAATCCTAGGAATGGATTGGCTCTCCAAGAACCAAGCAGTTTTGGATTGTGGAAATAGAGAGATCACATTAACCAGTCCAGATGGAACAAAGCTAAAGTTTCAAGCTGCCATGGATCAGTCCAAAGGAATAAAAGTTTGTAGTGCCAAAGGAATAAATTTGGAAGATGTGCCAATTGCTAGAGATTTTCCTGATGTGTTTCCAGATGAGTTGCCCGAAATGCCACCGGATAGAGATATAGAGTTCTTGATTGAGCTAGTTTCAGGGCATACCCATTTCAAGAGATCGTATATGATGCCTCGCTAATGAGTTAGTGAAGTAAAAGCAGATCAAAGAGTTGCAAGATCAGGGTTTTGTTAGACCAAGTTCTTCGCCATGGGGATCCCCAGTTCTTCTAGTGGAAAAGAAGGATGGAACTCAGAGGATGTGTGTGGACTCTCGTGCTCTAAATGAGGTCACCATTAAGAATAAGTACCCTCTACCAAGGATTGATGATTTGTTTGGCCAGCTTCAAGGAGCAGGAGTATTCTCGAAGATTGACTTGAGGTCAGGTTACCATCAGTTGAAGATTCGTAAAGAGGATATACCCAAAACAGCTTTTGTGACCCGGTATGGACAGTATGAGTATACCGTGATGTCTTTTGGTTTGACCAATGCCCCTGCCTATTTCATGACCCTAATGAATAAAGTATTCATGGAATACCTAGACAAGTTTGTCGTTGTCTTTATCGATGACATTCTGGTCTATTCCAAGAGTGAGGCAGAACATGAGGATCACTTGCGGAAAGTATTGACAAAGCTAAGAGAACATCAACTCTATGCTAAGTTTAGCAAATGTGAGTTTTGGATGAAGGAAGTTGCATTCCTAGGTCATGTTATATCAGCCGAAGGTGTCAGCCATTGACCACAGTAAAGTGAGAGATGTGCTCAATTGGGAGTCACCGAAGACGGTAACCCAAGTTAGAAGTTTCCTTGGAATGGCGGGATATTATCGCCGTTTCATAGAAGGTTTTTCTAGAAAAGCTAGACCGCTCACCCAACTTTTGAAAAAGGAGAAGAAATTTGCTTGGACATCAGAGTGTGAGCGAAGTTTTCAGGAGCTAAAGAAGTGTTTGACAACTGCCCGATGCTTGTTTTTTGCGGATATCAGAAAGGATTTTGAGATATTCTGTGATGCATCCCGTCAAGGACTCGGTTGTGTGCTAATGCAAGATAAGAAGGTAGTGGCGTATGCTTCGCGTCAATTAAGGCCGCATGAAGGCAACTACCCGACCCATGATTTAGAATTGGCTGCCGTAGTGCATGCTTTAAAGATTTGGCGTCATTACCTCATCGGTAATCGTTGTGAGGTGTACTGCTTGATCATAAGAGCTGAAGTACATTTTACCCAAGAACTTAATATGAGGCAAAGAAGATGGTTAGAGTTAATCAAGGACTATGACATTGGTATCCATTATCATCGAGCAAAGCCAATGTAAATGGTGATGCTTTGAGTAGAAAGAGTTCTTGCAATACCTTGATGATTAAGGAAAGTCAGCCCGCACTCTATGAGGAATTTCAGAAGCTCAGTCTAGAAGTGGTGCAAGAAGGTTACTTAGCCACTTTGGAAGTGCGTCCAACATTGGAAGATCAAATCCGGGAAACCCAAGCTGATGATGCCGATATCAAGGAGATCAAGCGTAATATGAAGAAAGGAAAAGCCCCAGGTTTCACTGAAGATGAAAAGGGTACCATTTGGTATGAGAATCGTATTTGCGTACCTGATCAGAAAGAGCTCAAGGAGCTGTTACTCAAAGAAGCGCATGAGACATTATACTCCATTCACCCTGGAAGTACCAAGATGTATCAAGACCTCAAGGAAAGGTATTGGTGGCCTAGTATGAAGCGTGAGATTGCGAATATGTTGCTCTTTGTGATGTTTGCGGAAGGTTAAGCAGAGCATCGAGGCCCAGCAGGATTGCTTGACCATTGAAGATTCAGAGTGGAAGTGGGAAGAGATTGGTATGGATTTCATTATGGACTTCCTAAGACCCAAGCGAGTTATGATTCGATCACGGGTGATAGTGGATCGATTGACTAAGGTAGCTCACTTCATTCCAGTTAAGACTACCTACACCGGAGATAAATTGGCAGAATTATATATGTCAAGGATTGTCAGTCTTCATGGAGGATTGTCAGTCTTCATGGAGTGCCTAAGAAGATTGTCTCCGATAGAGGAACCCAGTTTACCTCTCGTTTTTGGCAAAGTTTGCATGAAGCTATGGGAACTCATCTCAGGTTTAGTACTGCCTATCACCCTCAGACTGATGGACAAACCGAGCGCGTGAACCAGATTCTTGAAGACATGTTAAGATCTTGTGCTTTGACCTATGGTGCAAAATGGGACAAGTGTTTGCCCTATGCAGAGTTTTCTTACAACAATAGTTATCAGGCCAGCCTGCAAATGTCTCCTTTTGAAGCCTTATATGGTAGAAAGTGCAGAACCCCTCTCAACTGGAAGGAGACTGGAGAAAGATAGTTATTTGGTCTGCCATCTTGCAAGCCGAAGAAACAAGTACATTAATTCGAGACAAGTTGAGGATAGCTCAAAGCGAACCGAAGAGTTATGCGAGATAATTGTCGCCGAGATTTGAGTTTGAGCCCAATGATTATGTGTATCTTAGAGTTACACCTCTAAAAGGAATTAAGCGATTTCAAGTAAAAGGAAAGCTTGCCCCTAGATATGTTGGACCGTTCAAAGTCTTGGAGCGAAGAGGAGAAGTTGCTTACAAGCTTGAGTTGCCTCGGTCCTTATTGGAATCCATGATGTGTTCCATGTGTCTCGATTGAAGAAGTGCGCAAGTGCGGAAAACAGATGCCATTGGAAGACATCAATTTGCAAGAGGATCTCACTTACAAAGAGCGGCCGGTGAAGATTTTAGATGTTGCAGAGCGTATCACGAGAAGCAAGATCATCCGTTTTGCAAAGTCCGATGGAGTAATCATTCAAGGGAGGTTTGTAACATCCCAAAAATTTGAGTTTTGGTATGTTTTAAATTAAAAATGAACCATTCGTATTTTTCTCTAATTAACCGAAGCTTAATTTGAATTTTCTAATAATTAAAAGATTTAATTAGATTAATCTAAGTATCAAATTAAAGGTTTTCCGGTATTTTTCTGTATTTTCTCTAATTAACCGAAGCTTCAAGGAATTTTTCTGTATTTTTGGAGATTTTTCCGAATTTATTTGCTATTTATTTGCTTTTATTTGAATTTCTGGAATTTTAATTAATTTGGAAAACGTTTTAATTCCTCAAAACCCTCTCGGGCCGAATTTGCTCCAGCCCGTTCCTATTTCCCCGTCGGCCCTCTTGTTACGGCGATTCCTTTCGCTTGGCTTTGTCTTCGCCTTCTTTCGGCCCTGACTTGCCAGCAGGCATCACGGCCAGATTCGATCCGCGCCGCGCGTCGGCTCGAATGTTGCCACGTCGTGCATTGCGCCTTATACCGCTCCCAAACCCTAAGCGCGCCGCCCTTTTGGCGTCCGTGTTGAACACGGCTCCCGGGCTATTTAGCGCCGCCACCGCTGTTGCGAGGTTCGCCTCTCCGCGCCGCACCGTCGCCCTATTCCTCACCGCAGGAGAGTTCTGGTTCGCCGCACGAGCTTCGCCGAAGTCTTGCCGCAAATCCGAGCACCTCCTCCGCGGGTTTCTTGCTTTCGTCGGTGCATCTCGCGGGGTTTACAGTAACGCCGAGTTCCCCGCCGTACTCTCCGGATCGCTTTGTTTTCGGTTGATCCGCCGTTCATTCACCGTATCCTCGTCATCTTCTTCACGGCCGGTGAGTGCGCGCCGTCCCTCGCCGTCGCAATGCCTCGGCAGTTTTCAGCGATTCGATCGGCGGCGATGTCCGGATCGCGGCCACGTCCGCCGTGCCCAATTCCCCGTCGGCGTCCACAAGCCGTCGCGTCGGCGTCGATCGGCGCCCGTCGGTAGAAGCCGCCGCATCGCCCTAGCCCCCATTAGTGCACCGGTCCACAGTGGACCAAATCGTGGTGTGGACTCGGTCTATGGACCGTGGGTCCGCTTGTCGATGAGATAAATACTTTTCAGATTTATTTTTATTCGGAAATTCATTGCTGACGTCAGCATTGCGCAATAATTTGATTTTCCGTATAAAAATAAATCGAAATTCAGGTTTATTCTTTTTGACCTTTTCTCTGATTTCAAACTTCCGAAGCTTGTTCTCCTTCGTCCGAACTCCGATTGGGCGATTCAAATTTCTAAATTTTTGTAAAATCAAGCTCTACATTCCAGAACCATTTATTTTCAATTTTGAGCTTGTTTTCTCCTCTATTTTGTATTTATTTGGTTTCATTGCTTTATTTTCCGGTGAGGCGAGTTTGAAGGAAGCGACGGAGACTTCGAACCAGAATCAGCACTTGAACAACAAGGCAAGTCGTAGACCTTTGATCATATTGAACCCATGTTTGCAAAAGTACTTTGTTTTATACAATTGCATGCTATTTGTGTAACAATGCTAGTTTATGGGAGTAGCTATTTACCTGTTTGAGTATGCCCCTTTGATTATTGGAATGCCATGTATCCATTGTTAACCATAGGTTGGGACATTATTAGTTGGACATAATCATAGTACCAGCATTGGGTTATCGTAGCTATGCTTAGCCATGCTTAATTGTCCGATGGGATTCATATCACCTGTGAGCTAATGTTAACCTTGACTTAATGAGATATTGAATTGTGGCTGTTGACCACTGTTGTAAAATTTGTTGTACCATGGCAGGGGATGCCACTGGTTTTGGGTTGAACAAAATGTTTTCCCTCGGGCAATTGATCGTGCAGTAAAGGGGGTGCTGTTAGCACATTAGGAAGTGGCTGTCTTGCCTGAGACAATTTAAGAACTTAATCTTGTGCGCCATTGAACTAGGCCTAACCGTGCAACCACAAGTACGGTATGGGACGAACCTAGCTGATTAATTTGCAATGTCCAGACTTGAGTATTGCCGAGTTGTTGGTGTGGGGTCGGGATGGACGGGTAGACTCACATGGCTCAGAGGGCCCCGAGGGGCGAAACCTTAGAGGAAATCTTGGGTTTAGACATGCATTGTAAAGGCTTTGTAGTGATCTCTCTGCCGACACACCAAAGGAAGTGTGTTCTTAGCGCTTGGCATTAAGGGATGATCATGTCTTATGGGTAAAGCTGTACAACCTCTGCGAGTGTAAACTATTGAATAGCCGTGTCGCGGTCATGGACAAGCAGGGATTTCACATGGGGTATAGAGTATTTTCTTGAAATGTGGAATGGTTGGGGCGTGAGCAGGGAGTTCACTTTGTTGTTTTGTTGTCTCAAGCTATCCGTTGAATTGTGTGGTTGATACTTGTTTGAATGATGTAGGGTGATGCCTCATTATTACATTCATGTTGTCTACCATTGATTTATCGACTTATTTATTATTGTTTTATTCAAAGCGCTTTCAATCTATCTATTGTATTTAAATTCAAGTTTTGCTTTACGCAAATGAACCATATAAGCGTCCTTTGTCAAGCCGTGCATGAATATATTGCATCATTTCCCTACGGCTTGTTGAGTACGTTTTGTACTCACGGCTTTATGCCCTGTTGTTCAGTTGCTGAGGAAGGACCAGGTAATGAGTATCAAGAGGAGGAGTACTATGAAGACTACGTCGACTAGGAAGGCGTTTCCCCAGACGATTACTGTGGCATGTCGAATAGCCTAAGTTATTTTATTTCATTGCCAGCAGTTTTTATTTGTTTCCTTAAGCCAAGAGGCATTGGTGTATGAACCGTGACCATAAGGTCGTTTGCTTTATTCAATCATAATTTGCTTCTTCTTAGTTATTTGATGTATGGAATGATATGTCATCTATGTTTCCCTTGTGTGCACTAAGCGTGATCTGGACTAGTGCGGTATACGAAGGTTTGGGATTTGCATATCCGGGTCCCGACAATTCCTCCTCAGGGATTTCCGCCTCTCCCGCCATATTGATGTTGTGAAAGCACGAATACCATCATAGAGGCTATTATCTTCTTCATCGCATGCGGTAACTTCTTTGCGTCGCGGAGAAGCGCTCTCGCCTGCTGATGACGACTGGGAAAGACTCGGTGTGGGGAAAGACTCCGGGCTCGGTCGACCTTTGGATCACTCCGGTGCCATGCCCCCATCGGCATAGTACGTATCATTGTCTTCTATGTTATCAAAGACGCAAAGGTCTTGACCGTCTTGAGAATTCGACATCTTCAAGGATTATCCACGAAAAGGATTCTTCAGTCGGTCCCCACAGATGGCGCCAGCTGTCGGCGCTTAGGGAACAAGCCCCTCGCCGAGCTTACTTGTTGATTGAGGGATCAACCGAGCCCCTTTTTCCACGGAGGGCCAGCGTCCGAAGAAGGCCGTGCATGGAGGTCGAGCTACCGAAGAAGGAGGCGAACAAGAGGATTTTTATACTGGTTTGGGTCTCTCACAATCGAGATAACAATCCTACGTCCAATGTTTCTTTGCTTGCTATCTGGGTGCTTACAAGGGCCTAGCAAGGCTTAGCTTTACATATGCTTGATTACAAAAGAGAGTGGATGTTTCTATGCTTCTACATGCTTTTCCTGATCTAGCGTGCGTGCTTTTCTGTCCTCTATCCGTCATTTTGGCGTGTTTTGAAGAGGTATTTATAGGTGTTTAACGATGGCTACATCCGAATGTCACATCCTTACGTGTCCTCGCATGGCAGCAACTATCTCTTAACTCTCACCAGCGGCGTCGTGGATGTGATGGGCCCGAATCGTGGCATAACTGCTAACGTAGCAGCCGCCACGTCGCCTTTATAACCCGAGCATGACCTTCGGGGTATGCTCGAGGATCTTCCTTGGTCCTGGCCGACCTTGGCCGCCAGCCCGAGCAACCATGCTCGGAAGACTAAGCCGCATGCTCATGGATGGGTATGGTCAGCAGCCAATCCGTTCAAGGATCTTCCTTTGGGACGACATCAAAGGGAAGCATGGTCGGCTGAAGAAGGGCTGCCAGGGCTCGATGGTCCTTATGGTAATTTATCCAATCCCCGACAGAATCATATCCAGAATAGAAATCACACTTACATTTTTCTTTCATAGGATAGTCATTTTTGCCAAGATCAGCACAGTCGGTAAGGTCGAACTAGTTTTCTTCACCTATGCAGGAAAATTTGCCACCTTGATCACTGGAGGCCCTCCTTCTAGCATCAATTGTTGATATTCAAGACCCAGGGTCTCTAGTTTGAGCTTATGAGAATATAATTATGGGTTTCTACTGTAACAAGATGATAAGAAAAATGGGAATTGTTTCCTTTTTAGCTAACGGTCTAACAGAGTTCAAGAGTCTTAATCTAAGATAAAAAACTTGATTACAATTGCAATTATTATTCATCCTTTTTTGTGTGAATGGGCTTCCTATTTATATCAGAAGAAGTGGTGACAGTTGTTCTCCAAAATGCGTCGTTTAGCCGAAAGGTGTCTTTCCGCCAAACGGTGCCTACTCACCAAAGGGTGCCTTTTCCAGTGATAACTTCCGGGTAGTTATGTCCAGTGATAACTTCCGGGTAGTTATGCGTACTTGTCAGATAGCTATCTGCACGAAGACATGTGTAGGGGTAACCGCTTGTTCTAACCAGTTTTATTGGTCGAGATGACTATTTCACTGCTCAGGAACAGCCAGTGTGAAGCAATGTGTCGACCATCTTAACTGAACTGGTCGGAGATGTAACTGTCTGGATATGTGTGGGCTTTGTTCTATGCTATGGGATTTATGCATTATAGGCCCATTAACAGAGTATGGTTTTAACCGTTGAGGGCACAAATGAAGAAGAGGCTTTTAATCCTCATCAATTTTGAAAGGCCTCAAAATAAATTTTTACTATTTCTTGAAATACCCTTTCTACCAAAAATATTGTGCCCCTCAAGTTAGCGTAGTTTTAGTGGTTAGTGGAGATTCAAGAGGTACCAATTTTCTTGAAAATTAGTTATATTGCAGTTGTTGGCGCTAAAGAACGTGAAGGGGGTCTATCGGCTACAACACACAAGATGAATGTCGGATTCAATGAGGTTCAAGACATGCTAACCAGTTTGATCCTGCAATTGGTAAAATGGATGAAACAATATGCTCAAAATTGATCTAATGTAACAATCAACAAAGATCTAAATGGCCTCGTAAAGCCGATTAAATCTAAGGTAATGCTAAGTCAATCAGCCGATTAGGGCTAATCAAATGGCAAAAGATAGATTTTCCCCAAAAAGACAATACACAACAAGATCGAAGAAAATCAAACCTAATTGGCGTAATCAATGGAGATAAATAATCAGCGATACGCAACTTTATTGATCAAAATCAGATTGCAAGAGAATCTAAATTACAAGACTACTCCAAGTTGATAGAAAAATAAAAGTAATGCAAGTTGATTGATTTTGTTGTGTTGTTCCCTCGCTCGCCCTTGGCTATCTCTTATAGCACATCGGTCGATTGTGTCCGTCTTCGACGCGTTGTCCACCATAACCCATATCGGCCTCTACTTGGACAGATCTCATATTTGTTATAATACATCTTTTGAGTTATTCTTTCCTTATCCGATATTTGCCAAAATATCTCCTGATCCTTAGTTTGATAGTTTAGCCATAGCTTGCCAAATTTTAGTGCAAATAGTAGTCTATTGATAAATTAACTTTGCCTCCTACGACAAAATTTTTTGTTTAAGAAGCACAAAGGCCGTTCTTATGAGTTTCATATGAATTTGTGTTCGATGAATATGGCTGATTCTATGCAATTTGCATTTATGCCTAAAAGGTAATAGGGCTATTAAAGAATCACATAGTTTCTGAGTCGATCCTTTCACGGTCAATACACATAAACCAAAAAATAGATTATACATTTTTATGTCTTAGCCGTCTTATGGCACAACTAAACTGTCGACTCAAAAGCGTGGGCTAGTGTAGCTTAGCCAGGTTTGTGACAATTGTCGACTGAAAATCAGGGTTATTACAAGGACGACGATGGATTATTTGTGCAAAATAAAAATTAGTTGTATTATTTTTGTAATAAGAATTTTTATAGCGTATTTCCAATAAAAAAGCTAGATCAAACTATGTAAGTTTAAACTTTAAACGACTCAGGGCAGTGTCTATACTCCCAGATAGGGGTGCAAACGGATCGGATACGGACGGATTTCGCTCATTCCGTATCCTATTCCAAATTTTTCGGATATAGAATCGGATATGGGCGGTCGGATTGAATACGAATCGGATTACTTGATAGCGAATCTACGGGCGAATCTGATCGTTAGGATCGGTTAGTCTCGATTCAGAATAGTTAGTCGGATAATGCGTGAAAGCGAAACCATATATGTCGCGCATATTAAATACACAAAACTTTACTAGAACCTTGGAGACATATAAGTGTTTCAAATTCAATAATAGTTGCCTTCCTATATAAGAATAATATGCGCAAGTATAATTCCAATCAACATATGAACTTATATGATGTAGAATGTTTATGTTTATCGGATCATTATCGGATATCTATTGCACTCATTTACACCGATATTTTTGGATATCTCGGATATGCGGGTATGGATCGGATATGGATCGGATACTTCTCTTCCATATCTTACCCCATATTTTTTCGGATAGGCAGATTCGAATCGGATCGAATCCGGATATAACCGATATCATTTTTCGGATTGAATCGGATTTTAAACGAATTCGGTCTTCGATCGGTCGGAAATTATCCGCTCCGTTTACACCCCTACTCCCAGAGTCCCAGTCCCATGGTCCATGGACCAAAGATTGCCCAAAAGTCGGGCGCCAGCATTACCTGCCAAACCATTGTAATCGTCATTCAGGGTCTACAAAAAACGCAGATGCAACAACCAACAACTGTGCAGAGCCCACTGATTGGACATCTAAGCATATAGAGCGCATCAACATCATGGACCCCAAGTTCCTTGAATATTAGCCGTCAATACCAGAGTCCAAGTAAGGGCATCTAAAATAAAGTGATGTAAGATCTTCTGTTAGCTGTGTCGCGTCGGACAGGAGAGGACGTGGAGGAGAGAGGGCGCATGGAAAAGTTAGCCATCTCTCTCGCAAACCTAGGAGCCAGGAGAACGGCGACGCACAGATTCAACCGGGAAAAAGAAAGAAAGGCAAACCAAAAACTCACCGAGACCTGTCTCCTACGAGGTTTGAAATCTCGTTTCTAGTTGATATTTTTTAGCTGATCGAAATTTAAAATTTTATTATAATTTTGAAATTTTGGAAGAAATGTAAAAATAAAAATTCAAATCTGATTTTTTCAATAATGTTAAATTTTTTTAATTTTTTTTGTGGATGTCCTGACACATCACTAATATTTTTATAAAATTTTTAGATAATTATCAAGTTTGAGGAATTTTTAAAAATTCTGACAGTGGTATTATCCTAATAAAAGTTTGACCAGCAAATTTGAACCGAATGAAAAATATAACAAACCACGATATAAAATTTTAAAAAATTTCATGGATGGTTGTGATGCATCAATAATATTTTCATATGATTCTAAAGGTTCAAAAACATTTAAAAATTCTAAAAATACTACTGTCTTATAAAAGCCTTACTAGCAAACTTCAACTGAATGAAAAATAGTTCTAACTAAGTTATAAAATTTAATTTTTTTGTATGGTCCTGGTGCATCATAAATATTTTTATAAAATTTTAGATGAAGATAAAACTTTAAAAATTTTCAAAAATTCTGACAAGGCTACATTGTGGTAAAAGTATGATGATAAATACATAGATTTGTTTGAGCAACATAAAGGTTTAGAATTTTTGAAAATTTTACAGAAGAGTGATAAGAAAATTCTTAAGCTCTAATAAAAATTTTAGATCATGATCACAATCTAGTGAATTTGTAAAATTATTACAAGGGCACTGTATCATTTATGTTCTTTCTTTTCTATTTTTGACATATGATATATAAAGTTCAATGCTTATATAGATTTGATTGAGCAAGCAAATCAGTTTAATTTTTTTGAAAATTTTATAAAATGATATTGAGGAAATTCTTAAGCTCTCATAAAAATTTTGGATCTTTATCACTTTTGAGAAAATTTATAAAATTCTGATAAGGTTATATTGTCTCAGTTTTATTCATTCTATGTTTGATTTTTTAAAGCTAACAAATGAAGTTCAATTATTTTGAAAAAAATTTGTATGATCCCACACTGCTAAATATAATACCATAATTTTTTTAGATCATGATCAAGCTTATACAAATTTTCCTGAAAGTTGACTTTCTTAAGGTTATTGATCAAATCCGGTCAAGAAAAATTAAAAACCTATAAAAAAATCCGAGATTTCGGTTAGAACTAGTAAAATCTCGCTGAAATTTTTGAGATTACTGTAGCAATTGATTTTTTGTTTTTTTACTTGGTTGGTATTTTGCATATCTCTTCCTAACCAAAATCCGAAATCTCAGGCAAGATTTTCGAAATTTCGTAGAATTTTGGAACCTTGGTCTCTTGTAGCAGGGGCCAATCTAGGGCACCTCAAAAATTTAAGAAACGTTATAAAATTATATTTTTAATATGCCAAATCTGTTGATTGAATCGATTTTGATTTTGGTGGTTTGTGAAGTTTAAGACCTTAGAACTATTTGTATAGTACCTCTAGCAAATTTTAATTACACGTATTTGATTTATAATATTGCGAGATTATTATATAATACCATATATACATGTTCCGTCACTGTCACGCAGAACTAATAATATACATCTTTTAAGGCTGGAAGATTTGGAGTGTACTCAGCCCACAAGGTACGGTTTTTTGTGAAATAGCTCTTCGAGAATTCCGAAATTGCGGACAGGTTTTTTAAATTCAACTCGGACGCCGGTTTTTTAAATCCGAAATATTTAAAATTACGTTTGGGTCTGATAAATATTTAAAATTATATTTAAGTCCTACTGTTTTTGTAGTAAGATTTATGCGGCGTAACGTAGCGCTATACTATCCAGTAAAACTTAGCACCCGACCAAACGAAGCAAGGAAAGAGCCGTTTTTGAGGAAGAATTGAACTTGTACACATGAATCAGGACCATCAGGTTACGAATTTGACCACCTCCACGCTGCACGTGGGCGCGCTACCCATAGCATCTTCGATGATGACCAAGATTTGCCGCACAGCCCAAAGCCCGACTCGAGGCCGCTGAGCTCGCCGAGATGGATAAAATGGATTCGGGGAGGATGGTAGAGATGGCCGATGCTGACCACCAGCGTGATCAGATAATGGGAGGGAAAATTTGGCGATATTGGGGAAGTTTGTGAGGAAAGTGAGAGAGGAGACGGGATGACGAACAAGAGCTACATGTAGGGCTAGATGAGATAAAAAAAAATGAAATAGTGATGTAATTTTTGTGATTCTGTGCCTAGACAAACCCTTCGTGCGATTGTCTCGTGTTATTAACTTGATGATTCGTCGAATGGGAAGACGCGGCGGCCGCGTGAGAGCCGATCTCGACCGCAGGAAGGACGGCTCAGACGCATCAAGGTGACATGGCTCAGCCGACTCACGAGAAATACATCCGCTGTATGGCAAGTAGATATACTAGCCTGTATAGTGCGCTACGCTGCGCCGCGCAAATTCTAGTCCGGTTTTTTTTGGAAAAAAGTTGATAAATTTTGTCGAATTTTCGATTTTCGTAATTTTTAAATAAAATGGGTCGGTAGGATCCGTTGGCGAATCCACGGGCTATTACAAACCTTCGACGAATCGCGTTTAATCTACGGGTTACTATAAACCTTTGACGAATCTGTGTTTTTTTTGTGGCGGAAACATTTTTTTCCGAGGAAAATGTGTTTTTTGGAAAACATTTTTTACGAAAACGTGTTTTTTGGCGAAAACATTTTTCGGTAAAGCGGATCGGCAAATCGAACTATAAACCGTGAATCTGTTTTTTGGCGAAAACATTTTTCGGGAAAATGTGTTTTTAATGGAGCGAATCGAGCGAATCTGTGTTTTTGTGGCGAAAACATTTTTTCGGGAAAAAGCGGAGAAAGGACACGAGCGTAAGAACCGGGGACTGTTTGTTAATTTTTGGACACATTCGCTATCACGAAAAATTAGAAAAGTGTCATTCGCGATTGAAATTAACGGAGATTTTTAGTAAAATACCGCGCCGAGGACCCAAACGCGAAGAAAAAAAATATCTTCCTCTCACAAAAAATTACGAAGGACCTATTTGTAATTCGGAAGGACCTATTTGCGATTTAGAAAAAACGAAGGGGTTTTTTGCAAATTGGTTTGGGGGGCACGTGGCCCCCCTAGCCTCTCGCCGATTCCTCCCCGTTTAAAGGGTGTAACCATTAGGGTGGATAAGCTAAGAGAACTGTTGCAATTATAGCATGGTGATTACTAGTAATCGGATATCCGATCACTGTTTATTTATCGGACATCTCTTGCAATTTTTTTTTTTCAATGTGTGTAATATTTTTTTTTCAACATGTGCAACATCTGTTTACTGTACCGTATTTCTACTATTGTCCAAGAAAATGTTGCATATGTTGGAAAAAAATGTTGCATACGTAGAAAAAAAATGTTACAACGCGTCCAAAAATATCGGACGTCCAAGCTTCCGTTATAGTATATGCTATAGACGTTGGCTGTCTATAATACACTTCCATCTCATCTATAAACAGTACTAAAGGCAAACCATACAATAGACTGTCTATATAGTTGTCTGTAATGATTTCTTATATAATTAATAGGCTGTCTGTACAATATTATATAAAATATAAAGATATCTATAAAGCTGTTTGTTATAATCAATATCATTTTTTTCTCTCTGTCAGATCATTTAAAATTTTATGTGATATATTTTTTATAAATAATGTATCCTATTGTACACGCCTTAAGGTATTACTCCTCCGCTGCAACTGGCTAGGAGTGGATCGATCCTCTCTGTCTCCTCGCCACCGTCGAACGAGCGTGACTCTTGGGCGGTGCAGCGGTTTTCGCGGCAACAAGCCAGACGGTCACGACTCGCGTGACTTCCCAACGGCTCCCACTTCCGCGGTTTACTCACGCACGCCTGTTTCCATGCAACTCGGCATGGAATGGAAAGGAAGAGAGGAGGACCCAGTCATGGTTGCGTAGCCAGCTGATTTACAATTAAATGATGACTAGATCGTCAGAGGGCGTTGCAAGCTTTTTTTAAGTTGATCATCAGCCAGTTGCCTAGCTAGTTGCCCACTTGCCGGAGCCAATTATAAATCCATGGGCTGGAATTGCGACTGGTTACATCCCCTAGCCCCCGCCTCACGGTGCGGAATATATATTCGTACATTCATAATAAATATTATTCCAATATATTACATTTTCATAGGACACTTCTAGAAACTATATTACTCTTTTTATTATATTTTAAATGGTGTCTTGTACTAGTTTATAGAAGCGATCGTTGTTTTGGCTGCTTCGTTACATTTTTTTTCCTATTTGTAGCTCTCACAACATTGTAATCGTCAGGATTGGCCCCATCCAGCGATGTAGCAGTGCGAAAAGGAAAGGCAGCGGAGTAGGAGCGCGAGGAAGCCCGAGTGCAGCGACCGAGGAGCACTGCACCGGTGTGGCCCCCATGTTGCTTCCTTTTTTATTTATTTATATTTTGTATCATCATTGCTATTTTATTGATTCGATCTTTGAAATTTGTTTTGGTTCAGCGATGTACTATAAAATTAGGGGAATTCGAGTCAACATTCTTCGAATTTATTTAGTTCACAGATATACCGCAAAATTAGGGGTTTTGAATTGACAAATTTTGAATTTTTTTGATTCAATGATGTACTATAAAATTGTGGAATTTTAGTGGATAGTTGCTTTATTTTTTTGTTGACAACATGTACTTCGACATTATGGAACTATAATCAAATCAATGTACACGTGGTAAATAAAAAAGAAAATTTTGGAATAGTGATGATCATTGTTGGTACAAACATAACGAAGGTAGGGAGTATATGGTTTGCACGGAAGAAAATGACAAAGCAGGATGTACAAAACGACGACAGGAAATGTACATAGAAATATTAGGGTACGTAGCATGACATTGAAATATTAGGGTGGCACATAGTATGGTATAGAAAACAAGGTTAGAAATCTTGGTGAGATTTCATGAGATCTCGTTCTTTGGAGCTGAACAAAATTTTGATTGCCAGCCGAATTCAAAAATTCAAAAAAAATCGTTTTGCTACAGTATCTCATTTTTTGGCAAGATTTCGCCCTTACCGCTCGATATCTCGGGATTTGAGCCCAAAATTTAAAGTTTAATACCCGGATTAAACCAGATTTAGGTCAATTACCCTGAAAAAAGTAATCTTCCATGATAATTTGTCGAAAAACCATTTTTGAGACATTTTTTTAAAAAACTGTAGCAATGCTTTCAGATGTTTATAAAATTTTACATGCTTTATCCTAATGTGAAATATTTATGGTACCATCCTAATAAGTGTAGGATCATATATAAAAATGTTCAAAATAATTGAACTTCATTTGTTATCTTTAAAAAATCAAAAACGGAATAAACATAATTGGGACAATAACATTGTCAGAATTTTATATTTTTTCTCGTGTGTGATCATGATCCAAAATTTTTCTGAGAGATTAACAATTGACTTAGTAACATTCTAGAAAATTTTCAAAAATTTTAAAATTTTTTTTTGCTCAATCAAATCTATGTATGTATCGAACTTTATTTGTTATATTTCAGAAATAAAAATCAGAAAGAACATAAATGGTACACTGTACATGTAAATGTATGTAAATGTATTGAACTTTTTTGTTTGCTCAATCAAATCATACTATCGCTTTGTACATTTCCTGTCGTCGTTTTATACATCCTGCTTTGTCATTTTCTTCCGTGTAAGCCATATACTCCCTACCTTCGTTATGTTTGTACCAACAGTAATCATCACTATTCCAAAATTTTACATTGTTTCCATAATGTTGAAGTACATGTTGTCAACAAAAAAAAATAAAACAACTATCCACTAAAATTCCACAATTTCATAGTACATCACTGAATCAAAAAAATTCAAAATTTGTCAATTCAAAAACCCTAATTTTGCGGTATATCAGTGAACCAAATAAATTCGAAGAATGTTGACTCGAATTCCCCTAATTTTATAGTACATCATTAAACCAAAACAAATTTCAAAGACCGAATCAATAAAATAGCAATGATGATACAAAATATAAATAAATAAAAAAGGAAGCAGCAGGGGGAGCCACACCGGTGTAGCGCTCCCTGGCCGCTGCACTCGGGCTTCCTCGCGCTCCCACTCTGCTGCTGTCGGTGTATTCTACACCGGGGTACTCTCTCCACCGCTGCCAGGTGGGACCACGCATGCAAGATACAAAAAGAAGAAGGTCCTGTGCAAAGGACTCAACATACTGAAGAAAGGTTTTGCGGCCGAACAGGTCCCAACCCCGGGCGACCAAGACACGTGGCCGCTTGGCGGGCTGCTGGCCGACCAGGTCTCAGGCCCGGACGACCAGGCCACGTGGCTGCCCGACGAGCAACCAGCCCATTACCAGCCAACCACGCAGACGGAGCTGAGAGGCTTCCGCCCAAAGCAATCACCAGGATCACAACGTATCATAGCCATTAAATGTGCATGGGAGCTATTAAATGCGTATGGGAGCCATTCAATGCGCAGGGAGCCATTGCAGTGCTCCTGAAGGCCATTAAATGGGCATGGCTCCCTGACACTATGATGACCTGTCCCTCCGATTGAGCCAGCTTCACCAACTTCCGTTCCATCTATACCGCCCAGGCGGGCGGGTGTGGCGTGTACCAGGCGTTAAATCGCGGCGTCAAACCCTCCTCTCGGGCGGTCAGAAGGCGGCGGCGTCAAGATATGGCGTGAACAAAGAGGCGAGAGGGATAGTAGCGAGGACTAGACACGATTAATGTAATTAATGTAAAACTACTTCCTCTGCCTGCCTTAACTAGTCCCAGGAGTATATAAGAGCGCTAGTGTGCATGAGGCAGGGGAGGTCGGTCAGAACTCACAACGAAGAGTAAGAAGAATAGTAGAGCAACACGAGCTTAGGCGGGGCGTAGAACATTACCGCGTGGAGGCCGAACACAGGTAAATCCGTGTGTTCTTGAGTCTCCTGTCCTGCTCATCACGCGAAGAGAGTAGAGAAGAGAGCAGAGAGTGGCGCAGCTGCGAAGACCCCCCTACCGAAACTCGGTTATACACTCGAACCAATATTGTCCGGCACAAACACGCCGACAGCTGCCTTTCCTCTTCGTGCTGTTGCACTGCTGCATGGGGCCAATCCTGCGATTACAATGTCGTGAGAGCTACAAACGGAAAAAATGTAACAAAGCAGCCAAAACAACGATCGCTTGTAGTTTAGATGGTAAGTGATATTAGAAATAGTTAAAAGAAGTGTAGCATCAAGGATAACCAACTAGAGGGGAGTGAATAGGAGGTTTTTAGACTTTTCGACTCTAATTGCAATAAATAAATTAACTGAGCAAGAATTACGCTTTTCAGAATTTAAAGTCTAAAATATCTAAGTTTTACTATGTGTACCGACAACTTAAGATTAGGCAAAAAGTACAATCCTAAACACAAGATTAATGCACTAAAATCGCTAGGAATGTAAATTGCACACGAGAAAGAAATTTCAAACCACAAGAGAGAAATTTGATACAAAGATTTATCCCGTTGTCTTGGAGACTTGCCGGTCTACTCTAATCTATGTTGAGAAAACTTGATCAACTTCAAGCCGGCTCCAATCCACACGAGCCTCCCTCAATCACTTGGTAGTTCTTTCTCGCTCCAGATAGGCGAGCTCTAGTCTTCATAAGTTTGCCAAGGCTTCTCACAACCTCTATTGAGAAGCTCACCACGCACAATCGCGTTCAAGCTGTCTAAGAAGCGGTAACCTCCAAGACTAAATGCAACCGCGCACAGTCTTGATGCTTGTTTGAAGTCGAATCAAGTGTCTAAATGCTCAAAACTAAATGCAACACTTGAATTGCTCATAACTCTCTCAAAATGAGAAATTAATGCATAAGAATGAGTTGGAGGCTTGCTAAATCACAAATATGATTAATGAGGTCCAAGAATTGCTGTAGAATACAAGTGGAGAGATATTTATAACCCCTACAAACCAATATGTCTGTTGACATAAAACATCACAAAATGCCCAAGAAACTCGGTGCTACCGCCCTTGGGCCGGTAGCACTGCTCCTCTAGTGCTACAGTTGCTATAGTGTATTAAATACACTGTCAGTGATTGTTTCACGGTTTGGTCGGTGCTACTGCCCTGAGATTGGTAGCACTAGGTCTCAAATTTTAAACTCGGCCAAAAAAGCATCTCCTTTGGAAAAATAGCATTAGGAGGTGGCCGGTGCTATTGCCGACCAGTAGCACCGGACCAATGCTGGTAGCACCGGCTACCTTGCCCCGCGAAACACCCTCTCTATTATGCATCACATGGGGGCCGGTGCTACCAACGGCCTGCAGCACCGGCTATAATGGGCAACAAGTGCTTCCAATTAAATTTGAATCTTTGCTCAAATAGTTTGGTGGGAAAAAAATTCAAGTATGCATGAATTGAGCCTTTAGACATTTTTCAACTTCGAACAAACGGTCAAGACCCCTCTTAACAGTAAGGCACCTATTTTAGCAATTCGATCTTTTTCTCTAAAACTCCGAAATCGGCAAAAACTATGAAAATATCCTTAATTTTTTTACCTTGGCCATTTTCTTTGATGCATTGATCTTGGTTTTGCTCTATTTTCATGCTTCAATGATCATCGAACTTAGGATCAACCTATTTTCATAATTCTAAACAGAAAATATCGAGCCATGAGGTAATTCTTAATTATGTGGTTTTGTTGTTGATGACTAAGTCAATGATCTCTGAAACAATGATAGATATTGGTTGAAGCATGAAAGAAGTCATCGAAAAGGTCAAGATTAAGGATCTTTGTTACTAGTTTCGGCTTGGGAGATGATTCAAACCAAGTAGATAGGATTATTTTTGTTTGGCCGTACTATTAAGAGAGATTGTGCACAAGTTAAAATTTGGTTCATAAGGCTAACACTAAAATAGACTACTTGGAGTTAAAATTTCTTTAGTCATTCTTTACCTTGAATCAGTCCTTCTCCCCAAACAAAGTCTAAGTGTTTCCCCGGACTAATCTTCATTACTCTTTCCTTAAGTCCAGCGCAACCTTAGTCAAAATTTCATTTTCGCCGGACCATTCCTATTTTAGTCCGGTGCTGAAATCTACTAAATCAAAGATTCTAGTCGAGCGCATTCCATTCATGACGGACCATTCTAATCTTTCATAAAAATTTATTCCGGTGCAAGCCTATCTTCGTCGGACCTTTTCTTTTAAGTCCGTGGTGAAAGTATTCCTTCTTTTAAATCAAATCGAGTGTACGCCATCTACGACAGATCAAAGTTTGCTAGCACAAAATCTAGTCCGGCGCAGATGCATTCCTCTCGGTTAGGCTTATAGTTATTCTTTCAAAAAGTCTGTTAGCATAAACTTCCTTGAAATCCTTCTGTTACGAACCAAATAATTCGGTCTAACGCACATGTACAAGTTCACATGTTTTGCCGGACCAAATTTTTCGAAAATCCTATGTACGCTGGACCAAGCAAATTTAGTCTGGCGCAAATGCTCTCTTTGACAAAATCAGTCTGGAGTACAAAGAGCTAATCTCTAAGCCTATTTTTGCTAAGTCCGTTGCAAATGTGTTAACCTGTTTTTGACAGTCTGACACATCTCAACAGCTCCTGTGGTAGGTGTGACGGCTCTTTTCAACTCAAATAGCTATATAACCATTTCCTGAGCCTTCTACCATATAACTTTTTGATATCCTTTGATCTCCTTAACATTTTAGCACTTTACAGCTTCCACTCAACCAAGGAGAGTGTGCTTCAACTGAATTACAAAACTTAACACTTTCTAAGCGTTTTGGCTCTAAGCTTAAGTCTAGATAGTGCTGTGCTGAGTGAACCAAGAGACAGGACTTATGGATAATCTATTACTCTTAGATCTTAGTGGTCCTAGATAGCTTGAAGGAAGTGTAGGTGCGAGGGTTTGATGTGTGAAGGGTCACAGAGAAACCTTTACCTCCACAGATCAGTACTGACAGTCAGTCGGGTTCAGGCGATCCCACTCCTAGTGAGATCCAAAATCTGCAGTATGATGCTCAGGCTAGAAATGCTATATTCTCTTGTCTTATTATAGAAGTTTTTGATAGAGTTAGTAATCTTTCTATCGCTTATGATATTTTGACAACCTTGCAAGAAATTCATGAAGGAACTTCTAACGTTAAGGAAGAAAAATATTTTGTCGTTAGAGAAAAATTTGATCAATTTAAAATGCTTCCTCATGAGACTGCTAATGATATGTTTTCTAGGCTTAATTCTATTGTTAATGAGCTTAAAGGCTTTGAAACTAAAACTTTTGATATTGAGGTGTGCAAGAAAATGATCAGAGTGCTGCCTCGGGCTTATCACAGTCTAATCACCTATCTATTCAACAGTGGTGATCTCAAGAGACTGACTCCTACTGAGCTCTTTGGCAAAATTTCAGCTCATGAGCTCACCTTGGCTGAAGAAGATGCTTCAAAGAAGAAATTAATTGCACTTAAAGCCAAGGAGAAAGTGCAAGACTCCTTCGATGATGAACTAAAGAGGAGTCTAGTGACAATGAAGATGAGGATGTAAAGAAGTTGGCCCTGCTTGTGAGAAAAGTCAACAAAATCATAAGAAGGGTTAACATTGAAGACAAAGGAAGGTCAATTTCCTACTACTCAAAGAAAAATCATTTCTCTAACATTATTTGCTTTGAGTGTAATGAAAAGGGCCGCATAGCTGCTCGGTGCCCCAACAAGAGTAAGAAGAAGGGCAAGAAGAAGGGCAAGGGCGATGAAGAGGAGGAGAAGGCCCATGGCAAGTACAAGAAGAAATACTTCAAGAAGAGCTACTCCAAGAAGCATTCAAGAAAAGGAAAGGGAGAAGCTCATATCGATGAATGGATCACCGATGAAGAATGCTCTAGTGAAGAATCTTCCTCGGATGATGAAGATACCATATCAAAAGGGCTAGTCGGACTGGCACTTGATGAGTCAACACCTCCTTCACCTTCATTTCCTCTTTGCCTTATGGCAAGAAATGATGAGGATAAGGTAAATGACTCTCTCTCATATGATGAGCTAGTTGATATAATAGAGGAACTTAATAATGCTTTGCATGCTAAAGTAAATTCTATTAAAGCTTTAAAGAAAACTATCACTAGCTTGAATGATCAGTATATGTTGCTGCAAAACAAGTATGATGAGCTTGCTAGTGATCATCAAAACTTGTGCTTACTCACAATGATTTGGTTGCTACTCATGCTTTGCTTGAGAAAAATCATGATGACCTGCTAAGTAGATACTGTGAGTTAGAAATCGATAATGAAATGCTTGTTAGCAAATCAAAGGCTATTTCTTCAAGTAATGTATCTATTGCTTGTGATTTGCTTGATAATAAAAATGTTGCTTTTAGCTCATCTAGTACTTATGATGAGAATTGCAAAAATGGAATCTATGCTAGGGAACTTAAAATTAAAAATGAAGAACTAAAATCTAAGATAGCAAAATTTGATAAAGGCTTAGAAAAGTGCTTCTTTGGTAGTGCCACTCTTGACAAAATCCTAGTTGAATAGAGGGTCAACTTGGGCAAAAAGGGTTTACGGTACAAGCCTAAAGTTTTGCCTATGAAAAATGGATGGATCAAACTTGAACAGAATTTTGTCAATAAGGGCACTTAATGTTATTATTGTCATAAATCAAATCATGCCTCCCAAAATTGTTATCTTGCTAGTGCCCCTCATGCTAAAGTGAAAAGTGGCTGCATGGTAAATGCTTATTGCATGCTCTTCAAAGATTTTAGAGGTAAAATGAATGTGAAGTATGTTGGCCCCTCTAAACTTGATAAGAAACTTAAAGCTATTTGGGTGCTTAAATCCTTGCTTATAAATCCATTTGGCCCCAAAATTGTTGAAACTAACACCAAAAGACCCAAAAGTATTTGGGTACCTAAAATCAAGAAATGAACTTCTTTTTACGTAAACTATAAAAGTGGAGGTCGGCATTGGGTAATTGACAGCGGCTGTACTCAACACATGACCGGGACCTCAAGAACGTTCACCTCAATTGAAGGAGAAAATGATCCCAATCACAAGATCACTTTTGGAGACAATAGCAAGCGAAAGGTAAAGGGTATTAGTAAGATTGCTATCTCCAAGGATCATTCAATTGATAATATTTTTTTGTTGAATCCTTAAATTTCAATTTACTTTCGATTGCTCAATTATGTGATCTTGGTTTCCATTGTATCTTCTCAATTGATGGGGTAACTGTGTTTGACAGAAATGAAAAGTTTATTTTCAATGGTTTCAGATTTCAAAATCTCTACCTCGTTAATTTTAAATCTAACTCCTCTTGCATCTCGACTTGCCTATTAGCTAAAGTCTCCCTTGGTTTGCTTTGGCATAGGCGTCTTGGGCATGCAGGTATGTCTAATCTTAAAAAGCTTTTCAAAAAATAAGCTAGTGGTGGGTTTGAAGGATGTTAAGTTTGAAAAGAATAAGCTATGTAGTGCTTACCAAGCTAGCAAACAAGTAGCTAATTCTCATCCTACTAAAAGCATCATGTCCACCATTAGACCACTTGAGCTCTTGCATATGGATGTGTTTGGCCCCACTGCATATGCTAGCATTGGTGGTAACTCATATTGCCTTGTTATAGTAGATGACTACTCCCGTTTTACTTGGGTTTTCTTTTTTCCAAATAAAAGTGAAGTTGGAAAATTTTTTAAAACGTTTGCAAAAAGGGCCTAAAATGAATTTGATTGCCCGATCAAGAAAATTAGAAGTGACAATGTATCCGAGTTTGCCAATACTAACATAATTGAATATTGTGATGAATTAGCAATAAAGCATGAACTCTCAGCCACGTATACTTCTCAACAGAATGGTGTGGTAGTGTGAGGAGCCGCCCAGACCGTCCTCGGGTTATTCGAATGCCCGGTCAACCTCATTGGATTTAGAGGCTAGCAACGGATCACCGATGGTGCTCACAGTGCTAACACCCAAGCCCAATTAGGACAACAATGATCCCATTCGAATAACTCGACAACAATCCTGGTATTCCCCCAGTATGCGACCCGAAACTCGCCTAGGATCGCCCCGCATATCGGTTTCCATTGCCATATCAATTCAATTCGCATAAAGGGGGCAACGAACCCAAAACTTTACGACCACACACGCGCCGCGGAAGCACAACAAAACGACTGAAAACCAAGGCACAAAGACAAACCAGACAACCACACAAGGCAAGAACTAACAACAGCAGACTAAGACTCACAAAACAGACAAATCACAAGATCCTGCCTAGACTCAGAAATCTACAAAATTTCGGCATGACGCCTCTAGAAGTAAGGACATCCACTCCGCAGACAGAAGAACAATTAACTAAACAAATAAGGCACAACAATAACAACAAAGCATAAAGATCAGCATGGCTAGAAGTAACATCCCAGACCTGAGTTGAGCATGAGAATACAACAAGGTTCAACAACGGAAGTAGCCAAGTATTTAAACACAGCCATGACACAGTTTAGAAGGCTAACTATACAACAAAATGAACATACAACCACCATATTAAACCAAAATTTTGACATCTCCGGTAGTGTCCTACCCCTGAACACTTCCGGGCATTTACATCGTTGAGCCTAGCCTCTATTCGGTGTCCCGCCCGAACACCGAGAAGCAATATGGACAGAACTCACATCCATCGAAGTCCTCACCTGAAAACCACAAAGCAGAAGCATGAGTATAGAAGGTACTCGCAACACTTACCCGTGGTCCATATATGACCGACTCGAAGGCATATGCATTGGGATGTAGCAAGGAGTAAGCTTAAGGTAACAAGTGCATAAAAGCTTAACTTTGGTTCTTATTTACATTCAACTACTCAATTTATAATTTTTATAGCGTTTATGGACAGCACCTATTACTAGAGTGAAATCTGAAATTTTACATGAAAGAGAGCAAGTAATTACATGAACAAGTATCAACATCAAGTATACCAACTAATTTCAAGTTTAAGTTGTTACTACGCTGAAATGTCGGATGATACAAGCGTGCTCATATCCGAGAGCACGGCAATTTGAATCGCTTACTCACCCTGCAGGGGATCATCAATCGCATGACATGTGTCCTACAAGGAACTTCCTGTCAACCCTCCTCCCATCCATACATACTCGTTGAACCATCCTCATGCGGTCCGAGCACCTAACACCCTCCCTCGAGCGGTCCAAGCCCCGCTTAGCCCTCGAGAGCCAGCCTAAGTCTCGCCCTCAACCACGTCCAACCGCATGAGGGCATGACTTATCGAGCAGTATGCCATGAAAGGATGGCTTACCGTACTATTATATCAGGCATGCGATCAACAAGGTGTGCTCGATCAACATGGCAAACAACAGATCGGTCCTTAACTGACACAGGCGAGACTACAATATTTGAGTCTCCACACCCAAATGATCCAACCCTCTCGCCCGGTCTCAATTTTACATTTCAGAACATAACCATATCCATTGCAACCCAATAGTGTGAAGTAATTATTCTCAAGTGATGGAACCATCCACCACTTGGCCCATACCCGACATCTAAGCAAACTAAGCATGGACACAATATAAATACCCATATACTAGCTCCAATGGAGATGTTTGACAATCATCAATGAATGTATGTGCAGCAATTAGGTTCTAATACCATTCCCACATTTCAATTCCTAATGCATAACCTAACCATCCAATAAGCAATTCATTCACAAAAATACAATTATAAATAAGGTTGAACATGCTTAGGTGCTTGCCTTGAACTTCTACCGGATTCTCAGCAATAATCGGCTCTCCGGTACCCCCCTCGGTTACAGCCGCGTCACCCTCCGCGTGCTCGGTCTCTACACGATTACAATGCATATGAAATGAGATGCATGCAATGCATATGAAATAAAAATACTAAATGCATTCCCCCTTCATGACAGTTCAAAAAGTGAAATATTCAGAATATGGATTTAAAGCCCTCAACTAAACTCTGAACTTCAGCCTCAAAGTCTGAAATTTTAGCAAAACCGGTTTCAGGACAGACATCGACACAAATGTCCATAACTTTCTAACCACTAAGCCAAATTGAGTAAACTTAGACTCGAAACGACCGCAAGACATAGAACTACAACTTAGCTTTGGCCAAACATCCAGAATCTTCCCAAAGAACTCCTAGTTCGGCCAGGAACAGAGAGCAGTTTTCAGTGTTCAGAACTTTCAGAGTTTCAGAACAGCATGCACCATTTTCAATATAAAAATTGCTATACTTAATGGAATTGAGTAAAGGATAATATTTTTACAATCTACACAAAATTTTGTATAACTTATCAGGCAAAAGTTTATTCTAATTCGGCCTCTACCTATTTTTAAACCGCAGCTCAAGTTTCAGCTCCACATTTTCAGCATTCCAGAGCAGCATGCACTAAAATCATCATAACTTTTAGCTGGATTAACGAAATCGAGTGATTCTAGTTGGAAATGAAAGATAACTCCATTACCCACAACTTTATCTACAGCCGGCCAAGCAGGAGATGCCTTTAACTTGCTCTAATCAACCCGAAACAGCAGCTACGAAATCTACTCGAAATTCAGAATCTTGCTCCGAACCCTAGAGTGGTTGTTTCCCTTCAAAAACTCTAATCTCTGCCCTCATAAGCCCCCAAATTCATCAATGCTACCCCCAAAACTAGAAAACAACAAACCCTAAATCAAGGAAGCATTACCTTCAAGGAATGGAAGAGGAAGGGATGGAGCTGACTTGGGAAGGTGCTGCAGGAGGAGTGTGCTGGCTGCTGCTTGGGAGGGAGAGGGAGGTGCCACCAGGGAGAAGCTGAGAGGAGTGGTCGGCCAGGGGAGTGCTGGAAGGGGAGGTGCCTAGAGAGGAGCTGCAGGAGGGAGGGCTCCGGCTTGGGGAATGGCTGGGAGGGAGGGGAACTCCAGGAAAAAAAAGAGTGATGTCGGTTTGGGGCTGGCTGCTTGTGTTTGGGAGGGGGAAAAAAAGAAATGGCTGCTGCTAGTTGGCTTTGGCTGAGAATGGTGCTCTGGCTTGCTTGCAAAATGAAGCAACGGGCTGCTCTTTTTCCTGGTTATTGGGATGAGAGACTAAGAGCTGCAACCTTTGGCTTTGATGCTCTCGCTGTAAGGATGGGCAAGGAGGCTGCACTTTCCTCTCTCTATCTCTCTTACCAAGTTACCATGGTAGCGTTTTGTTTTACCAAGCTACCACTCAAATTTGCACTCTGAAATTTCTAGCTCTTAAACTTTGTTAAGTTTGGAAATTCTTAAGTGGCAATTTGGGATATTAACTGAAGTTGGAAGTTGATCTCAAATGCGGCCAAAACTTAGTTGGCGCTAATGTTAGCCGCATGAGCCGATTTCTAATTTGGGGCCATGACAGGTAGAGAGAAAGAATAGAACTCTTATCAAAATGGCTAGATCTATGTTAGATGAGTATGATACTTCTGATACTTTTTGGGCCGAAGCCATCAACACAACATGTCACGCCACCAACCGTCTTTATCTACATCGACTTCTCAAGAAGAATCCATACGAGCTATTGCTAGGAAGACGACCCAATATCTCTTACTTTCGTGTGTTCAGATGCAAAGTATACATCTACAAGAAAAGGACACACCTAGATAAATTTTAAACTAGATGTGATGTTGGTATCATGTTAGGATATTCTTCCAAATCTAAAGCTTATAGAGTGTTCAATAATACAACTGGTTTAGTAGAAGAAACATATGATGTTAAATTTGATGAATCTAATAGCTCACAAAGTGAGCATGAGAATTTAGATGATGTAGGTGATGATGCCTTGGTGCAATCTATGAGAAAGATGGAGGATGGAGACATAAAGCCCAAGGAAGATAAGGATAAGCTGCCTACACCATCCATGGAACCACATGATGGAACTTAAGAAGAAGAGGAAGAAAAGGATCAGGATAGATCAACCTTTATCAAGAGCCATCACACAATTGCTAAATATCATCCCACGGACCAAATTATTGGTAAAATCAGTAAGGGTGTTCAAACTAGCTCTAGACAAGCATCTTTTAGTGAACATTACTTGTTTGTTTCTTGTGTTGAACCCAAAACAATGGAAGAAGCTCTAGAAGATGTTGATTGTATCACAACCATGGAAGAAGAATTCAACAACTTTGAAAGGAACAAAGTCTGGAGTTTGACGGAACGTCTAAAGGATCACAACATCATTGGAACAAAGTGGGTGTTCCGGAACAAGCAAGATGAAAATAGAGTGGTGGTACGCAATAAGGTAAGGTTAGTAGCGCAAGGCTTCACTCAAGTTGAAGGACTGGACTATGGGGAGACATATGCCCCCGTAGCTCGTCTTGAAGCTATACGGTTCCTTCTAGCCTTTGCTTCTCATTTCAATATTACTATTTTTCAAATGGATGTGAAAAGTGCATTTCTTAATGGTATCATTAATGAAACAATTTATGTTGAACAACCACCCGGTTTTGAAGACTTAAATTTACCCAACCATGTTTATAAATTGTCTAAGGCACTTTATGGTTTGAAACAAGCCCCAAGGGCATGGTATGAGCGCCTTAGAGATTTTATCCTAGAAAAGAAATTTAAAATTGGGAAGGTTGATCCAACACTGTTCCTAAAAGAAAGCACTTGTAGGATCGAAATATACTAATGTAGCAATCAGAGGGGGGTGAATGATTGCGGAAGCTAAATCAAATTTTCAAACTTTTCAAACACCCCAATTGAAACTCAAATTGCTTGGAAATCAGTTTATGCAGTTGGGAAACAAATAGACCAGTCTGGGCGACGATAGATCACTTAGGCGACAGTTTGAGCACTGGGCGACTAGTAGAGCACTTAGGCGGCGGTTTGGCACTTGGGTGAGCACAGCGCCTTTGTTGGGCGACCACATAGCGATCGAGGCGGCGAGGACATCAATCTGGTGACCACAAATTATAGAAGATCTAACCATTGATTGATGTGAAATTTTAACCATAGAAAGTAGACTCAATTCCAAAGTGAACAAAAAAAGAATCAGGTCGATCGGAACTACGGATCTAAAGTTATGTTCTTTGCAAGATGACTAAACCAATTAGCGATCTACTGTTTGGCGACCAGGTTAGTAATCTGGGTGACCACTAATTACCAAAGATCTAACCGTTGGATTGATATGAAATTTTAACTGTAGAAACTAGATTCAATTACGAATCAAACCCAAGAAGAATCAATCCAATCGGATGTACGGATCAAGAGATATTACCTTCGCAATTAGACTAATGCATCTAATGACGAGAAACCAAATTTCACCTTCAAAGTGTGACGGACCAAACACGAGAGAGGGCTTGATTGCCACGGATCAATCTTCTAATCACGAAGCAAGATCATGTCTAGATCATCATCTATCTTCTAGTTGGCGTGATGCGGGCATGCACGATCAATCTTGATTTGTTTTCTTCACCTTTGTCGGTTGTCAAAACTCACGCAAGAAAACTCATCCACAGAGATACTTGGATTGCTAGATTGATCTTTATTTCTTTTGTCTAAAGTACTCCCACACAAGAGTACAAACCTAATACCTAGCTCCCGAATAAGCAGGGACACCTCCCCTATTTATCTGAGCAAAACACCGAGATTGAATACAACTCCACTTCCAACTTGGAAAGAGTTCGTATCTATCTCAACAGCCTAACATGACAAAAACAACTCTTGCGCATGCAAGAACAGAGAGATTGAATACAACTCCACTTCCAATATGGAAAGAGTTAAGTATCTATCTCAACTTATTAACATGGCCAAAACCAAAACCTTACGCATGATCGGCCCTGCTTTGCACATACGTGACTAACCGACCTTCACATGCATGTTCTCTGGCGAGCGTCCGCATGACATCCTTGACCACCAAGACCTCGATTCCTCCATGAACATAGTCTCGAACCTCGGTTCCTCCATGAACCTAGTCTCGAACCTCAGTTCCTCCATGAACCTAGTTCGGTCCGTCATCGACCACGTTAAGCCCTCGAGCAACACATGCACATGAAGTAACAAACAACGCGTCCGAGCACAAGTCCACGACTTGACTCAAGATTAATCCATGCAACCACTCACACGAGTGCATTGCATTAAGCAAAACCATTATGCTATCCCCAGCATAATAATCATCTCAACATAGCACATGCACAAGCACCACACATGCTATAACCAAGGTCACTTTACAATGCCAATTTCACCATTCAACCAATTTTTCATCACATGATCTCACATAAATCAATGGTACATTAATGATTTACTAAATTTATGTGGATGATATTATCTTTGGATGCACTAATCTCTCTTTGTGCAAGGAGTTTGGTGACATAATGGCAAAAGAATTTGAAATGTCAATGATAGGGGAGCTTTTATTCTTCCTCGGTTTTCAAGTCAAGTAATTGAAGAAGGGAACTTTTATTTCACAAGAAAAGTACACCAAAGTCCTTCTTAAGCCCTTCAAGATAGAAGAATGCAAGCCAATCAAAACACCAATGGCAACAAATACACATCTTGATCAAGATGTGGGAGGTAAGCCTGTTGACCAAAAACTCTATAAGTCCATAATAGGGTCTCTTCTTTACTTGACAACATCTAGGCCCGATTCATGTTTAGTGTTTGCATGTGTGCTAGATTTCAAGTTGCCCCTAAAGAAATTCATCTTAGTGCTGTAAAAAGAATATTCAGATATCTAAAGCATACCCCTTGCATTGGTTTATGGTACCCTAAAGGTGCTTTATTTGAGCTTCTTGGCTATTTGGATTCCGATTATAACGGTTGCAAAATTGATCGTAAAAGTACCTCAGGGGGTTGTCATTTGCTTGGAAGATCTTTAGTTTCTTGGTGTTCTAAGAAACAAAATTCCGTAGCGCTTTCCACTGCTGAAGCCGAATATATGGCTGCTAGCAGCTGTTGTGCTCAAATTTTATTTATCAAGCAAATATTCTTGGATTATGGCATTATGTTTGAAAATGTGCCTCTATTGTGTGATAATGAAAGTGCAGTGAAAATAACAAAAAATCAGGTCCAACACTCTACGACTAAGCATATTGAAATCAGACATCACTTTATTCGTGATCATGTTGCTAAGGGTGACATTATGCTTAGTTATGTAAGAACTGAGAACCAATTGGCTGATATTTTCACTAAACCCCTTGTTGAGGCCAAATTCTCTAAATTGAGAAATGAATTGAACTTTATTGCCTTTTCTAATGTTGCTTAATAATATCACATTAAGGGGGAGCCAAATTTGCATGCTATGCATTCCTTGACACCCACAATGTGAACAAATCAATCCCAAGTGCTGAGATATGATAGATCTATTTTTTAAGCAAAAGGAGTCTCTACAACTAAAATTGAAAAATATTGTTGTAAGTCTCTTCTTTCATTGCTTCTATCTTATCTTATCTAAATTGTAGTAAAATAAGCCAAATCTGTTAAAATTATTGTTGCAAAAATAAAGTATCTCCTTTCCGCACTTGAGTCTTTCAATGAACTTGAGTTTCTTATACTCATGCTCATTTGAAAATAAGGCTCACATATTTCCAAAAGATTCAAAATCCTCCTTGTGTTTGTGTTGTGTTTTTGCTGGTTGATTGAGTATTCCTTTTATCTATAGATTTTTCAGGATACACCTTCTGACTTTTATTTCATTTTTAAAGTGGATCTTTGAAAATCTCTAAGAATCTAGCTACTTCTTAATTTCTAAAAGCAGAGAGTTACACATGTATTGCATACTTAAATAAAATAAAAAGAACCAAGAGTTACTCATTTGCGACAGACCATCTTGGCAACAAAAGCTCATTCACAACGGACTAAAAGTATTTAGTCCGGCGCAGAAGAAATTTTGTCTTTGATCTTATTCAGAACAAAACTCTTTGACAACGGACTAAATTTGACTTAGTCCATCGTGAAATGATCTTATTAAAAATATTAAGTCTGATGCAAAAAGTTAACTCTCTGTTCTCTTCAAGACAGTCATCCATTCTCGTGTACAACTCTTGTCTGACTCTTATCTAAATTCAAACAAATTTGAAGTCTTTTTGAAAATTCACTCATCACATTTCAAAAATGTGTTCAAAATACTTATCTTAATCTTTAGGTCTTATCCCATGCTACCCTGCTCTTGTTTTGGGACCCATAATAACTCCCCAAAATTCAGTTACCTCAATGGGTCCCACTACCAAAAACCTAGACGCCTGTCTCCTCCAACCACCCTAAATTAAAGTTGCCAGTTACCAAAACTTCCTTATTCTCTCTCACACACACACATTTACTGCAGTAACTACCTCAGCAAAAATTCCCCATCTTCATCCATCTTGCGCAAATCTCTCAAGGCCAGAATCGCTTCTCTTTCTCACTGAAGCAAACCCTAGTCAGGCTTTGGCAACGGTTTTCTCCTGGCTTTCCTGCGCAAGAAGCTCGTCTCTTAAGGCTGGTGAGTTTCCCCGGACCTTTCTTTCTTTTGTTTTCGGCAAAGCCCTAGACCTAGATTTTAGTCCTTAGTGCATTCTATTGTCTCTTCTTAGGTCTGGTCAGTTTGTGCTTGGTAAAAAGTCATCTTGAGTCAGATTGAGCAGTACTGTTGAGATAAGGTTAGATTGTCACAATGAGGTCCAAGAATCTAGATAAAAGGGGTCTGATTGAAAGAATAGTAGAAAAAGTAAAAGGAAAGAAACAAAGAACCTCTAGTTCATCCCCAGGTATATCTCTATCTAGGCAGCCTCAGGGGCCAGTATTCTCGCAAGACACTCACACTGCGGGTAGAGTAAATAGGAAAGTGGTCACCTCACATCCACAAAAAGGAAAGGGCAAGCAAATAGCACAATCAGAATCATCTTCTGAAGACAGTGATTATGAGCCTAGTGGCAAGTTCTCATCAGAAGATGTAGAGCTTGATGATGAGGTAGACACTCTTAGCGGGAAAGGCTTGCTGCCCTTGGAGGGAAAAAGTTGAGAACAGTAAGGCTTGTCAATGAGAAAGTATGGTTTCCTGTTTCAAGACCTCCTTTGGGTGAAGACTTCATCACTATGCTTCAAAAGAACATATTCATTGGGTACAAGAATAGGAGGCACAGAAATGGGAATCCTATGTCAGCCCTGACAAATCATCAACATGTGGATTGGAACCAAGTAAACTCAGTGACTGGTTCCACTAGATTGTTTGATTGCATAAATTCAACCCCTGGTTTGGCTAATCTCATGTCTAATAGCACCATTTCTTAAAGTGTAAATAGAACCCTAGAGTTCTATGTCTCTCTTTTGGTGAACAAGCAAAGGAGGTACTACTATTCACTATAGATGGAAGAATCAGAAAAGTTAGGTCACCTCAATTTGAAGCTGCTGTTGGTGCCTTAAGTCTACTATTTAATCGGACCAGAATTCATGAGAGAATGTTTCCAGGACAGAGATGGTGGCAAGTGGGTGACATGCCTGATCTGCAGTTATCAGCCCATATTTACAGAGACATCACAGAGGCTAATTTCAGTCCAAATCAGGTTCACTGTTTGTCAGAAGAAGCCAAGGTTTTGCTGCTACTTCTGAGGCATATGATTTATCCCAAAACTGGTTATAAAGAAGGTGTGAACCCCAACTTAGCATGGTTGCTTCATCTGATCCTATCTAGGTAGCCCATTGACCTAGTAGACTATATTTTTGGAGAAATGGAAGAGCTGTCTATAGAAAAATGGGAAGTCCCATATCCTTTGCTCAGCAAATCACTCAAATGCTGCTAGCACAAGGGATAATCTCTCAGGAGGAGCTAAACAGAGACTTCAAATGCTTTCCAAAGAAGTACACAATGTATAAAGCTACTGGAGAAAATCTTAGGGTGTCTGGATTTCTTCATAACTTACAGCAAAATCAACCTCTTCGAAAGGAAGAACCAGCACAACCAAATCTGGAAGAGGCAGAACAACCAAGTATGGAACTTGTGCCTAAATATGGCTTTGAAGAAGGAAATAAGCTAAGTGCTCAAAATGAGTCTGATGATGAACAAGATAATTCTACTAGAAGCTTTGTAGCTCCAAGGAGTGGAAGCTACAGCCATCACTCTCTTCATTCTCAAAGTCAAGGTAGCCACCAAAGTACAAAAAGAGTCTGCTCATTCTCCAGTGCTAAATGTTCCAATTCCAATTATACCAGCTTACGCTATGATGGAACATTCAGCATCTAGAACCTTCCGTCAGCAAGATGAATCAACTGAAGTTTGTGGAGGCAGTCCATGGAATCCCAGAGAGCTTTCCTATGACAAAGATGCAACTACTCAAGTTGTCTCAAGTCCTTATGCTCAATCACAGACTGAGGAATAGCAGATTCATCATCTTCAAGAAATCGCTGCAGCTGCTAGATTCATGCAAAGCCAAGGTGTAAGGCCAGGAGCTCATAATTATGAGGCAGGAGAGTTAGGAGTACCTCAAGGACCAGATCAAACTTTTTATCCTCCTCCACCTTCAGAGGCTCACCCAGAGCATGCTCAGAATGATACATTTGCAAGTTGGTAAAGTCTCCTTGACACTCAACCCACATGCTTTCAGTCTTATGAGCAGCAATATTATGCTGATCAGAGAGGATTTCAAGCCATATATGAGGATGATCAAAAACTGGTAGCTCAAAGGCATGAAGAGTAGATGAGGGCTATGCAGCAGTACAATGAAAAAGTCCAGGAGATGATGAGAAAACAGTATGAAGAGCAAGTCAAGTTCAGAAATGAAACTTTTACAAGGTTTGATCATATCAGAAGCAATCAGTGGGATTTGAGAAACTGGATGGAGAAAATTGGCACAAATCAAAACCTTCTGAAAGATAGGCTATATGACATGAATTTGAAGATCGATGAGTATAAGAAGAATCTCTCTGGCCAAGTCAATGATGGTTTCAAGCACAGCCAAAGTGCTCTCGACTGGATTGGTCAAAATCTGGAAAATTATTTTGACTTCTCTGAAAATGCTTACAAGACTCTTGCAGAATATCAACAAAATACTTACAAGAGCAATTATGATGAATTATGTGAGATCACTGAATCTACTAGGGCCATAAATGAGTCTTTGGACAAGATGCAGCAAGACCTCCATAACTTGTCTCTCCAGCCTAGTGATCCAAACTATCCAGCTGGCCTAATCAAGCAATGGCCTCAGTGCCCAGTTCTCAGACTCAGGATCAATCTGATGAAGAAATAAGATAGTCTCTCCTCCTTGAAAAAGCTCTGCCTTCAGTCAACTCAAGAGGACTTTCTCCAAGCACAAGTAGCACCCTTTTTGGCGATTGATGCCAAAGGGGGAGAATCTAAGTAGAGAGTTCTCTGGTTGTCAGTCTGGGCTACTATTTATGTAAAAGGGAGTGGTTTGGGGGACTAGACTATAAGTTTATCTTAAAAGACTTGTATCTATATATGACTCTATGATTTGGTTCTGAACTTTAAGTGCTCTAGTTAAAATTTGGATGTTCTGATGTTCTGATTTGTTGGTATTTGGATGCTCTGTTGATAACACTTTATTCAGTTTTAAAGCTTCGATATTTTCTTTAAATTTTAAAGCTCTGATATATTCTATAGCCTTAATGCTTAGCTTTAATGCTCTGATATGTTCAATCTTGCACATAGTTAGGGGGAGCATAGATGTTTTTGCTCTGATATATTCGATCTTACAAATATTTATGGGGAGCATAAATATTATTATCTCTGTATAAATTGCTTATGCTCTGTTAAGCTAATTTTGTGATGTAGAATGTATAAGATATCATTGACATAGAAAAGGTATGTTGTCATCAATCACCAAAAAGGGAGAGATTGATAGCATCTAGGCCCCCTAATTCTTAATTATGTGGTTTTGGTGTTTATGACTAAGTCAATGATCTCTAAAACAATGAGAGATATTGGCACTACTACAGAATGACACATCACTATCACTTTATCTGTGTCGGTTCTTAAGTTTTTCGGAAAAAACGATTGTGATAAGTAACTTCGGAAGGGTGTTAGTAATAATCACTATCGGTTCTGATGATCATCACTATCACTTCTATGAAAAGAACCGATTCTGATGACCGTGCACATCACTATCACTTTTTAAAAGAACCGAGAACCGATTACGATGTGCACATGGTTATCACTATCATTCTTTTATAGAAGCGATAGTGATGACCGTGCACATCACTATCACTTGTTGAAAAGAACCGATTACGATGTGCTCGTGCTTATGTATTGATGGCGTGCACATCGATTATCGCTTTGAAAAGAACCGATTCGATGTGCCTCGCTAGGTTATATATACCACTCTGCTTGAACTCTTATCTGTTTTTGCTCGAGAGGAGATTTCTCGCCGCCACGAGAAAATAGCTCATATTGTGTGGTTGGAAGCAATAGTTGGGTGAGAAAATTTGAAGTCCTCATGGGTGGGTACTAAGAGGGCAAAATTGAAACCCTATCTTGAGGAGATTCCCTCTTTTGCCCTCTATTGCGGTTTTCTTCAAAATATGAGCAGCAATTCTTTAAACCCTTCAATTTTGCTCTGGTAATTTCGATATGTCGTCAATAAAGTTTAGGTTGCCTTTGGAATTGTGTACGTGCTTTCAGATTTCACACTCTTTATTTGACAAGCGCATATCTATTTAATTTTGTAGTGCGATCTCTGTTTATATATATGGAATTATTATTGCTATCATGTAGTAGCTTGTTATTAGAGTTTAGGCGGCGTAACCTCGTCTCCCGTTCGAGGGTGCTTATTTATAAATATGCTGAGCGAAAGGGCATATTTATAAGCGGCGATCTCGAATTGTCCCGTTTTTGGACAATTCGAGGATATATGGTTCGAGCAAGTTCTGGTGTGTTGTACAACTTGAGTAGATTTCGTGGCGTCTCTCGGTGTTCTCCGGATACACACCCTCTTGACTGTTGTCGAGGCGTGTATACGGAGAATAGCGAGATTCAGCCAAATTTTCTCTCGAGTTGTACCTGGCAACAAGAACTTGCCCAACCATATATCTCGAATGGGATGAGACCTAACCTATTTAGAGATTAGGAGTCATCGTTGGTACCCTTGATTTGTTTAGTTGTAGTAGAAAGATTTGCAAGCTACTGCACTAGCTATATAATTAGATTATTTGATATCGTTGTTGATGTTAAAAATTTATGTCTCTTATGTAGGGAATTGGAAGCTTTAAACCAGGGAAGAAGCTAGGTATCGATCGTGAGTACATTTATATATCTTGAAACCTGTCCACTATTTTGCAAAGGTAATATTAATTGAAATGATGTCTCAATATTTAAAATAGCTATAGCTAGTTGTCGCTCCAGTTTTTCCTTAATTTATTGTGCGAAATTTAATTGCAGATGGACCGTGAGGAATGGATGTATCGGAAAAGCCGTGTGAGTGCTGAATTTGAGAGGGTGTTAAGGAGTTCAAAAAATTGCGAAGGCGACATGGTGAGGAGGGTGTAAACTTCATATATTGTCCTTGCATTGATTGCACCAATCGAGGAGATTTAACAACTCATCTCAAATTGAGGACCACGATTCGGCGTGGCCGTGAGAATTACACATGTTGGATCCATCACGGGAGGCGGTAGTACCCCTCCGATATGCAGCGAAGATACGGTGGAACCGGATGACGAGTTGCTGACTGATATGTTTGAGGAGGATAATTTGGAGCAAATGTTGCGGGATGTGGAGGGTAATTACACGGAAGAGAGTTTGAAAAGTTTAAAAGCTTGATAGAAGAGCGATGCCAAACCGCTGTTCACGAGGTTGCAAAGCGGAATACACCGAGTTGGGTTCGGTCCTTGCATTGTTGAATGAAGGCAAAACACCGTTGGGCGGATACAAGTTTCAATGCACTACTAGTTCTTCTATCGGATCTGCTTCGGAGAAGCGAGCTGCCAACAAGCATTTATGAAGCGAAGAAGCTACTATGTCCCATGGGAATGGAAATAGAAAGGATACATGCATGTCAGAATGATTGCATCTTGTCTTAATGCTTTGTCGGGGCTACGTTTGTCCGGTTTGTGGTGTGCCTGGTACAAACAAAAGGAGAAGCGTAACGACAAGAAGCGTAGAGCGAGAACTTGACGGTGAAGAGGTCATCACTAAAGGTGCAGCGGCCAAGGTATTGTGGTACTTGCCCATCATTCCCGTCTGGAGCGGTTGTTTGCAAATCGAGAGAGGCAAAATTGTTGCGTTGGCATTACGAGTCTCGAAAGGAAGATGGGTGAGACACCTGCTGATTCGGCTCAATGGAGAAACATCGATTGGAAACATGAGGAGTTTGGTGCGAAATGAGGAACATAAGATTTGGGTTGAATCTGAAGCGGAATGAATCCGTTTGGTAACATGAGCGATCGTCCTGACACTGGCGATTCATTGTGTATCTACAACCTCCCTCCTTGGTACGTGCATGAAGCGGAAGTATATCATGATGTCATTACTAATCTCGGGACCCAAACAATAGGAAATGATATTGATGTGTACCTTGCACCATTGATCGAGATTTGATAAAATTGTGGAATGAGGGGGTAAATCGTGTGGGATGCGTATAAAAAGAGCATTTCACCCTACGGGCTATGGTATTTTGCACCATAAATGATTTCCGGCCCTTGGTAATTTGGCGAGATTCTGATCTGAAAGGAGCCAAAGCGTGTCCTATTTGTGAAGAGAGCGAGAGTCTATGGTGCGAATTCCAAGAAAAGCTGTGTATATGGGTCACCGTAGGTTTCTACCTCGAAGTCATCGATCCGTAAGATGGATGACAAATTTGATGGGAAGAGGAAGTCCGTTCGGCACGCATGACCTATGAGTGGAAGCCAAGTATATTCACGTGTAGAGGATATCGATGTTGATCTGGAAAAGCGTAAATCTGTTAGTCCTAGAACCATTTGGAAGAAGAGGTCAATATTGCGGGACTTACCGTCTTTGGAAGTTGGTGATAAAGGCATCGAGGGTTGGTTTTAATAAAAAGTATAACCAATTGAAAACCTTCATTTGGTTTTCTTAAAAAATGGAAATTAATGGATAACATCATAAGGGTTTTAAAAAATGGATATTAAATGATTAAAATGATTGTTCCGGTTTAATTTTTTAAAGGATAAATATAATTTCTCATCGATTTGTCCTTTTTAAAAATTATTTTAAATTATTGTTGGGAAATTTTTAAAACCCAAAATTTTATACCGATTAATTTAAAAAGTTTTGACCCGCTTTACCCTTCGCTTAAATGGGCATACGTTTGCCCTTATTTTTGGTTTGCGAACGGGAAAAGGGAAAAATTTCTTAAAACAACAAGTAGCAAATTTGGCTTTTCTCCTAGTGAAATGCAAAATTCGAACTTGGTGTCTAAAAGGAATTTAAATACATGTGTGGATTAAAAAATAATCTTGGTAAATCTTTTTTTAAAATGTTGTGTTTGGGGTTTTTGAAAAGGATTAATTGTCTTATGGTTTTATTAAAAAAGTAGAATGATAAAATGGCTTTTTTAAAAAGGCTTGTTAACAGATGCATTAGAAAAGTTGATAAAATTTCTTTTTTTGAAAAGTATTTGTTAATCTTTCGGTTTTTTAAAAATGATAGTAATGAAAACCCATCATTGGTTTTTTAAACAAGGATTTATGCTAACTTCTGTTCATTAGGTTTGAATCGATTCTTTTATTAAAAAGTAATAATGAAACAAAACATTACGGTTTTATTAAAAATGTAGTTACCCATGTTCGGTTTTAAAAAAGTATTTGATGATAAATCATTTTTATTAAAAATGGATAAAAATCTTCTTTTTATTGAAAAGGATACTAATGATCTGAATCATTTCTTTTATTAAAAAATGTGTTTTGAAGGTTTTATTAAACAATATTGTCTTCATTTCATTAGAAAAGGTTGAAGATTTTTTATTAAAAAAACTAAATCTGAAAATCATTATTTTTATTTGATTAATTCCTCAATTTTTTTTCAAAAAGAAAACGAGCATTGAAAATTAAAACTCAATTTTTTTATTTGATACTTAAAAAATGTTCGGTTTTCAAAAAATATGTAATAAAACCATATTCGGTTTTAAAACAAGGAATTGTAAAATCATTCGGTTTTATTAAAAAAAAATAATAATCTTGGTTTTTGGATCAATAGTTTAAATTCTTAAAACCGGTTATTACATTTGGGCACCCCAAACCGATGCCCGGGGTTTTTCCCCAAAGAAACCCGATGCCCCTTGCCCCGAGGCCCCCCCGCCCGGAGAAGGGGCCCCGATTTTGGAAAACCGGAAACCAGTCAAATTGAAATGCTCTCGTCACTTGTTTGAATAGGATTTTAGTACATGTTTATAAAATCTTTTAGCCTTGGGGTTGGTTACTCTCTTTTGTTCCCGGGGGTTGAATTGATTGCCTTGGAGTTTGGGTAAATTGATTTGGCAATTTTTTAGAAAAGGCCGGGGAGACTTGGAAATTTTGAATTTCCTTTGGAACAGAACCATTTTGGTTTAGACACATTTAAATTGGTTACGTTGATCGATTTATTGTCGATATTTTCTTGTTAATTAACCTTTCTTGGACTTTTGTGTTGCTATCTCATACGGAAAGCTATTTTGTTCCTTTGTTCTTCAATAATTATTGCATGATTAGTAATTAATTAAATTTCTGGTAATTTTCTGAATTTTTGGGATTTCAAACAATCTTGTATCAATTCCATTTGTCATTTAATGGTGGGGGTTTGGGTTATTCACTAATTTATTGTCTTGCCCATTATAGTAGGTTAAATTTTTCTTCAAACCAAACCCTAAAAGAAAATCAAAATTTTTCAATTTGAATCCAATTTTCAAAAGAAAAGAAGGGTGCTGAAATTAAACCCAATTTTCAATTTAACTTTAAAAGGAAAGGTTAAGAAACCAGAACCCAAAAAAGCCTCTGAAAAGGAAATTGGGGAGTTCTCGTTTAAAATCAACATATTAAAATCTTGGGGTCTGTTAAATTCTCCATTTTTGAAACCAAACCAAATAAGGATTGGGGAGAAAGAATTCGTGCAAGAAAATCTTGTGGGGGAAGGTTTTTAGAGTAAATGATTATTAGAAATGACCAAGAGCAAAATCGTAAATGTTCCTTAAAGACTTGATTATGTTGCCATTTCGCTTTAAAGGCCGTACCCTTTTGGGGATTCAGGATATGTTTGGGCGTTTACAGTTGAAACCCGAGTTGAGAAGGTTTCGGTTCCGGGATACCACCCCACTTTGGTCGGGCTTATAGGAAAACGGCCGGAAACAAGTTTCCCCAAAAAACGCTCAACACTATCGAAGGAAGGACCCCATTTAGGTTGGGGTTTGGAGGCATTTGGGGCCGTATTGCAATGTAAACACTAATTGCCTTCTTTGTTGCATTCTTAAGTACAAAACCAATTGCCCATTGTTTCAAATTATTGCCTTGCTTATACAAAGTCAAACCGTTGAAAAGAAACGGGATTTCCAAAATGAGGAAATTCCTTGTCTTGGAATGGGGATCGACATAGGAGGTTTTTGCGTGAAAGACCAAATTCCTCTTTCAAAATTGCCTTTGGTGAAAACTCAAAATATGCGAACCGTCGTCGCGAACAGGGGGTGAGGGGAAAAGGTGCAATTTAAAGGGGAGTAAGGGAGAGAGGAAAAAAGGGGCCTGAGGGAAATCGCGGAGGCCAATGGATGGCGGGTCCAAGTCGGCCGGATTTCTTGGCCTTGGTGAAAGGTGCCCATAACAATTGGTTAAAAAGTTGGGGTCGGGTGGGGAGGTTAATAAATATTTGAGGGGTAAAGCCAGTGGCCCTTAAATGGGTTTTCCTTCAAGTTTCCCGCTCGTCTTTGGGCCTCACCATTAAGGATATTTTCCCCGAGTTTGGGCGGAGTTCACAATGAAGACCCGGGACTTGGAAGGTCGCTGTGGGAAGGGCCCACCCCTGGGGTTAGGGGATGGGCGGACAACAGTCCTCCCGGGAAGGTATCCCCAACTTCGGGCAGACCATAGCGGGTTCAACAAAAACCCTGACGGCGCTTGTAGTTAAAACCCTCCGTCTCTCTACCATCGTAAACTCTAATTAGTAAATAAATTGCCCCTTGTTGTATTTCTCTTTTGCGCTTTCTCGCTCGGGGCCTTCTGGCCAATGAAACTCCTGCTCCTCTCCCCTGGCTGCTTGTCGGGACCCCGGGAAGTCCTCTTTCTTGCTCCCTCGGTCTGGCCCTGCGGGGCCTCCCTGGGGGGGGAGGAAAAGGAGGGTAGGGGAGATCTTCGGAGGAAAGTAAGGGGAAGGGGTGGCGGCCTGAGGTCCAAGGCTGCCCACCCGGAGCCCTGTCCGAAAAAAATCGGCCCGCCCACACGGTTAAAATGATTGGGGCCCTGAAGGAAAATTAATTTTCTGGTTAAAGCTAAAGTGAACTCGTTTTCCTCAAGTTGTACCTTTGGGGTGAAGGGGAACTTCGGAGGTGGATTTCCGCGTGGGGTTCATTTCATTTGAGGGCCTGGCATTCCCGTGGGAAGGGGCTAATGGGTGATGGACCGTCCGAATTCTTTCACATGGCTTTGGGTATCACCACCTAAACCTACGCTCAATGGCCCTTTTTTTGGCATAAAAGTCCCTCCCTTTCACCACGAATTTTGCGATAATTAAAAACGGGTTGGCCTTCCTTCCCGGTTTTGGGTTTGTCCCCCTTTGCTCCCTAAACTGCGTGTTCCCACTCCTCTTTGCTTTGGTCGAAGGCCTTCCCTTGTCCCGTAAACCACAGGAGGTAGACTTTCCCGAAAACAATCCCTTAGGACTAAAACCTTTGAACCTATTTCCTTGGCCCACACATTATTTATAAGGCCCCATGGGTTCATCGCCCCCGTTCAGGAAGTGGACCCCTCCTCCATTTACCTTGATGGGAAGGAAGGCTCGTGACCAGCTGGATAAAAGGCATTTTACCTAACAGGAAATTCCCCTACATGAAACACTAGTGTGGTCCAATCCAAAAGCGTGAAGCTTCTAAAAGGCGGTGCTACATGACGAATATTGTTCCATTTGAATTTTAGTAGAAAATTACATCACTATATTTTTGCTTGGCCTTAGGAGTATCTGTTTTAAAATATTTGTTATTTGAGAATCAAGAAGCGTTATCGTAATGTTTCCACTCTTGACCCTATTTAAATGCTTTAAAAGAGATTAAGTGGTTTGATGTGTGTTATTTATTATTAATTTTTTCTTAGATTTAGTACTTGTTGGTTTGTGTGTGTACTATGTGTTATGAGATTAGGACTCTAAACCGAATTCAGTTTAGACTCTATCTCTTTAAGGTGTGGTCAAATCCGAACTCCTCTCTCATCTTGTTATATATATCGGTGCTTCTCATTATAAAAGATAGAATCAATAAAAAGAGAGAGAATTTCACCTCTTACATTATGTGTCTATTGTTCTTGATCCTTGATTGCGTCTATAATTTGTGATTGATCGTAGGCGTTAAACAACGTTTTACAACGCTATAGACAAATATAATGGCATGAAGGAGTAGCTTTTACATTTGTCCTTCAATAGATTGAGGCATTACTCAATGTCTTTACTAGAATATTAGCTTCTCACATTTGGATTTTTTCTGCTTTTGAATTAATCTTTTATAATCCAAATATTTTCTAAACACCTTTCGTAGTTCTGTCTATTTTGTGATTGCCCCTAATACTTATCTATGTTTCCCTAATTTTATGTACGTGCATAATAATATACTTAGCCTTTTACATAGAAATTTTGAAACTGAAATTATCTGATCATTTACATTTTGCGTAAGATCAATATCCCCGAGAAGAGTTTAGGCGACAAAGCACTCAACAATTTCTGAGACCACTTATGCGATTGGTCTTGGTTAGAAGTTATATCGAGAGGATGGCAGGTTTAGAGATCTGACGATCGTACTAGTCCATATGTACTAAACAATATTAATAATATATGTCAATGTGATATGTATCGAGGAAGTCCATGTCTTGATTGTCATGTTTGTGTTGTCTATTGTGATCGACTATGATATATATGTGTTGTAATTAAGCGATTACATTCGTGAATGTGATATATGCATCTGTCTTACGTATTGTGAATGTGATGATATATATATTGTGCATATTGTTTTAATCTGTGCTTTTTGGAGAAATTGCAAAATGGCACACCCCAATGGGTCATCGAGAATCGGTTCTTTAAGGAAGTGATTGTGATGATACCATCATCGAATCGGTTCTTTAAGGAAGTGATTACGATGACCACCTCATCGAGAATCGGTTCTTTAAGAAAAGTGATTACGATGACACACTCATCGAATCGGTTCTTTAAGGAAGTGATTACGATGACCTATCATCGAAATCGGTTCTTTAAGAAAAGTGATTACGATGACACACTCATCGAATCGGTTCTTTTGTGGAACCGATTTCGATGAGTATGTCATCGTAATCACTTTTCTTAAAAGAACCGATTCGATGATGGGGTCATCGTAATCACTTCCTTAAAGATTCGATGATGTGGTCATCAGAATCACTTCCCTTAAAGAACCGATTCTGATGACGTTTTATCACGATCGGGTCAAAACCGATTCTGATAGCTCCACCTCATCACTATCTAAGGACATCGTATCGCGACTAGAACCGATTCTAATGCTAAAAAAGAACCGATTCTGATGTGCCGTTCTGTAGTAGTGTGGTTGAAGCATGAAAGAAGTCATCAAAAAGGTCAAGATTAAGGATCTTTGTTACTAGTTTCGACTTGGGAGATGATTCAAGCCAACTAGCTAGGATTATTTTTGTTTGGCCGTACTATTAAAGGGATTGTGCATAAGTTAAAATTTGGTTCATAAGACTAAGACTAAAATAGACTGATTGGAGTCAAAATTTCTTCAATCATTGTTTACCTTGAATCAGTCCTTCTCCCCAAACAAAGTCTAAATGTTTCCCTGGAATAATCTTCATTGCTCTTTCCTTAATTCCGGCGCAACCTTAGTCAAAATTCCATTTTCATCGGACCATTCCTATTTTAGTCTGGTGCTGAAATCTACTAAATAAAAGATTCTAGCCAAGCGCATTCCATTCACGACGGACCATTCTAATCTCTCATAAAAATTTAGTCCAGTGCAAGCCTATCTTCGCCAGACCTTTTCTTTTAAGTCCGTGGTGAAAGTATTCCATGTTTTAAATCAAACTGAGTGTACGTTATCTACGACGGACCAAAGTTTGCTAGCACAAAATCTAGTCCAGCGCAGATGCATTACTCTCAGTTAGCCTCATAGCTATTCTTTCAAAAAGTCCGTTAGTATAAACTTCCTTGAAATCCTTCTATTATAGACCAAATAATTCGGTCCGATGCACATGTACAAGTTCATATCTTTTGCCGAACTAAAATTTTCAAAAATCCTATGTACACCGGACCAAACAAATTTAGTCCGGCGCAAATGCTCTATTTGACAAATCAGTCCAGAGTACAAAGAAGTAATATCCAAGCCTATTTTTGCTAAGTCTGTTGCAAATGTGTTAACCTGTTTTTGACAATCTGACACGTTCCAACGGCTCCTGTGATAGGTGTAACGGCTCTTTTCAGCTCAAATGGCTATATAAGCATTTTATGAGCTTCCTACCATAGAACTTTTTGATATCCTTTGATCTCCTTGACATTTTAGCACTTTAGAACTTCCACTCAACCAGGGAGAGTGTGCTTCAACTGAATTCCAAAACTACTACGACTAGCTTTGGAGGGGCTATACTTCGAGAGAAGTGCTCTAGCATGAAGTCAGAGGCAGGCTCCGAACCACGGGATAAATCCTTGTATCTCTTGTGCAAATTCTTATTTTTGTATTATTTCCTGCTGCTCTTTAGTTATATGTGCTTTATTTTATTTCATCTTGTAACTGGTAACTAAGTACTTAAGCAAATTAATTGTTCTCTAATTAATTCTGAATTTTGAAAAGTTGCCTATTCAACCCCCTCTAGGCCAACTTGATCCTTCATGAGGTGAATACTAAGCCCCAAACTTTCTATTTGAAGTTCTTGATAGTTTATGGTACTTGATTTTTCTTCATTTTTCTACAATGGTTTTTTAGGTGATTTTTGGTGGAGTGCTTCACAACTCATTTCCTCTTAGGGAAAAAATTTCCCAAAATTTCTAGAGCACGAGAAGTGACGAATACTCATACCAGGGATACCCCCAGCAGGCTGGAATATCAAATGGGCTATCTTAGGTCTAGCTCTAGCCGAAGGCCTCGTCGGGTCACGAAGGACCCTCGACCCCGATCAAGCCCACCTAGGGGTGCTCCGACCTGGCCTCAGGTCGAACGCCCCGTAAGCTCTGACCCGGCCTCAGGTCGGGCACCCAGTAGGCTCGACCTAGCCTCAGGTCGGGACCCCAATGAGCTCCAACCCAGCGACCTCCGCCACGTTGCCGGTCAGCCTCAAGCTGGTCATTTGCCCCGCGGACACAACAGCCATGTCGGGGCAGGTGTCTCCTTCCCAAGGCGGCCAAGAGGCCACCAAAGTCAAGCGCCAGTCCCTTCACCCCGTCATGCACAGTGGAGAGACGCGCTCCCTCCCGAGGCAACACCAGAGCACAGCGTAACGGCGTCAGCATCTGACAGGCGCACAAAGGGCAGGTGCGCCACTTCCCGATGGAATGCCGCTGCTTTTTCTACCTGGGCATGGGATGAGCAGAATCTGTCCATCACGGGGCCGAAGACAGGACTCCGGACGTAGTATACCCCTACTTTTGTTTTCCAAACTCCCGTGTAACCTGCCCCCTCCATCTATATAAAGGGAGGAAGGACCCTCAGGGAAGGGGATGGTAGCATCCGAACGCTCACAGGCATACGGCTCTCAGAGCACATCTTTCTTTCTCCTCTCACTCGGACGAGGCGCTCAAGGCCAGCCCTTAGCCCTCGCTTGTAATCCCGTGCAGTCCTCTGCACCCCAAGCAACAAAGAACCACCACACGAACTGGAAGTAGGGACATTCAGCCCGAACCAATATACATCTTGGGCTCCTTGAGTCTAACCATTCAAGGAGAGGGAACGCGCGGCCCCTTAATTTACAAATTTACTTGTCGATTGTCGGTGTACTTTGCACCGGGGTACCCTCTCCGCCGTAAAAGCAATAGGCCCAAGAAGTGGCCTGGCCCGGTTTGAAGCCCACGTGGCCCCCTGGCGAGCAACTGGCGATACATACCTTTCGGGCGGCGACTTCGTGGCACCCAGTGGCAACTGGCGAGCACGCCCTACTCGCGGGCGAAGCCCACGTGGCCTCGACGGCGACTGGTGATTACATACCTTTCGATGGGGGCGGCGACTGCGTGGCACAGTGGCGACTGGCGAACGCCACTGCCGGGCGAGAAGCCCCGTGGCCTTGGCGGCAACTGGCGATTCATACCGCTTTCGCGGGCGGCTGACTTTGCGCGGCGCGGCGAAGCGGCGGTGTTTGGGTCCCTCTTGTCGAGACTCTGAAGGCAACCAAAGGAATGAGGGATGGCTTTGCTCGAAGTCTCCTCCCGGCACCTTGTGTCAAGGCCATTAATTGTGAAGGATTGACTTTTCGACACGACGACGGACTTATCCTCGGCGTCTCTCACCAACCCGTTGTAGAAGCGTCCTGTCCCAGGCTGACTGGGCGAGGCCTCTCACAAACATTAAATAGGGTTCGAAGTACAAGGCCACGGAGGCGTGTTTAATGAATGAGTCATGGGTCGACGTGGAAGGTGGAATGATGGGTGTAATTAATGTGTTGTAGATAAGTTTGGCGCCACCTTCTCTCCTGCCCAAGGTGGCCTGTCTATATAAGGGCATCCTGGTGCATGAAAAAGGGGGTCGGCCGGTCGGCTAGAGCAAAAACCGCATAGAGGAGCAGACACTGAAGAACACCATTGTAAACGTTTCCCCAACAAAGAATTAGCAGGAAGTAAAGGTACATTACTCCGCAGGGCCCGAACACAGGTAAATCATTGTGTCCACCGGTCCATTGGCGCCGGAGACCCCGTAGAGAGACATTAGGGTTTCCAACCATGAAGATGACCTCTCTGAACCATAATTTCCGTTTAGGGGTTATACACTCGATAGCGGAATCTTGTCGAGCTAAATCTTGCCCGGCGGGCGCCGTAGGGGTCTAGTGGTTGGCTCATCCAGCCATCTCTCCGGCGAGCTTCGGTTCTCCGTCCGAAGGGACTTCGCACCTAGTGATGGCAGATTCACACTTGCAGCAACAAGATGAGGCGGAGGCTAGTGGTTCCCATAATACGTCCCAGCGCTCTCGCCGGACAAGGGATCGCCTCCCGTCGCCACAATAGGAGGGCGGTGGCGCTTCCGTGGAGGTAGCCGGGCTTCCAGTTCGGCATCGGCTGGCCATGGAGGCCGCCACTCCGGCTCAAAACCTGCATGTAGTCCGTCTCCTCTGGACCACCCTCCGGTTGAACTTGCTGGAGACACCCCGGCCGTTCCGTGGCTGCAGGATATTGCGGGCCTTGTGGATGCGGCTCGGCTTCGCTTAGGGATGCCCGACCAATCTGAGGCCATCGGTTCCCCTCGCCCTAAGGTGCCTGTGGAGCGCACCCAAGCTTCCAATCACCCTAGCAGGAAGCGCTCTGGCCAGGCAGGCCAGAGTAAAGGGAAAGGTGTGCAAAAAGAAGGTCCCAGCTCCGTGAGGAGCCGCGGGGACTTGAGGTCCCATCTGGAGCTCCGGCGTTGGCCGTGCGGTGGTGATCTGCGTGATAACCTACAGCGTAGGCGCGTTCGCGACGGACGGATGGTCCGTGGGGGTGATAGTTCTTCTCGTGACTCTCACCCTCAGGCTGAGGAAGAGGTTCATTCCTCCGACTCTTTGGGGAGTCACGCTCCGCCCTCCCCGGTACGGTTTCCAGGCCGAGGTCAGGGTGGACGGCAGGATCCCCCCTATGGTGTTGGATGCCAGGCGTTTTCTCGATGGCTGCGCCGTGTGGTGTGGCCCGAGAGATTTCGTCCGGCCTCCATAGAGAAGTTTGATGGCACCACCAACCCAGAGGAGTTCCTGCAGATCTACACCACGGTGGTGCGCACCGCTGGCGGGTCTGGCAAGGCCATGGCCAATTACTTTCCAACGGCCTTGACGGGGTCCGCCCGGTCCTGGCTATTGAACCTCCCGCGAGGATCGGTGTACTCGTGGGAGGGGTTGTGCGACCTCTTCGTCGCCAACTTCCAAGGCTCATTCGTGCAACCGGGCGTGGAGGATGATCTCCATGCCCTCGAGCAGGAAAGAGGGGAGTCATTGCGCGACTTTATCTGGCGATTCTGCCACTGCCGCAATACGATTCCTCGAATTTCTGAGCAGTCGGTCGTCATCGCCTTTTGAAGAGGCGTGCGCGACCGCAAGATGCTGGAAAAGATGGCGACCCGTGACATCACCACCACCTCCGAGCTCTTTTCCTGGCGCTGAAGTCTTGGCGGGCGGAGGCTCGGGGACCGCATCGGCGCGTAGCGAGACATGGTGGGGATGAGGCCGGGACTTCGAGGGGCCCCGGCCATGCAAACAGAAGGACGCGAAAGCACGAGGCGACCGAGACCAGGCTGGTCCTGGCCGCCGAGCACGAGTCTGAAGACGCCCGGCCGCCGAAGCGCGACCGCCGTGACCGGCGGGATGACCGTCGTGAGCGGTGGGATGACCGCCAGGGCCGGCGCGATGACCACCGTGGTCGGGGGAGTGATCGCCGTGGTCGGGGGAGTGACCGCCGTGAGGATAAGGAGGGCAAGCCTTACCGCCCGATCCACAAGACCAACTCTCACGGCCTAGAGGATTGCTGGGTTGTGAACAAGATGGTCGAGCGGTGGCTCAAGGAGGGTCACCCCCGCGACGACGATCAAGACGAAGATCCCGCCTCGCTGGCTTTTCAGCAGGCGGACCGCGCTGTGGCGTAAAGTTGTTTATTTCAAGAGTTTCTGCTTTACTTCTTTTGGTTGTCTCTGGCGGGAAAACTTGTGAGAAAATGTCATGAGCCCTGGTGGCTTGGCCGCTCTTTGTTGTTCCTTGGTGATGCTCGGCCTTCGTGTTGAGCTCGGATGGGCGACCAGGGGCGTGAACCTGGCACGGTGCCCCAAACGCGGCTCGCACACCTCGGTCCAGCTGAACGGAGCACCGATGGTTGTCTCCGCGATTGCCGAATAAGCCCAATATCCCTCCTGTGAACTTGTCCCCATATCACGCGGATCCGTGGGCTAATTCTGAATCACAAGAGCCTAAGTTTCTACGCAGGGGACCATGACATGCTCGCGCAGGGCCTTACACCCCCTAATATGTTTTCTACATATTTTATGCAATGCTTACTTGTGCTTTCAGTGGCTATGCGAGATTGCAGATGAAATATTGAATGCGCTCAGAGCTCGAGCAGATTGAGGTAACCTCAATGGCGGTGGGTGAGCAGGTGGCGACCACGACCGCCCGCTTAACTAAGCGGCCCTGACGGCCCCCAGGCAAATGGGCAAACAATCAAGCCCTGCTCGCCCAGCGATAAGCCCACGTGACGGTTTGGCGGGTGGTCCAGCGATCACACCCTGCTCGCCTGGCGAGCAGGTGGACGACCGCGCCCTACTCGCCGCCAAGTATTGGCCGCCGTGGTCGGCGAGAGCCGGTCACCCAATGGCCCATGGCGAAGATAAGTTGCTTGCTTTGGCAAGATACCAACTTATTTTTATACTTGTGCCTTAGTGGGTTGAAGTATGTGTGGCTATCACTGGCTCTTATAACCTAATGGCTCCTCGTTGATAAACGGAAATACCCAATGTTTGTACTGCAAGGACGTGTGACTAGGAGTGCGGTTATGGCATGGTGGCTCAAATGCGGCTCATACACCCGGATTAACTCCATATAGTCCCCGCTGGTAGGAAGTCGTCTCCTTGAACACCGCAAGTCGAAGACCGCCTCTGTAAGCTCACTTCCTTGTTGTGCAATGTTGCGTGAAATTCCAAGAGATCACGGAATATAAGTTCCAAAAGGACAGAGATGTTGATACCCCTTGCAGGCGTAATAAATTTTACTTGTGCATCGTGCTTTTCATTCGCCACATGATCCTGTTTGCATTGCTACAATAACTCACATAGTGCCTAAGTATCGACTGACACGAGAACTCGGGAGTTTACGTCATGGCGAGGTGAGGCCGTCATCGAGAACCGAGTTGAAGCAAGCATACGTAAAGTGCAAACATATGACATGCCCAGGTGAAATCAAAATGTGCCAACTTCATTTACAATTGTTAATATTGTTACGGCATACGGTAAGGTGAACAACAAGAAATAAATTCAAAAGAAGCGTCATCGATCGTATCGTTGGCAACTTCGATGCCCTCGTCATATCCGGTGGTGCAATGTTGCGGTGAAATTCCAAGAGATCCGGAATATAAGTTCAGAGATGTGATACCAGTAAAATTTTACTTATGCATGCTCTTCATTCGCCACATGATCCTGTTTGCATTGCTACAATAACTCACATAGTGCCTAAGTGTCGACGACACGAGAACTCGGGTTTACGTCGGGACGAGTTGAAGCAAGATATGCAAACATATGACATGCCGATGGGGTGAAATCAAAACCTTCATTTACAATTGTATTGTTACGGCATACGTAAAGCAGGAACAAAAGAAATAAATGTCACTAGTCGGATATGCAAATCCAAACCCTCAGGATCAGGATCACGCTAGTGCATACAGTGGAAACATAGATGACATATCATTACATACATCGAAATAACTAAGAAGAAGCAAATTATTATTGAATAAAGCAAAGCGACCTTATGGTCACGGTTCATACACCAATGCCTCTTGGCTTAAGGAAACAAATAAAAGCATTGCGGCGGAAATAAAATAACTTGGGTCATTCGACATGCCACAAGCAATCGTCTAAGAAGCGCCTTCCTAGTCGGCGTAGTCTTCATAGTACTCCTCCTCTTGATACTCATTACGGTCCTTCCTCAAGAATCGAACAACGGGGCATAAAGCCGTGAGTACAAAACGTACTCAACAAGCCGTAGGGAAATGATGCAATATATTCATGCACGATTTGACAAAGGATAGTTATATGGTTCATTTGCAGAAAGCAATAACTTGAATTTAACTACACTAAATAGATTGAAGGCAGTTTGGATAAAACAATAATAAATAATCTGATAAATCAATGGTAGACAACATGAACAGAATGACGAGGCATCACCCTACATCGCTCGAAACAAGTATCAACCACACAACTCAACAGTATAGCTTGAGACAACAAAACAATAGTGAACTCCCCGTTCACATCCCAACCATTCCACATTTCAAGAAAATACTCTATACCCCGTGTGAAATCCCCGGGCTTGTCCATGACCGCGGACACGGCTATTCGAATAGTTTACACTCTGCGGAGGGCATGAACTTTACCCACAAGACATGATCATCCCTTAATGCCAAGCGCTAGAACACACTTCCTTTGGTGTGTCGGTAGAAGATCACTACAAAGCCTTTACAATGCATGTCTAAACCCAAGATCTTGCCCTCTAAGGTTTAGCCCTCGGGGCCCCCTCTTGAGCCATGTGAGTCTACCCATCCATCTTGAACCCCACACCAACAATGGCAATACTCAAGTCGGACATTGCAAATTAATCAGCTAGGTCCGTCCCATACCGGACTTGTGGTTGCACGGTTAGCCCGATTCAATGGCGCACAAGATTAAGTCCTTAAATTGTCTCGGGCAAGACAGCCACATCCCAATGTGCTAAATGACACCCCTTTCTTGCACGATCAATTGCCCAAGGAAACATTTTGTTCAACCCAAAACCAATGGCATCCTCTGCCATGGTACAACAAGTTTTACAATAGTGGTCATGACCACAATTCAATATCTCATTAAGTCAAGATTAACATTAGCTCACGGTGATATAAATCCCATCGGACAACTAAGCATGGCTAAGCATAGCTACGATAGCATAATCTTTGGTACTATGATTATGTCCAACTAATAATGTCCCAACCTATGGTTAACAATGGATACATGGCATTCCAATAATCAAAGGGCATACTCAAAGCGGGTAAATAGCTACTCCCATAAACTAGCATTGTTACACAAATAGCATGCAATTGTATAAAACAAAATACTTTTGCAAACATGGGTTCAATATGATCAAGGTCTATGACTTGCCTTGTTGTTCAAGTGCTGATTCTTGGTCTTGAAGTCTCCGTTAAGCTCGCCGGGATTAGCATCTCACCGGAAAATAAAGCAATGAAACCAAATAAATACAAAACAGAGGAGAAAACAAGCTCAAAATTGAAAATAAATAGTTCTGGAATGTAGATCTCGATTTTACAAAAATTTAGAAATTTGAATCGGCTCAATCGGAGTTCGGACGAAGGAGAACGGGTCTCCGGAAGATTTAATTCAGAGAAAATCAAAGAAATTCACAAGGGGTGACACGTGGCAGCTTGTGATTGGCTGGGATTTTCAGTTTTTTGAAAAATTAGAAAAAGGAAAAAGATTTCCCCCTGACACCTGGGACCCACATGTCAGCGAGACAGTCTACGGTAGACCGAGAGCACCGAGGCGACATTTGGTCGTCTGATGAACCATGACGACACGTGGCATACCACGTGGCGGCTAGGGCTGACATGGCGTTGACGCGGCGGTACGACGCGACGATGACCTGACATGGGAGCGGGGTTCGTCCATGCGGCAAGATCCTGAGCGTCGGCTCGAATCGGACGGCGACGGCCGATGCTCACGGTGGGGGGCCTTGGCGCGATCTGGAGCCTCCACCGCATGGTCGGACGGTGAGGTTTGCGAAGAAGGCGCGACGGCGAGGGCAGCAGCGCTACTCACCGGCCGTGAGGAAGGCGATGAGAATCTGGCGAGCAGGCGGCGGATCGGCCGGGAAGACAAATGGTCGGAAGAGCTCGGCGCGACGAGTGCGAAGGTGCAACCGATCCGCGGAGGGCAGACCAAGCGGGCGGCACGCGGAGAGAAGGTGTTCGAGAGGGCGGCGAACTCGGCGAGCTCGTTCTCCTCGGCAGCAGGTCTTGGGCGTAGAAGTAGGGCGGAGTGCGGCGGAGAGGCGAACCTCGGGCGGGCGTGGCGTCGACTTAAATAGCTTTGGGAGGCGGCCAACGCGAAAACATGGAAAGCGGCGGCGCGAGGTCTCCGGCGGATTAGGTTTAGGGTTTGATTGGGCGGCACGAACTCTGTGGCGAATCTCGGCAGACGCGTGGCGTGATCGGACGGTACTGTTGCGGTGTTCTTTGGCGGGCCAAGGCGAGGAGAAAGGTGGTGAGCCAAGTGGGCCAACCAAGGCGCTAAAGAGCGAGAGCAGTAGGGCAAATTCGGCCGAAGGATTTTAGAAATTAAGCGCTTTCCAATTTAATAAATTCCAGAAATTCAAATAACTCCAAATAAATTCAAATAAATACCAAATAAATTCATAGAAACCTTCGATTTGATGCATAGATTAATCAAATTAAATCTTTTAATTTTTAGAAAATTCAATTTAAGCTTTGATTAATTCGAGAAAAATACGAATGGTTCATTTTTAATTTTAAACATTCCAAAACTCAAATTTTGCAATGTTACATCTTTGTAGAAGTGCGAGCTTCGCGCCATCATGTCGGCGACGTGCTCCATGACCTCTTGCCTGCTGCGCTGCTTGCTGAGCCGTCTCCTTCAATGCCGTTGGCGGCCATCGTTGTTAAGCGGCGTCACGGTAGCAAAGCGGAGAAACACGGCGGCGGTGCTTCGGCAACTTGCTGCCCTTCTGGATGGAGCAGGCGGTTAAGACGGTGGCGAGTCAAGATCTACCGGCGGCGTCAAGACCCACGCCATGCACCGGTATGATGACCAGAGCATGGTCGCGATGTTGTGCAGCGTTCGCCGTTGCATCTCTGCTGCCTCCCTCAGCGCCGTCTCGGCCTCCTGCGCTCGGGCAAGCAAAGTTGCCCCGGTGGCACTTTCCTGGGCCAGTTGCATCTATGCCCTCCCTAGATCCCCGCGCAATGTCTCCACTTGCTGCACCAAGTGGGTTTCGTGCTAAGTGGCTTCCGTGAGGAAAGCGCTGGCTGCGGCGAGTGCTCCGCCAAGCCTGGCGTGCGGAGTTCGCGGTTCGGTGGCGTGGACGGCGGGAGCGATCGGGCGAGAAGGCGGAGGCTTGGACCCGGAACATTGAGCCCGGCGGCCTCGGAGCTGCGGGCGCTCTGGGTAAGGCGCCACGCGCCTAGCGACACATGGACGTCTGTGCGCGGGTGGGGCGCTTGAGCGGCCCACCCTTGGGAGCGATTTGAAGCTGAAGGATATAGGTGCCACTGTGAGTCCGCTTGGGCGGATACCAGTGGCGATGGGGCTTGGCGCCATTGGAATTGGCGCGGGCAGAATTTGCGCCGGCGGAAGCGGTGCCGCAGGAGCTGGAGCAGGCGTCGTGCAGCCGGCTCTGTGGAAGTGGCGGCTGGCGTTGCCACCCCGAGAGAAAACGTTGCCACCTCAGTCGCGGCCGGTGAGGTCGCGAGTGTATGGCGGCTAAACTCGGTCTGAACCCTTTTGGGTCCGCGCCCGGCGTCAAAGCAACAGCCGCTTACGCGCCGATCGGCGGCACCGGTGGTCCACTGATTCTTAAGGGCCGCGGTGGCACCTGGCGGGACCTATGGAGTCCATCGCTGAGAAAGATTGTATGATCTGGAGGTGCTCCGAGGACTCCAGATCACAAAGTGGCCGAGCGTCGGCCAGAAACTCCAAGCCGCTCGGCACTGGCGGGATCAACAGGGATAGCCATTGGGAGATAGCGGCATTGTTCAGGTTACCTTCCCCTGGCACCAGAAGAAGATAGAACTGCTAAATAACAAAGACCATAGGGAAAAGTATGCATTCAAGAAGAAAGGCCAAGAGACTTCTTGCTGGAGTGCGTGCGTCATGTAAATGCGTCCTGTGTATTGCCATGCGGTAGCGGCGGCAGCGGGGCTGATTCTTCGAGACGAAGTCTCGGACTAACAAACACCCAATCAGGCGGCACCCTTGGCCGATCAATGCGGGCCACCATTGCCAGGAGCTCCGTCGACTCCTCGACGGACGAGCTCCAGCTCTCGTGGGCTACCGCCCGTGCGTCGAGTACTCCGAGAAGGTCGACCCCGCTGTCGTCACCGACATAAAGCCAGTCACCCCGCCAGTTCTTCCAGTTGGGCGGGCACGGAAGGAATGTGGCGGAAGCGACCCATCGTGAAGCGAAAGTGCAGCTCCGCGACTCCCCCTTGTCGAGGTGGAATGGCGAGTGAAGAAATAGCGAAAGAGGGGAGGTTGGGCATCACCCCCACGAACATCTCGCGAGAGGTAGCGAAGGTGAGAGAACACGATGGAATTGGGGAGAGATGAAGGTGGTGAATCTCATAGAAGTGGAGGACGGTGAGGAAGAACTCAGAAAATGGCGGCACGAGGCCCGCCATAAGCCCCCAGGTGAAGACAATGATCTCCCCCGGCTCGCACTCTGGCGTGGCGATCCCCAGGTGGGGGTGAAGGGCACCCCCAGGTGCCACCCCAATGGCGAAGTCCATCTGGCGTTGGCCAGCGGTGGAGGAAGCGAGAGACTGCGCCATTGCAATGGAAGTGCAGTCTCTCAAGCAAAGAAGGCAAAAGGGCAAAGAGCGAAATCTGAAGGAAGCGTAAAGCGTGGTATTTGCATGGGGTGTATGCATATATAGACCCCGCGAGGGCGGTTAGCGTCTAGATGAAGCAACTGCGTTTGGTCCCGAAAAAATCATGATCGTGTGGAGGACGAAGTGGTTGCGTGGCGAGTGGTGGGCCCATCGAGAGCGCACCGAATTAATGAAGGTCTAAGCGGTGGCACATGCTCGGGGCGGCCGGGGCTCTTGTCGGTGTACTTTGCACGTGGTACCCTCTCGCCGTAAAAGCGATAGGCAAGAAGTGGCACGCCGGTTTGAAGCTCACGTGGCCTGGCGGCGACTGGCGATACGCCTTGCTCGCCGGGCGGCGACTGCGTGGCACCCTGGCAGCGACTGGCGAACGCATACCTTGTTGGCGAAATCCCATGTGGCCTGGCGAGCAACTGGCGATCATACCTTTCATGGGCGGCGACTACGTGGCACCCGAGCGGCAACTGCAGCACGCATACGCATGCGAGCGAAGCCCGTGGCCCCGCGGCGGCAGCGGCATTACATACCTTTCGTGCGAAGCGGCGGCTCGCGTGGCCAAGCGAAGGGCGGTGTTTGGGTCCCTCTTGTCAAGCTACGAAGGCAACCAAAGGAATGAGGGGATGGCTTCGCCTGGAAGTCTCCCTCCCCTGTCACCTTGTGTTAGGGCTATTAATTGTGAAGGATTCAGCTTTCGACACGACGACAGCTTATCCCTCTGACGTCTCTCACCAACCCGTTGTAGAAGCGTCCTGTCCCAAGCGGACCGGGCGAGGCCTCTCACAGACATTAAATAGGGTTCGAAGGACAAGGCCACGGAGACGTGTTTAATGAATGAGTCGTGGGTCGACGTGGAAGCTGGAATGATGGGTGTAATTAATGTGTTGTAGATAAGTATGGCGCCACCTTCTCTTCTGCCCAAGGTGGCCCGTCTATATAAGGGCATCCTGGTGCATGAAAAAGGGGATCGGTCGGTCGGCTAGAGCAAAAATAGCATAGAGGAGCAGACACTGAAGAACACCGTTGTAAACGTTTCCCTAACAAAGAATTAGCAGGAAGTAAAGTTGTTACCTGCACCGGGGGCCTGAACCTGGGTAAATCATTGTGTCCACCAGTCCATTGACGCTCAGAGACCCCCGCCGAGAGACATTAGGGTTTCCAACCATGAAGATGACCTCTACCGAACCATAATTTCCGTTTAGGGGGTATACACTCTGATAGCGGAATCTTGTCAAGCTAAATACGCCGACACCAGTTTACGCAACATCGACAAGAAGTCTACCAACCACCTGCTTCAATTGAGGACAGTTTCTGAAAAATCAGCTTTTACTTTTCTGAAAGTGACTTTTGTGATTTGACTTAATCTCCTTTCTAAAAGTAAGGGTTGAATTGATTCTTTTTTGTTTGGAAACTTGACAACTAGGATTGTGATTAAAAAATGCACCACATATTCCATGGTTCTCATCCATGCAAGCTAGGGGTACCTATAGTTGTCTAGTTATTCATGATTTCTTTTGTGTGATCTTTTCGAGGTCTTAGTTGGAGTATTTTATAGAAAAAAAATTATTTTGTGACTATTCACCCCCCTCTGTTCGCCATATCGATCCTTCACATGTGAAGGAAAACATTATTAAAACCATAATGATTAATTGAAAACTCCCCCTAAAGGTGTGTGAATGATCGAGATGGTGATCAGAGGGATGTGAATGATCCCAAAATAAATTTTATGCCCAAAACTGATCACAAATGCAATTTTTCACCCAAAGAAACCAAGCAAAACCCTTAGATATCAAATGGAAGGGGAAGAGTTAGTTTTCACAAATTTCAGCCTAAGGCCGGCACTACCGCCCATGTAGAGGCGTTACTACCACAATACTTGAAGGATCAAGATGGCGAACAAAGGGGGGGTGAATAGTGACAACTTAAAATTTTAGTCCAAAAATAATCTAAACAAGCCCACGAAGAAAACACACAAAAAGAGCCAATCCAAATGAGCTACTTGTGCTGTCACCGGTGCTACCGCAGGAGGACCAGTAGCACTGCACGAGGAGCGATAGCACTAGGCTCAAGAACAAACTGAAAAACCAGAACGACCTAAAGCAAATTTTGAAGAATCTTTTGATCGGTTGGACAAAAACTCATGAAACTTGGTAGATGTAATCCTAGGGATGTTAGGAACTTGTTCCAACCTTCAATCGCAAGGATTTATGTCAAAATTCTGACCTTTTTGCTCGGGAAGGAAGAACAGACTAAGTTTTGAGCAAATCGAAAGAACTTGATTCAAGACTTGCTCGTGGGGATTTGATGATCAAGATGGTCTTGGATAGTCACCCACATGTCACAGCAAGTAAAAACACAAGTCTAAACTTGAAGTAACGCAATTTACAAGATCATTCATTCAAAAGTGCAAAAACTGGTTTCTTGCAAGAAGAACGCATTGACTGCCTAGATGATTGAGATGTGATCTAAAGAGACATTCATCCATCAATCAACATCCTTAGGATAAAAATCGTAAGAATGTAGGAGGAGAGGAGGCAAATTCAAATTGTGTAATGTAAATTACAAGAAAGTAAATACAGAATTTAAATTATGGAATTTAAAGTGCGTAATGTAAACGCAAAATTGAAATATTTGTATTTCTGGAATGGGCGGTTTACAAAGCCTCACAACAAGTGGGCAAAGCTCAAAGGAGCACACAAAATCTCTACAACCTTCTAAGGGGGAAGGCTACCCCTTCACCCCTATTTATACAACTCTTGGGCCACCTACCACCCTTGGATGAGCTCCTCAACCCTAGAGCACTCATCAAGAGCTAGGATTAACCCACTCAATCAGCCATGCAAGGGCTAACCCAAAACCCACACACACATAGAGTTTTCTTGCATGGTTTTCAAAGCACACTACCTAGACTAGCTAATCCTATCAACTAGACTGCGATATGATAGCCCTCATTGATCCACGGGGCATCTAGCTAGAATCATCTCTTTTCCTTGTCTTCTTGGCTTGCACAAACTCTGTCTTCGATCATCTTCTAGGGATCCCCGATCGTTTGGACCTCCAATGCACATCGCCTAGTCCTGATCATCCTCCGTGCCACCCGAGTCTTTGTCGCTCAGACCGGGTCCGGCGACAACGAAGCCGCTCCTGGGTGGCCCAGGCCTCGCGACCCGGTGCACAGGCGCTGGCGGCGATCGCGGACGTCCGCTCCACCCTCGAGGCGCGGAGGAGGGCGATAGACACTGCGGCCCAATCGCGGGCCGTGGACAGCGGTCGGCGCCACGACCGCAGCCCAAGCCCCGACGGCCCTGGGCCTCGGGCATTCTGTCAGGAGATCTGCAACGCGGATTTCCCTGCTAGGTTCTGGGCGCCCGTCAACATCACCATGTGCACTGGGGCGACAAACCCCGGTGTCTGATTGGAAGATTACCGGCTTGCATGCCGGGTAGGGGGAGCTACTGATGACCTTTTCATCATCCAGTACCTCCCCATCTACCTCGCGGACTCGGCTCGAGCCTGGCTCGACTACTTGCCCGCAAAACCATCAAGAACTGGGCCGACTTGAAGAATCTCTTCGTCGGCAATTTCCAGGGCACATACAAGCGCCCTGGGAACTCCTGGGACCTGAAGGGTTGCAAGCAGCAGCCAGGAGAGACCCTTCGGGATTACATCCGGTGTTTCTCCCAATAGTGCAACGAGCTCCCCGACATTTGCGATGCCGACGTCGGGGCGTTCATCTATGGCACCACCTCCAAAGCTCTGGTCCACAAGCTGGGCTGCGCCAAGCCCAGGACCACCAAGGAGCTCCTGGACATTGCCACCAACCACGCCTTTGGCGAAGAGGCTATGGGGGCCATCTTCGACAAGGGGAAGGCCAAGCCAGAGCTCGACACTGAAGCCGGCGCCCCCTCCGACCGCTCCGACAAACGAAAGCGGAAGGGGAAGTAAGGCCGCGAGGGCCATGTGGTCGCGGCCGCCGACCGCCCCGCCAAGCAGCAGGCGCGGCAGGCGCCCGACCACTTTGAGAAGTTGATGGATAGCCCGTGTCTGCATCACGGGTACGCCATCAAGCACAAGTACCGGGACTGCGAAGTCTTGAAGTGCTACATTTCCGGAGCCCCTCCGCGGGGCAAACGGAAAAAGCGGGACTTGGCACCAGATGACGAGGAAAAGAAGGCGGACGACGAGTTCCCGGAACCCGACGGCTGCCTCATGATCTTAGACGGGCCGGCGTGCTATGCCGACAAGCAGTGGCTTAAGCTCGCCTTCCGGGAGGTCCATACGGCTACTCCCGTCATACCCAAGTACCTCCGGTGGTCGGAGTCACCGATCACCTTTGATCGGACCGACCACCCCGACCACGTTCCGCAACCAGGGAAGTATCCGCTGGTCGTTGCCCCCATTGTGGGGCCAAAACACCTGTCCAAGGTGCTCATGGACGGCGGTAGTAGCCTCAACATCCTGTATGTTGAGACTCTCGACACCATGGGAATCCCTCGCTCGAGTCTCCGACCAAGCAGGGTGCCCTTCCACGGCGGCGTCCCTGGCCAGCAGGCCTATCCACTCGGGCAGATCGACCTGCCCGTCACCTTCGGGAGCCCGGATAACTTTCGCACCGAAACCCTCACCTTCGAGGTTGTGGGGTTTCCCGGCTCCTACCACGCCATCATGGGGAGGCCATGTTACGCCAAATTCATGGCAGTCCCCAACTACAACTACCTCAAACTGAAGATGCCGGGACCACGGGGAGTGATCACCGTGGCCTCGTCTTTTCAGCTCGCCTATAACTGCGAGCACAGCAGTTGCGAGCTGGCGTCGACGCTCATCGCATCCGCCGAGCTCGAGAATCTCCAGAGGGAAACCTCTGAGTCTGCCCCCGACTCCAGCAAGTCGGGGCCAGGATCCTTCAAGTCCACCGAGGACACGAAGGAGGTCGCTGTTGATCCCGAGGATCCGGCCAAGACCGTGCGGGTCGAAGCCACGCTCCTCGCCAAATAGGAAAGCGCGCTTGTTGACTTCCTTCGCGCCAATCAGGATGTCTTCGCATGGAAGCCCTCTGACATGCCAGGAATCTTCAGGGAAGTCACCGAGCACTCCTTGAATATCCGACTTTGGCTGCAGGGTTTGTAAAAGAGGTGCGCCACCCCGAGTGGCTAGCCAACCCTGTCCTTGTAAAAAAGAAATCTAGGAAATGGAGAATGTGTGTTGACTACACAAGCCTGAACAAGGCGTGTCCCAAGGACCTGTTTCCACTGCCTCGCATCGACCAAGGCATGTCCCAACGACCCGGTCTACCGAAGGGATCTCGGGCTTCGCCCAAAAGTCGGGTGCAGTCCACGAAGACGACGTGGCATTAATTACGCGGTGGCTCGAAGGTCTGCACGCCCATGATCTGCGCACCCGCGATCTACGCCCACTATACCCACGTCGCGCTGTGCCCGGCGGGAAGCAAGGGAACAGCTCCGCCCACGTCTGGAACAATGGCGCGCCCCTGTAATAAATTTTGTGTCGCTTGTAACCCCCTATAAATACCTTCTCGCACACGAAGTGTTCAGGGTTCGGTTGGTTAGTTCGACTTCATTTCCATATTTCCCACATACACAGAGCTTGCTGCTGGTAGCCTGGAGGATAGCCCTTAGAGCCTCCCGGGCTCCCCGAGCAAGCACATTGTAACACACCCTCAAGAAGTTAGTGCAATCACTGGACATAGGGTTGTTACCTCCCCTGCGAGAGGCCCAAACCAGACAAAAAGCCTCCCTCTGTTCGCTGTGATTGTCTTGACCATCTCTATACGTAGCTCGGCAAGCCCTCAAATGACACACCCCCCGCGAAAAAAGGGCCTTAGGTTGATCCTCATTCAACAAGTAAGCTCGGTGGGGGACCGGTTCCCGAATCGTCGACACCAACCATTTGGGTCGGTGCTACTACTCCACCGGTAGCACCGGGCCTACATGACTGGTAGCATCGGATTGCCTGATGTAGGATCGAGGCGCACCAAGAGGGGGGTGAATTGGTGCAAACTAACACCTAAAACTTAATTTTTTTGTGTTTTAATTTGAATAGTAGATCAAGACAAATACGCATGCATAAATATAAATTAATTTGCTAGAGAGAAAAAACAGATCAAATATCAGAACTCATACTTACTCAATAGTTCAAAACGGATACATGAGTTCCTTTTACAATGATGCTCATCTCTCTCGATCTCCGATTTTTCTCTCTCTGTGTCTTTAGTAGCGAATGAATAGAGCATCGCGCATCAGTAGCTCCAAAGTCCCTTCGTCGTTGATCTCTTTTTCATACCGACGTCTCAAGTCTTCGCGTTCTCTAATTTCCCACAATCCCTGCTTGCTCTCTGTCTCCTTTTATTCATCGCAGCGGCTCGACCATCGACTTCGGACACGACCTTGCGCGTCGCGCTCATCGATCGACTAGGACTCGGAATCCACGGCCCAAGAAAAAGAATCGATTCTGCTACAAGTAATCCCACGAATCTCAGAGCATACAAAACACACCAGGCCCAATAACACATGGCCCAATACAAGCACATAATCCAAAACCCACACATGCATGCATACGGCCCACCTGCCGCACTCGCATGACTTGTTTGCTCGACGCCCGCCGGCGTCACATTTATCGTCCATCTGCGTGAGACCTCTCGCGTCCCAACTCATTGCACCACCGCGACTTTCGCGTCTTGCGCCTCCTGCACCCTGCGATTTCGCGTGCCACTTGCACCTCTGCGACCTCGCGTCGTCTGCGCTGCACCTCTGCGACCTTCAGCGTGTGCTTCACTCGGACCACGCGCCACTGCGCGGATTCTTCGACTGCGGTGTACATCGCCTACGTGCATTATTTGCAACGTGCATCTCGGCGTCCTGCGTTGCACTTTTTGTTGCTGTATTGTATCTCTGTCACAAATAAAACAAACTCTTGCAGTACCTTATTTCATAACAAATATGGTTGTCACATAAATCATCACACATATATTAAATTGTTGTCAAATTAATCATCACAATATAAATTTCGCAGATGGAACTAACACCTGAAAACCCCTAAAAACACCCTCTTAGGTTTTTTCACACCGCACTGGAGTCCGGTGCTACCGCTCGGTGGGTAGCACTGCGCTACCATGGCTGGTAGCACCAGAAGAGGCAACCAAATCTCAAATTGCCTCAAATTGAAAATTTAATTCAAATCAAACTTAAATCCAAAACAAACTAAGCTTAAATGTAATCAAATACTTATCACACATAGGTTTAGACCTCCACATGATCTTTCAGAACTGTAGCTACAGTAAAAACATGCATATGAACAGTAATTTTAGCACGAATTTAAAAAGAAAAATTGAGAAATCTTTTGACACTGTTTCAAACTTAATGAAACTTTGTGGATGCCTTCCTATGGATGTCAGGAATCTATTCCAACCTTCGATTTCAACAATCGACGTCAAAGTTTTGATCTTTTCAAATTTATGGAAGGGTGCACAAGAACAAGTTCAAGAATTAAAACTTGGCTCTCAGCTAGCTCGTGGGTTTTTGATGATTAAGATGATCCTAGATGGCTTTTCACATGTCATGGCAAGCTAGAACACAAGACAAGAACACCCAAAATCCCAATCTTCCAATATTGATCCTCTCGAGAGCAAAAAATAGATTTTTTGTAAGGAAAAACATAAGACTTGCCTAGATAATTGGGATATGGTCTAAAGAAGACTTGTCCATCAACTATTCATCCATGGCAAAAGATCTACAAGCATTTAGAAGGAGGGGAGGCAAATCCAAATGTGCACAAAATAAATTGTAAGAATGTAAATTGTGGAACTTAATGACATATATAAATGCGGAAAGTAAATTCAGAATTGAGAGAAAATTAAATTTTCATTTCTGGAAGGGAGGTTTACAAAGCCTCATAAACAAGTGGGCAAAGCACAAAGACAAAGCCTCACAAACAAGTAGGCAAAGCACAAAGGAACATAAAAACTTCAAAACCTTCAAGAGAAGAAGGCTACCCCTACCCCCTCTATTTATAGTGCTCTTGAGTCACCCTCCATCCTTAGATGTGTTCCTTCTACCCTAAGAATCACCATCAAGGGTTAGGACTGACTTACTCACTTATACATGGGCTAACCTGAAACCCTCTAACATAATGGATTTTGCACACTTCTCAAAGCATACTAACTAGACCCGCTACTCAATCTTCTAGACTGCGATCCAACGACCCTCTTGATCCGAGCAACCCCTAGCTAGCATCTCAGCCATTTCTTGTCTTCTAGGTTCACAACGACTGCATCTCCGATCATCCTCGACTCTCCATGACCGTCTGGACCTCCGGTGCACTTCGCCTAGTCTCGGTCTTCCTTTGCCTCACCATGACCTAGCACCATTGTCTTGCAACCATCAAAAACAAGGAAACACATCACATAGTATTGCTCAGAATGATATGCAACAAATCCCATGCAAATTCAAAAATCAAATTTAGATGTCACTCGTAAGGTCGGCACTATTGTAGCCTAGGGCCACTAGTGCCGCTTGGCCGGCACTACCGCTCCAGCATGGCCGGTAGTGCTGCTCCCTTGAAATCCCAGTGAAGACCCTCTTTGGAATATAACTACCGCACCCCTCGGCCAGTACTGCCGCCCCTTAGCCAGCAGTACTGCCCTCCTAAGGCCGGTAGTGCCGTTCTAGGCAGACTCAATCCAAATTACTTCAAATTAAAAATCCAATTTAAATCAAATTCAAACCAGAGCATACCAAGCTCAAATTTAGTCAAATACTCATCACCCACATAGGTAGACCTCTACATGGTCTTTCAATCTCCCCCTTGATGAGTATATTAACAAACAACATAAAAGGCATGAATTTGAGTTTGAATGAGAGAAAAGGAAAGCAAATTGATTGCAAAGCCAAAACTTGATCCAAAGAGAAGAAAATGAGAACATGACCAAGTTTTCAAGAAGGATTTTAGAGCAAGACAATAGAAAGAACAAATTTTCCTCAAAAGCTCTAAAAATCCAATAAAAGATCATAAAAGAGCTTTTGATCCTAAGAACTAGCAATTTTCACCTTCATCATAAGAACTAAGATGCATTCAGATTTTTATCTCTTAATGATGCATTTTCTACAATTTCTCCCTCTTTTGGCAATATAGGCATCAAGAAGGCGTTTTCTCCCGTTTACACATGCACTACAAGAAAAGTGATTATCTGTGACGAAAACGTCGTGACGTTGTCAACTTTTATCATGGAAAATCTATTTTCTGTGATGACTTATTTATGTTCGTCATTAATTGTATCAGGCGCCGTCGCCCCATGTACTTTTGTGATGAAATATAAAATTTCGTCATGAAACCATAATACAAATCGTCATAGAAAATGAATGGTTGTTTATCTTGGACTATCGTCAAACATATGTCTGTATTGTGACGATATTCTTTTTCATCACAAAGGCATGGCCTATCGAGAGGCTATATCTAGAGGGCCCCTTGTCCGAGGTGACCTTGTTGTACAACTTGGCCTTGTGGGCCCATATGTGGGTTACACCTTACACGCTGTCAGTTCTTGCTTATGTCCTTTCATGGTCAGCTGATTAGGGTTCAGGTCTGAATTAGTTGGTATATGCGTGTGATGTAGTGCAAGGCTTCATTGGAATCCTTCTATACGATTGGTGGCTTCCACATTGTCCCTTGCATGGAATTAATTTTAATTGTCTTATATTTGAATGCAATTGCTTTCTTCTTATCGATTTCCTATTGAGTTCACTTTGGATGAATGCTAGTGCTAAAAATAACTTGTGTTACTCAAATTGAATCTTATATAGGAGATTAATTCAAAATATTCTCGATTTGTCCATTTGTAAAGTGAAATAAAAACAGAGTTAAATGGACCAACAGTGTGATCCTATCTGTGGGTGTTACTACAAAGAAAATTGATTTGTACCTATCTCAATCGTGTCCTTATAATGGCTTCTGAATCAACTATGGCACAAATCAAGAAATTTATTTAAGATACTAGAATTTTACTACACTAGAGTTTCTTGATTACATGCATTTTGCTTCGAATTCTAGATGCAAAACTTATTTGGATTTATATTATTAAGATAATAAGTCACCTCATGATTATCTTGAAATACATTTATATTTCCAAGTTTGAATTAAGTTGGAGAAAACAAAAATCTGTTTTCATCTTGTTCTTTTGGCCCTTGTTGAGATACATACATATTATACATATATATATCATTATATACTTTTACTATCATTATTATCATCCTCATCATCATCATTATTATTAGTATTTTATTTTTATTTTTAACTTTTACAATTTTTTTTGCCAGCTAGGCCAACCAATTTGGCCTCGTAGCCCGACCGATCCCATCATCTACTCCTAACCCTCAACCACCAACCAACCCCCCTCTTCTCTCCCCTTTCCTCATTTCCTCTTCCGGCTGCCCACATGTATTCTCTCCCGAACTCCTCTCTTCTCCCCGAACACGGCCGCCTTCTTTTTTTTCCTCTCTATGCCAAGCGCCGCCACTGCTCTCTCTCTCTCTCCCTCGATCTCGCGCACGCCCGTGCTCCGCCACCCGGTCTCCAGAGTGGCCCTGCCTCGCCCTCGCGTCGCTCGGAGTCGCGGAGCTAGTGTCTCCTCGTCACGGAACCACCGGTAAGGAAGCCCCTCAACCCTGCTCAAAACCCTCCTCCCTGACCACAGGAGGCGGGCGGCGCCTGCCTCCGCCGCCGTGTCATGTCCAATGAAGAAGTAACAAGGCGCTCGGCTTGGACTCTGGAGTCTAGACTACTAGTTAAGCCGCACTAAGAGTTAAATCGCAATGGAGTTATCTGTTTTCATCGGAGGCTTTCTTGCTTCGCCTGCGGCCACGGGCCTTGTGAACCCCGAGGTGATTGACTATCTCTCTCCCCCTCTCTAATGCTGCCTTCTTAGGTGGTGCTTTCCTAATCATTTCCTACTGTGTTAAGGTCATCTGATGTGGATTCTGTGGCAAAATTTAGTACTCCTTTCCCAACTTGTTGCGATTCGAAAGAGTACTTTGTATCAGGCTAATATCTTGGCCATTTCTTGCTCTTCTCTAGATGCAAGATTTAATTTTGTTTTGGTTACTTCTTTTCCCTGAAACTTGTTAGGAATTTGGGGTTAGTGATTAGTACTAGTATAATTGTATGAGAAACTATACAAGAAAGAACAATTATTTAGATGAGTTCTAACCTTTTTAGAACCAGAGGGGGAACCCTGGTTCCAATTCCATTATGAGAAGAAACCTTAGTTCTAACTTTTCTTTATATTTTTTCCCAGCCTTGGCATTAATATAGTTAAAAGTAAAGTGATATCATTTTATTCGGCACAGTGAATGTTAAACAAGCCAAACAACATGTTCAGAAAGCCGAAAGCTCATAAAAATTGGAATGTATGAATATTTCCTTAAATTTTATAGGAAGGAATATAAACAACCATGATAATGCATTACTTAACTTTTCATCTCTCAATATTATGCTTCCTTCTTTAACTCACCGCTTACAAATTGCAATCCAAATTTGTGGATTGTCTTGCAGATGATCAATCAGAAATGTGCCAAGGGTCTGAGACCTCAACTTCGATCGACTTCCATCGTCAGCTTGTTTGATGATGTTCAACAAAAAATGTTCAAAAGGGTAGGCTGTTTCCAGTAGCTTATCACTTTACATATTGGCCTATACAGTTTATCTTTTCTTAACAAGGATAGTTGGGTACTTGGGGATGAATTAGGAGTTATCAAATCAATGACAGTCTACCAAATGCCATTTCTCTTATTCTATATTGTGTTCAAGAAGTAATACCTAGTGCTTAATACTTAACGCTAATGGGTTAAATTTTCTTTTGCAGTACCAACCATAAAGTTTGCAGAGTGCTTCAGGCAGTATCTCCGGTACAATGTACACCTTTATCCTCTTACGATTTTATCCAAATTGTATTTGTTCCGATAAAATTTTCTTATAAAAATCCCATACAAACGTCAGTATCTTTTAAAAATTTTCATGTTTCTGTGTGTGCTAAAGAGAATGGAATGATAAAGGTTGGTTAACATTTTACTCTCAGTACTATATGGAAGATGTCAACAAAATATCTAATTCTTTGACAGATCTCATATTAATTTGTTGATCTGTCAATTGTGTTTCTTACAAGATGCGAATCGAGTAAGCTGTTGGCGTTACATTGTCATATTCTATCTTCGAGAAAGTTTTCTCAAAGCATGTTGCCTTGAGACAACCACTTCACGGCTTTCGACGAATGAAAGGAGGTCCACCCTTATATCTTAGCAAGCCTTATTTTCTATCCATCTGAGTTCAGATAGAATTGACTGCCGCTGTGGCAACTGTATTTCTGTGATTTGTTACTTTTTAGAATATATGATTTCAATGTTTTATATTTGCATTTCCACTCAGAACAGGTTGGCTCATGTCCTGGTGGACCATTAACTGAAATATTTAGGTTACTCTACAAAAAGTTGCTATATTTATTTTAACTGTAGATTATATTCTTTTTTTTATTAACAGCTTTCTAGCATCTATGAATATTTGTCTTACATAGTTCCTTAAATTGTGATACGAAACTAACAGAGTTCCTTGACATTGTTTATCCACACAGTGCTACTTGAATGATTCAGGTAAAACTCCATATGTAAGTTCCTATTCTTGATGCTAAAACTGATTTGTACAAAGCATGTGACTATTCAAAAGTGATGCTTCCGGTTTATATTTGTGAACGCGTTTGCACATAGACTGATGGTGTTTTGAGTTTTGGCTGACTTCATACTCTTTGGTGGTGCTGAAGATACCAAAAGAAGTCGCTCTGCACTTAATTGGACCATCAAAAGTGAAGAAAGCAACCATCAAGAAATTTATCAATTGCACAATTGCTGAATACGTTCAAAAGGTAACTATTATTTCATAGGTTTCTTATTATAACTGCGAGCATGTTGGTTATGCTTCCTTTTCAGATATCCTGTATGAGCTTCAGCCATGGCAATAGTTGGCTAATGAGCAATTATAAGGGAAAAAACAAAAAAAACTATTTTCTTCTGCTGCATTGATATGCTATAGGAGGGCCTCAATGCATCAAAAAATCTGAAGGTTCTACAAAGCTATGAAGATATTGGAACTAATTTTGCTGGTGCCATAATTTTTGTATGTCTGAGGCACATTTTATGATGATATTGGAACCTGTTGATCTATTTTCAAAACTTGATATTAGCTTGAAGTGGTGGTTTAAGTATTGTGAACAAAGTTTGTGACTCTTAATGTATCGGTTGATAATTCGTGCTGCTTTGTGCAATGTATTGATTGGTCTCCTAAAAATATTGTGTGTTGTGGCTGTTGACGTGGCACTGGAGTGTTCAATGATGAAAATGCATGTCTGTCGGGACCCTAATCTGCAAATCCGCACCCTCTATGTATTCTGTACTAGTCCAGGATCACGCTAGTACACACAGGATAAATAGGTTGAGATACCACAATCATACACAGCGGAAATAATAAATAAGTACCTCAAACATAATTATAACAAGTTACACGACCTTATGGTCACCTTACAATAATTCGTCACGCAGGACAATAAATAACAAAAGTAGCACGAGTTCAATAGCGGAAGCAAAAGTACGACAATGAACCCCTCGTTCTGCCACAGGCAACTGACAAGGCTCAACCCTAATCCTCCTGACCTTCGTTAAACTCCTCCTCCCAAGCTGGTGTTGCTTCTTCTTCTGAGGTTTTTGTTGAAGTAAGGGTGAGTATACAACATACTCAACAAGTCATGCACAATGCAGTTCTATTACTACATGCATGGCTTATTCCAAGGGAAACGCTTAAATGGTTATTTTGTATAAAGCAGCATTTCTTTTAACAGTTAATCTTATTAGATTAAAAGCGGTAAAACCAGTACTATAGTAATTAATCTCTCAGTTCTTTTCCAAAAGTTTGGCACACAGCCCTAGGTTCCATTTATTCGTCCTTGGCACACAGCCACCCATTCCACGTTTTATTTTGAAAATCTAACCCTTGACTATAATACCCGAGCATTGTCCAATACAGCGGACACGGCTATTCGAATAGATTTAACACACACTCTGCAGAGGTTGTACACTTTACCCACAGGATACAGTCGCTCACCACACAGGTGATTGATTGCAACAAAGTCTTTCAGAGGCTAACATTTAACCGATGAACCCCTCCAGTATTGCACTTCTAACACTTCCCTCACTCAGAGCCGAAGTTTAGAACGAGCGAATACTGTTGAATGGGTACCAAGTCGTAGCACAGGTACGCTTCCCCATACAACTACACTTGTGTGTAACTGTCGCCCTAAGGTATCATAGGAAAGAGGTTAGAGCCTTACTAAACTAAGTCTGTCCCATACCAGACAAGTGGTTGTACGAGTAACTCAGATCAAAGGCTCGCAAGGTGAAGTCCTTAACTGTCCCGGGCAAGACATCCAGTTAACAATTCTTGGCACACAGCCTTTACAGTCTTTAGCATATCCCGTTGCCACACAGGCCCACTTGGCACGAAGCCTTCTTGCCACTTGCCCTGGTCCAAATCATTTCCCATCCCAGGTTTGCATTTATGCAACACATGCCAATGCCCACTTCATTGCATGAATAGGACCACACAGGTCGCTACCCCCAATTCCATCTCATGGCATCATCGCATTATTCCAAAATGCGTTCCATAATCGTTTAATCAATATTCTTTTGCAATTTGAAAGTCATTCAGCGCATACAGCATACTAAGCAACTAGTCACGGTCTAGCCTCCCGTGTTGGCATTATTATAGCAACCAACATAAATTAACATCTTAGGGTGACAAGGTTTTTAGGGCATAATAACAACATAATCAAGGTGGCATAAACAAGATTGGCATATTAGCTACCATACCCAATTTAATCAATGGTATTTTTAAATAACATAGCACGCAATATTTAAATCAAAGTATATTTTGAAATCTCGGAACAAAATGATCAATGCATGACTTGCCTTCGAAGAGTAGTTGATCCTGGTCTGAAACCTGCGATGGGTCTTCGATTTCTTCCCCGACGGCTCCCGGCAACTCGGAGTCTACGTGGAATAATCATACGTACAATAAATATACTTAAACAGATAGCAAGATCATCACTAAAAATAAAATAAAAATCACCCATAAATAGTTCACATTTTTACAAATTTTTAGGAACTAGAATCACCCAATTTCGAGTTAAAACGCGAAAGTTATAGCATTTGCAAGTTTTTGGAAATTTTAATCAAGAATTACCTGAGTTAATTGATTTATTTTTCCACTGAAAATTCTGGTTAATTCCTCGGCTTGACATGTGTCAGCACCAGAGACAGCCACGTCACCACGGTCGCTGACATGTGGGCCCCCGGATGACGTCATGCTAACGTCGGCTGCGCCGCGCCATCACCGCGACAAGTGGGCCGTTGAACAAGATTCGATCCACTCGGCGTACGACACGCGGCGCTCACCAACGTTCCACGCGGCTCAAGATTTTCGCCGTTGGATTCAAATCCAGCGGTCGGTCAGCTTCTGTTCGCCGAGGTTCGGGTGGCTACGTGGCGAGATCTCGGCCCCTAATCTAAGATCCGATGGGCATTAACAAACGCGTCGACCCGGGACTACGTGGGCGTACCTCCACGGTTGGATGACGATCCAACGACCACTGATACCTGAGCGAAGCGTTGCCATCGAGCCTACGTGGCGCAATCCAAGCCGGTTATCTAAGATCTAACGGCCATCATCAACGCATATACACAGCAGCTACGTGGATCTCATGGCGCGGTTGGATGAAGATCCAACGGCGGTGGTTACCCGAGTGATACCCTATTCACCGAACCTACGTGGCCTCACTAGAGCCGCACGATTAAGATCTAATGGCCGAGATCTTCCGAAGCTACTCGAGTCTAGGGCCACAGGAAAGGAGACGTGGCGTTACCTCGGACGTTGGATGGAAATCTGACGGCGAAGGTGAGCTACGAGGCGTCGAAGGAGAGACGGTGGTGCTGGTCACCGGACTTGGAGAAGACGAGGTAGCCTACGGCGATTCCGGGCGTCTCCGGTCGGAAGAAGTGGTCCAGTCGACGCATCTTGACAAGGCGAACTCGGGACAAGTCTTGGGCGCGGCGGAGAGCGGCGGACGACGGTGGAATGTGAAGAAAATCGTGACGGTGGTAATGTTGACTCCGGTGAGCTATGGGAGAGCTACGTTGTGCGACAGCGTGCGGGAGTGGGTGCAAAGTGAGCTACGTTGTGCGACACCATGATAACTCAAGCACATGTATATCATCATCTCCTCTCTGTTGATCTCATTGGTTATCCATTTGAGGGGGAGTTATTGGTTATTGGTGAAAATTTCTTTTGGTTGCCTTTTTTGGGAGGTTTGTTCTTTCAGTCTTTTGTTTTTAAAATAATTCCCTTCAGGTGACAATTTTGTAGAAGGTTTTTAAGATGGTTGTTTTGAGGGGGAGTTCTTTGAAGTTTTTGTAATATTGTGTAACATGCTTTTTGTTTCGTGTGTTTCTTAAATAAAAAACAAAAAAAATAAAAAATAGTAAAAGTACTGAGCATTGTATTTCACACACATATGTCATTTGAAGCCATGTTTATGCTACAAGGTCTTTGCAACTTTCTGTTTATACATATATGGTGTAGTTTATGTCATGACTTATTAAATGGAATGTCAACTTGAATTAAATCTTGTCATGGTTGAACTTTCTTGGCTATCTTGATCCTGCTCGAAAAAGTGCTAAATATGAAAGTTAAGTGCTAAAGCTCAAAAAGTGATTGTTGATAAAAGCAAGATCAAGGTTATGTACTGTCGCACTTCTTCTTTACGAGACTGCTTATCATTGCACTTTGATATGAACTTGGAAGAGGTTGTGTATGACCGAAAACATGAAACCTTAAGCTTGTGATTGCTTGGCATGGTTGAAAAGTAAGGCTGATGGTGCATGTAATTCCTTGCAATTGTTATTGTTGCAATCAAGTAATGAATCAGTTTTTCAAAGCATAAATAAAGTGCACAAAAATTCAATGTTTTCGGGTTCTAGATTGTTGAGAAAGGAGATCATGCCATGCAAAAATCGTTAATAGTACTTGATTTCTAGTTATGCTTACTCTACATTGTTTATGTGTAGATTTGAGGGTGCAAGTCTTGTTGATAGCATGACTTGGTGATCAAGTTGTTACATTTGTGCATGATTCATAATGCTCGAAGACATAAAAAAGGAAAACAACAAACATAAAAGGAGAGAAGTTTCTCTTTTGCTCTCTTTTGCATTCTTGATGAACCCATTGTCAAGGGGAGAAATTTTGAGTCAAAGGAGAAATTTTGGTCACACATTGCACATTCACACACACATTTCTTCTTTTTGTTAGGGGGAGTCTTTCTTTTTGATAGGGGGAGATTTCTTTTTAGATAAGGGGAGATTTTTGTTCTTCTTCTTTTGGTCACTTTACTTCTTTTAAAAATGGTGTTGCCATTGTGAGGTGAATGCCAATGTTCGTTTCCAAATGGTGTTGCCAATGTTTTCATCAAGGGGGAGATTGTGAGATCATGTGATGAAAAATTGGTTGAATGGTGAAATTGGCATTGTAAAGTGATTTTGGTTATAGCATGTGTGGTGCTTGTGCATGTGCTATGTTGATATGATTATTATGCTGGTGATAGCATGATGGATTTTGTTTGATGCAATGCACTCATGTGAGTGGTTGCATGGATTGATTTTGAGGCAAGTCGTGGACTTGTGCTCAGATGTTCATTTAATTATGCTGGTGATAGCATGATGGTTTTGCTTGATGCAATGCACTCGTGTGAGTGGTTGCATGGATTAACCTTGAGTCAAGTCGTGGACTTGTGCTCGGACTGGTTATTTGTTTATTCGTGTGCAGGTGTTGCTCGAGGGCGAACGTGGTCGATGACGGGACCGGAACTAGGTTCATGGAGGAACTGAGGTTCGGGACTAGGTTCAGGGAGGAATCGAGGTCTTGGTGGTCGAGGATGTCATGCGGGACGTTCGGGCTAGAGAATGGTGCACACGAAGGCTGGTTAGCCACGTGAGTGCGGCAGGTGGGCCGTACGCGTGCATGTGTGAATTTTGGGTTGTATGCATATATTGGGCCATGTGTATTGGGCCAGGTGGATATGCATACATGTGTTAGGGTTTTGAGTTGTATAAATAGACTTGAAAACCTAATCAATGAATTAACCTTTTTGGCGGTACGATTTTGCCGTTTTCCAAGCGGAGTTTTTGCTTCTTGGCGGCGGCGACGACGGCCGTCTTGGCATAAAGAGCATCTCGTCTTGCGCTACTGAGGAAGCAAGCAATTGATTTCGTGAAACAAGCCAGCAAGCATGCAATTGATCGGCTAGCATTGAAGTTGAAGTCACCATCCAAATGACTAGAAAAAGTGCATGGCATGAGTTTCTGGCCGTGCGTGCGTGCGTGATAAAAAACGACGACTAGAAGATAGATTGCTCTCGGCGGCTGGTTGTTGCATGTATGCAAGAAGTTTTCTTGTTGTCGATTGTGAGGTCCCAGGCGCTGTGATCGAAGCTGTTCTCGGCGGTAATCTCGTACTTCGTTTTTATTCCTCGTTTACATGCCAGTTTTATGTTTAGATTGCTTCATATTTTCGTCATTCTTGATACAGTAAAATTACGAAGGTAATATCTCTAGATCCATTGATCCGATTGGACTGATTCTTGTTGTGTTAATTTCTAAATTGCATCTAGTTTATACAGTTCAAATTTCACATCAATCCAACGGTTAGATCTTCAGGAATTTTAGTTTTGGTAAACGTGTATCAGTCTGTTTTTATTTGGTCTGGCGTCTGATTCAGCAAAATTGCGAATAAAATAACTTTAGATCCGTAGATCCGATCGAGGTGATTTTATTGGGTTAGCTTGCAAATTGAGTCTAGTTTATACAGTTAAAATTTCACATCGATCCAACGGTGGGATCATCAGTAATTACTATTTTAGTAGACGTGTATTTCTCTGTTTTTGTCGAATCCGAATCAGGCAATTTGAGTCCGAATTGGGGTGTTTCAAAAATTAGCAAAAATTTGATTTTAGCTTCCGCGCAATCATTCACCCCCCTCTGATTGCTAGTTTAATATATATCGATCCTACAAGTGGTATCAGAGCCTAGTTTTTCTAATTAATCTTAACAGGTGATTAGAAACCGTAGCGATGGATAGGTATTCGACAAAACCTTGTGTTTTCGATGGTGTTGATTTTCAGTTTTGGAAAGCAAAGATGGAGGCATATATTCAAGCTCAGGGTTTTGCAATTTGGGAAAAGGTCTACAAGCCATACAATGTTCCTGATAATGATCAAGTTAATGCAACCAATCAAGTACATGTTGAAGCAAACAGCAGAGCACGAAATTTGATCATCCAAGGATTGGGAAGAAGTGACTTCGACCGTGTGATTCTTCTCAAGTCAGCATATGAGGTATGGAAATCTCTTTGTGATTATCATGAAGGTTCTAACACTTTGTCAAAGAGGTTAATCGGGATATATATAAGAAAGAATATATGCGATTTGAGATGAAACCGGTGAGTCGCTAGATGATTTCTTTGCACGCTTTAATAAAATTCTTAGCAATTTGCGTCTTTGTTGGAGTTAGTTTTGATGATGCTGCTAATGCTAGAAAATTGCTTGGTGCATTAGACATGTCAATTTGGGAGATGAAAGTTACATCCATTAGAGAATCAACTGTCATGAGTACTCTTACTTTAGATGTTCTTTTCTCTAAATTAAAAACTCATGAATTGGATGTTCTTGCTAGGAAGAATGATCATAAATCAATTGCATTGACCTCTCAATCTAGCATGTCTCAGAATAATGCTTCTTCAAGTTTTGCTTTGTCTTTCTTGTCTTCACTAACCGATGAACAGATTGAAGAATTTCCTGAAGAAGACTTGGCACTACTCTCTTCTCGTTTTAATAAAGCTTTGCAGAATGTGAGAATGAGGAAGAGAGTTGGTGGTGGCCCTTCAAGATGCTATGAGTGTGGTGATCTCAACCACATTCGTCCAAATTATCCTAAACTTGCAGGTAAAGCACCAAGGGAGGAAAAGGACAATGACAAAAGAAAAGAGAAGAAGAAGTTCTCTCCAAGCAATAGAAAGAAGAGTTTCATCAATAGCAAAGTTGTCCACCGGGTCCTTTCCGCTCTTGAACAAGTTAATTTGAGTGATGTGGATTCGGAGAGCAGTGAAGATGGCACAACAGCTCCAAGCAAGCATGAATTGACAGGGTTGTGTCTCATGGCTAGAAGTGAGGAAAGCTTCACCGAGGATGATCACGATAGCGACTGCAATGAGGTAGAACCTTCTTACGATGAATTAACTATTGCTGTTGTTCGTCTTGGAAAATTGCTTGACAAACGCGACAAGAAAATTAGGAAACATGATGTTCTTGTGGAATCTTTGAATGCTGAAATTGATAGACTTAAAACTTTGATTCCTGATGATGATGCTTGCAAATCATGTGACTTAATTTACAATGAGCTTACTTTGCTTAGGAAAGAACATGTTACCTTGTTAGAGCAAATTAATGTTGAAAAAGAGAAAAATGAGAAACTTGTTAAAAATGATAGTTGTTCTACTGTTGATTTGCATGATTCAACTACATGTTCTAAATGCTCCACACTTGAATTGAAGTTGAATGATGCTAATGGTAGAGTTTCTCAAATGGCCAATGCTTTGCTCACACATGAGGTTCTTTCATGCTCAACTTGTCACAAGCAAAAAGAAAAAGTGGACGTTCCATGTAATAATTGTTTAACTCTTTCTCGAAAGGTTGATTACTTGAAAAAATCTTTAGAACGGTTCACTTCAGGAAAGAAAAACCTAAACATGATTTTGGATCAATCAAAAGTCAGTACTCATCACAAAGGTTTAGGTTTTGATTCTTATGCTCATTATAAATCGCATGCTCCTACTGTTGTTAAGACACTTGAAAGTGGAAAATTTGAGATTGTCAATGAGCCTAAGAAAATTATTTTCAAGTCTGCTGGTGTGTTATCTTCTACTATGATGAATGCAAATGCTACTACATTTCTAAAGCTAAACATCATGTTAAGTACACTTGCACTCATTGTGGTAGAGATGGACATTTAGTAGATTTTTGCTTTAGGCTAGCCAAACAACAAAAAAAGAAAGAAAAGGCTAAGGCTAGGTCTAATTTAGGAAGGCACATTTCACTCCTCATTTTGTGCTTAGGGTGATGCAAACATCTTTTGTTGAAAGAAACATGAGAAAGGGCAAATCTGATTTTGTGAACAAGAATACTCGTGTTGTGCCTACTCGTCGTGTGTCTCAGTACTGGATTCCCAAATGTTTTATTTCTAACCCCAGTACCGAGGCCTCGACATCTTCTTGTGCTATGTAGGCTTTTTAGGATTGGGTTGGAGAACAGAAGCTTAGTGGAGGTCTTTTGCAAGATGGGGTCAAGACTTGGATGGTTCTCACCCATGAGATGGTTTTCAAGAAGCACATGCGATAATTCTTCATCTTCTTTGTGAGCTATTTTATACACTCATGTCTTTTATACTCACAGATATCTATTTGTGACATAAGATGAGATGTTTGTTCATATGCTCATATGTATCCCTTGGCATGTTCAATAATGTTATATCTTATATCATGCCTTTCATGCTTTGAATTCACTTATCATGATTCATGCTTATGCTTAATTGAACATACCATGATAACTCAAGCACAAATATATCATCATCTCCTCTCTGTTGATCTCATTGGTTATCCATTTGAGGGGGAGTTATTGGTTATTGGTGAAAATTTCTTTTGGTTGCCTTTTTGGGAGGTTTGTTCTTTCAGTCTTTTGTTTTTAAAATAATTCCCTTCAGGTGACAATTTTGTAGAAGGTTTTTAAGATGGTTGTTTTGAGGGGGAGTTCTTTGAAGTTTTTGTAATATTGTGTAACATGCTTTTTGTTTCGTGTGTTTCTTAAATAAAAAACAAAAAAAATAAAAAATAGTAAAAGTACTGAGCATTGTATTTCACACACATATGTCATTTGAAGCCATGTTTATGCTACAAGGTCTTTGCAACTTTCTGTTTATACATATATGGTGTAGTTTATGTCATGACTTTTTAAATGGAATGTCAACTTGAATTAAATCTTGTCATGGTTGAACTTTCTTGGCTATCTTGATCCCTTTCGAAAAAGTGCTAAATATGAAAGTTAAGTGCTAAAGCTCAAAAAGTGATTGTTGATAAAAGCAAGATCAAGGTTATGTACTGTCGCACTTCTTCTTTACGAGACTGCTTATCATTGCACTTTGATATGAACTTGGAAGAGGTTGTGTATGACCGAAAACATGAAACCTTAAGCTTGTGATTGCTTGGCATGGTTGAAAAGTAAGGCTGATGGTGCATATAATTCCTTGCAATTGTTATTGTTGCAATCAAGTAATGAATCAGTTTTTCAAAGCATAAATAAAGTGCACAAAAATTCAATGTTTTCAGGTTCTAGATTGTTGAGAAAGGGAGATCATGCCATGCAAAAAATCGTTAATAGTACTTGATTTCTAGTTATGCTTACTCTACATTGTTTATGTGTAGATTTGAGGGTGCAAGTACTGTTGATAGCATGACTTGGTGATCAAGTTGTTACATTTGTGCATGATTCATAATTCTCAGTACATAAAAAAAAAGGAAAACAACAAACATAAAAGGAGAGAAGTTTCTCTTTTGCTCTCTTTTTGCATTCTTGATGAACCCATTGTCAAAGGGGAGAAATTTTGGAGTCAAAGGAGAAATTTTTGGTCACACATTGCACATTCACACACACATTTCTTCTTTTTTGGGGAGTCTTTCTTTTTGATAGGGAGATTTCTTTTTAGATAAGGGAGATTTTTGTTCTTCTTCTTTTGGTCACTTTACTTCTTTTAAAAATGGTGTTGCCATTGTGAGGTGAATGCCAATGTTCGTTTCAAATGGTGTTGCCAATGTTTTCATCAAGGGGAGATTGTGAGATCATGTGATGAAAAATTGGTTGAATGGTGAAATTGGCATTGTAAAGTGATTTTGGTTATAGCATGTGTGGTGCTTGTGCATGTGCTATGTTGATATGATTATTATCTTTGGTGATAGCATGATGGATTTTGTTTGATGCAATGCACTCATGTGAGTGGTTGCATGGATTGATTTTGAGGCAAGTCGTGGACTTGTGCTCGATGTTCATTTAATTATCTTTGGTGATAGCATGATGGTTTTGCTTGATGCAATGCACTCGTGTGAGTGGTTGCATGGATTAACCTTGAGTCAAGTCGTGGACTTGTGCTCGGACCAGTTATTTGTTTATTCGTGTGCGGTGTTGCTCGAGGCGAACGTGGTCGATGACGGACGGAACTAGGTTCATGGAGGAACCGAGGTTCGGGACTAGGTTCGAGGAGGAATCGAGGTCTTGGTGGTCGAGGATGTCATGCGGGGACGTTCGGGCTAGAAGAATGGTGCACACGAAGGTGGTTAGCCACGTGAGTGGCGCAGTGGGCGTCTGGCGTGCATGTGTGAATTTTGGGTTGTATGCATATATTGGGCCATGTGTATTGGGCCAGGTGGATATGCATACATGTGTTAGGGTTTTGAGTTGTATAAATAGACTTGAAAACCTAATCAATGAATTAACCTTTTTGGCGGCGGCTGCCGTTTTTCCAAGCGGGAGTTTTTGCTTCTTCGGCGGCGGTGACGTACGGCCGTGCGGCATAAAGAGCATCTCGTGCTGCGCTACAGGAAGCAAGCAATTGATTTCGTGAAACAAGCCAGCAAGCATGCAATTGATCGGCTAGCATTGAAGTTGAAGTCAGCCATCCAGCGACTAGAAAAAGTGCATGGCATGAGTTTCTGGCCGTGCGTGCGTGCGTGATAAAAAACGACGACTAGAAGATAGATTGCTCTCGGCGGCTGGTTGTTGCATGTATGCAAGAAGTTTTCTTGTTGTCGATTGTGAGGTCCCAGGCGCTGTGATCAGAAGCTGTTCTCGGCGGTAATCTCGTACTTCGTTTTTATTCCTCGTTTACATGCCAGTTTTATGTTTAGATTGCTTCATATTTTCGTCATTCTTGATACAGTAAAATTATGAAGGTCATATCTCTAGATCCATTGATCCGATTGGACTGATTCTTGTTGTGTTAATTTCTAAATTGCATCTAGTTTATACAGTTAAAATTTCACATCAATCCAACGGTTAGATCTTCAGGAATTTTAGTTTTGGTAAACGTGTATCAGTCTGTTTTTATTTGGTCTGGCGTCTGATTCAGCAAAATTGCGAATAAAATAACTTTAGATCCGTAGATCCGATCGAGGTGATTTTTATTGGGTTAGCTTGCAAATTGAGTCTAGTTTATACAGTTAAAATTTCACATCGATCCAACGGTGGGATCATCAGTAATTACTATTTTAGTAGACGTGTATTTCTCTGTTTTTGTCGAATCCGAATCAGGCAATTTGAGTCCGAATTGGGGTGTTTCAAAAATTAGCAAAAATTTGATTTTAGCTTCCGCGCAATCATTCACCCCCCTCTGATTGCTAGTTTAATATATATCGATCCTACAAGTGGTATCAGAGCCTAGTTTTTCTAATTAATCTTAACAGGTGATTAGAAACCGTAGCGATGGATAGGTATTCGACAAAACCTTGTGTTTTCGATGGTGTTGATTTTCAGTTTTGGAAAGCAAAGATGGAGGCATATATTCAAGCTCAGGGTTTTGCAATTTGGGAAAAGGTCTACAAGCCATACAATGTTCCTGATAATGATCAAGTTAATGCAACCAATCAAGTACATGTTGAAGCAAACAGCAGAGCACGAAATTTGATCATCCAAGGATTGGGAAGAAGTGACTTCGACCGTGTGATTCTTCTCAAGTCAGCATATGAGGTATGGAAATCTCTTTGTGATTATCATGAAGGTTCTAACACTGTCAAAGAGGTTCGTCAGGATATATATAAGAAAGAATATATGCGATTTGAGATGAAACCAGGTGAGTCGCTAGATGATTTCTTTGCACGCTTTAATAAAATTCTTAGCAATTTGCGTGCTGTTGGAGTTAGTTTTGATGATGCTGCTAATGCTAGAAAATTGCTTGGTGCATTAGACATGTCAATTTGGGAGATGAAAGTTACATCCATTAGAGAATCAACTGTCATGAGTACTCTTACTTTAGATGTTCTTTTCTCTAAATTAAAAACTCATGAATTGGATGTTCTTGCTAGGAAGAATGATCATAAATCAATTGCATTGACCTCTCAATCTAGCATGTCTCGAATAATGCTTCTTCAAGTTTTGCTTTGTCTTTCTTGTCTTCACTAACCGATGAGCAGTTGAAGAATTTCTGAAGAAGACTTGGCACTACTCTCTTCTCGTTTTAATAAAGCTTTGCGAGAATGTGAGAATGAGGAAGAGAGTTGGTGGTGGCCCTTCAAGATGCTATGAGTGTGGTGATCTCAACCACATTCGTCCAAATTATCCTAAACTTGCAGGTAAAGCACCAAGGAGGAAAAGGACAATGACAAAAGAAAAGAGAAGAAGAAGTTCTCTCCAAGCAATAGAAAGAAGAGTTTCATCAATAGCAAAGTTGTCCACCGGGTCCTTTCCGCTCTTGAACAAGTTAATTTGAGTGATGTGGATTAGGAGAGCAAAGTGAAGATGGCACAACTTGACTCCAAGCAAGCATGAATTGACAGGGTTGTGTCTCATGGCTAGAAGTGAGGAAAGCTTCACCGAAGATGATCACGACAGCGACTGCAATGAGGTAGAACCTTCTTACGATGAATTAACTATTGCTGTTGTTCGTCTTGGAAAATTGCTTGACAAACGCGACAAGAAAATTAGGAAACATGATGTTCTTGTGGAATCTTTGAATGCTGAAATTGATAGACTTAAAACTTTGATTCCTGATGATGATGCTTGCAAATCATGTGACTTAATTTACAATGAGCTTACTTTGCTTAGGAAAGAACATGTTACCTTGTTAGAGCAAATTAATGTTGAAAAAGAGAAAAATGAGAAACTTGTTAAAAATGATAGTTGTTCTACTGTTGATTTGCATGATTCAACTACATGTTCTAAATGCTCCACACTTGAATTGAAGTTGAATGATGCTAATGGTAGAGTTTCTCAAATGGCCAATGCTTTGCTCACACATGAGGTTCTTTCATGCTCAACCTGTCGCAAGCAAAAAGAAAAAGTGGACGTTCCATGTAATAATTGTTTAACTCTTTCTCGAAAGGTTGATTACTTGGAAAAATCTTTAGAACGGTTCACTTCAGGAAAGAAAAACCTAAACATGATTTTGGATCAATCAAAAGTCAGTACTCATCACAAAGGTTTAGGTTTTGATTCTTATGCTCATTATAAATCGCATGCTCCTACTGTTGTTAAGACACTTGAAAGTGGAAAATTTGAGATTGTCAATGAGCCTAAGAAAATTGTTTTCAAGTCTGCTGGTGTGTTATCTTCTACTATGATGAATGCAAATGCTACTTCTGTTTCTAAAGCTAAACATCATGTTAAGTACACTTGCACTCATTGTGGTAGAGATGGACATTTAGTAGATTTTTGCTTTAGGCTAGCCAAACAACAAAAGAAAGAAAAGGCTAAGGCTAGGTCTAATTTCAGGAAGGCACATTTCACTCCTCATTTTGTGCTTAGGGTGATGCAAACATCTTTTGTTGAAAGAAACATGAGAAAGGGCAAATCTGATTTTGTGAACAAGAATACTGCGTGTTGTGCCTACTGAGAAAGGGCGTGGTGTGTCTCGATCTTTGGATTCCCAAATGTTTTATTTCTAACTTGAGATCGAGGCCTCGACATCTTCTTGTGCTATGTAGGCTTTTTAGGATTGGGTTGGAGAACGAAGCTTAGTGGAGGTCTTTTGCAAGATGGGGTCAAGACTTGGATGGTTCTCACCCATGAGATGGTTTTCAAGAAGCACATGCGATAATTCTTCATCTTCTTTGTGAGCTATTTTATACACTCATGTCTTTTATACTCACAGATATCTATTTGTGACATAAGATGAGATGTTTGTTCATATGCTCATATGTATCCCTTGGCATGTTCAATAATGTTATATCTTATATCATGCCTTTCATGCTTTGAATTCACTTATCATGATTCATGCTTATGCTTAATTGAACATACCATGATAACTCAAGCACAAATATATCATCATCTCCTCTCTGTTGATCTCATTGGTTATCCATTTGAGGGGGAGTTATTGGTTATTGGTGAAAATTTCTTTTGGTTGCCTTTTTTGGGAGGTTTGTTCTTTCAGTCTTTTGTTTTTAAAATAATTCCCTTCAGGTGACAATTTTGTAGAAGGTTTTTAAGATGGTTGTTTTGAGGGGGAGTTCTTTGAAGTTTTTGTAATATTGTGTAACATGCTTTTTGTTTTGTGTGTTTCTTAAATAAAAACAAAAAAAATAAAAAATAGTAAAAGTACTGAGCATTGTATTTCACACACATATGTCATTTGAAGCCATGTTTATGCTACAAGGTCTTTGTAACTTTCTGTTTATACATATATGGTGTAGTTTATGTCATGACTTTTTAAATGGAATGTCAACTTGAATTAAATCTTGTCATGGTTGAACTTTCTTGGCTATCTTGATCCTACTCGAAAAAGTGCTAAATATGAAAGTTAAGTGCTAAAGCTCAAAAATGATTGTTGATAAAAGCAAGATCAAGGTTATGTCTATCGCACTTCTTCTTTCTGAGGCGCTTATCATTGCACTTTGATATGAACTTGGAAGAGGTTGTGTATGACCGAAACCATGAAACCTTAAGCTTGTGATTGCTTGGCATGGTTGAAAAGTAAGGTGATGGTGCATGTAATTCCTTGCAATTGTTATTGTTGCAATCAAGTAATGAATCAGTTTTTCAAAGCATAAATAAAGTGCACAAAAATTCAATGTTTTCAGGTTCTAGATTGTTGAGAAAGGAGATCATGCCATGCAAAAATCGTTAATAGTACTTGATTTCTAGTTATGCTTACTCTACATTGTTTATGTGTAGATTTGAGGGTGCAAATCTTGTTGATAGCATGACTTGGTGATCAAGTTGTTACATTTGTGCATGATTCATAATGCTCGATTACATAAAAAAAGGAAAACAACAAACATAAAAGGAGAGAAGTTTCTCTTTTGCTCTCTTTTGCATTCTTGATGAACCCATTGTCAAGGGGAGAAATTTTGGAGTCAAAGGAGAAATTTTGGTCACACATTGCACATTCACACACACATTTCTTCTTTTTGTTAGGGGAGTCTTTCTTTTTGATAGGGGAGATTTCTTTTTAGATAAGGGAGATTTTTGTTCTTCTTCTTTTGGTCACTTTACTTCTTTTAAAAATGGTGTTGCCATTGTGAGGTGAATGCCAATGTTCGTTTCAAATGGTGTTGCCAATGTTTTCATCAAGGGGAGATTGTGAGATCATGTGATGAAAAATTGGTTGAATGGTGAAATTGGCATTGTAAAGTGATTTTGGTTATAGCATGTGTGGTGCTTGTGCATGTGCTATGTTGATATGATTATTATCTTTGGTGATAGCATGATGGATTTTGTTTGATGCAATGCACTCATGTGAGTGGTTGCATGGATTGATTTTGAGGCAAGTCGTGGACTTGTGCTCGGATGTTCATTTAATTATCTTTGGTGATAGCATGATGGTTTTGCTTGATGCAATGCACTCGTGTGAGTGGTTGCATGGATTAACCTTGAGTCAAGTCGTGGACTTGTGCTCGGACCGGTTATTTGTTTATTCGTGTGCGAGTGTTGCTCGAGGGCTTAACGTGGTCGATGACGGACCGAACTAGGTTCATGGAGGAACCGAGGTTCGGGACTAGGTTCGTGGAGGAATCGAGGTCTTGGTGGTCGAGGATGTCATGCGGGACGTTCGGGCTAGAGAATGGTGCACACGAAGGTGGTTAGCCACGTGAGTGCTGGCGGTGGGCGTCTGGCGTGCATGTGTGAATTTTGGGTTGTATGCATATATTGGGCCATGTGTATTGGGCGAGTGGATATGCATACATGTGTTAGGGTTTTGAGTTGTATAAATAGACTTGAAAACCTAATCAATGAATTAACCTTTTGGCGGCGGTGCCGTTTTTCCAAGCGGAGTTTTGCTTCTTCTGGCGGTGACGTCTGTAGCGTGCGGCATAAAGAGCATCTCGTACTGCGCTACAGGAAGCAAGCAATTGATTTCGTGAAACAAGCCAGCAAGCATGCAATTGATCGGCTAGCATTGAAGTTGAAGTCAGCCATCCAGCGACTAGAAAAAGTGCATGGCATGAGTTTCTGGCCGTGCGTGCGTGCGTGATAAAAAACGACGACTAGAAGATAGATTGCTCTCGGCGGCTGGTTGTTGCATGTATGCAAGAAGTTTTCTTGTTGTCGATTGTGAGGTCCCAGGCGCTGTGATCAGAAGCTGTTCTCGGCGGTAATCTCGTACTTCGTTTTTATTCCTCGTTTACATGCCAGTTTTATGTTTAGATTGCTTCATATTTTCGTCATTCTTGATACAGTAAAATTACGAAGGTAATATCTCTAGATCCATTGATCCGATTGGACTGATTCTTGTTGTGTTAATTTCTAAATTGCATCTAGTTTATACAGTTCAAATTTCACATCAATCCAACGGTTAGATCTTCAGGAATTTTAGTTTTGGTAAACGTGTATCAGTCTGTTTTTATTTGGTCTGGCGTCTGATTCAGCAAAATTGCGAATAAAATAACTTTAGATCCGTAGATCCGATCGAGGTGATTTTTATTGGGTTAGCTTGCAAATTGAGTCTAGTTTATACAGTTAAAATTTCACATCGATCCAACGGTGGGATCATCAGTAATTACTATTTTAGTAGACGTGTATTTCTCTGTTTTTGTCGAATCTGAATCAGGCAATTTGAGTCCGAATTGGGGTGTTTCAAAAATTAGCAAAAATTTGATTTTAGCTTCCGCGCAATCATTCACCCCCCTCTGATTGCTAGTTTAATGTATATCGATCCTACAAAATGTATCCTAAAAGTGCTTTGAAAATTATCGAAGTAACCATATATACAAAGTATGACACCAAGCTACTCAAGTTCAGATTAGACTAAACTAAGACATATCCAAGTGCAAATGTCAATTTTGCTTAGCAAGCACAAATAAAACTATGTTATTTTTTCATGATTTAACAATTGCAACACTTAACATAGTTTCTAAACTAGAAGTAAAGCAATACAATGGATCAAATGAAAAACCTAGAATTCAACCTACTCAACACATTTGGAAAGCTAGAAGTGCATACAAGGTCCTTCGGGCTCAATTATCTTCAATGCAAATTTTTCTTTTAAGATTGTAAATGACATAGTGGGGTGCAAATCTGTAATATTATTTGTATTCTTTACCCACTTATGTTTATTTATTTGCATTTTTGTAAGTGATTGACTCAAGCCATAGTAGACCATCTCAAGAAAAGGTCTTAAGTGAAGGATCGAGATGGTGAATTGGTGATCAGAGGGGGGTGAATAATCCCAATTAAAATTTCTCCCCACTCAAAATGATCTAAAATAAGCCCTCAAACAAATCAACCAAAAGAAGCAAATTAGAAGGAGGATTTTTTCCTGTGAGAGGGTGCGGTATGATTGATGATCGGTATGACCGGAGAGGGTGCGATATGACCGGGCTCAAGAACAGTAGGAAAAATCAACACGAATACCAAAAGCAAAAATGATCCAACTTTTGATTGGATGGTCAAAAACTAATGAAACTTGGTAGATGTGATCCTAAGGATGTCAGGAACTTATTCCAACCTTCAATCACAAAGATTGATGTCAAAGTTCTGACCTTTTTCACTTTTAAGGAAGAACACACCAAGTTTGAGCAAAATTCAAGAACTTGATCAAAGACTTGCTTGTGGGTTTTTGATGATCAAGGTGATCTTAGATGACTTCCCAAATATCACAGCAAGCGAGAACACAAGTTCTAAACCTTAGAAACACAATAAAAAAATGATTCAAGCAAGAGCTCAAAACTGGTTTCTTGCAAGGAGGTTGCATGGAGTTGCCTAGATAATTGGGATATGATCTGAAGAAGATTCATCTATCAATCACCATCCTTGGCATTAGAACCAAAAACATGTAGAAGGAGGGGAGGCAAATCCAAATTGCAAGAATTTAAATTGCAAGAATTTAAATGCGGAATTTAAATCTTGAATTTAAGACATGAAGTAAATACGTAATGTAAGCTCCAATATAATAGAAAATGATTTGCATTTATGGAAGGGAGGTTTACAAAGCCCCATAACAAAGTGGGCAAAAAGTTCAAAGGAGTACACAACCTCTAAAACCTTCAAGTGAATGAAGGCTACCCCTACCCCTCTACTTATACTACTCTTGGGCCACCTAACACCCTTGGATGAGTCTCTCAACCCTAGAGCACTCCATCAAGGGCTAGAATTAACCCACTCACACAGCCATGCAAGGGCTAACCCAAAACACACACACACATAATGGGTTTTCTTGCACGGTTCTCAAAGTACACTAACTAGACGCGCCATCCTATCAACTAGAGTGCGATCCGACGGCCCTCATCGATCTGAGCAGTGTCCAACTAGCATCTCATCTATCCCTTGTCTTCTTGTCTTTCACGGACTCCGTCTCCGATCATCTTCTGGTGATCGTCGATCATTTGGACCTTCGACGCACCTCGCCTAGTGTGATCATACTCCGCCTGAATGATCGAGCACTGTCGTCCTGCAACCATCAAAAATAAGGAAATCCATCACATAGCAATATCCAAAAAGATATTCAATCAAATTCATCAAAACATCACAATTTGAAGAATTGTGCTTGCTCATAATGGCCGGTGCTACCGCCCCTTGGATGGTAGCACCGCTGCCTGGTCATACCGCCCCTGGCCGGTATGACCAGCCCCCAAAAACTCAAAGAACCCCTCTCTGGAAAAACTACACCGACTTGAGGCCAGTGCAACCACCCCTAACTGACAACATTCAAATTTCTTCAAATTTTGATTTAAACTTCAAATTCACTTCAAACTCAACCATTATTAGCTTTAAATACTATTAATAACTTATCACAAACACATGTAGACCTCCACATGGTCTTTCATTAAGAGAATAGTCTTGGTCATACATGAAACATTCCAAGTTCATTCCAAGTGCAATGGAAAGCAGTCTTGTGAATGTAAGGTGTTAAGATCAATTTGCATAAAAAGAGTCAAATTTTTTTGTTTTCATTTTAGCACATAGATTTATGAGCATATGAAGCACTCGAGTATGGATCTACCTAGCTTCACCCAAGTTGCTATAAAGAGTTTAGTAGAAATCCAAAATTTCACAAATAATGGCGTATGCACCTAGAGAAGAAACATAGTAAGTAAAAGCTACATGTTTAATCAAGTTTTCTCTTTAAAGTTTTAATTTTCAGATTTTAACAAGATTAGCAAGATGAATTAAAATGAACTTAGACATATTTAAGCTAGCATTTTTCTTTAGAAGTGCAGCAAGGTGCATAGCATGAATAATAGCCCATTTGCATAATAGACAAAGCTCATAAGACAGAAAATGAAGTCTATATGCAATGCATGAAGCAGATTCCCTCAACAAGTGAATCAATTTTAAGCACAAATCTGGTTCAAGTTGAGTTATTAGCAAAATTAAGCTCAAAGAAGATCCAAATGAACTCAATCAAAACTAGAAATACAGAATGAGGAGAAGAAGTTGAGAAACTACAAACTAGGTGGCTATAGAACATAGAAAAGATAGTAGAGAATACTATGGCTTAGACTCGCACTTATCTTCTCCAATGGCTAACATAGGAAAGCTGTCTCTAGATCCCAAGCTAAGAAGTGAATACAGACCCTATCTATCTAGAAGGCCCAACACCTGCTAGACTTATAAAACTGTGAGGGAACTAAATCTAGAGAGAAGAGAGAACTGCTAATTGTGCATGATAACAATCTATAGCATAAGATGAGAGGTCTATGCAAAGCATACCAGAAATCTAAGTAAAGTGAACTCAAAACTGGAAAATAAGCCCATAAACACCTAGAAGATGAAAACGAAAGGAAATGCTAGAAAAAAGCATATAATACATAATATGCGGATTAGCTCCCCCTCATGATAAGCCGTAAGAGCTCATGACTCCAAGCTCACTCCTCAAAAGCAATAAACCTGGAGCTATGCAAAGGCTTGGTGAACATATCGGCTATCTGGTAGTCACTCTCTACAAACTAAAGCGCGATATCTCCCTTCTCTACATGATCTACAAGGAAATGATATCTAATACCAATATGCTTAGTCCGGAAATGCTGCATTGGGTTCTTAGCAATGGAAATAGTAGAAGTGTTGCCACAGAAAAGTAGAAAACTCTCTATCGCTAACCTATAGTCACGTAGAGTCGATCGCATCCAAAGCGCCTGACTACAGCAACTCGCTGCAACAACATACTCGACCTCTGCAGTGGACTGTACAACCCCAGACTACTTCCTAGATAACCAAGAGATAAAAGAAGTGCCAATGAATTGGCAAGTGCCAGAAGCGCTGCTTCTATCTATCCTATAGCCAGCAAAGTCCGCATCAGAAAAACTCGAAGGGATAGACAAGCAGAGGAAGAGTACCAAATACCATAATCAGTGGTAGCACAAAGGTACCTGAAGATGCGCTTAACTACATGTGATGAGAGGCGCGAGGGGAAGCCTAAAATCTAGCACACAGACACACAGCAAATGTATGTCCGACCTTGAAGCGGTGAGGTACAGGAGGGAGCCGATCATGCTCTGGAACTCCTTTTGATTAGCAGGTTCACCATCCTTGTGAGGCCCGAGAATACCAGTGGTGGCCATAGAACTCATCACTGGCTTCCCATTAGACATATCAAGGTGTCTCAGGAGGTCTCGAGTGAACTTGCCTTGATACAAGGAGGTGCCCTCCCTAATCTGCTTGATTTGGAATCCGAGGATGTAGCTCAACTCGTCCATCATGCTTGTCTCAAACTCTATGCTCATCACCTCTGAAAATTGAGACGCAAGAGAATGCAAAGAGCCACCAAAGATAATATCGTCCACATAAATATGGACAAGGAGAAGTGAGAATCCTAGTGTCTGATGAATAAAGTCTTGTCTACTATACCCATTTTGAAACTATGACTGAGAAGATAGGATTTAAGCCTCTTATATCATGCTCTAGGGGCCTATTTAAGTCTATACAAAGCTTTAAAAAGCTTAAAGACATGGCTCGGGTACTTGGGGTTCTCGAATCCTAGAGATTGCTTGACATAAATCTCTTCATTAATATAGCCATTAAGAAATACACTCTTGACATCCATTTGATAGAGCTTGAAGCACTGGGATGTAGAAAATGCAAGAAGGATCCTAATAGCCTCTAGTCTAGCTATAGGTATAAAGGTCTTCTCAAAGTCAAGACTCTCAACCTAAGAAAAGCCCTGTGCAACTAGCTTAACCTTGTTATGAAACACAACCCCCTCCTCGCTTTGCTTGTTTTTAAATACCCACTTGGTCCCAATGACATTATGACTAGAACGAGGCTCTACAAGTTGCCAGACTTTATTTTTTCAAAGTTTTCAAGTTCCACATACATAGCATTATTCCAAGACTCGTCGGATAATACATAAGTAAAATCCTTTGGCTCAAAAGAGGCAACAAAGGTAGAGTGAAGGCAAAAAGAAGATAAGTCTGATTTTGAATGCGTCACATGCTCAAATAGATCACCAATGATCTGATCAGGTGGATGAGAATGCTAAATATGGCGGGAAGGACCAGAAGTGAAAGTGACCTCTACCTCTTGAACAGAAGAGGTAAGAACAGAACCACTGGCTGAAGGAGAATCTAAAGGCAAGGGCTGGTCTCCCTAAGGTGCAAAATTGGAAACAGGGGGCACCTCAGGTGTAGAGAGGACTAAATAAGATGGAACAACATCATCTGCATCGTTCCCATCCTCTACAAAGATGGTTTCAGAGCAAGAGGAAGAGCCTGATATATCAAGTCTAGATTCTAGGCTAGCCTCATCAAAGGTCACCTCACAGGTCTCTATAATCCTATTCGCATTGCAACTCCAGACCCTAAGCTACGTGAGGAAGACGAGTAACCCAGAAAAATACCATCAGAAGAACAAGACTCAAACTTATCCAGGTTACTAGTCTTCAAAATGAAAAACTTGCAACCAAACACGCGAAAAAAAGAGACAGTGGTTTTTCATCCGTACCTCAACTCGTAAGAAGTGCGGTGCAAATGGCTTTCAAGAATACATGATTAGAAACATTGCAAGCAGTAGCTGTAGTCTCAGTCCAAAACTTCTTAGGAGTATTGTACTCGTCTAGCATCGTCTTGACCATCTCTACCAGAGTCCTGTTCTTCCTTTCCACTACGCCATTTTGCTGAAGGACGTAGGGAGAGGAGAACTAATACTCTAAACCAGACTTCACACAGAAACTCTTAAAGTAAGAGTTCTTGAACACCGTGCCATTATCACTACGTATAACTCGTAAGGCACTTGGGAGCTCAAAAGATAGCCTACTAACCAAACCCCTAAAATGAGAAAAAGTCTCATTCTTCAAGGCCATGAAAAACACGCAAGAATACCTTAAAAATCATTAACAATGACAAGAACATACCACTTCCCACCCGTTGACTGCACTATAGCTGGACCAATAGTGTTCATATGTAAAAGCTGTCCTAGTACAATAGTCAGCACAACGGTGACCGGAGGATGAGAAGCAGCAACCATCTTGCCATGTCGGCAAGGAGAGCAAATTAAGTCTTTGACCATCTTGAGTTTAGGAAAGCCACGAATGAGATCATGGTTGTTAACTCTAGTCAAATGATCGAAGCTAATGTGACCAAGTCTCCTATAATAGAAGGAGAGATCAGGAGACTCAAAAACAATAAAACAATGAAGAGGGTCTCCAAAAGAAGTAGAAAAATCAGCACGAAAGACTCATTCAAATCTAGAAATCCCGCAAACTAACCCTCCTAATGAATCAAAGATTCTACAAGCACTACTCTTAAAGCTTACCTCAAAAGAGTCATTTGATGTAATGAGATGGTGATCAGAGGGGGGGTGAATGATTCTAAAATAAAATTTTCCTCCACACAAAATAATCCAAACAAGCCCTCAATAAAAATACTCAAAAGGAGGCAAATGAAATGAGGTGGCTGTCCTGAATGGCCAGTTCTACTGCTGGGTGGCCGGTAGCACCGCACGAGGGGCAGTAGCACCGAGCTCAAGAATAACTGAAGCACAGTCTGAAAAACAGAACATCTCAAAAGTAGATTTTGAGGAATCTTTTGATCGGCTAGATAAAAACCCAACAAACTTGGTAGATGTGATCCTAAGGATGTCAGGAACTTGTTCCAACCTTCAATCGCAACGATTGATGTCATTGTTCTGACCTTTTCTACTTTGAAGGATGAACACACCAAGTTTGTGTAAAATTCAAGAACTTGATCTAAGACTTGCTCGGGGGGTTTTGATAATCAAGATGATCTTGGATAGCTTCCCATAAGACACAACAAATAAGAACTAAAGTCTAAACTTTCAAAACACGATTTTCAAGAATCATTCACTTAAGAGCACAAAATCGGTTTTCTGCAAGAAAGTTGCATGAATTTGCCAAGATGGTTGGGATATGATCTGAAGTATATTCATCCATTAACCATCATCCTTGGCATAAGAAGTAAAAGTATGTAAAAGGAGGGGAAGCAAATCCAAATTGCATAAATGTAATTTGTAGGAAAGTAAGTGCAGAATTTAGATGCGGAATTTAGGACATAATGTAAAAGCGTAAGGAAGATTGAGCATAGAAGAAAATGATTTGCATTTCTGGAAGGGTGGTTTACAAAGCCTCACACCAAAGTAGGCAAAGCTCAACGGAGCACAAGACCTCTAAAACCTTCAAGAGGGAGAAGGCCTCCCCTTCCCCTCTATTTGTACTACTCTTGGGTCACCTACCACCCTTGGATGAGTTCCTCAATCCTAGAGCACTCCATCAAGGGTTAGGATTAACCCACTCACACAGCCATGCAAGGGCTAACCCAAAACCCACCAACAAACCGGGTTTTCTTACACGGTTTTTGAAGCACACTAACTAGACCCACTATTCTATCAACTAGACCACGATCTGATGGCCCTCCTTTTCCATGCAGCATCTTGCTAGCATCTTTTCCTTTCCTTGTCTTCTAGGCTTGCCACGACTTTGTCTCCAATTATCTTCTGACGATACTCGACCGTATGGGTCCTATTCTTCGTTTTCACTACGCCATTTTGATGAAGGGCCTAAGGAGAAGAGAACTGATGCTCTAAACCAGACTCCACATAGGAACTCTCAAAGTAGGAATTCTTGAACTCCATGCCATTATCACTGCGTATAGTTCGTAAGGCACCTGGGAGCTCAATAGACAACATAGTGACAAAACTCTTGAAGTGAGAAAAGGTCTCAACCTTCGAGGCCATGAAAAATACCCAAGAATATCTAGAAAAATCATCAACAATGACAAGAACATACCACTTCCCTCCCATTGACTGCACTCTAGCTGGACCAATAGTGTCTATATGTAAAAACTGTTCTAGTGCATCAGTCATCACTACAGTGACTAGGGATGAGAAGCAATAACCATCTTGCCATGTTGGCAAGGAGAGCAAACTAAGTCTTTGACCATCTTTAGTTTGGGCAGACCACGAATGTGATCGTGGCTACTAACTCTGTTCAAATGATCAAAACCAATGTGACCAAGTCTCTTATGCCAAAAGGAGAGATCACATGACTTAGAAGTAAAAAAACAACTAAGAGAGTCTCTAGAAAAAATAGAAAAATCAGCATGAAAGACTCCCAAATATAAAAATTCTACAAACTAACCCTCCTGATAAATCAAGAATTCTACAGGCATTACTCTTGAAGCTTACCTCAAAAGAGTCATCGATAAGCTGAGAAATAGAGAGCAAGTTATATTGCAGCTTCCTCACTAAGGCAACGTTCTTATGAATAAAATTTTCATTAATACAAACAACACCTTTAGCAATGACTCTACCAGATAAAGCATCCCTAAAAGTAATCAACTCATCACCGAGAGCTTGGATTAGGGAAGAGAACCAACAGGAATCTCCAGTCATATGACGAGAACAACCGGAGTCAACAATCCAAACTTCTCTCTTCCCCATCCGACGAACCTGATCATGCCAAAAGAGAAAGAAGACTCAGTATTGGGATAAAGTGAAGACATGGGAACCCAATATTGAATCACATGACGTCTTGGAGTGCTAGTCACAGAAGAAGGTTGGACTCTAGTGTCTCTCTAATTCTCTACTCTCACAAAATCAGGAACATCACTAGTAGAAAACTAGGAAGCTGAAATTGGGTCAATCCGCCATCGAGTAAAGGCTGGACCATCCTAGTGAAGCTGTCCAAATCTCCTACTAGGAACCACCTCACGCTGCTGATGTCTACCTTGATGGGAAGAATAAGGAATATCAAGAGGATGGCAGTAAGACTGACCATGAATAGCTCTAGGACTAAAATTCAAATGCACAATACGAAAACCAAGTTCTGGACGCTGCACAAAAAGAGGCGACTCTCTAACTGTCTAGTAGCAATATGTGCTTAGCAGAACCCAGGGGATGACTTTGAATACCCCTAAGAGCATCAACACGCTCTCGCCTTGTAATGTTGGCGCGGTTGAAGCAAAAATCTACTAGGCAACCATCCTTCTTATAGAAGGTGTATGAGTACTTCACCTTACTAGAGGCAAAAGTAGCATGAGTAGCAACTTTCTGGTTAGAAGTCCCATGGACAACCCTAGTAGATCTAAACACAGTGATACTCACCTTGGGAGCTACTGCAATCTCACCATTCTTGGAGCCACGCACAATGGTGGGAAGATGAGTCCTAGCGTGCTCTAAGTAGTCAAATCCTAGACCTTGATTAAATTTGCTAATTTTGGATTGGTCTAGAATGAAATTGAGTTTCTTCTTGCCTCCTACAAACTTTTTGAGAGTGCTCATGAGATACACTCCCGGAAGAGAGAGGCATAGGAAGAACAGGGATGAGAGGAGGAAGAAAACCATAAGGAGAAGAGCTACCAGCACATGCATTTTTCTCCCTCAGCACGGCTGTCTCAATCTTGAGGGCCTCACACAAAATGCAAGTAGCATCTCTAATCCTAAGGGTCTGGGTCTCATGCTTCTTCCTAAGTTCGACTTAGATTTCATCCAAATCATCCCCCAATTGCAGCACATGGCAAGCAACTTTTTTGTGACTTATCTAGTAAGTCCTTAGCAATTATAGCACCCTTGTCATGTAAAGATTCATTGTCACGTTTTAGTTGCTTACAACTCTCATATGAGCTAGCAATTTTATCTAGTAAGTCCTTAGCTCTGAAGATCACGCGACGATGGACTCCTCATCGACTACGATCCGGTATCCCAAACCGATTACAACTCGACCTGAGGAAAGGCTACCCCGACTATATAAGGATGAGGTAGGCATTCCTAGGGGAGAAGAAGCAACTCTCAGACTACAAGCCATCCAGAGCTAAACAAGCGAGAAGACTTTTTGAGCAAGAGCATCCAAGAGATAAACTGTGTTCGTTCAATCTTTAGCCATAGTTTAGTCACCCCCAATTTCAATCCTCATTGTAATTAGAGCTAGGCACCTTGCTTTGTACTCTCTTCATCGACCTCATACATCATTTATACAGGAGTAGAGTATTACTCTATCCGGAGGTCCGAACCTGTCTATATCATGTGCCCTTGTTTCCGTGTCTGACTCTGCTAAATTTAAAGGTACCCGAAGTATAAGTTTATTGGAGATTTCTAACTTTTGACAAGTTGCACCAAACTTAACCATGCTTTGCAGCATTACAATTCGCGAATGTAATTTTAATTCCAACCATTTACTGCATGTACTAGCACTTGTAAGCCTTCGTAAGCTACTATCCTTTCAATTTCGTTTAAATTAATAGTTGTATACATTCATGGCTATCTGGACAGAATGTTTTGGGGAGAATGTAATTATGTGATCGACAAGTGCAAGGGCACATACAACATAGTTATGGTCATAAACCAAACACGAGCTATTCAAATCTATTCTTCATATAAATTCGAAGCAATGGCCCGCTTTGAACTAGAAGCAGAAGCTATTTCATTAGCATTAGAAACTGAGGCAGAGAGGAATGCCAAAATTGTCTAGCCAACCGCTAGAGCACCCAATTAAACTACCTGAGGCGGCCTCCACTAGTTCCTGTTGAAATATATGGGCTAAGCCCATGAATATTTGAGAATAATTCCAAATAAATCTCAAAGGCCCACCATATGGAGGAGGTGTGAAACTCTTTAGTAACATATTGCTAGTTGAAGTGGAGCAACATCAACTTAAATAGTATAGTGTGCTCCATTCCACTAGCTTATGTGGGAGAGAAAGAGAAGAACCCACGCTCGCGGCACCTGCGTGAATGGTCCACCAAAATTCAGTCTAGTAGCTTACGCAGACGCGGCCTCCTTTTGCAATTTATTCTTTTGCTCTCCAGAAAATCCGTGATTGGTTACGAGATATGGAAACCGCATCATCTTTTGATCTTGCGATCTTTTCCTATAAATACCTTTTCCTCTTCCTCTCTACTGTGCCGCCACCGTGAGGCTGCTCCATCCCGCTGCGTCGGGGTGCTCTGGTCATCGGGAGAGCAGGTCTCTGAAACCCGTCGCTCTTGAGATTCTGCATGAAGAGGGCGAATAAGGTTTTTGGGAAGCGCTCGGCGCGATTGTTCGCGATCTGCTTCCTCTCCGTTCGTGATCTGCCTCGTCTTCTACGTCATCGCAACGGGGTCCTCTACTTCACTTCACTTCACGTCTCCGGTTCTGTTCAAGCAGATTGGTACGTTTCAATGTCTTCGCTATTTTCAATTTTGTTGCTACTGTTTTATAGTATATTAGAGAGACATATGTGTAGATTGATTACATGCATGTTTGCAATATACTTGTGTTTAATGCGTAGGCTTCACAATCAGTTTGTGTTCATGAATTATCTTCTGTTCGATTTATACCTGAAAGTGCTAATTTATCCAGCAATCCAAAAACCTTATTCTAGACACTTTGGTTTATCAATGGCTGGCTTTGCCGATGCACTGAGGCTAGAAAAATTTTCTGGTGTGCATTTTAAGAGATGGCAGGTCAAAGTCACTCTATGGCTTACAGCTATGAACGTCTACTGGGTTGCAGCTGGCAAACATGAAGGAACCCTTACTCCTAAAAAGGAAAAAGAGTTCAAGGATGCCAACACACTCTTTGTAGGAGCTGTTCTTAGCGTTCTTATCAACTGTCTGTGTGATGTGTACATGCACATAACAGGCGCGAAGGAGCTGTGGGATGCACTGAGTTCTAAATTCGGTGCATCGACGGCAAAGGCGATCAGTATGTCATGAAACAGTATTACGACTACAAGATGGTTGATAACCGCTCTGTGGTCGAGCAAGCCCATGAAATACAGTGCATTGTGAAGGAACTCGAACTCCTTAAGTGTACCTTACCCGACAGGTTTGTGGCAGGGGTATTATTGCCAAATTACCTCCTTCATGGAGGAATTTTACTACTGCTCTGAAACATAAGAGACAAGAAATCTTTGTTTAGAGTTTGATCACGTCTCTTGATGTTGAGGAGAAAGCTCGGGCTAAGGATGCACCTACGAAGGGAGTCGAGGGACTGTCAAATGCCAATATGGTGCAATAGGATGGTAAGAACAAAGGGAAAAACAACAAAGCCAAACAGACCACAAACTTCAAGAAGAAGAAGATGAACAAAGATGATATGCCTTGCTATGTGTGCGGTGAGACTGGGCATTGAGCCAAGAAGTGTCCTCACCGCAAAGGTAGAAAGGCTGATCAAGGACAGAACTCAAAGTCTGTTAACGTGACTATTGGCAACATTGGAGATGGAACTTCTGGGTATAGTAATTTACCTACTGTTCTTTCAGTGAGTCAGTCCACCAACTGATGGATTGATACTAGTGCTAATGTGCATGCATGTGATGATAGATCAATGTTCTCTTCTTACCAGGTTATTCGGGATTCCTCCGTCCTAATGAGGAATGGGTCACATGTTTCTATTCGTGGTGTTGGCACGATAGATCTAAAGTTAACTTCGAGGAAGATCGTGCAACTGAAGAACATGCATTATGTTCCTTCAATAAATAAGAACCTGGTCAGTGGTTCCCTTCTCTGTCGAGATGGGTTCAAAGTGGTGTTTGAGTCTAATAAAGTAGTCGTGTCAAAACATGGACTTTTTATTGGCAAAGGCTAAGAGTGCGGAGGCTTGTTTCGCTTTTCCCTTTCTGATTTCTGCAATAAAGTTGTGAACCATATTTGTGACAATTCTAATGAAGGTGAGGCTAATGTTTGGTACTCACGGTTATGTCATATCAATTTTGGTTGTATGTCTCGACTTGCCAGTATGAATTTAATTCCAAATGTTACTTCTGTCAAAGGTTCTAAGTGCCAAAGTTGTGTGCAATCCAAGCAACCTCGTAAGCCTCACAAGGCAGCCGAGGAGAGACATTTGGCACCATTAGAACTTATACATTCAAATCTCTGTGAAATGAATGGTGTGTTGATGAAGGGTGGAAAAAGATATTTCATAACTCTAATTGATGATGCTTCTAGATACTGCTATGTATATCTGATGAAATCTAAAGATGAGGCTTTAGACTACTTTAAAATCTATAAGGCAAAGGTTGAAAACCAATTGGAAAGAAAGATCAAAAGACTTAGGTCGGATCGTGGTGGAGTGTATTTCTCTAATGATTTTGATTTATTCTGTAAGGAACATGGGATTATTCATGAGAGGACGCCTCCCTATTCACCCCAATCAAATGGGGTTGCCGAAAGAAAAAACCGCACTCTAACTGATTTGGTTAATGCCATGTTAGACACTGCGGGATTATCTAAGGCATGGTGGGGGGAGGCCCTGTTAACCTCGTGTCATGTTCTGAATAAAGTTCCTTCTAAGAATAAAGAGAAAACCCCATATGAAGAATGGGAAGGAAGAAAACCATCACTCTCTTACTTGCGCACTTGGGGTGCTTCGCGAAAGTCAATGTACCAATAACTAAAAAGCGCAAGCTTGGACCTAAGACTGTGGATTGTGTCTTTCTGGGATATACTCATCGAAGCATTGCCTATAGGTTTTTAGTAGTGAAATCAGAGGTATCTGATGTGCTTGTCGATACAATTATGGAATCTCGAGATGCAACCTTCTTTGAGAGCATCTTTCCAATGAAAGATGTACATAGCACTTCTAGCCAAACCCTTGAAGTAATTTCCAAACCAACTACTCAAATTGAATATCCTGAGCAAATACATGAGCAAAATCCTGAGGAGGATGACAGTGAGGCTTCAAGGAGGAGTAAAAGATAAAGGACAGTTAAATCCTTTGGTGATGACTTCACTGTGTACCTTGTGGATGATACTCCCAAGTGTATTTCAGAAGCTTTTGCATCTCCAGATGCAAACTACTGGAAGGAAGAAGTTCGTAGCGAAATGGATTCCATTCTCACTAATGGGACTTGGGAAGTCATAGATCTACCTCATGGTTGCAAACATGTGGGTTGTAAGTGGATATTCAAAAAGAAGCTTAGGTCTGATGGTACTATTGAAAAGTATAAGGCTCGGCTTGTGGCCAAGGGTTATACCTAAAAAGAAGGTGAAGATTTCTTTGACACTTATTCACCTGTTGCTAGATTGACTACTATTCGAGTTCTACTTTCCTTAGCTGCCTTGCATGGTCTTCTCGTTCATCAAATGGATGTTAAGATAGCTTTCCTTAATAGAGAGTTGGATGAGGAAATTTACATGCAACAGCTTGATGGATTTTTAGTGAAAGGTCAAGAAGGCAAAGTGTGTAAGTTGTTAAAATCTTTGTATGGTCTGAAACAAGCTCCTAAGCAATGGCATGAGAAGTTCAACAGAACTTTAACATCTGAGGGCTTTGTTGTCAATGAGGCTGATAGGTGTGTATATTATCGCCATGGTGGGGGTGATGGAGTTATTCTGTGCCTGTATGTTGTTGACATATTGATCTTTGGCACAAATCTTGATGTAATTATAGAGGTCAAGTCTTTCCTATCTCATAATTTTGATATGAAAGATCTAGGAGAGGATGACATAATTTTGAACATCAAACTAATCAAAGATGAGAGTGGGATTACACTTTCGCAATCTCATTATGTGGAAAAGGTCTTGAACCGTTTTGGCTTCTTGGAGGGCAAACCCTTTTCAACACCATATGATCCTAGCTTAATTCTTCGAAAGAATAAAAGAATTGCTAGGGATCAATTGAGATACTCTCAAATTATTGGATCTCTCATGTACTTAGCTAGCGCTACAAGGCCAGACATCTCATTTGCTATGAGAAAATTGAGCCGGTTTACCTCAAACTCGAGTGATGATCATTGGCGAGCACTCGAGTGAGTCATGCACTACCTGCTAGGTACTATGAATTATGGGCTTCACTATACCGGGTACCCAGCAGTACTAGAGGGTTATAGTGATTCAAATTGGATATCCGATGCTGATGAGATCAAGGCCACAAGTGGATATGCATTCACACTTGGTAGAGGTGCTGTTTCATGGAGGTCTTGCAAATAGACCATTTTGATGCAGTCAACCATGGAAGCAGAACTCACTGCTCTAGACACAACCACTGTTGAGGCAGAATGGTTATGTGAACTCTTGATGGATCTTCTAGTGGTTGTAAAGCCGATTCCGGCTATTCTTATGAACTGTGATAATCAAACAATTATTATCAAAGTGAACAGTTCTAAGGACAACATGAAGTCATCAAGACATGTAAAGAGACGTTTGAAGTCTGTCAAGAAATTGAGAAACTTTGGAGTGATAGCTTTGGATTATATCCAAACAGTTAAGAATCTGGTAGACCCTTTTACAAAGGGTTTATCACGCAATGTGATAGACAATGCATCGAAGGAGCTGGGTTTGAGACCCACGTGAGTCATACCATAATGGTAACCCAACCTATGTGATCGGAGATCCCGTGAATTAGGATCTGGGAAGAACAAACTATTGGTTGACTGAAGGAGAGTAATTTTCTAATCCACTCCACTGAAGATGCAATACTCTCTGAATCTGTAAGGCAGGTTGGCTATTGCCTTAATGTGTTCTGTTGGCTTTAATTAGCAAAAATGTTGTCTTACAGAGCATTCTTGAAAGAACACACCTATATGAGTTTGACTGTTGGTCGCAGTCTATGAGACTTGGGTAATCTCTAGTAAGTTTGTGAAGAGGCCGAGGAGTACGACTAATATGCTCCACCCGAGGGGTAGCCCATTGGTAGCCAAGTATCAGTCATGACTTCAAGTGAAACTTGTTCGCACAAAACTTGCAATTCAAGGCTCAGTCTATTGTTCAAGTTGTGAATGAGTGTAACTTGAAGCTCTAGATGGATGTTCAACCCTAACAGGTCTCCATCGAAACACTGGTATATCAAATAGTATTGAGAAGAGGCAAATCTTGATGGGACTTTGAGATCTGGTAGGGGGTTGTTGGAATATATGGGCTAAGCCCATGAATATTTGAGAATAATTCCAAAAAAATCTCAAAGGCCCACCATATGGAGGATGTGTAAAACTCTTTAATACCATATTGCTAGTTGAAGTGGAGCAACATCAACTTAAATAGTGGAGTGTGCTCCATCCCACTAACTTATGTGGGAGAGAAAGAGAAGAACCCACGTCGCTCGCTCTCGGGTAAATGGGGCTGGTAGGGCTTGGGCACGGGCGGGGCGAGGCGAGGCGTGGGCGCCAAAGACTGTGTGAATGGTCCGCCAAAATCCGGTCCAGTAGCTTACGTAGATGCGGTCTCCTTTTGTAGTTTATTCTTTTGCTCTCCGGAAAATCCATTGTTGGCTACGAGATCTGGAAACCGCATCATCTTTTGATCTTGCGATCTTTTCCTATAAATACCACGCGAGCTTCCGCCTGAGAGTAGAACAGTAAAACGCTAGGGTTTTCCTCTTCCTCTCTATTGTGCTGCCACCGTGAGGCTGCTCCGTCCCGCTGCGCCAGGGTGCTCTGGTCATCGGGAGAGCAGGTCTCCGAAACCCGTCGCTCTTGAGATTCTGCACTGAAGAGGGCGAATAAGGTTTTTGGGAAGCGCTCGGTGCGATTGCTCACGATCTGCTTCCTCTCCGTTCGTGATCTGCCTCGTCTTCTACGTCGTCACAACGGGATCCTCTGCTTCACTTCACGTCTCCGGTTCTGTTCAAGAAGATCGGTACGTTTCAATGTTTCCGCTATTTTCAATCTTGTTGCTACTGTTTTATAGTATATTAGAGAGACATGTGTGTAGATTGATTACATGCATGTTTGTAATATACTTGTGTTTAATGCGTAGGTTTCGCAATCAGTTTGTGTTCATGAATTATCTTCTGTTCGATTTATACATGAAAGTACTAATTTATCCGGCAGTTCCATGCTGTTGCATTTGGAAGCGTTCGAAATTGTTTCAGTGAGAATGTGTGTATGTGTGTGTGTGAACCAGCCTGTGATAGGATGATAAGCGTTACCGTTCCATGCCTAGGTTCAAATCATAGGAATTACCCATGGTGCCCACCCCCCTCTATTTAAAGATGGCAGAGCACCTCCCTCGTTTAAGAAAAAAGAGAAACTAGGGAGAGGAGGCTGATCACATTCTAGCCAATCATCCTAAAATTTAGTTAGGTTCTAGCTTCTCTAGAAGCTGGAGGCAGACAACTACAACTTCTGTGATAGAGAAACTGTAGTCTCTGAGTCGGAACTCGGGTAGACATGACCTCAATAAGCAATGAAGACACTAAGGGCCTGTTTGGCATGGATCCGAATCCAAGATCCACGCTGGATCGGAGTGAATCCATGCCAAACGGGTCAGCTCCAAGTTTTTTTAGATCGTTGAGATCTAGGATCGGAGAGTGTTCCCAATATAAAATTTTGGATCGACTGAAACCTCGCTCCAAGAATGGATCCGCCTCTCAGGAAATGAACTAACCCCTAGGCTTCACATGAATTTACCCGCTTTTGCCACTGGGTATACCCCAGCCGCATCCCACCGCGTCCGACTCTTTTCTCCACTCGCTCGGTCCGTGCCTCTCTCCACTCGCTCGACCAGTGTCGAACCCTAGGCCACCGTGGCGGAAGACCATGGGGCGGCGGACAGCAGACCATAGGCACCAGCAGTGAAAAGCTCGGGCGCCTTTCACAGATCTACTTCTGGAGGTGTGTAGCCCCTCACTCATCGTTTTGATTTTGCAGATCTTCCCGTGATTTGAGGGTAGTTCTCTCTTTTATAGCGGTGCGATTGGTGTGTGCACGCTATTGTTATTTCGTGAGGAGTTGAGCGGCAGGAAGTCCGGATCCGGCCATCGTCCACATGATTCGAGCCATCCTCCACTGATTCAAGTAGCCACCATGCCGCCGCTTGCACAAGAGGTACACGACCATGATGCCTAATTGCAATTCCAGCCATTAGCTATTTGTTCAGAGATATGCATTTAACTGGAATATAAAGGTCAAAGATCTGGGCGGGGTTTCTTGAAAAAAGAGGTGAGGATTATGCCACTCAATTAAGTGTTACGTGATGAGCTAGGGTAGATAAGGCTACTGAGCGTGTTGTTAGTACGAGGGAGTCTGAATATTACCTACCCAACATACAAATTCTTCGATGTGGTCAGGACAAAGTTCCACTTTGCATCTCTCGGTCCACCAGATGTGTCTAGTATTTGCCTGCTGTTCTTGTACATGAACTTGCCATCCTCAATCACAACCTCATAGTCCTCTTTTTCTTTCTGAAGAAAAATACAGTTTGGCTCGTCAGCCCTAAATTTTCATCAACTTAAGTTTAGGATCCAAATGTGCAATTGGACTACAAAATTAAGATGAGGATTCAGCGACAAGTTACCTTTGCAATTTGCGAGGAATGCATAATCTTGTCCATTGAGCATTTGATGATTTCGAGCCATTAGTAGAAAAAAACCTATATGGTCCGATCTTTCAAAACTATAAACAACCAAGTATTATGTTGCAACCCTTTTGACAAGAATAGTCCATCTATTCAGTTGTTACATTCATGTAATTTTGCTAGAAGGATACAATGGGATTAATTACTACATTCAATTACCAATAAACCAATTTGTATGCACTTCGGCTATTCAGAGGAAAATCTATTTATTACCTCTATTTGCTATTCAATAATCTCACTACTAATTATTGAATATCTGATCATCAGTGTGATGAATGTAGCTCAACTTGAGAAATCCTTTTTGTCAGTAGATTAGTTGATCATTTTCTGATTGTAATGGTCCTGAACAGACTGTGTCCATAATCCATATTTAAGGTCAATCTTTCTGATGCCTCCTTGAAGCTGCACCCTTACTTTCCCTGAAATGCATTTTCACTCATTTATTGTCAGTGCTCTAATGTTCACATGTGTTCCTTCCTGTCATTTGGTTGAGAAAAATGATTCTGTCTTCATAGCTATATGTTGATATTTCTGAATTGTTTGTTAGATTGAGTGGCATGATGAGAACACCAGGATTATCTGTGAGTTATTTGCTGAACAAGCGAACATTGGTAATCGGCCGAATACCCACTTGAATAGTGTAGGGTATGGTGAGGTGGAAAAGAGGTTTAGAGAACGGACCGGTTTAGCAATACAAAGAGGTCAAATAAAAAACAAGTGGGACAAGTTGCGGACCCAATTTTCAGTTTGGAACAAGTTGTTGTTGAGGCAGACTGGCACGGGTTGGGATGTTGAGAAGGGTACCATCAAGATGGATATGGAATGGTGGAAGAAGATGAAAACAGTAAGTGATATCATGTATTTGCTCTCTATTTGTGTATATTGAATGGTACTAATGTATGAATTTTGCTTGTTATAGGAGATTCCTGGTTCTTGGCAATTCAGGAGGAGGGGTTTGCAAAATGAAGATCTTCTTACACAGATGTTTCGTGAGATCAATGTCGATGGTGAAGACCATTGGTGTCCAATAGGGAAAAGTGCTTCCAAACAACCCACTGAAGGTACTACCATAAACATACTAGATGGACAGGAACAAGAGGGAGCCGAAGGGGATGATGAGGAGGTTCAGGAGGTCTCTCCTGACAATGCAAATGGCAAGAGAGTAGCTCCTATTGTTCGTAACCCTGGCAAGAAGCGAAGCAGTGTTCTGCAGCACTTATTCAACATGCAATGAAAAGCATAGCTGATTCGGCCTCTTCTGTTGCTGCAAATAAAGTAGGAACAACCACTGTCAAAGAAGTGATGAACCTTGTACTTGCTTGTGGCGCAGACTATGGTTCCAATGAGCATTACATAGCCACCTCTTTGTTTGTGAAAAGTGAGCAAAGAGAGATGTTTGTTACCTTGCCAACACCTGAGATAAGGTTCCAATGGCTTACGAGGAAATACCAAGACAAGTATGGCAGCTAATGTGGTGCTATGGTTGCTGTCTAATGTTGTTCTGTTTGAATTTTCTTGTGTCATTTTCATGGTGTTTATTGTAAGACTATTTGGTTGTTGTGACATTTCATATTTCGAACTTGTTGTTATGTTATTGTAAGAACTATTTGGTTGTTGTGACATTTCATATTTCTGAACCTGTTGCTATGTTATTGTAAGACTATTTTGTAATTGTAAGACCATTGCATTCCTTTTATTCCTACAGTTGTAAGACCATTGGTTTCCCTTTATTATTGCAAGACTGATTTGTTATTGTGGTCCATATTTGTGATCCATGTACAGATGTCAGAGAGTAGCTGTGAAGATTCTGTCGACTCTAATGATGAAACCGAGTGGTTCTTTGAACTTTGTCAAAATGGGGTTCTGATTGCACAAATGTATTATGACATGTATCTTGATAAAGCGCCACCAAGGACCTCGACCCTGAGTGGCATGGGGTGGCTACAGAAACAATCAACACTCCTGGAGAATGTCATAATATGCTTCGAATGAACAAGTATATCTTCATGGATCTTCATGGCTTAATGGTGGATAGGTATGGGTGACACCATCTAAACATATGAGTACTTATGAAATTCTTGCCATGTTTCTATACATATTGGGTGGATGTCGGTCCAACCGGCCGCACTAAAATCGGTTCAAGCATTCGGGTGAAACAATTAGTAGAAAGTTTGAAGAGGTACTTGATTGTGTGATTGCAATGGCGAGCAAAGATGCTTGAGACCTAAAGACCCTAACTTTCACACTACCCATAAGAGGATTAGGGATGACCGGAGGGCTTACCCCCACTTCAAAGATTGCATTGGTGCTCTTGATGGGACTCACATACGTGTATCTCTTCCACCGGATGAGCAAGTGAAATATGTTGGAAGGTCCGGAACTGCAACTCAAAATGTTCTTGCGGTATGTGACTTTGATATGCGTTTCACATATGTGTCAACCGGGTTCCATGCATGACACAAGTGTCTTGTACCATGCACTTAGGGTCGATCGCCATGTCTTCCCGCATCCTCCGCAAGGTACCAAAGTTTCAATGTTTTCTACGACAATCCAAAATTTTTGTGGCATCAAATAACTTGTTTTCAATCATGTAGGCAAGTACTATGTTGTCGATGCGGGTTATCCTAACCGACCCGGGTACCTAGCCCCATACAAGGGTGAGAGGTATCATTTACGTGAGTTCCATAGAGGCTTGGAACCCAATAGCCCCAAGGAGAAATTCAACCGAGTTCACTCTTCTATACGCAATGTAATTGAACGATCATTTGGAGTGTTGAAGATGAAGTGGCAAATTCTTTTCAAGATGCCAAGCTATCCATTGCACAAGCAAAAGATGATTGTTCTTTGCTTGTATGGTGCTCCATAATTTCATACGTGAGCATAGGAGTGAGGATTTGGATTTTGCTAACTGCGATCGGGATCCAAACTATATACCTACCATTCCAGAAAGGTATAATAAATATGTTATTTCTCAAGTTGCATCCGATGGGTCAACTTCGCAAGCAAGTGTAATGTCCATGGATACATTCCGTGATGAGATGGCTACTGCTATAGCTCAAGCTTGGAATTAAGTAGTTTGTGATGTTAAAAGATAGTAATATTTTGGAACCATTTCCTGTTATTGTTGGACGTAATTGTAATATTTCAAGTGTCGATACTATATTATTATTTTTAAAACTTTTCTATAATGCTATATTTATATTTGCAATACTCTTTCCACAATGAGCAATATTTTCAACGAAAAAAACTACTTACATAAACATAGTAGTGTACAACAGATCAAACAAAGGGTACAATTGTCAATTTACCCTAGAACCTCCCCATTCCAGGATTTGGATCACCTCCAGCTAGCCAAACACCCATTGACAGCTCCAGCTCCACTGATGGATCAGCTCCACTCTGGATCTTGGATCTGGATCTGAAAATCTAGATCTGGAGCCATACCAAACAGGCCCTAAAAAGGAAGTGAATCATGCCATACAAAGCCTTCTTGTTGCACTGAGCCACCAAATTTAACAGCAGCGCGTTTCATTTAGCATCTAGTACGACCTTCCTTTCACAACTTCTAGTGAACTTCAAAAAAGTACCGTACCAATCACTACGTGCTTAGAATGATGTCAACATGAAGCTGCACTCAATGCTCATCTGATCAATGCACAAAAAGAACCGCGTGGCAATGTTGCGAAGTGAGCATACATGGGACAGAGTGACAGACCTTAAGAAAAATCTGATATCAAACAGTATAGTACAACATAAATTCAGAAGTTCGTATTTTCAACTCACATACAGTTCTGTGACAAAAGATGCCAATCTCCATAAATAAGCTGATTTATTTATCAAACCATCTAGACTATGAATAACATAGATTATTAAGATATTTGGGCATCTTTTGGATAATTGCCCAAACATACGTCTTTTGGATAATAGATTATTAAGAGCTTAATATATCTGTACAGGAAGCTTCAACCTTGTTTCTTTACAACGAGAACTGGACACTTGGCATGATGCACACAGTAGTTGCTGACACTTCCAAGAAACAACCTGCAGCAACACTAAGCAACGGTCATATAATTGACTATGAATACTTGCCGACTTTGAGGGTGAGTTTTATATGCTTCTAACTGAAGCCAATCCACGCATACTGATAGAACTTACTATAAATTAATCAGCAATATGGGTTCTGTAAAAAACTTGCACTGTCACACTAACACAAAGGACTAGATAGTAGAGACTACAGAATGTGGAGAAAATAGACATTATTTCAATATGTTGTCAAAACAATTTTTTTTGTCCATGTACTTGGATAATTGTGTGATATAAATTACATTCTTGCAATCATCCTACAGGATTGAATGCAATCCGGACTTGATGAGTTTTGAAGGGAAGATAGCTGAAAATGTCATGTGGTGATATTCAGAAAGTATGACATGTACTAAAACCTTGGAATTCGCAAGGCATCTAAGAAAAGTTTTGAAAACTAACTCATTTAAACAAGAGAAGACAATAATTGAATGATATATAAAAAATATGTTCTATTTTATAGGTAATTGATGAACACAAGAAGTATAGTACCACCAAAACATATCCAATTATTAACCAGTGATTGTTTTCATAGGTGCAGCCACTTCTCTTGTTTGTTCGCTTAAAAGATGTTCTCGTTCAGCACCCATTTATTTCGTGTCGCCCACCAAAATGTTTTTTGTTATTAGTTTTTCATGTAAATTGGCTAATACAGACATAATTTAAGTATTGGAAATCAACGGTGCTTATAGGAAGTTCATGGATTTGAACAATTCACTATCTTAATCGTAGGTTAAGAGAAAGTATTTCGTTATATTGTTTGTTCATGTAGGTCGAACTTCATTAGTGTGAAGGCATATATCAATAATCAGCAGGATCTTGTTGCTAGCAATGTAGGCAAAGAACAGGTTGTGCGCTTCATCGCAACTAGTCATATGCATTAGGTAAGTAATTTTCCTGTCTTGGATCACGTATGCAACTAATGCTGTCAAAACATTGGGGTAGCAACTTGAGATCTTTGTGTGTATTCGTATGAATGCTGTGAATAGAGATTAAAACAATCAATCGTGTTGATTAAGCAAGAAAAAGAACACTTAGCAAAACATTGCAACATATTCATTAGACTACACCTTTGTACGGGCCCACGACTGTGACTCCCAACGATCAGTAAATCAACATTTGATTTCTCTGCTGCTTCACATATCATATCCTTGGGATCTCCTACCTCGACAACTGTCTCTACCGCTACCTGCAATACAGAAAGGAGTAAGCCGGTAATAATCATTTTACAACTGCAGAGATTTAGACCGTAGAAGAAAACCTACCCATCCTTATATTACCGATAGAATATTGCAGTACATGTTTAACAATATTAGCTATATCTGGATTAGGGCTGTAAAAAAAGTTTGAGGCTCGTGAGAGGCTCGGTTCGAGCTCAGCGCGAGTTCCGAACGATCCGAACTCGAGCTCGAGCTCAAGCTCACGAGCCTAACCGAGCCGAGCTCGAATAGTTCGCGAGCCCACTCGAGTCTGAACCGAACTCCCTTAAGTTGAGCTTTCTCAAGCTTATTACCAAGCTTACTCGAGCTTGTTACCGAGCCTACCGAGTTTACTCGAGCTTATCGAGCTTAATCGAGCCGAGCTCGAGCTTGAGTAGAGGCTCAAACCCTAACTCGAGCTCGGCTCATTTACAGCCCTAGTCTGGATGTCCTGTTTGATCCCCGTTCCACTCGCTGCCATATTTGCAGACACCTCCCACAGCCTTCCCCAAATCCATCGGCGCGCGAACCCTACCTTGATACGACCATGCGGTAGCAATGGCAACGACGGGTGAATGCTACACTAGGGGACGGCTTCCACCCTGCGATGGCGGCGCTGTGCGACGGTGACAGCGCCCCATTCCCGGGTTCAACCCGCTGTCCCCGTTGCTCATGCTCTCCCCTCCAATCCGCACCGCCTAGCACTCCGTCGGCCTCAAGACTGATCCCCTCCTCCCTCTGCGCACAAGACTCCTTGGGACGGCCGCCGCACGGCTCGACCTCATTGCAGTGGTGCTTCAACTCGCCCAGCTCCTGCCTTGAAGTTTGTAGTGTTGTGTATCTTGTATGATGTGCTCTGCAGTGTGTGGCATTCTCTGAAATTTGTGTGAATACTCTAAAATTTCTGAAGTTTTTGTTAAAGTGAATGTGTTCTGGAAGTCTGTGTGATGTTGCTAAAGCAAAAGAATTGCAAGCTTTTGTGACATTGTAAAAAGCTAATTTTAATTTTGGCTTCATGTATGACATTGCAAGATTTGTTCTTGTGGTCGAGATGTATAAGTGAATGTCGTGGAAGGATTGATGTCATCATTTTCTTGTCAAAATGGGAATAATGAATATGAATAGTGTCAGGTGACATACTTCTAGCTTGCTATTGAAATATGGATAGTATCATGTGTATGTTTCACATCAAATGCAGAAGAAACAAGCAACTAGCGCAAATAGAATGGCTATTTTGAATGAATGAACTGGTTGAATGTTCCATTGTAATTATTCTGGCATGTATCACTCCTTGCAAATTTCTTATGATTTGCAGCTAGTAGTAGTTGAAGAAGCAGTATCAGGCATGGCATCTTTTTTTTTTTTGGCACTAAAGTGGTCTGCTCGCAGCTAAGTAGTATTAGGTGGTGCTCAAGAGAAACATGAATATATAGCATCAGGTTGTGCCCAACAGAAAGGTTCCATTCAAAAATCTGATAGTCCATTCACTAGAAACCTGATATAATCGATTCAGGTCAAGAGAAAGGTTGCCTTGTACTCGTTAGATAGCAGTACCATGACAAGATGCATTCAGAAAATTTGACAGAAGTTTGCATAGTCTAGTCACATCACCTTTTCCTAAATCCTTGTTACTAATCTAGTCACCCTAGATGTCACGACCGGTACCAGATTAAAGGTTGAAGGCGTGTGTTACAGGCGGCTTAGGCCTGTTTCCATGTCCAAGAACTGTGCTATTAGATGAGACAGGGTAGAAACAGAACCATACGCTAGGAGTAAGGATGCGCAAGAGTAGGGAAGAAGGAAAGGGCAGGAGATGAAATAGATATAACTCTGCTTAGCTTCGTAGCAAACTATCATGCCCCTTTTACTCCTAACAATAGTATCTAACTATAACTGTATCTCCTAACTTAAACTCATCTTTAATATACTAATAATACTAGCTTAAGGGGAAGGTGCAACAGCTAGTGTGATATAGACAGCTTAGGCCTGTATCCACGTCCAAGAACCGTGCTACTAGATGAGACAGGGTAGAAACAGAAGCATACGCTAGGAAGAAGGTGGCGCAAGAGTAGCGAAGAAGGCAGGAGATGAGATAGATATAACTCTATTTAGCTTCATAGCAAACTATCATATCCCTTTTACTCCTAACAATGGTATCTAAATCTCTTATCTCCTAATATAACTATCCCCTAACTTAAAATCAATCTTTAATAAACCAAACTAACTAATAATACTAGCTTGAGGGAAGGTGTGGCAGCTAGCTGTCCTAGTTGCTCACGCCTAGTATAGAACTTACCCCACCTGACACTATACATCTCTGTTTGTTTGTACTCAAAACTGAACAAGAATCCACATGGGCATCATCCGAGGAGAGGATATGAATCTGATTGCCACACCTGATGCTGTAGCAAATTTGATGCTGGAAACATATTAACCTTCCATCAATCCTTTTTAGTTTGTAATGGTTGTCTTCTTATTCCAAATTAAAATACTTTCAATTTCAGTTCACAAAAACCAAAAAAAAAAATCTCACAAAAAATTTTATAGCTTCAACCCGCACAATCTTTTTTTCACAATTCAAGCCAGAAACATTAATGAATCGCAACTATTTCATTACAATTCTGACTGTGTCAAGTTCATTACATTCAGATCATCACTACTTGTGTTCATTAGAACTCATGAAGCCAACCATTTTCAAGTGAGACGGAGTTGGGAGTCGTGGCAGGGCAGTGCCAGGTGAAGAAGGGGAATCTAAGGCTGCACCAAAGAAGAGAGGGGAAGCCGGCACCGAATCAAGGGTGCCGGCACCTTAAATCTACCTGCGTCAGTTCAAGCAGGGAGGGAGAAATGAAGAGGCGAAGGCAATGCTGCCGTGGATGGAGGGCGATGCATTGTTGCTAGGGATGAAAACAAAACAAAAACGGTCGGTAAATGGTTGTTCCGTTTCTGTTTCCATATTTTTTACCAGTAACGGAAACGAAATCGAAAATCCAAAAAGGGACATGGAAACAGATAGTGACGGAAACGGATACGGAACGAAATAGATTGGATACAAAAACGAAAGTGAAAAATTTCATCCAAGTATTTCCCAGTTGTAACACCCTAAAAATTTGCAAATTCTTTAATTGAGCATTTAATTCACATTTTATGATTTTTCCTGAATTTTCAGCAGTTAATTAATGATTTTTCTATTTTTATATTTAAATAAATAATTTAGTTGAGAAAAACAAAACCACAATCTTGCTGGAAATAATTTTTCCAAGTTCAAAATGTTATAAAATATTTTTGAGAATTTTTGTAACTCTATTTGATATTTTCTATAAAGCAATATATATTTTTGGTATTATTTAAATTAGAAAACAGAATTTTCGGATCCATTTATACGTAATTTCCATTTCCGTTTCCGTCAGAACTGGCTCTCCCGCTTCCGTTTCGTTTCCGGCAAAAAAATTTCATTTCTCAAAAAAAGCTTCCGCTTCCATTCTTATCCAGATCTGTCGAAAATTCCGTTTCTGTTTTCAACCCTAGTAGAGGCACAATGTGTAGCCAGATGGGGGCAGCGCCACCGTGGGGGGAAGGGAGTTGTCGCCGCTGCACAGTGTCACTGTCACTCCGTGGTAATTTGGAGGATGGAGTCGGCATGGGATGGGAAGGGAAGTGCTTAGGATATACTCCCTCCGTTCAAAAATGTAAAGCATATCTTGACTTTGCACGAGGATTAAGGTTGTCGTGAAATTAAGAAAAATACGTGAGAATTGTCATAGAGGATAAGAGATAATACTTTGTGTGGATGATAATGAATAAATGTATATGGTTGAGAGATCATAAATAGGGGTATAATATAAAAAGCATCATTAAATTTACATGCAAGCCTTATATTTCTAGATATGGCCATTCAAATTCGAACTATAGGTCTTATATTTATGAATGAATGGAGTATTGCCTAATGCCTACCCATCCTACTTCAGTTGGTTAGTATCTTTCTCGTAAATGCAATTTATGTATCCATTTGTTTCACAATAATTTGAGATAATTTTAAAACAATTAGAGCAATCATCACTTTTCTATAAGTCCTTAAAATCGACATCGTTCAGAAACTTTGAATCTAGATAGTTGAATCAAGAGCAGGGGCTATCAGAGTATGTGATCAAACATATATGGTGTGAGCCATTGCAAGCTAGCGGCTCATATTGGAATTTATGTTATTGAATATTCCAAATAGATTAGACTTCTGATGAAATGAGATTAGGACGGGAAAATATCACATGAAACACCCAAACTCTCCATGTAAACTCTGTGAAAACCAAGTATAAATGTTATAAATGTTTCCAAAAATTTTAAAAAGAAATTCTAGATGCAGGGAGGGATATCATACAGCCATGTAAAGTTTTCTGACCAAACTTTAAACTCATTTGGAAGATATATCTTACAAATGAGATTTGATTTTAATCTTGAAATTGTGCAGGGATATATTACATCTTGCAATCTATGTGTGGTAATGTTTAGATTTTAAAAAACTTTCATGCCTTATTTCCACGGAGTTTCACCTAATATTTCACGAATCAGAATACAAAAATTTAGATGGAAGATAGGGGAAGCGAGGTTGAAATTATTGACATGACCAAACTAAGTAAATAGGTTGAACAGATCAAATCAGCAGCAACCAAATACTCTCTCCAGTCAAAACAAAGTGACAAAGAATGAATGCAGTCAAAACTCAATAAATTTTGATCAAGGTACCGTATAGAATATGTAATTTAGATAATTGAAATGAGAGCAATACTTCCATACTTTCCTTCCCAATACAAGTCATACAAATCTTAAAGCAAGTGAAGGGTAAGTAATCATCCTCTTCCCTTCTTCATTCATACTTTAATAGTTGTGCAACAGTTAAAAAGAAATGCATTGAAGCACTTCTATTGAAATGATATAAGCAATTTTTTCCATGAAAAATACTTTCATAATGTTACAATTTTATAACTCTATTAAAATATATGATAATAAAATTTAGTAATCAAATGGCATCACATTGACTTCGAAAAGTTTTTTTAAAAAGTCACTTTTCTAATTGGAACGAATAATAAGTCGAGACATGGAATTCTGAATGAAGGTGTTGGTTGGAACGCAGGAATTTTCAAGAATTCATGGAGAACACTCCGTTCTCACAGAAATATAGAAAAATTCTAGCGTTAGAATAAAATGAAAAACGGCGAAAATTTGGGTCAGCACTAGCACAACTTATGCAGAGCCAACAAAAAGAACAGGTGCCTCTGACGGTTCAATTTGTGGAGAGCTCATTTCAAGGTACCTTCTAATACCGCCACTTGTTCTCTAATGATTTAGGAACCTCGTGTTTGTTGTCACTACTGATGCATGCCTACCATCAAGAGTAGATAAGAAATCTCGTGCGCCAGTCAATCGTACATCATGATCGAGATACACTTAACAAAAAGGGGAGAAGACAGAATTGAGTTGTATGGAGGGGCACATACCCCATGCTCCGCGCAGATGGTCTTCGCCTTGTCAAGGAGTGCCTGCGTGAGCTGCTTCTGCTGCTCCTGTATGGACTTGATCAGCTCCGGAGCTACAACGGTGGTACCCACTAACACACATCAATCATCCCAATTATCAACAGATATGCAAATATTAGCCGAATTGATAAGAAAAATGGAGGAGCGAACAAAATTGGTGGCGTTACGTTACGTACGGGGAGCGCCGAAGGCGGCGGCGGAGAGGTAGCCGAGCGGGACAAGCGGCTGCACGGTGAGCACGAGCAGCGGCGTCGCGAGCACGGGCGTGAGGTTCCGCAGCGCCCACTCCAGCGCGTGGTGGCTGCCCTCGCTCTCGTCCACCGCCACCATCACCTTCTGCCGCTTCTGCTCCCCCTGCTGCTGCGGCGCCGGCGCCGGCGAGGCCATCGTCCCCCTGCTCCTACTGCAGGTTTTGTCCCGACTGCTTGATCGATCCGTCTATCTGCCTAACGTAGCCTGTAGATGGCAAGTTGGCTATGAAAAGCAGACAACTCACGCTGCCGACTTAAATTGCCGCTTGTCAGGCGGTCGGTGCCGTACTGTCGTGGGCTCCTTTGCGAGCTTCTCGAACTTGGTGGATACGCACAAGCTAGCGCCTGGCGGCGAGGTTCCTCGCACCGCACGGTCGTGTGGTTGCGTGGCATGCTGAGGAGATGTCTGCTGATCAGGGACTCAAGGTGCTGATTGGAAGATTGGAGATGGATAAGCATGAAGCGGAGCATAAACGGAGAAAGTCGGTTGCAACGCTTGCGTGACACCATGCCATGCGCGACTGTCTCGGTCGGCGCTGATTGTGGGGCTGTTTGGTTTGAGATCAAATTTATCAAATCAAATTTTATTAAAAATTAGTATGTCAAAAATTTGGTCACCAAATTGGTTGTCAAAAATTTGACAACCTAATTAGCAAGAAAATGAACTAGGGATGCCAATAGAGAAGAGAATCTAGCTAAAATTTGGTTGCAAACCAAATGCTTGTCAAATTTAGTCAACACTAACAAAATTTGGTAAAACAAATATTGGCAACAATTGGAAGCAAACCAAACAGCCCCTGTATCCATTTCCCTTTGCCGAAGCGCTCCCTCCGTGCTTTGTTCTCTGAACTAGATGCAGACTACACACGTCATGCGAGAATAACGATAGATGGATGGAAGCATTGGTTAGAAATGTCCTCGGCTTTGCTTTATGAATCAAGTATAGTTACGCGGTATATGTCGTGTTAGGCGATTTTTGCCCTAGGGCTAGATACAATTTTCCAGAAGTTCAGGATTTTTTTTTCAAAAGGGCATTACGGATAATGAAATTCTCTTAAACCTACCTTTTTTGTGAAAGGGCTCCAGAAGAGGCTAAACTGAATTTGTAGAACCATGAGGTTTTTTTTTTTTGCAAAAGAGGCGACGGAAGGACCTAAATATATTTTCATAATTTTTAAAAATGTTTTTTGCAAAAGAGCCAGTGAGGACTTGGACGTAGCTTTTGGAATTTCTAGAGGGACTAAACGCAATTTTAGAATTTTTGAAGAGGCTTTTTGCAAAAATACTAGTAGAGGATCTGAACGTAATTTTGTAAGTTCCTACGGGCCTATACGTAAAAGTGATGAGGTAGCGAGGCTGCCGTCAATGAAGCCCTCCATCTTCAATATAGGTAGTGTGTGTGTATATATATATATATATGTATATATATATATATATATGTATATGTATATGTATATATATATATATATATATATATATATATATATATATATATATATATATATATATATGTATGTGTGTATATGTATAGGTATGTGTGTATTTATATGTATATATATGTATATATATATATATTATATATCCTATTCTATATAATGGGAACATATCCAGTGCTAATGGTATAGTTGGTGCTAAAGTGCTAACTCCTGTCATCAGCTATCGGATAGAGAATCAATAGCCCTAATTGATTAAGGTGGAAATCCCCTTCACCACTTAAACCATTTTACACATAACCCCTCAATTTTTTCTGGAATCAATAGCCCTTCGTCAGTCTGTTCGTTTTCCTGGAAACCGATCGCTGCAACTCCCCTTTCCACGAGATGAACGGCGCACCACCTCCTCCCCACGCCGGCGCGGCTCCTCACCTCCTCCCACGGCTCCTCGTCCGCCTCCTCCCCCGGCGCCTCCCCGCCTCCTCGCGGCGTGCGGTGTCCGCCTCCTCCCCACGGCCGTGGCGTCCGCCTCCTCCCCACGTCCGTGGCGGCTCCCGTCTCGTCCCCACGTCCGGTCGGCGTCTTCCTCCCCACGGCCATTTGGGATTGAGATAGGAGAGTAATGTTTGGAGCTTTTCTAATGGCGACTTCTTGAAATGGAGATGTGTAGAGAGATAAGTAACATGCCAAGGCGCAGAAATATCTGATGGCCAGTCTAGTTGAACTTGTGCTTGTCGTAGTATGTTCTTCCTTGATATATTTTTTCATTCTAGTAACCTAGATGACATTGTGCTTATGCGTATTATATTCTTGCTTATGAATGGTAGTTGATCCTTGTTGCTTGTCCGATCGGTTAGCGGGATTGTTAGATCGATACATTGAGGTAAATCGCTTTGCTCTTTGTTAACACGGCAAAAAGCAGAACACCAACAATGCTTCAGCCTGACTATACTGAAGTTCAGATAGCGAGGCTAATACATTGCTATTGTCAGGAAAAGAAGAGTATTGGTTGATTGATCGCCTTGTTTCTGCTGGCATTTTTATTCCACTTATATAGGATCAGAGCTTACAATTTAACTCGACTTACAATGCTAGGATCCGACTCGGATACACTGGTTTCTTGAATATACTACTATTCCGTGTCTGGCACGATTATTGTCTGAAACTGCTAATCAAACTTGTATGGCTAATTCTAGCTAAGGCAGGATTACTACTAACAAGGATTCTGTCGAAGATGGAAAATAGATCGGATAGCGTTCTTTCAAGAAGAACGAGAAGAATCGATCCTCTTGATGGCCTAAGAAGGTACGAGGGAGGATGCAATATCACAAACAAGCATTACTGGAGTGTAAGTTCTCTGCTTCTCTGAAGCCGTGGAGATTCAGGCGAAGGCGGAGAAGAACATGCGCTTGGTCAGCAAAGGCATCAAAATACTGTAAGATCTTATCACAAGGTGTACATGATTGATAGATTAGTAGTATTGGGATACCCATTAATTATTATGGGAACTGACACAGCTATAAATTTCCAGAGAAGTTGTGACCATTTCCAGAGGAGGCGGACGCCGCGCCGGCCGTGGGGAGGAGGTGGGGAGCCACGCCGGCCGTGGGGACTGGGGAGGAGGCGGACGCCGCACCGGCCGTGGGGAGGAGGTGGGCCACGCCGGCCATGGGGAGGAGGAGGACGCCGCACCGGCCGTGGGGAGGAGGTGAGGAGCCGCGTCGGCGTGGGGAGGAGGCGGTGCGCCGTTCGTCTCGTGGAAAGGGGAGTTGCAGCGATCGGTTTCCAGGAAAACGAACAGACTGACGAAGTGCTATTGATTCCAGAAAAAATTGAGGGGTTACGTGTAAAATGGTTTAAGTAGTGAAGGGGATTTCCACTTTAATCAATTAGTGCTATTGATTCTCCATCCGATGGCTGATGACAGGAGTTAGCACTTTAGCACCAACTAGTCCATTAGCACTGGATATGTTCCCCTATATAATATACACGTGTTTACTGTCGTGTCCACATCGACATCATTGTTTGATGTGGACCCGACACTGCTTAAGTGGCAGTGATAATCGAGGACTATCATTGCCGGATGTCACTATCACTGCCGGTTCATACTCTCCAGCCGGCAGTGATAATAATTATCACTGTCGGTTATCAAAACTAACCGACAGTGATAAATAACTATCACTGCCGCATTTTTAATCGTATCCGGCAGTGATAATAATTATCACTACCGGTTATTTTTCATAACCGGTAGTGATAAGTAACTATCACTGCCACATTTTCATCAATATTCGGTAGTGATAAGAAGTATAACTGCTCCTTTTTCCTTGGCAACTGGCAGTGATAACTCTTTGTCCTATTTTCATATCCAAAACTGGCAGTGATGGGTTTTTTAAACCTTTTTACATATATATATTTGTTGTTGTATATGTATTACGTAATGTTATATATATATATATATATATATATTGTACAGTAAATGTATTCTGTACGGTATACGTTGTGCACAATAGTACTGAAACATCGCTAAAGGGTAATTCAAATATATTGAAGCATCATAATATTTAATTATTACATTGTTCATTTATTTTTGAAGCATCATAATATTTAAGTATTACATTGTTCATTCATAATCGTTGACATGTCACTTAAGCTACAAATGTTCGTGAAACTTGCCCTTCGGGTTGATAATTTCTTGAACGATGAACCCAGCTATATGCTCTCGAAGAGCTTCAATTTCGTTGTCGGCGAGCGGTTGCTTGGTGCCCGACTTCACCATATTTGTCATGGGAGAAATTGAAGCATTAATTAGTGTCATCGTCTTTATAAAAAAAGTATTGGTCAGCATATAATGATAGATATACTAGCTCGTCGTTGTAGTCTATACTGTTAGTGATGAACGTGTGGATATGTGTCATTGCATAGTATCCACATAAATTGTTCTCTTGGGGTTATCTCAGGTATGGAAAATGGATTTTTCTTCTGAACTTCTTCGTGAATGAACGAAACCACTGGCTCTTCTTGCGGTATTTTGTGTACACCATGTTCATAGTTTTGAGTAGTCATTCAAATTACTTAGGTGCAATGGAATGAAAGATTTCTGGAGCAATACTGCAACGACCGAGTTTACCTGTCTAGCAAACCTATTAATTCTTTGTAATGACTTGTCGGTTTCCTCATTGAGTCCAAGACAGTGATGTTGCTTTCATCTAACATGATGACGAGGACGATCCAGTGAAAGTTGCAGAAGCTAATTAGTCGTCACATAGTATTGCGCATCAAATATGCGAGACTAGTAGGCAGGGAAACATGTATTGAAAGTTGTAGGGTAAAAGTACGTAGACCTTGTCTTGTAGCTTTAGCAGCGCCTTGAGTACATCCTCCTCAACATCATTTATCGTTTTTGGATCTAAAATAAATTTGCAGTTAACAAAGCCCGGGTCGAGGAATCCTATCTTTTCTTTTAAGTCCGCTCTAAGTGTCATTGCCTCCATTCTACATAAAAAAAGAAGTCAGACCCTCAGTTTAATGTTACGTGAATATACAGCATGAATTATACAAGAGACTTATAGAGTCCACATTCTTAATATAGACACATCCAAGGCATCTCGTTGGTACAACTGATATAATTCCATGTGTTCTACCCAGAAAACGTCGTTCATGTTGTGAAAATCCATATCTCTGTATCTGACGGGGAAAGCATTATTTTTTGTCTCTTGGACATATTGCCGGTACCATTGATGTAGACGTCGTAACTGTGTGGTCAGTCCAGGCTCCTCATTTGGATCCACCAAAGCTTCCCCGTTAACGAATGGCCACTTTAGAGAGGGCTCCTGCCCTTTAGCACCACTTTGGCCTCCAGCAACAGCTGCTTTACCACCATCTTCTTTAGGTTTCTTCCTAAAGATGCGCTCATAGTCTGATAGTTGGCTAAGTTGAAGAGATTCAATTGCCCGTCCTATCTGTTTAACCGTCGCTAAGCCCACGAAGAAATCCCGTTTGGTAGCTTTGATTTCAACCTTAGCAGGTGATAGCGTCTTCTTGAAGTGCGCTGATATACTAGCATGTACTTCCCTTCTTGTTTCTTCTTCGGTCAGGTCATACGCTCGTTTCTTGCTAAGAGATTTGGCTGGCTTCTCAGATGAGGAACTTTTCCCTCTGACCGTGTAGAATATTGAGATCGCGGTGCTCTTTGATTACTGTCTTGTGGCGCTAGAGCATGAGAAGTAGCTTTCTTGGGTGACGCCGGAGGAGGACTTTTCCTGGGTGGAGAGTCCGCCTCGTCATCGTTATTAAGATCATCATCGTTGTCATCATCTGAGACAAACTTTATATAGCGCTTGCGCCACGCGATGAATGTGCCCAGGCTTTGTCCAAGATTATTTTTCCCCTCCTCGCCCGGAATCTCAACCTCCACTTTGCGGTATCTGTCAACCACTGTCAACTGAAACTCTGGCATATCCCTAAGGAATTGGGCGGTTATACAACATCTACCCCTCGATGCATGGCCAAGCCACCCCTTCAGCCACCTTGATGGTAATGTTACGCTCTGAGCGGTGCAGGCTGGCGTGTCGGCTCTCGATTTTATCTCTGAGAAAACTACACCTGAGTCCTCTTGAGGCGCCGTAGACGCTTGGTCGCTTTTATGGTAGGCGCGGGACTCTGGGTGGTGGCCAGGTCGGCGATGGCGGCGCAACATAGAACAAGTGGCCGGGGGTGAGGGCGCGGGAGGAAGCGTGGGCGTTGGATTGGCGGTGGCCTCCTACAAGCAAAGGCCTCATAGCGGTGGTGAGGGCACGGTGCTAGCGAGAAGCGACGAGATCACCGATCGAGACGGATCGACAACTCGGCTCGATTCAGGCGAGTTAGGCGAGGCAACGAGGCGAGGAGAGGATGCAAGGCGCAAGGGAGGTCATTCAGGTGCGCGAGAGGAGGCGAGGGACGGGGCTAGGGACGGAGGAGGCGAGGGATCTACCATCAACATTGTTCATCATACTCTCCAATCAAGTTAATACATGGCATCATGATTAATTTTAGAAATCATTTTACCAGCTCAAATTCCATGTTTAACATAAAGTTCATTATTTTATTCAATATTTGAGCATATGAGTAAATAAATAACTTTAAACATGTTGTTATGTATGCAATCTAAGAAAAAAAGGAGAGTAATTTATACTTTTGGTCAATGCTTGACTTTTCTTATAACAAATGATGCTATCATAGCAAACACATTTGGCTATGTTCAGATCTATGGTAGAACTCCTGTTCAAAAGACAAACATATTAACTTCAGAATAAAAAATTAAAAGAAAGTGTTGTATTAGCATAAAAAATACCATCATAACATGATGTTTCACAATAACTTCATTATTCTAGTATAAGGGTGGTTATCAGTTGCATCATGGCATTCATTAAATATCATGTTACTAACAACCTTGCTAACTAAGTTGAGGAAGTACGATGTCAATTTTGATATATATTTATCACCACCATAAATTTCACTAGCTGCAAGGTAGATCCATGTGGATTCCAGATAACCCATCATCCGCAGAAAAATTCCCACCTCATTGGGAGTCAGTGGGCAATTCCCTCCAGATCTCTGTTTAGTGGAGTTTATGTCCTTCAATTTGCAGTGGTTTGTTCTTTGTCTGTTGAGATGCGAAATCAAATTAATATAACTTGCATGCGAAATAAAAAGCACTAGCCAAACTAATGAGAATCGATCAAATGCTGTTCTTATCTTGAGTGGTATAAGTTTCGACTAACCATACGAAAGCAGCTAGCAAGAACATCAAACCTTAGTTTTTTATCAAATGCTAGACAATAACAGATCTCAATTATTCTACACGGCAAGAGCAAGTAGAATGAAATTATGTATCAAGTGTAATATGCAATTCCATCTTATTTGTACTGACAACTATATAAAAGTCTATTTTAAGACAGATGGCATCATGACAGAAATCCGCGGGCCATCCATATAATGTCTTGGCAAAGATGAGGATGGCAATATGGAACAATATGAAGCCACAATGACAATAGCTGAATATTGCATAGAACGAAAAGGGAATAAATGGCCCAAATTATAGAGAGCCTCATAAAGTAATTTGAAAAACAATTGCTGAACATTACGTAAGCAAAGACTAATTTAAAGCACAAGAATGTCACTATTGGTTTCTGGTGTGACTAACCCAAGAATTTCTATTTAGCATTCCACCACAGTGGAAAGAGCAAACAAATTTCTGTTTGACATGCATATATTTCTATACTGCTCTAGAGATGCAGGTTTCTGAACCTGAGAACTGGAACTCAAAACAACACATTCAAAGGCGAGTGTAGCAATCACTTTTATCCAGTCAAAGCATGTACAAATCAAAACAAGCTATGACAAGGATCATTCTTATATCCTATCAATCCATTCCAACCAGATCAGTCAATTGATACCTCCAAGCATCATTCACTACAACCTTCAGAATGCTATGTAAAGCAAATTTCAGAAATATTCCTTCACATTTGTAAATCATGAATTCACCGGTACAAAACTTCGCTCCAGACAGATTGATGCAATGCACCAGCACAAAAGATTCAGAGAACAATCATATCACGCATGCTAACCAAGGTATCCACAAATCACAAAACAGTAATAATAAGAACAAGATTTACTTATATTCCATTGCAATCAGATTTTCATGGGGAGCAGCTGTCACGGCCCCAAAATTCGAACTCAGCTCATGCGGCTAACGTTAGCGCCAACCAAGTGTTTGGCCGCATTTGAGATCCACTGCTAATTTCAGAGTCTATCCCAAATTGCCATTTGAGAATTTCCAAAAAAAAACTTAGCAAAATTCTGAGCTAGAAATTTGGGTTGCAGTATGGTTTTCATCAAAGTTTAGAGCCATGTAACTTGAGAACTATAAGGATCTAGAATGCGCGGGTTAGTGATCACAAACTAGAAACTTTTCTTTGCGGCATGGAGGGTTTGAACCAAAATTCAATGTCAAATGCTAATTTAAATCATAGCATCAAAACTGAAACCAAGTGTTAAAATTATGGGACTTAGCCACTCTAGCTTTTGATTTTTAGTGGGGTCAAGTGAGCTCAACATGAAAAAAGGAATTGGGGGCAGCACAACCAGCCAGCACTTCTTTCCTCATTTCTCCTTTCCTGCCTCTCCTTGTCTCTTTTCTTCCCCAAGCAACAAAGCAGCACAACTCCTCCAGCGCCTCCTCCTGGTGGTGGCGCCTCCCAGCTCAGCTCCCCCCTGGCGGCCTCCTCCTCCTCCCACAAGGCAGCAGCTCCTCCTCCTCCCACAAGGCAGCAGCTCCTCCTCCTCCCTGAGGCAGCAGCTCCCCTCCTCTTCCTCCTCCACTTCCATGAGGTAAGGCTTCCCTAGGGTTAGGGTTGGGTGATTTCTGGTTTAGGGGCAGCAATGGTGAGTATGGGGGACTTTGATGAGTGGAGAATCAAGATTTGAGTGGGGAACAACCATTCTAGGGTTTGAGGCAAGTTTCAGATTTTCGAGCAGGTTTTGTAGATCCTGTTCTTGGCTGATTCGAGCTAGTTGCGAGCATTTCCTGATAGGTTGGCTGTAGAGAAAGTTGTGGGTAATCAAATTATCTTTCATTTCCAACTGGAATCACCTCATTTCATTAATCCAGCTGAAAGTTATGTCTATTTTAGTGCTTGCTGCTCTGAAAATGCTGAAGATTTCGGGTAGAAACTTGAGCTGTGAATAAGAATTAGTTAGAGGCCGAATTAGAAATTAATTTTGCCTGTGAAGTTTTAAGAAATTTCTTGTAGATTGTGAAAATATCATCCTTTACTCAATTCTACTAAGTATAGCAATTTATATGTTGAATTTGTGCATGCTGTCTGAAACTTTGAAAAATACTGAACTCTGAAAACTGCCCTCTGTTGCTGACTGAACTGGGAGTTACCTGGGCAGAATATGAGTGATTGGCTGAAGCTAATTTGTAGGTCTATGTCTTATGGTCGTGTAGGCTCTGGGTTTGCTCAATTTGGCTAAGTGATCAAAAAGTTATAGTCAATTGTATACATGCTGTCCTGAAACGGTGTTTCTGAAAATTCAGACTTTGGGACTAAAGTTCAGAGTTTAATTGCAAACTTTAAATTTATTTTCTGAATGTTATGATGCATGGTAATGTTAGATCACCCTCTTGTGGTCTTTTGAGTCCAAGAAGTCATTTTTTGGGTTAGCCAAATAAAAGTTATACTTGTTAGGAGGAATGTGCTTGTTATTTGCAGATTTGTGCTATAGAATAGAAATAGAGAGTAGCATTGTAGTTTTTGTTCTTAAATTGAAATGAGTGCTTGCATTATAGTCTTTAATTCTCATTCCATCTCATATGCATTGCATGCATCTCATTCATATGCTTCTTGGCGTGTGAGAAACGAAACGCGGAGGGTGGCGTGGCTAAATGGTCGGGGGGCATCGGTGGGCAAGTTGCCGTTGAGGATCCGGCGAAGCTGCGAGCAAGCACCTAAGCATGTTTATCCTTATGTATCGTTATTTTTGAGAATAATGTGATTAATTGAAATGTTAAGTATTGCATTAGGAATTGCCATGTGGGATAGGAATAGATCCTATTCTTTTGCGTACACCCCTTGTATTCGTCGAATATCTCCTTTTGAGCTAGACTATGGGTATTAATGAGTCCGTGTTTAGAATGCTTAGATGTCGGGGTTGGGCCAAGTGACGGAGGTTATGTCACTTGCGGTTGTTATCATTATACATACTACCTTATGTCGGACTTGGAATTGGGAAAGGTTTTGGAAAGAAATGAATTGTGGACGGGCGGGGAGTTGGTTCATTTAGATGCGGAGACTCAAATGTGTAGCCCGTCTGTGTCGATTAAGAACCGATCCGTAAGTGGAATAAGATTGAGCACACCCGGTTGGTCGCATGCCCGATTATAGTGCAGTAAGCCACTCTTTCTCTCATATGGAATCGATGGACCGTAACTTCACAGTGGTTGGGCGTGGTTGAGGCGAGGCTTAGCCGACTCTCGGCGCCAAGCCGGGCTTAGAAGCGGCTCGAGGGTGCTAGGTTTTCGGACGCAGGAGGGCGCTTGGCGATTGGGTATGATTGGGAGGGGTTGACACTAGGCCCTTGTGGTAAGTGTCGTGCGATCAATGCTTCCTGCGAGGTTAATTAAGCGATTAGAATTGCGCACTCTCGGATATGAGCACGCTTGGTCGAACTTCTTCTGCGTAGTAAACAACTTGAACTTGTGGTTCGCCGTTGGGCTTGAGCTAAATTTTGATATGAGATGACTTGCTTTACATTACATTAATTACAATATCATGCTAGAGGTAGGTCTTTATTATTTGCTAATTATATTGAGAAAAACTTGAGTAGATGACTAAAATTGAAACAAAGTTAAGCATTTCCGCACTTTTAACCTAAGCTTTGTTTACCTTACTACATAAATGCATCTCCTTTGGAGTCGGTCATATATGGACCGGGTAAGTCTTGCAGTACCTTACGTACTCATGCTTACCTTTGTGGTTTTAATTGAGGATCGGTGGGCGGATCACGAGTTCTGCCTCTTGCCTCTCGGTGGCCAGGCGGGCACCGAAGTAGAAACTTGCGACATCGCTGCCCGGAAGTGTTGAGGCGAGAACACTTCCGGAGGTTGTATTTTGCTAATGTGTTGCGATTTGATTCATTTTTGTTGTATAGATAGCCTTTTAAATTGTGTTTAAATGCGTTGTTTAAGTCTCTGTCGATGTCTCGTGGATGGTTTCTAATTGTGATCGTCTTCTTTGTTGTGGTTGTTGCATTACTTTTGGATATATATATCTGCCATTGTGTTTTCTTGTCTGTTGAGTGGATGTCCATAGGTTCTAGGAGGGTCATGCGAAATTTTTCGATTTTGAGTCTTGGTCAAATTCTTGGATTACGGTGTGGTTTAGAGTCTTGGGTTGTTGCTAAGTGTGGTTTGGTGGTTGTCGGGTTGTCTTTGTGCCGGGTGTTTCCGCGTGCGTGTTTGGTTGCTTGGTTTCGAGTTCGTTGCCCCCTTTATGCAAATTGAATTGATATCGCATTGGAAACCGGTATCTTGAAGCGATCTGGCGAGTTCGGGTACGCTTCTAGGGAATCTGGGGCGGTTGTCGAGTTCATCGAATGGGGTCGGCGTTGTCTCTATTGGGCTTGGGTGTTATAACTGCGGCGCCACCGGCGATCCGTTGCTAACCTCCAATTCGATGTGGACGACGGGACATTCGATAACCGAAGAACCGATCTGGCGGCTCCTCTCGGCGACATCTAGTGGATGTTGGGCGGCATCCGTAGCGGCGATGGTGATGGCACCCAATGCATGGCTCGGCTCCTCGGTGTTGTGCACGCTAATTGATATGCCGCAACACGATCCCGTTCTTCTTATTATCCCGTGGCACGTTCCCCATGAACTCCAGCACTTGGTCGAACAACGGAAACCAAGAATCAGTCACCATGAGATTGTGAAATCCAGAGCAAGTTTGGGAAAAAAATGTAGAGAGATGAAGAGAGGACCGAAGAGAAAGAGTGATTACCTCAGGAGGGAGATACTCAAGGACGGCGAAGAGGCAGACGGGGGCGCCGCCGCCGACTCGCTAGAGCAGATCGACGATGGCGGCGCAACATAGGGCAAGCTGGCCGGGGGTGAGGGCGCGGGAGGAAGCGTGGACGTTGGATTGGCGGCGGCCTCTTGCAAGCAAAGGCCTCATAGCGGCTAGTGAGGGCACGGGTAACGCGAGGAATCGACCAGATCGCCGATCAAGGACAGTTCGACAGCTCTGGCTCGATTCAGGGCGAGTTGGGGCAAGACGGCATGAGGGCGAGTAGAGGACACAAGGGCGCAGGGGAGGTCACTGCGAGTGAGCAGAGGAGGCGAGGTCGGGCCGTCGGAGGCGGCACGAGCGAAAGAAGGCGTGGAAGAGCATCGCTAGGGTTTTGGTGCGAGTCGGAGAACCGATCTGGGCCGTTTCGTCGGGATCCGTCCGATCGATGGCGACGCAAGATCGAGGCGTGAGGATCGATTGGGCGGCCACGACGCGAGAATAATGCTGGAATGCGCCGAGAGGCTAGCAATTCTTCTCGCTTAATAGATATACTAGATAATGACCAGCTTCGCCGCGGCATTTTTTGAATTCAAAACATCTTTTCCGGTTTTTAGGTGGCGGAAACATCTTTTCGGGTTTTTAGGCGCGGAAACATCTTTTCGGTTTTTTTGGCTTATTTTTCGGGATTTTTGGTAGGGCGCTTCTTTCTGCCGGTTGAATTCGATAGCATCTTCGGAAAATAATATTTTTTATTTTGCAACCCACGATCAAAAATAGTCTAGAGAAAAATGGCAAAAATTATTAGAGATGATAACCTTCTTTTATCGAGTCTAATACTCTATCGTTCACTTGAGTAATAACACATGTTGCAACACCACCAACCGGTGAAAAATAGCCTAGAGGAAAAATAAAAATCCTCGATGAATCATCTTTTTTTGCGACAAAAACATTTTTTCGGGCTTTTGGATGTGAAAACATTTTTTAGGGTTTCTTTGTTGCGTTTGTTAAAAAAAATGGGCGCTAGGGCTGGCGGCGAATCTATGGGTCGCTATAAATCTTGAGACGAATCTACATTTTTTAAAAAAACATGGCTATGACCGTTGGCAAATCCATAAGTTGCTATAAACCTTCGATGAATCCATATTTTTTTGTGACGAAAATATTTTTTCCCGGGTTTTTTGGGTGACGAAAACAATTTTCCGGGTTTTTTTGTTGCGTTTGCTAAAAAAAATAGATCGTTAGGACCCGCCGGCGAATCCACGGGTCGCTATAAATCTTCAGACGAATCTACATTTTTAAAAAACCGCGGTTATGACCCGTTGGCAAATCCATAAGTTGCTATAAACCTTCGACGAACCTGTGTTTTTTTTGTGACGAAAACTTTTTTTTCAGTTTTTTTGGGCGGCGAAAACTTTTTTTCCGGTTTTTTTTTGCGGCGGAAACATTTTTTCCGATTTTTTGGGCGGCGGAAACATTTTTTCCGTTTTTTTTCGGCGACGAAAAATTTTTCCTGGGAAAAACGGAGAAAGGACCCGAACGTAAGAAGCGAGGACCTGTTTGTTATTTTTTGGACTGTTTAGCTATCACGAAAAAAATTAGAAAAGGGCTTGTTCACGATTTGAGATTAACGGAGGCTTTTAGTAAAATACGTGTCGAGGACCTAAGCGAAGAAATTTTTTTTTGTCTCCTGAAAATTACTGAGGACCTATCCATAATTTTGAAGCGGAGGGCTTTTTGCAAATGTCGCGGCGACCGTGGACCGGCTGAACGATCGGCAATTCCTTCGCTTGTTATAGAGTAGATATTATTCCGGCTGCTATGCCACTTATTTGTGGCTTAGGCCTCAAACATGGGGCGGCCCATAAATCAGCAACCCACAAATTGGGCTCGTGCTGGTTTATGGCCCAAAATTGGTCCACCATCCTTTTTAATTATTTATTTCTTGACCAGACCAGTGGTCATTTTCCATGACCTACGCTTGGATGGTTGGATTTTTTTATTTGGTTTTGCTAAAATATGAATTAGTTTTGCATTAAAAAAGATTTAATTCAACTTTAAGGGTCTGTTTGTTTTTCTATGGATTCTAGATTCTGACCCCAAAAGTTGAATCATAAATAAGCCCGATTTTAGAAATCAATTTTCATAATCCAACCCACCCATATACACTAGAATCCACAATCCAATTCATATGTGTTTCTGTGAATTCTAAGGAATACAAATATAAGAATGCCACTGAAAGTTCTAAGTAATTACCCACCAAATGCCATCCCCGAATCTAGAAACCATAATCAACTTCTCTAAAGCCACAATCCAAAATCAGCTTTTGAAAATCCACAACAAAAATAAATAGACTATTTTGAACAATTGAATCCTAATCAAATGGTTCATGCTCCATTAATAAGGTATACGGAAAACACCTCATAGATGAGCGCCAACACCATAAAACCCAAAGCACCATATATATCATAACGAAATATTCATGCAAACCACAATTTCATATATACCATATATATATATATATATATATATATATATATATATATTTGAAGTTGAAACTCAATCGCATTTATATATATATGTATATATCTTTCAAATATATATCATATATATATATATATATATATATATATATGCACGTATATATGTATGTATGTATATATATACATATGTATATATATATGTATATATATATATATATATATGTATATATGTATATGTATATATGTATGTATATATATGTATATATATATGTTACACGCTTAGGTAACTAGCTGGACTAGACGTTGTATATTAGTCACTTGATTAGGATATCATTTATATTACTCGGCTAAAATAACTTGTTCTTTATATTCTATAAACATAAATTCATAGTTTTTAGTTAAGTCTGTCGTCCACTTATTTTTTTACCATCAGGTTTGTGCAACACTTAAGGCTTGAAAAAATTGGCCACAAATGTAGAGAGATAGGGGACAGTGCCCTTAAAGGAGTCCTCTACCTCGATGTTTGAAACATCTCCTAGTGTTTTTTTTTTGGGCACTATATGAATATGGACAATGGTTATTCGTTCTCGGCTGGTAAATTTTGGTACTTAATATTTATGCAAATGCATGATTTTTAGAGATTCAGATTTTGAGGAGTTGTTAGTGGGTTAGGATAGGATAGTATTTAGTGCTAAAAAGTTTAAGTTATTGTATGGTTTGGATTTTTGAGTCTAGCGGAAAAACAGGCAGAAGTGGATTGTCGTAAAACCCATAGTTTCGATTCTGGAGAAAATACGTTTCTTGTTATTGTGTTTTAAGAATCAATGTTGAAGATCAAAGAATAAGAGAGATTGAGGGCATGGGAATATCTTGTAAGAAATTTGGATTATCTTATAAAAAATTCAAAATATCTTTTCTACCTCAATTCAAACCATTGGATGGTTGATCACATGGCTCACAAAGTCAACAGAGTGAAAGGTGCGGAGGCAAAAGCACATTAGATGTTTTACTTTTCCTTAGAAAAGCTTAAGGGCATGTTTAGATAAATGGTAATTCCTTAAAAGGTTTTGAGATTTAATTTAAATTTAAACTAGATCCTAAAATATTTCAATGAAATATCCCTAATCCAAATAACCCCTGAAGTTAAAACTATTCACTGCCATATAACCTTGTCATGAACCTACTACTACTCCTTGGTCCCTGCTGAGGCCGTTCAGGCTAACGAGGACTCGGCGCTCCCAGCAGAAGTTTCGAAAAAGCGCACGCCACTCCAATCGTCCAATTTCCAACCTGGATGAAATCTTCACGTTGGACGTGAAAATAGCAAGACAGGAGAGGGAAAAAACTACCTTCCGTGACACAATCGAAAAAACTAAAAAGAAAAAGAAAACGCCTCTCCCTTGAAGCTGTAGCAGCCTCCTCTCCACTGGGAAAGAGATCCTGTGCAATTGTTACCGGATTGTAACTTAAAGCAATCCTTAGCTATCAGGATTGTTTGATCGAAACAACGAATGGTTTGAATTTCCTACCAACCCACATCTAAAATATCACAACAGTGCTATAAGAGATCTGTGTATTACATTTTGATCCAACGGTCTACCGTAAAGTTACATGCATTGGACCTCACCTCCTTCTAGTGGTATCTAAACGGGCGGCCCGACACGGTCCGTTTAGGCATAACCAGTTTAGACCTGGCTAATAAATGGATCATGTTGTGCCGGCCCACGTGCCGGGGTGTCAGCCCAAGTATGACCCAATGGCTTCACGAGCCGTGCCGTGCTAGCATGTGTCTTCGTGGGCCGAGAGGCCAAAATGGGTCGAGCCGGCCTATTGGCACAAAAAATAAATAAAAAATAAGAAAAAATGTTAGGAAATTAGAAAATCGAAAAGTATGAAAAAAATATAGAAAAAAATGGAAAAAAGTTAGAATAATGAGAAAAACGCAAAGGATGGTAAAAAAACGCAAAGGAAAATGGTTCCATACTCCTGGGTGTACGTACTACCACCTTCAATATACCGTTTAAATGATGTTGTTATACCTCTTTATCCTTTTGAGTATACTCTAATAATGACTATAAGATACTCCAAATTGGGTTCCACGAAAAATTTCATTAAAGTCCACCCTTTATAGCATAATTTGTTTATATATTCCTTTTTACATATAGAAAAGGGTATGTAGTAAAAAACTAAAGGGTTTCGATGAAATTTTTTAGTCATGTCGCATTGGAGTATCTTAGAATTATTATTGGAGTACACGAAAGTGATAAAAGAGTATAAACCATTTATTTAAGTGATATATTAGAGGTGGGAGTATGTACTCGAGAATCTGAAAAACTTCTATATATATATATATATATATATATATATATATATATATATATATATATAACATATCCATGCACACAGTCTTTAAATGTACACCTCTGTGCACATAGTAAAGCAATCTATGAAGTATATCTATAATTTTTTTAGATTTTTTGTGACTTTTGTTAGTTGGTGTGCATGGTGTGTATACAGGGAAGCACTGTGTGCAGGATATGTTGCATATATATATATATAAAGAAAAAGCTAAAAATATGAAATAAATTCTAAAATAAGACAAATAATTGGAATTCAATAGTGAGCTTTATTGATGTTTGGTTGTCTCGTTAAAAACTTTGCTAAGTAAAAACTTAACACAAGAAAACGTTGGCAAAGAAAAAAGTGCAGCCTATAATTCAGTGATACAGAAAGAAGTGAAGATTATATTTATTCTTTCTGATTATCTAGATAAAAATTTTCAAACGTTTTCGCCAGCTCAATATTTTCTGTAGTGTGTTGAGCTCGTTAATCAATTTGTTCCCAATCTTTGACAGTAAGAAGTATTTCTACCATCTCACTTATCAGATTTATTCATCTCTCCTCGATTATTCTTCCGGATAGACTGAAAGCAGACTTCGAAGAAACCATGGAGACAGGAACTATTAACACATCCCGTGCTAATATGGAAAGCACCAGATATGCTATTTTGTTCTTGTGCCACCACTAGAAAATGCTAAAGTCCTTCTCTTGCTACTCTTGGTAGTTGACAATATTGCTATTGAGATAGATAGATAGCTCCTCATCACTTGTTGTATCTGCACTTGGCGTTGTTGTAATCGAACTCCTTGAGATAGAGACACCTGCACTTATATCTTCCCCACGTAGTTTTCTTCTTACCCCATAGCTACCGTTCCACCGAAAGATTTTGTAGTTATTTTGTGTTTATAATATTTATAAATAGCATACCTGCTCTGAACGCCTTCTGATGTCTCAAAAATCTGCTCAAAATCTTCCTAGACTCTCAATATATTGCGTCTTGATCTTTTTACCCTATAGCTTGCCGACGCAGTATCACTTTATAGAGTCTAAGGATGGTACAGATACTATAGTTTCTTTAGTTTGATAGGATGCAAAAACTTCTCGGGTGAAATCCTGAAAATCAGAAATTGGGAAGGATGCAAAATCCTTGCACTCCATAAAAAACTACAAGAAATAATCACGCTATTAGACTTTAATATCATTTAAAATAATAAAATCAATAAAAAATTAAATCACAATTTTTACCTTAATTTCTTCACAGAAGACGGAAGCTAAATTTGGATTTTTCGATTGTTAGCAGAACTATTTTGCATTTTACCAAATTATCACCTAGACCAAGTGAATTTTCACAAGAGAATAAAGAGAAGATGTTGCAAGTTTGCTGGTGGAGAAATGAGGAGTACTATCTTATTTATATGAAAAATTTAGAACTTCTTAGAATTTTTTAAAGTCTCCAATGACCGGGCCTATTTGGTAAGGCTCTTCTGACTTTTGAGCATCTTTACCTCCTTTAGAGATGGCCAAATGGCCAGGCTAAGCGGGCTAGCCCAAAGCACGCTACTGTGGGCACATCACCCCAGCACAGTGGGTCGACACAGCACGGCCTGTTTACTAATGGCACGGGCTATTTAGCCCATTTAGTTTGAAAAATAGTCGTTGTATAGCCATTAGAGGGTTAAAAATTCAAAAAAAAAATTAAAATCTCAAATTTTTTCCTATAAGTAGGTGGCTACCCCCCCTCATTTTCACACTAGCAACATTGCATTCTCTTCTATTCATTCTCCTATGAAAATTCTTTTGCTCTTGGTGATAATTTGGCAAAATTCAAAATAGTTTTGTCAAAAATCCGAAATTCAACTCCCGGATTCTGTCAAGAAATCAAGGTAATAATTGTGATTTAATTTTTTATTTTGTTAGTATTTTAAATCATATTTTAGTACTAATAGTATAATTATTTCTTACAGTTTTCTTTATGGAGCACAGGATTTTCCATCTTTCCCATATTCTGATTTCGAGTTTTCACCCAAGGAGCTTCTTGCATCCCATGAAGCTCAAGAAGCTGCAGCAAGCTGTACCATCCTCAGGCACTACAAATGCTACTGCATCGGCAAGTACTGGGGTGAAAAGATCAAGACGCAGTACATTAGGAGTCTGGGAAGATTTCGAGCAGATTTTTGAGACATCAAACGGCGTTCAGAGCAGGCATGCTATTTGTAGATATTGTAAGCACAAACTAACTGTGAAATCTTTAAGTGGAATGGGGGCACTTGAAGAGGCATGCTGAGAGGTGTAAAAGAAAAGTGGGGTGGCTTTGAGACAGGCGCAGTTGCAGTACAACCCTGACGGTATAGTATGTAACTGGGACTACAATCCTGAGGTAGCTTGTGAGTCTCTTTATCGTTTAATCACTTTTCAAGATCTTTCTTTAAACTTTGGTGAGTTAGTTGCATTTGAAAAATATATTAGGACAACTCATAATCCTAGGTTTTCTGCAACTTCTAGACAAGCAACAACTAGAGATTTGATTAAATACTATAATAATTATCATAATAAGCTAAAAGAGCAATTTAGTACCTATACTTTTTTTGTGTCATTGACATCTTACATATGGAGTGATAGAGCTAAAGAATATTACCTTAATGTAGTTGCTCATTATGTAAACAATGATGGGCAATTAGAGAAGAGAATTATAGGATTCATATTAATTGATGTAGCACAAACTAATGAAAATATTGCTGATTGTATTGTAAAAATTATGAAAAATTTTGGCCTTACTGATAAGATTTTTGCAACAACATTAGATAATGCTTCAACAAATACTTGTCGATGTTCAAGATTTTAGGTCCCTTAACTGAGCTTAGGTAAATTTTATGATGTATAGACCCCTAGATACCGAAATGGACATGATGGAAATTACGGTAGTGCTTCTTTATTGGACAAGTGGCTTTGACAGAAAATTTAGATTACAAGTGTCGGTGTATTCTACACCGGAGTAATCTCTCCACCGTTGTCAGGTGGGACCGCGAGCGCAAGATACAAAAAGAAGAACGTCTTGTGCAAAGGACTCAACTTGTTGAAGAAAGGTTGGGCGGATGACCAGGTCCTAGCCAGGCGACCAGACACGTGGTGGCCGGGATGGCGATGGCGACCACGTCGGCCGGGTGACGAGCACTGTCGCGGAGGACCAGGACACGTGGCTCCCCGACGAGCAGTCGGGCGACCAGGCCATGTGGCCTCCCGACGAGCAGGCGAGCCCATTACCAGCAGACCACGCAGACAAGGTTGGGAGGCTTTCGCCCGAAGCATTCGCCAGGATCGCAGCGTATCACAGCCATTAAATGCGCATGGGAGCCATTAAATGCACATGGGAGACATTCAATGCCCGGAGAGCCGTTGTAGTGCGCCTGAAGGCCATTAAATGGGTGTGGCTCCCTGATGCTATGATGACTGTCCCTCCGACTGAGCTAGCTTCACCAACTCCCGTTCTATCTACACCGCCGGTGGGTAGACAGAGGCGCAGCGTGGTACAGGCGTTAAATCACGCGGCGTCCGAACCCTCCTCTCAAGCGGTCAAGAAGGCGCCGGCGTCGATATGGCGTGAACAAAGAGGCTCCGAGGGCGATGGTAGCGAGACTAGAGACACGATCAATGTAATTAATGTAAAACCACTCCTCTGCTGCCCTAGCTATTCCGGGAGTATATAAAGGGAGCTAGTGTGCATGAGGCAAGGAGGTTGAAAACTTCAGATCACGGAGATCGATCGGTTCTAGCGAAGAGCAAGCGAATACTAGAGCAACACGAGCTTGAGCGGGGCGTAGAAATTTATTACCGCATTGGGGGTCCGAACCTAGGTAAATCTTGTGTGTTCCTTGTGTGCTCCTGTGTGTTCTTGAGCTTCTTGTCTGCTCATCACGCCAAGAAGCGGAAGCAGAGCCGAGAGTGACGCAGTGGGAAGACCCCTCACCAAACCGGTTATACACTCGAACCAATATTGTCTGGCACAAACACACCGATAGGGCGCACCACGTAGGGGTGGTAGTAGCTGTTTCAACCATTACTTTCTTCAGCAGATCATCAAGCACCGACTGCGAAGATGGAGGCTTCACGCTCCCAACAAGCGGGGGGCCGTCCGACGCCTTCCGTAGAAGGTGGCGGCGTCCCCAACGTGGCAAACATAGCCGATCCGATGGCGACTAGTGATGGAGGAGGCCACGTGGCCTAAAACTGCATCTTGACCGCCTCCTCTGGAGCACGCCGGGGTGGAGCTGGGGATGACACCCCTGACAGCACCATGGCTATGGGACATCGCCCACCTCGTGGACCTTGACCCGCTCCATGCGGAGGCATCAGAGCAGTCGGATACCTCTGGTATCCCGCGGTCAGTTGCCGCATGAGCGCCGCATAAGCTTTGAGCCACTCAAGCGAACAACACCCCACGTCATGGTGGGGCGAAGCAAGGAAAGGGCATTCAAAGCGCGGGCCCTCTCTCATGGGGGTCATCGACTACTCTGAAGCCTGTCTCGCCACGTCCCTGAGCATGAGGAGCACCGTGAAGATCTTAGGGCTTATTTGGAGGAAGCGGCGCCGGCCTCTGGTGGTGACTTGCGTAGAGAGTTGCACCATCGGCAATAGTTGGAAGCAGGACCTGCAAGCGGATGGCTCTGAAGAAACGGCTCCTCCGTGACCCTATTTCTCTGCGAGATGGGGAGACTTTCTCCTCCGAGCCTTGAAAGCCAAATCTGCTGCGCTCCTCAGATGCGGCCCTCGGGAGGAGTTAAGGCGATTCTCTCTGCGTGGGGTGCAGGCGTTCTCAACCGGTTAGCCAGTGTCACTTGGCCGGAAAGGTTTTGCCCAGCCGTCGAAATGCGATGGCACCACCAACCGGAGGAGTTCTGGGAGATCTACACCATAGTGGTGCTGAGGCTGCTGGCATGCTCAGGAAGGTTATGGCGAACTATCTCCTACTTGACCTTGGCGGGCTCACAGCTCGTTCTTGGCGATGAACCTCCCAAGGGGATCGGTGCACTCATAGGCGGAGTTGTGTGGCGGTTTGTCACCAACTTCCAGGCTCCTTGCCACGGGCATAGAGGATGACCTCCATGCCCTTGAACAAAAGAGAGGTCGTTGCGCACGTTCATTGGCGATTCGATCCATCACCGCAACACAATCCCCAAGATCTCCGGCGATCCATCATCATCGCTATGGGAGAAGAGTGCGAACCGCAAAGATCGCGGGAAGATAGCCACCCGATATATGCCACGCGTACGACTCCAGTAGTATTGCACTGGTGCACAAGTGCACTCGATCGAAGGCGAATTGCTATCAGCATGGCGACCAGCGCCATGTGGATGGGTGAGGCTAGGACCTCGAAAGGTCCCAATTCCACGAACAAGAAGAAGGGCCCGGCGGCTGAGTTCGGTCAGGTCTTGGCCAACGAGCCGTAGAGCACAAGGTAGTCAAGCCGCGGCCGGGAGCGATCGCCGCGATCGATAGGACTATTGTTTCGACACAAGAAAAGCAGAGGTAAGGTCTTACGTCCTATCCATAATACTAATGCACCACGATTTGGATAATTGCGGAGGTCGTCTTGGCGAAGAGTAGTAAGCGATGGCTCGAGGCGCCACCCTCCTCACGACGGCAACAAAGAGCGACTCGCCCAGGTGCCCTTCCACATAGGCGAGCATAGGGTAACCTACATCCACGGTCGGATCGGCCACCCACGCCTTCAACACGGGTACAAGCTCGATGATGAAATTTGCTTCTAGTACCAAGTGCAGGCGGCTAGGGGCATTGAAGTGGTCGGAGGAGCGATCACCTTCAACACGCCGATTTCCACCCATGAGCACCGCCAGGCCTAGGGCACCGCCGATCGTGGTCCCGCCCGCGATTCGGAGCGCCTTAGGCGCGTCGCGTCGGCGAGGAGCTCCATCAACCTCCCTGTCTCCTAGGGCATTAGGGCCCTTCAAATCCCAGAGCGAGAAGCTGCCTTGGCGCTCCTTCTACTCTGAGTCACCGAGGGGCAGCTCAATGCCCCTAGGTCAAGTCCGCCTTCCGCCACTTTCGGGAGGCGTGAACAACTACATCGTGACGGAGGTGGTGGACTTCGACATCTGAACCGACCTTCTCCTACAACGCCTTGCTTGGCCAACCCGCGTTGGTTGGGTTCATAAGCGACCACCCACTATGCTTATATGGTGGTGAAGATATCGGGACCTAGAGGTCCCGCAAAGCGTCAGTGAACAAGCGGACAGGCCCCTGACTGCGATAAGCAAGCCTTGGACTGCAAAGCGCCACCAATGCGTGGTAGGTTAATGATTGTCTCATTTAGGGCCTTCTTTGAGAACTCAAGGCCGCCTGGCCCGTCCGTCGGGCGAGGTTAAGGTGGTCTCCTGAGCATGTCCGAGCGAAAGGATCGTCATTTGTGGCGCCAACCTTGGCGCTAAATAGAAAGATCGCTTCGTCACCTTCCTCGATCCTAACGCAGACGTGTTTGCTTTGGCAACATGTCCGGACATACATGGGGTTCCAAGGAGGTGTCGAGCACAAAATTGCTGCATATCGCTCTCGGGCCCAGCGTCGGCTCAGCAAAAGGTCAGCTGGGCTGAGCCCCGGCGTCGAGATGCCATCGAGGAAGTGGAGAAAGGCTGCCTGCCGCAGGTATCATCAGAGAAGTCATTCACCCGAATGGCTTGCCAACCCGTGCTTTCGTCAAGAAGTCGAAATCGGAAGTGGCAAATGTGCTCGAAACTATCGGACCTCAACAAACTGCTTCGAGGATCAATACCCACCTTACGCATCGACCTAATTGTGGACTCTCTGGCGGGGTCGCGGAATATTGCTGTTTCGGATCGTGCTCCGGGTACCACGGATCGGCATGGCGAAAGAAGATGAAGAGACCACGTTTGTAACTCCTATGGGTGTTTATTGCTACATTGAATGCCCTTTGGGTTAAAAATCTTTGGTTCTACTTATCAACGTGCCATGCATACCACTTTTCGACCACACTACGGGAGCAACTGGAAGTATCGTCGGCTGACACGGTGGTGAAATCTGAAAGAGTGAAGGGTGATTGAGGATTTGGTAGAAACCTTCACCAACCTTAGGAAGAATCACTGAAACTCAATCCAGAAGTGCATCTTTGGCGTTTACCTTACGGGAAGGCATTGGGATTCCTCGTGTCTAGTCGAGGCATTAAGGCCAATCCTAACAAGATAGTGGGTATTGAACACATGAAGCCATAACCGGACTCAAAGCGCGTCGAAGGTACGATTACCTTGCATGATGATCGCCTCGCTTGGGAAAAAAGTCTCCCCTTGTTCAAGCTATTGAAGAACACTAACCACTTGAATGGGCTGGCCCAACAAGCGTTCGAAGACACGAAGAAACACCTCTCCTCGCCCGGTCTTTGGTCGCTCTTGCTCCGTGACCTTTATCCTATATATTGCGGCTACGGTAGTGAGTAGTGAGTCGATGCTAGTGAAAGAGGGAAGAGGCGTCGGAGACCGATTTACTACATCGACAAAGTGCTATCCCAGCCGCAGACCAAATATCTGCAAGCCCGAAGATGATGTGCGTTATTACGGTGGCGTCTCCGAAGCTTTTGACACTACTTCCGGGGATGAAGATCATAGTGGTCTGGCCTACCCACTTAGAGATACTCCACAGGCGAAAAGCCAAGGTCGCGTCTCCAAGTGGTCGGTGGAACTAGGTGAATTTGCCTCAAGTTTCGCCGCGCCTTGCCATCAAAAAGTCGGAGGTTGGCCGAGTTCATCGTAGAGTGGACTCCTCCACTTCTGGCTGAAGAAAACACCCGCGTCCCCGTGGACCTGTTCTTGACCCGCTCTCTTCGAGGTGGTAAGCGGTGGGTTTGTCCTAATCTCCCACCAGAGACATCCTACGATACTGATCATCTTGGACTTTAAGACAACCAACAACATCCTTTGGATCGAAGAAATGGCTGGTGAGACTACTGCTGCCGCCGTGGTTCAACATCTGGCGTCGCACATCAAGGCGACTCCTACTCGTTGTCAACCAAGCGCAAGGAGTTCGGTCTTTCTGATCCATGATGGCCGTCTATTTGGTGGAAGTCAAGAGGATGGGCGCCACTTCAATGGGTTGGGGTACATCCATATCCTCGGCGTGACAATCATTTGGCGAGATGAGCTTTTTAAACTTGCCTCGTCAAAAACCACTGCTCGATTAAGTCTTCGAGAAAGGTTGCCCTTGCCCATCCGCCAGCGCCCCAACTCGGCGAACCCGATGGCTCTATTATTCAATCCGTCCCTCAAGAAAAGAGTCTCGCTCGTCTATAAGCTTCTGGTCTTGGTGGGGGCGATAGTGCTCAATGATCCATTGTCTCCACTGGTCTCCGCCAGGGGCAATAGCCAGGTCGATTCTGGTCCAAGTCTTTGAAAAGAAGGTTCTGCGTGACCGTCCATTGCAACCCCCAACTCGGCGGGGCCAATGGTGGTGATACATCCTCAATTCGATCAAGGCACCACACATGTCTCGGTTCCCGGCTCGTGGCAGCAGCCATGTGCCACATCCTCGATCTGTGAGGGAGGTGGCGCATCTATATCAACCCCCAACTCGTGAGGTAAACGAGTCTGGTGCCATATCCCCTGGTCTCTCTGGCGGAGAGTCCACGCACCGTCTCGGCCCCCAACTCGGCAGGGGTGCGACCACAGGCTGCTATATCCCTCGGTTAAAGAGGCGAGCAGTAACATTGCCAAAGCGGTTATTGGTGGAAGCTTGGCATTAGCGAATGACCCGAATCACTAGCGATCGCCACACTTGGTCTGGGGTCGGTGGATGGATCCCATCACGGCCTTCTGTGTGATCAAGTGATCCTCGGCGATGATGCTTCACCGAGAGAATTGCACACAAGGCCAAGTGCTATACTCGATGAGGTGGGGACCTATATCGCCAGAGTAGAAACAAAATTCTCCCGGCGCATCACTGTGAAGCAGAAGTCGAAGCTCTCTCGATATCCATGGGGGCATGTGCGGAGCCATATGTCCATCGGACATCGGTCGATAAAGCTTATCGCTAGGGATTCTACTAGCCTACTACCCTCTAGGATGTTTGCGAGCTGGTAAGGAGTTGTGAGGCATGCCAGTTCCACGCTAAGCAGACCCACCTTCCGGCCCAAGCTTTGCAAACCATTCCGCTCTCATGGCCGTTCGCGGTCTGGGAGCTGGATATCTGGGTCCGTTCCCGCAGGCCACAGGGGGCTTCACCCACTTATTTGTCGCCATTGACAAATTCACCAAATGGGTTGAAGCCGAGGCAGTGCGCGCCATTACGGCCTCCGTTGCCGTCAGATTCATGCGTGGAATCTTCACTCGTTTTGGAGTTGCCAACCGCATCATCACCGACAATGGCAACCAATTCACTAGTGAAGCATTCCTGGACTTCTGCGAAGAGATGGGTACCAAGGTGTGTTTTGCCTTCGTGGCCCATCTGCGAAGCAATGGACAGCTGAAGGCAGATCGCTACCGGGTCTTGAGGACCTCAAGACAGTATGTTCGACAAAACTCAAGCTTGCGAACACGATGGGCGGAAGAGCTTCCGACAGTGCTGTGGTCTCTCCGAACCACACCCACTCGGCTGACAGGGAGACTCGTTCTTCTTGGTCTACTTCCGTCTTGGCAAGATGTGCCCTCCGAGCTCTCCTTGGGCTCGTCATCGATCGGCCTTCACGAAGAAGACCAGAAGAGCCCGAGGCGCCAAGACGGCGATCAACTTCTGGAGGAAGTACGAGATCTAAGCAAGACTGCCGTCTTTGCTCGGCGGTGCAAAGAAAGTCTTCGGCGCTACCACGCCACCCGGGTTCTTGAAAGAACACTAGCGGTAGGCGACCTCGTCTTGCGTTGAATTCCGCAACAAGTGGGCCGTGACAAATTGTCTCCCCGCTGGGAAGGCCTTTTCAAGGTGGTCTCTGTCTCACGACCCGGGGCTATTCGATTAGTCATGAAGAAGGCGGTCGAGCTAGCGAACTCCTAGAATATAGAGTTGATGCGAAAGTTCTACCCCTGAACTCGCCTCATACGGGTGTCATGCATGCCAGTATCTTGACGGCTCCTTAGCCATAACATGGACCCCCAACTCTCGCTTGTCCGGACAAAGTAGCTTAGCAAGTGCGTGTGGCTGGTCAGTGCCATGCCATGCTATGCCCACCATGGTGCTTCGTGGCCGATTTTCGCTCACCATTTGCCCGCTTCTATGACACGCTCTCTTGCCTCGCAGTTCTCTGGCTTGGTCTCATAAAGATGGCAAGGGCATAAGTCTCGGATAGCAACGGAAATGACAACCCAATGAGCGATCTTCGACATGCTATAAGTTTTCCGTGGCCTCGCCGGGCGACCAGCCGAAGTTGTTGCACTCTTCCCTGGTGACCTCGGCATCCCATACTTTCGATGCGCTTGATTATCACTTTGATCCATTCAACTTGCTTAGGCCTATAGGGTTTGTGCAATACTTGGTTGTCATAAGTACCAGTAGCCTGATGGCCCCTTGGCAACCCATTTAAACCCCGGCTTCTTCTACCGAGCCTGACAGCGCCTAGCAAGTGCGTGTGGCAGGGCTTGGTCTGCTGTGGCCATGCTCCACCCACCATGGTGCTTCGCGTCTGAGTTCCGCTCACCATTTGCCCCGCCTCTATGCGACCTGCTCTCTAGCCCTGCAGTTCTCTAGTCTGGTCCAAAAGGATGGCAAGGGTCCCTTGGCAATACCGTGGACTCCCAGCCTCTGTGCTAAGCCCGGACGGGCGCCTAGCAGGTGCGTGTGGCTTGGTGCGCTGCGGCCATGCTCCGCCCACCATGATGCTTCATGGCCGAGTTCCGCTCACCATTTGCCCCGCCTCTACGTGACCTGCTCCCTAGCCTCACAGTTCCCTGGTCCGGTCCCGGTAAAGTACAAGGGATTAAGCTCTGAACGGTGATAGGAAAGTGACAACCTAGTATGCGCTTCCTACCCCTCGATGGCCAGAACTCAGACTTTGTATGCCTGTTTACCTGTTTGTTTCCAAACAAGTGTGGTTTAACCTTGGCTCGTATTTGGAGCGATTACTGTGTGATTGCGAAAAGACTCCTAAATGTCGATCCACTCGTCACCCAAAGGGTTAAGTGCAAAATGCTTTCGGGGTCAAGGTTCGGCACTAGATCGAACCAATCACGAGCAAGCACCACGCAAGACAACAGTAAAAAGTCGATAGCAGTAAAAGAAAAGTATTTTCATTCATAATGGCCGAAAGGCCTATGTACATGCTTCCACAGAAGAAGAAAAAAAGAAAGAAGACAACAAAGGTGGTCGCCCGGACTAATCGTCGGCGATCTCAATATCACCGGCGTCGTCCCTGGCTTCTTCCTCTGCTTGGTGGCGTGGAGGCACCATCTCCATCGGCCCGACCACGTGCTCGACCGCCTCGACGCACGCAGCGCGGCGCGTACCAAGGGGTCACACTCCACCTGCGGACGGCGCCAGAGGGTCGAAGGAGTCATCGCGCGCGCGAAGACGCGTCAAACGAAGGCGCTGTGGCGATCATGACTTCAGCCTCCCGCGGAGCGTGATCTGCCAAGGCGGCCAGGAAGGCGAGGGCTTCAACGACAAGGGTGATGCTTTGTGAGCATAGTGCGCCGCCAACTCCTCCAAGGTGGTCGTTCACCGTTACTCCCAAAGCATTGCAAAGTTTGCCGACCATATGCCTAAACACGGGCGGAGCATAGTGACAAGGTTGCCTGATTGCGGCTCGTCTCTGCGTGAAAACGTGTCGCGATTCTTCTCAGCTTCCTTCGCCCACCTCGGCATGCTTGGCGGGCCACCACGGCGTCTTCTCGCTAGCCGACGCCCGGCTCCTCCGCAAATGACATCATCGCTTGTCGTGGAGGGAAGTCTCCCGCGACTAACTTCGGCGACTGAGCCCGATGAGCCGTGGCGAGCGCAGAGGGGGCAGGCGGAGTGGCCGAGCAAGAGGTGACCACCCCGGTGTGAGCAGCTTCGGTCTGGCCCAATGGCAGGAAGGATGGCAAGTGCGAGGTGGCAACCTCGGTGGTGGTAGATGGCGTGGTCGTCCGACCACCTGCACCGCCTTGGGGGCCTGCCCTGAAGACACCATGAAGGGGAGTTAGCACTAGTAAACGGAAGAATACGCCAAGAAAAGAAGAGAAGAAGCTACGTGTCGAAAGTGCCCCGGCGACGAAAGAAGCGCGGCGCTAGCCCACTCTTGGGGCGGTGCTGCACCGCCGGCTAGAAGTGTCCGGTGCGAGGCGGAGGCGTGATGGCGGTGTAACATCCTTCCTAGCGAGGGCGAACGATGCGTGAGAAGACCTACCGCGTGCTCGGCGACACAAAAGGGCCGAGAGTAGAAGAGATGCTCCAAAGACAGGGTCTCTTGGTCCGGACCCGGCGTTGATGATGGCCGACCGCTTTCCCTCGCCTGGTCACCGGTGAACCGGACTCCTCGATCGTCAAGGAGGCTCGAGGTGGTATCTGACCTCCGGTGGAGTCCATCGAAGGAAGCTTGTGATAACCGGTGAGCTCGCCCCGCCGATGGCGATTAAGCAAGTTGGGCGTCGGTCGCAGTAGACCAGTCTTTCCAGCATTTCGGAAGCAACCTGGTCATCCAGGCCTCAACCCCAGTGGCGCTCAAGTTTTCGGCTCCTAGCGAGGGCAAAAGACATCAATCAGCTGTTGGCGACCACGAAGGCTTGGCAAAAAAAATGGGCAAAGACTTACGGCCCAGGTACGTGCGGGTCACGTCGTCGTCGCCGGTGTACTGTCAGTGGCTCGACAGCGTTACGCGGATCGATCCGTCGGGTCACGAAGTCCCCGACGACCAGTGTCCCGGTCAGTTTGGAAGCCCGCAACTGGTCAATGTGGGCCACCATGGACTGGAGTTTTGCCGTCTCCTCGACGAGGAACCCGCTTGTCGATGGCGTATTCTTTGGTGTGGACGGCAGCCCGAGGCATCAAGCACATTGTCGTCGACAATGTAAAGCCACTCATTCCGCCCACATCTTCGGGTAGATTTCATCACGGAGGAGATATAGCAGAGGTCGAGCCATCGCATGAGGCGAAATGGCAACTCACAACCCCACCGTCGTGGAGGCCAAGAGTATAGAAGTATCGGAAGAGAGGAAGATCTAAGCATCATCACCACGAACATTTCGCAGAGGTGTGCGAAGATGGAAAGGACGAGGATGAAGTTGGGGATGAGATGAAGATGGTGAATCTCGTAAAAGTGGAGAACAGTGAGGAAGAACTCAGAGTAGGGTGGCATCGGAGCCGCCTTGCATACCAGATGAAGGTAATTATCTCCTGGGTTGCACTTGGTAGCGATGGTGCTCGCCCTATGGCGGAGGCCTTGAGGGCAAGGTTAAGAACATTCCCCTAACTTTGACTCATCCATCATTGAGGGGGAAGCTACCGAGCCATCTTTGCTAGAATCTTTTGCTTTGGTCGTGGATTGCGAAGAAGATGAAGGAAGCAAAGAAAACGAAAGTGTTGGAGTCACGGATTGTGGGGATGAACATGTTTATTTATAAGCCGTAGTGCGGCCAGATGCGAGGAGTCGCACTCCCCCGAACCAAGCGATTCGCAAAAAGATCATAATGGCGCGGGTGACAAGACTCAGAAGAGTTATGGCGGTTCTTGAGTGAGAGAATCAGTGCGGTTGCATGTACAGAGTAGGACCGTGCCCAGACCGCGCCAGTCAAAGAATATCTCCAAAATCTTCTAGGGTGCGCTCGAGGGTGGATCCAGGCTCTCTTGTTGGTGTATTCTATACCGGGTATTCTCTCCACCATTGCCGTGTGGGACCATGAGCATAAGATACAAAAAGAAGAAGGTCTGTGCAAAGGACTCAACTTACTGAAAAAAAGTTGGGCGGACGACCAGGTCCTAGCCCTAGGTGACCAGGACATGTGGCCGGTCGAGGGCGCCGCCTGGACTGTCCCAAACCGGCGACGAGCACAACCCCGGGCGACGGCCAGACACGTGGCTCCCAGGCAAGCGATCGGGTGCCACGCCGTGGCCTCCCGACGAGAAGGCGAGCCCATTACCAGCTGACCACGCAGACAAGGTTGGGAGGCTTCCGCCCGAAGCATTCGCTAAGATCACAGCATATCACAGCCATTCATTTGAGCATGGGAGCCATAAATGCGCATGGGAGACATTCAATCTTGCGAAGAGTTATAGTCGCGCCAAGGCCATTAAATAGGCGTGGCTCCCAAATGCTATGATAACTGTCCCCTCCGACTCGAGCCACCACCAACTCCGTTCCATCTACACACCGGCAGGAGGCAGACAGGCGACGTGTGTACCAGCGTGCCGTCACCTGCGTTCGAACCCCTCCTCTCGGGCGGTCCAAGACAGGTGGCGCCCAAGAATTGGCGTGAAGACAAAGAGGCTCCGAGGACAATGGCTGACGAGGACTAGACATAGTCAATATAATTAATGTAAAACCACTCCCTCTGCCTGCCCTAGCTATTCCCGGGAGTATATAAGGGAGCTAGTGTGCATGAGGCAAGGAGGTCGGAAACTCAAATCAAGGAGATCGATCAGTTCACAACGAAGAGCAAGCAGAATACTAGAGCAACACAAGCTTGAGCAGGACATAGGGGTGTTACCCGCATTGGGGGCTCGAACCTGGGTAAATCTTGTGTGTTCCTTGTGTGCTCCCTGTGTGTTCTTGAGCTTCCTGTCCTACTCATCACACGAAGAGAGTAGAGAAGAGAGCCGAGAGTGATGCAGCTGCGAAGGCCCCCCTACCAAAATTCGGATATACACTCGAACCAATACTGTCTAGCACAAACACGCCGACAACAAGATAAACTATACTATTACAAAGAGTGCGAGATTGTGAATATCTGACACTCGATAATCCTTGATTGTCCGATTGTCCTCCTATTTATCCTTGATGAATGGGCGACAATTAAGCTCCATAAGAATGTCTTGTAACCGGGAGATGCTAACTGGTGTCTTTTCTCCAAAAGACGCCTTTTCTTGTAATAACTTTTAAGTAATTACGTGTTTCTATTAGATAACTGTCCCCATGTAAAGCTATGTGAGAAGAACCGCTTGCCCTTGACTAGTTCGTTGGTTTGGCCATGTCGTTGGTCGGGGGACGATCGGTGTGAAATTAAGTTTGACCATCTTTGACTAAACTGGTCGGAGACCTAACTTTTACCGGACGCATTATGGGCCAAGCCTTAGTAGGCCTATTTTCGATGTCTAGTCACAAATTTGTGAAGAAATAAGGGTCTATATGGAAAGTAGGCTTTTAACCCTCGTCATACTTTTGCCATGAATATTCTTACTTTGCTTTTCAATTCGTATGCTGAATCTTTCTTATTACATCAGCGTTGTATTTGCTATATTATTAATCTTATAGTTAAATCTGGTTTGAAGAGGTTAGATCAGTATCTTGAACCTTTTCCGCTGCAATATCTTTCTTAAATAATTCTAATCAACGAGTAGCAGCATATAAAACTTATTGTATTGCAATGGATGTACGTCTGCATAAGTTTGTTTGAATATACCTATTAGATGAAACTCTACTTACTTGATGCTTAAGTTTCTCATACCATATGAGAGCACATTTTCTATTTTTATTTAACACTTATTATCGTAGACAAGATGGTCAACCGCTACTCACAGAGTAACATTGGTATGTTGCTAAATACTTGCTATCATTTTTAGAACTTTTTTAATTCCATTGTTGCTTTATTTGGAGTTTATTACACAACCTCTCCTTTAATTGTGCATCATATTTTAGAAATTACTATCCATTTAAGGAGCCACGAAAATGATAATATCTTGCATGAAGCATCTATGCTATGAAAACTAAAATTTTGAAATGTTGGCAAGAAATTCCTATGTTATATGCATTTGTATTTATTTTAGATCCTATAGCTAAAGTTCAAGGATTTTCTGATGTTCTCTCACTTCTAAGTGATGTGGTAGGTATTGATTATTCTAGTTATTTTTAAAATGTTCGTGCTAACTTATCTCAAGTTTATACTATGTATGATAAGAAGTTTGCTAGAGTTCGTATGCAACGATCTCTATCAACACCCACAACAGATAAGAAGAAAATTATGTAGGGAAAGATATGGGGTGCAGATAGCTTTTTCTTAAAGAGTTTGACTACAACAACGTTAAGTATAGACACAACAAGTAGTGGGGAGGTAGCTGCCTTTCTCAATTATTCTACTTTTCTAATTATTCTACATCCTTCAAATTTTTCTAATTATTCTAATTTTTTCACTTTTTCTGAATTTTTATGTTTTTCTATATTTTTTTCATATTTTTTATATTTTTATAATTTTTCTAACTTTTTAATAATTTTTTTAACGCTAACAAGCCAACCCTGTCTTAACCCATCGGACTCGTGCCACACAACCTGTTAGACCATACTTGGGTCACCTTTTAATCCCGTCGACCGGTACAGCGAGACCCATTTATCACTCGAACCAAAACGGACCATATCTAAACGGATCGTACCGTCCGTTAATCGAACCGGACGGCAATCACTCCTCTTCCCCTCGGCTCGCCTTCCCCGAGAAGCATCGAATCCAAGGACCAAGGTCGAGGCGAAGGCCCCGAAAAAGAAAAATTAGAAAAATTCAAACGCGGAAATCCCCTTGCGGCCTTGCGGGTCGTGCTCGTACTCACCCGAGGCCAACCCTTACCCTAACTCTCCATCTCGCCGTCTCAATCTTCTCTCCGGAGGCGGCGAGATCTGGCCTTTCCCGTGACAAGGTGAGGTGAGCAATCCCCACCCGATCTCGCGCTGATTTCGGCTGAATTTGGGGCATGATATAAATGTTTGGTTTGCGATTTGGTTTTCCATCTGTTAGGGTTCTGTTCCGGGATGGCGTCGTCGGGGAAGATGGAGGGGCCGTCGGCGCCGGCTCTGCGGCGGGACCCGTACGAGGTGCTCTGCGTGCCCAGGGATTCCTCCGACCAGGAGATCAAATCCGCCTACCGCAAGCTCGCTCTCAAGTCCGTGCTGCACCTTCTCTCTCATTTCGCTCTTGTTCACGCTATTTAGAATGTGCTATTCGGAAGGGAAAGATGGTAGCGCAATAGAATGCGTTGCCTGGCTTCATTTGTTATGGGCAGTTGTATGGTTTTTGTATGCCAATGCTGTCACGATGGTAGAGACGTACTGATGGTTCAGTTTATACTAAGATTCTTTGAACTTGGAAATGGAGAAGGTTTCTTGAGTAATGGGGTTGGCTCCAATTTGGTTATCATCGAGTAGGCACGTTAGCATACCAGCTATGGTGTTTCTCAATGCAGTAGGGGAGAAATTCCATTGTCTCACAATCACGAAGCTTTTTTTTTACCCAGCTGTTAGCAATGCTGAAGTTTACATCAATGTGGAAATGACTACTCATGTCTTGCATAATACGCTACAAAATTGATATTGTATTTTCCGCCTGCTTCTTTACATAGCAACCACAATGTTTTCAAGGTAATGCGTAGAATTGTGTTCAGAACCATACCTTGCATATAATTCAATAGCGGCAGTCTTACTTTATTATGTTGAATAAGATCTGCATTGTTGCAGAGAAATCTCTTTAACCCTTTCTCCTTTTTTTTTGAGTCAAAATCTAATTTGTGCTTTCAATCAAATTGTGCATTCTATTTTAGAGATGAGAATAAAAAGCTTGAGATGGTATCACGGTAACACAAGTTTCTTTGTTGTACTTGCCATCCATTTTGCATCTCCACCTTTTTGTATCTCTTAATTTCTTGACACTGGTAGTCTGTTACCATGAAATCAAGAGCTTGATGCTTTTCTTTATTATGTTAAATACTTGATTGCAGGAAAATTAAATAAACAAACATATTTATCTTTTTTCACTGTTTTCATGATTGCACAGCACACCTTTTTTTGGTTGATGGAATCATTAACCATTCGACAAAAAATAAAACATTAAGATGGTTTCTACTATGACAATTTGTTATATATATAGGCACTAACATGCTCTGTTAACTCCATGGCAGTAATGATTTTTGTGCATTTCGTGCAAGATTTTAAATGTCACTATTCATTAATGGCCACATGATTCTTCTGTGAATTATGATCTCTCTCCACGAATGGCAACTTAAATGTGTTCAAATACTGTTATTTCATGACACCCAGCTTATCACTGAATGGGTCTGTTGTTTGCATGATGTTTTTGGAAGCAATCTACTCATCCCTGCCCCTGAAGTCCTATCATAGAATGATCTTGTTCACAGTTCCTATTGTATTTGGCAGGTATCACCCGGATAAGAATGCTAGCAATCCAGAAGCATCAGAACTCTTCAAAGAAGTTGCATATTCATATAGTATCTTGTCAGATCCTGAGAAACGGAGGCAGTATGATACTGCGGGTTTCGAGGTGTGTTGTCTTGTTGAATCTTCCAGACTAATTTCAACTAGCATTTGTTTTGTCTTTGTATATTTTGTTTCCACCCTAATGCCTGTGCATTCCGTCAACTTTTCTGTTCAATATGGAGTTTTATCAAAGGCTCTCTAGATGCTAAAATACATGTTTGGTTACTATGGTTTTATCCCCAATATGTCACAGTGGTTATATTTTTCCTAAGTCAAGAGTGTTCTTTAAATGTACTCCAGCATTTTATGGTAATGAGACTCTTTTCGTCTTTTTATATATTATGCTTTAGTGATCTTTTTATGAGAAAAATTCTTTTGTATAAAATTATGAAAATACATTTTTTCTGGTGTATTAATCCTTCTTTGCATAAATTTGATTTGTTGAATACTAGCTAAGCTGTTTATTCATGCCTGTCTATGTAAATTTTATGCAATGGTAACACAGAGAGCATGTGGATGTTGTCTATGCAGGTTATACCTTAACTAGTTATTGGGTAAACAATGATAAATGCCAGCTACAGTTCAACTGCGGTGTCTAATATATTCTACCTTTTACTGGATCAACAAATTCTACATTGGTTGGCACCAATTATCTTATGTGCTTTGGCACAATGTTAGCTATAATAAATAAGAATAAATTAGTGTGAAGAAAGCTCGAAAAAAAGTTCATTTGGCTCGTTTTCCACCCCTAGCACCAATTATCTTATGTGCTTTGGCACAATGTTAGCATAAGGAGAATGCATTTGTTGTCTGCCTGATTATTAGTGTAAGGAATAAGTACATTTTACAACCCTGAACTTTCTAAAAAGTCCATTTGACACCCTCAACTACAAAACTAAATCTTTAACCCCCAAAATTACAAAACTGGGTCAATTTACACCCTAAGGCTGTTTTGGAGGGTGGTTTTGATAATGTGGATCCCACTCAAGATGGTTTTCGCCGTATTGGCAGTTACGTGATCGAGTTGGTAATGAAAATCCAATTCAAGTGCATTGACATCCACATCATTGACCTCTTTCTTCTTCTCATCACCATCCCTTTTCTCATTTGGATCTACATTAGCAAAAATTGATGGCATGGATGCCAACATAGCAAAAAACCACCCTGAGTTGGATCCATGTCAACAAAACCGCTCTTCAAAACCGTCTTAGGGTGTAAATTGACCTGGTTCTATAAGTTTGAGGTGCTAAATACCCGGTTTTATAGTTGATGGTGTTAAATGGACTTTTTTTGTAAAGTTGAGGAGTGTAAAATGGACTTATTCCTTAGTTTAAACAATAAGAAATATCAACTAAAAATTATGATTGTTTTGCATTTTACTTGAGTTTTGGGGTTGGCACGAATGTTTTCCTTGGTGATATTGCTGGCATGTTAGTTATGCTGACCACTATGCTTGCCATCATTGGATTTTCACGCTTGTTATATTTGATAGGCAATACTCTTATCCAGTGTTACTCGGACACCCGTGTCCATAAATTTTTGCCGAATCAGACAACTTGAATCCGAATCGGATTCGACACTAGTGTCTGATTCCGAGTAGCATTTCCCATGTCTAAAATTTTTGCTGAATCAGACACCCCGAATCCGAGTCGGATTCCAACTCCCGTGTCCATGTCCAAGTAACACTGCTCATATCATGGTGGATAAATATTTGCATACATAATTCCTGAGGAACCTATTGCATTATGACCTATATAAACCCATTTATTTTTTTAAAAAACTTCAATTATTATCTATTTTAAACTTTTACTAAGTCTGCGGAATAGTAGGTGTATCCCAAATCATACATAGAGCAGCTCCCTTATTTGCAAGTACAATGCCTTGTATTTATGCTTTTATTCTGCGGTTTTATTTTACTATATTTGGATATATGTGAACTAATCATAATTGTAAGCCCCCTTTTCTTGAGATACAACGTAAATGTTTTACTATAATTGGTATAGATTCTCTTAACTATCTAGGTTCCGCAGCATAGTACAGCACAGCAATGGCAAATTGGGCCTTAGGCAGCTACTAGCCTGATTGTAGGAAGGAAACCCTGAGTGATCATTTATCTTCAGACCTTTTTGGGGATGGTACTTTAGTGGTATTGTCATACTGCTAAAGGGTCAGCATGCAAAGGTGATGTTTGGCTGGGCTGTATCTACAGTTCATCATGGTGTTGATTTATTAGACAATGTGAACAAAGATTTAGGCCACATTTGGAACACTGTAATTTTGTAGGAAAGGAAATATCCACTCTTACTGGATGTGGGCTTCCTACGAAATTCCTGTGGGAATCCTGTGTTCCAAAGGGGCCTGTAGATGATTATCTCCGTGCCTTTCTTCTGTTACAACTTATATATGAAGATTACCTGTGGAGCTTACTGGAGTACTTAGTAGCAAAGAGAAAGAGGTGGACCCCCTCAAAACCACTGAAGAGGCAAATAAGCACCTCTCCTCCTAACATAACCAACTAGGGGAAGCACTTCTACTATGTCTGGTTGTTTGATTAGAAAGTATCTGACCAATACTTGTTTGATTAGAAAGCTATGTGACCAAATACTTTTCTGTTCTGGATAATTAATGTAAGATAATGTCGGATGGCAACGGGTCCGGGTACCTCCGGGTCCAGCCTCCGTGGACCCGGCCCCGGACCTGAAGTTAGTCACGGGTCCAAACTCGGACCCGGACCCGGACCCGGACCCGAATGGGTATCCGGACCCGTTACCAATGCTACAGGCAGGCTACTGCACCGCACGGCCAGCTCAAACGCCAACATGAAACGGCAGACCTCTCTTTTTTTTACTTGTACTGCTAATTTTTTTTGCGGGTACTACACAAGCGTCTGTACCATCTTTCAACGCAAGGACGGCGTCCCTTTACTGCTTTTCTGGGTTTCAGACATCACACCTTTAAAGCTCCTCTTATTTTACTAGGCTGTGACTGTGACCTGCGTCTTTTTTTACCTGTTGCTGCTGCTAAGGGAATCCTGTGCTGGATAAGATGGCCCCTTGGCCCCGGTGCGCAGCAAGCCGGCGTCATCATGGCGTTTTACTCTCTTGCCTCGGAGTTAAATATTGTACATGGCTCAGTTAAGGTGTGTAACGGGTCCGGGTCTGGGTACCCACGGGTCTAAAATAAGACCCGGACCCGAAATAATATACCCGTGGGTCCAAATTTAGACCCGGACCCGGACCTGTCGGGTCGGGTACCCGCGGGTACCCGGACCCACGGGTATTTTTGCCATCCCACAATGATTGTACCAAGTAGCTCAGAGCCTTAGATTTTTCCTTAAACAAGTAGAAACCAGAGCAATATTATTAAAGTTAATTAATTTTTGGCACCTTGATGCAGGATTGCACCATGAAAATTGAAATGGATGCTTATTATTTTGATGGCAAGTAAATTTAAGATGTGTTTTCTAAATGTCAGACATTCAGCAGTGGAATGAATCTCTTGTTGAAAATGAAAACAAATAGGTCAATTTGAGTTATAACCTTGTAATATTTTTTGGTCAGGCGTTAGAAAATGAAGGAATGGATATGGAGATTGATTTGTCCAATCTTGGAACTGTCAACACAATGTTTGCTGCACTTTTTAGGTAATTCTAGAATAAGTGAGGATTATTTTGTAGAAAAATTGAAGATTAGTAATTGCCTACTGGTTTTCTTATACATTTTACTACTTTTAGCAAGCTCGGTGTTCCAATCAAGACCACAGTATCTCCTACTGTTCTTGAAGAAGCTATGAATGGAACAGTTACAGTGAGACCACTCCCAGTTGGAACATCAGCTGCGGGAAAGGTTCTGCCATTGCCATTCTTATGCTACTATTTAATATTTATAATTGGATGGCTGCCCATATGTCTTGTTTATTTATAGGTTGACAAGCAATGTGCTCATTTTTTTGGTGTAACAATAAGTGAAGAGCAAGCTCAGTCAGGAATAGTAGTCAGAGTCACCTCAGCTGCACAAAGTAAATTTAAGGTATGAGGTTGATTGTTCTTTCTTCATGTTCTCTGGAAATGAAGCTTTTATTGTGTTGGGTTTCCTTTGAATTTGAAACATTATTCACTTTTCTTACTTTTGCAATATTTGTGCACAGCTTCTTTTCTTTGAACAAGAAGTTAATGGAGGTTATGGACTAGCTCTGCAGGTAATTTCTGCTTTATATAATTGCATGATTTATAGGCTTCATTATTGGTCAATTGTATGCCATGGTTATATCTAATGGCCCATAATCATCATTTTATGTCTTCTGTGTATGAATGTGGAAGTAATCTGGAATAAAGCTTTAGAGAGCTTGCCCGCCACCGTCATCACCAGTGTAATTTTTGAACATGTAGATGGGTTAAAGCAAGTGCTACAATAACCTATCATCTCCAAAGTAACTAATCCCATCATTGAATTGCTAACCTGCTTTCTGTAGATATGCATTAATATATTGTGTCAACCTTTTGAACACTATTGCAAATATAGTAGTTTGACCCCTGTTTTAGATCCATAAATAATGTAATCCTTTATCCAATTGTAGAAATGGCAGAAGAAGAGGAATTGTACAATATTTCATTATCTCATTGCGAAAGCGACTGAATAAACTGTTAGCAATTGTACCTACCTAGACTTAATTTTCAAGTCTCTGAAATACGGAAAAAATTTTCCCAAGAAATTGGATCCTCTTGGTTATGTTGAGCAGCTAATCATAGTGTATTACAACAGAGGTTGCCCATTGTCTTCTATTTGATTCCCTGGCTCAACTCCATCTTACGGTTTATGACTATAACCTTGTAAAGAAGGTATATGCTCATCAAACAGAAGGGTACTGCCAAATATTCAATTGTTATGTGAAATTGGAAGTTAATGGACAATTATGCGTCATAATAATATACCCATCTATATTTGAAGTTAATTAAACAAAATTTCTTTTTCAGTATTATAATAAGTTATCACTGTAAAACATGACATTTTTAACCTTTTGGGGGATCTTTTCAAATGTATCTTGTACATCATTGCTACTGATAGTGAGAAATACATGCTCGACAGCACAATCTATTTTATGAGGATAAGAACTGTGTTTTTCTAGCTCTGTTTCTAATTTTGCATCCATATTTCTACTTTCATTTTAAATTTATATAGCATAAATGAATAATTGAATAACTGGGGGATATATTTGGTAAGTGGCTGTGAACATGAACATCATCATTTTAACCTGTAGTCTGCAGTTTGTGTATGTTAGGAATACTTTTCTGATGAGATAAAAATTTAGAGGTCTAGTTTAATATTATCTCCAGTTTCCCCTCTTTACCTCCAGGAAGATAGCCAGAAGACTGGCAAGGTGACATCTGCAGGCATGTATTTCTTGCATTTTCAAGTTTACCGTATGGACTCGACAGTGAATGCAGTATGTATATTCTATTTTGTGGCTTGAGTTTTTATTCTCATCAGAACTGATGTGAGGATTTGTTGCTTACTACTACAGCTTGCAATGGCCAAAGATCCTGAGGCTGCATTCTTTAAAAGATTGGAAGGTCTCCAACCTTGTGAAGTGTCGGCACTCAAACCTGGAACTCATATATTTGCTGTATATGGTCTGCATACTCTCTCTCTCTCTCTCTATATATATATATATATATATATATATATATACACACACATATATACATATATATGTATGTCGATGCCATTCCTCTGCTCTGAGCCATCCTAATTGAAATGTTCAGGTGACAATTTTTTCAAGCCAGCTAGCTACACTATTGAAGCAATGTGTGCAAAGAGTTACGAAGACACAACAGAGAGGCTAAAGGAAGTAGAGTCTAAAATTCTAGAGAAAAGAAATGATTTACGCCAATTCGAAACTGAGTACAGAAAAGTCAGTGACCATATTTTTGTTATATATCAACTAATGTTGTATTAGATGTTCTTTTTTTTCCATTTGGAGAAACCATTGACTGAATAAAATGGCTATGCAGGCTTTGGCACGGTTTCAAGAAGTGACCAACAGATATACCCAAGAAAAAGAAGCAGTATGCACATCTTTTTTTTCCTGTAGATATGTACTGTCTTATATTGATATGAATATTGTGGATTTGTGGTGACAAGAAAGAGACATCGTATTGTTGCACACAAATTGTGCAGTACTACCCTGTAATTTGGGTCATAGCAGACTACGTGTAGGGTATAGAATTGCTAGTTCACACCTACATTTTTGTAGCAACCATGTGTCCGTTCGATCTGACTACAGTAGATGGAGTAACATATTGACTAAAGTAGATTTAGCATGCTTCCTCTAGATAGAGAGGTGTCAGGTTAGCTTTCAAACAATGTATGCAGAAACACCTATCTAAATTCCCACACATGGATTTTCTAGGTCTTCTACTTGCACGTCTTCCTTTGCTTACCTAGCAAACAAGGAAAAATAGTATATGATTTCAAACAGGTCTGTGTAACAGCGTAAGACACTTTTAAAATCTGTCACTGTATCGTACTACTCTACAAAGAGGCACATTTTGCTACAGAAGTGTTTATAAGTCACAGTCTGTGTTTTCAACATTCATGTGTTAGTTTTTTTTGTTGCATTATCTCTTTTCATGTTTTATGAGTTTAGCCATTTAAATGTTGACAATGAATGATTCCATATGTACTATTCTTGTTGTCATCGTTATAGTATTGGCAGGTGTTTGCTTCCATGCTGTGTTAAAATGCGAACCAGTTGCAGCTAATATTTGATTGCCAGCACTGATGTTGGATTATATGAAACGTTCATGCCCACATTCAAATAATTTAGAATGAGGCATGCACAGTGGACCAGGCATGCTTAGTGAATGTGTATACAAAGAATGCGCCTACTTGAATGGAGCACACTAAAATTGAAATATCATCCTTAATAATTGGCTTGTGAAATCATTTTATAATTTGGCGTACAGTTACTGCTGAAATTTCATTAACTTGTATAATACCATAGCTTTTCATCGGTGTAGAATATGTAGTACTTTAGCATACAAAACTGTAGAAAGTAAAAAAAGGGAAACAAAATGGCATCAATATATTCCTCAAGTTCATCTAGGAGAGTCGTGCATATACATTATCCATAATCCTAACGTTTTTTTAATCATAATTTGTCTGTGTTGAACCTTGATATTGTAAACAATATGTTCTCAATGGCGTTTAATATGGACATTTGCTAAACATGTTGTTAAAGAGCTGTAATCTCTGCAGGTTGATGATATGTTGAGAGAAAGGGATGACATCCATTCTTCATTCACGACTGAACGAACTATCGTGAACTCGGTTGGAGCTGGTAGCAGCAGCAGTAGATATCCCACTGAGCAGAGCAGAACTGAGAGTCCCGAGAATGGTAACATGGACGGCAAAGACAAATCGGGTAAAAAGAAGTGGTTTAATTTAAATCTGAATAGATCTGACAAGAAAGCCTGAGTAAGCTGTCTTTCATCAAAGCCAGCATTTGCGCCTCCACTGTGTTGTACATTTCAGAAGCCCTAGTGTATTTGTGCCTTGTGAGCTGTACGGTTACCAATTGTTGGGAGTTTTGTAGCATAGCAGTTTTTGAGTATATCATTTTCAAGTCATGTATCGGTTAGCCTTCTCCCGCTCCAGTATTTTACCCTCATTTACCATGGGAAGATTACAGAAGTAATAGAAACTGGTGTTGGAAGTCAGACCTTGAATGTCGGTTAGCCATTTTCTCCATATAATTGTTTATTTATTGTATTATTTTAATGGCAATTATCCCGTGGTGGAATGTACTTTGCAAATGCTACGACATCTCATAAGTCGTAACAATAGGTCACACAATTTATTTGTTAATTGTTCTGGAACGAGCTGCCTTTGCATTTGTTGTGGACAGTCTGTATGAGCCAGTAATTTTGGGCTTTTGGCATTGCCACGTGGGGAGGAGTGTCTTTGTGCATTAGTGCTAGGTATGTAACTGTTCGTAATTGTGTGTATACATAGCTTATCCGCTTCATTGTTTTGCATGCAATGCTTCTGAAATGCGATGCAAAATGCATCATATGGGTAGTAAAGCTTCGAAAGTAGGGTTAATATTCTTACAACCAAGTGTGTCCTGGTGCCCTGTTAAGAATTGAGTAGGATGCCTTGTTAAGAATTGAGTAGAGGCACTTCCCCATTCAAGATTACAAAAGCAAGGCACTGAAGATTGATTGACAAATGACAATTGGACAATCCTGAGATCGGCATTTTCGTGTTTAATTAAGGTAAAAACCTTAGCTTGTTTTCACTCAAGGACATGCAATGTTACCGATGTGCAATCTTGTTGGGAACCACCCAAAAAGGGGGAGAAGGATAAAAAGCCCCTAATTTTATCGCCTAAAAATCACCCTTTGGAGCCTATGTGCTATTCTTTGGCCAAACCAGATCGGCATGTATTTTGTTTTTCTTTTGAAGTCCGAACCAAATTAGGTAGCTTTTGAGTCGTCAGTTTTTGTGGGGCCCGAATCTAATGAGAGTCGAATCCTATGTTTGAGTCGGCCACGTGGCCTATATATTTTGTGTATGTGCTTTTTGTTTACTTAGATCATGATTAAATATTTTGGGAATTACATTCTTGCTTTCTATGTTAGCCAGGAGCATTGTCACGTCTACTTTTGTATGGTCGGGTGGATGGGATCATGAGCATGAGCATTGTGTTTTAGTCGGGCGTTTATATTTTTTCTAAAATGTAAACAAGATGATTTATCGTATGTTGCTGTTTTAATAGTGACTAGTGTCATTGGTTTGTCAGGTTGTACAGATTCAAATTTATCGTCGATTCTACATTATGAAGATGGGGCACCCAATATCACCTCCCTCATCCACTGAAGTCACAGTGGACTTTTTTCATACAGTCGCCATCAGACCAGATGTGGGCATTTAGATAGCATGTGCCTGAAGGCTCTGGGGACATCTCTCTTTTGTTGTCAGCCCAATATTATCACCGGATGCAACTTTGATGTGTATTTGGTCGATCTTAACACAAACACAAACATCTGGGCATGCACATCTACATGCACGGTGATGAAATATCGGAAATGGTGGCCAGACAAAATTGTATTAGTTTAGGCTGTTGCTCCATAATTCTAGGGACCTTTCACGCCTTTCATCCCAAGATTGCTTCACCACGGCAATAGAAATTTGGAGGCAACAGCACAAAAAGCTCGTTATTATGGGCAATGGAGGAGAAAAAAAAAGTAACGGGGAGTAAATAGAGATAACGGAGACAAAATCAAACAATGCAATAATATTTGACAAGAGAGGCCAAATAATATTGATGCTATCAAATTGTTCTAAAATAAAAAGAGCTAAAACGCGAACTTTGATATTACAAGGGAGCCACGGCCCCCACCAGCATCCCCAACCTCTGCCACTAATTATAGGATATAATCACCATGACTATTGGTGGCGCTCATCTCTCCTAGAGCATTTCAGATGAAACAAGATGCCATACTGCTATGATGGGACACAACGCTCTCAAAACGGAATCACCAAGGAAAATATGACAGGATGGTCTTCCTGTATCAGCGACAATCAATAGCGTTTGCGTGGATATCAACGACTTTTGTTTGTCATAGACCAGATCAATGCCTGTAGGCCATGCGTTGTTATAAAAAATAAAATTAGTAACGAAATATAAAAATCAAACAATAAAAAAAATTGTGCTACAAGATCAAACATCTATTTTCCTCGCTTACAAAAGTTTTTATGGTTTCTTCTCCGATATAAATTAAAACCAAATATACTGTACGTAGCAATATATATTACCAATCTCAAAAATCAATCAATCATTTTTATCCATTTTTGCAATTTGTATTACCAGCTCGTGTTCCTCTTCCTCTCACTATACCCGCAGCACGCGCTCCTTGGCGCCGCCGATCTCGTCTTCCTTGTCGCCTCGCTCGTCCTAGTCATCCACCGTCTTCGCAGGGGCGACACGGGCTTCCCCCGAGCACGAGGCGCTGCTGCCAAAGCCACCACTATTCCGGACCACTGGCCGCTACGCGGTCGCGCTCAGAGCATCCATCGTCTTCGCCGTGGCGTCCACCGTCCTCCTCGCGCTCGCGTTCTTCCTCCTGCCGAGCACGCCATAGCGCGTTGTAGAGTCCACCTTCCTCGCCGCCCACTTCATTGCGCACGCCATAGCCGGTAGTCAGTCGCCTCAGAGAAAGGGGCTACCACCGCCACCCAACCTTTGCACCTTCGCGTTTTCTGGATCGCCACCGCCCTCGGCGCGCGCTCTTCTCCGATTCGGCGGTGGTCCGCTGCGCCGATGGTTCGCTACTCTTCTCAGATGACTCTCGCGCCTTTACCGGCCTACTCGTCTCCATGCCTCTGGCGTACCTAGTCATCACTGGCTTCACCGGCCATGACGCCGAGCCCATGAAGGTGAACCAGAAAATACCAGCGCCGAGGCGCCCTCCACGCCGTGCGCCGCTGCGTTGTTTCTCTCTCTCGCGACGTTCAGTTGGATCAACTCGTTTATCTCCAAGGAGTATGCCAATGACTCTCTCACCACCGACGACGTCCCACCGGTGTCGCCGGGTAACCGCATCAAAGCATTGTACGCTTTGTTCACGTCCAACTGGCTGGCGCTGGGGTCACGGCACCCGGTGGGCGTCGCGCTCTGGTTGTCCTTCTGACCGCAGTTACTACTGACGTGGCGCTCGGCCTCTTGCGCCTCGCGACCATGTACATCGGTCCGTCACTTATTGATCAGTTCGTCGAGTTCATTCGCCGCGGCGGCACGACATGGAAGATCTTGAATGAATATCTTGATTGATTCTGTGAAAATTGTATGGCATATATAGAGTACAAAAGGAATGATTGGCCGGCTATTAATTACTAGTAATAATCAGAGATTTTGTTATAATAATTAGCCATATTTAGAGAGATATGACTGGTTGTAAATCAGGAAAGAATAATTAACTATAATGACCGGTTATTATTGGAGATATAGCCCCAAAAGGTTAGGAAGAACAAATCGCTGCCACCAATTATAAATTTATATTAGTAGAGATAATTAGACATCATGATATATATGCAAATGCTATTTTAGCTATGCAGGGAATGCCTATATTCCCCCTGGGTGCGCACCATCATAGGTCAGAACTCTACGCTAGGCCCGGCGGGGCACATACCCCACTCAATTTAAAATTACATTTAGATCATTTATGTTTTGTAGAAACACAAGCTCTCATTCAATATTTTGGCTAGTCCACCCCAGAAAACTGCGTTCCGGTCACAAGGATACAATTAAATACAGATTACATAGTGCATTTATCTTTTTAGATAATAGACTTCCGTTCATTTTTTATGTCTTTTCTATTATCAATTGTTTTTTACTAAACTTACCTAGCATATTGTGTTACAAAGTTATTATTTTGCTATGATTTTGCATATAGATTCTTGCATTTCTTTTTTGCGAGGACAGATTCTTGTTTTCTGTGCTTTAGAATTTTTTCGTCACAAAAAATGAAACTTTTTATTATTATATGTATTGTACGTAGGTACGACATTCCATTCTTAGTTTTTGTTTTAGGTTTCCTGATCCTCTAGAATATATCTTTAACTTTTTATTGTAATTTTAACTTGCTAAGTTTCTCGTCTTTGTATTTTATATTGCATTCTTCAATAATTAAAATTTGGTTTTTATGTTGCTTGCTCAACCTCGCAAAAAAATGGATACTTGCTCATCATGCAATACATGCATGCTTCCTTCTCTAATCGCAGAATAAAGCCCAATGTTTTTTTTTTAATTTTCTTGCTGTCATGCTGTGTTAAATTTGTGTCCTGTATTTCGTTGTTTTGGTTGTGTTTCCAATGAAAATTTTCCATGTAAGGTTAGAAGTTGTAGCATGCTTAGTTTTTCCATTCACTCGCTACTACTCTACTCATTTGATGCCTGTACAAAATTTCTGCAATTTTGTTAATACATAACGTGGATTTTATTATTATAAGAAGCTAAGAAGCATTTTTCGTCAAGCTCTTTGATGTCTTCTATGATTACTCTCTCATTGATGCTAATGACTTGAGATTATGTATTTGTTGAAAAAGCAAGTACAATCCAATTCAGCAAAATTCTCATGGTATTCGCTAGGGCGCAAATTTCAGTGTTCCATTTCCATTTGGCACGGGAAAAGGTTTTTTTGCAGGCCAACGGTTTCAACTCAACTGCACAACACATTCTCGTGCTCCATCCGCACCAAACCATTATTGCAATCCGCCCAAGTCTAAAATAATTTTTAGAGTTTTGTTTTGACAAAAACTTTATAAGTTCAACAAACCACCCATCCCATCAAATGACTGCACAAGTCAAAATGATATGATTAAAATCATGTCGAGGCAACTTAATGCCCATGAGTGCAATATTTTCTGAGCACGGCTAAGCATGTCACTTACACACGGACTTAAACAGATATTTAGAGTACTATTAATCCTAGGACACCAATGTAAGATGTCCAAAATTCAAGGAGTGGAAATTACTAAAAAGAATTCGAATAAAATAAAATTAAATCCAAATTCATAAATTTGGTTTCTGGAGGTAGATTGTGAATTTAGATAAATTTAGTAACAAGAATCAGGTTGATTGAAGCAAGAACAAGAGATAAGAGCGTTCTAAAGTATGAATTGGGGAGAAAACTAGGAAAGGAAAAACAGCTAGGGTTTTCTGACATATGGGGCTGGCTGAAAATTTTATTTTCATAATTATTGGGAAAATCAGAGACTGCCGGGTGGGGCTACGATCTAACGAATAGGGCTGTAAAAAAGCTCAAGGCTCACGAGCAGCTTAAGCTCGGACGGGTGGGGCTACGATCCAAAGAATAGGCTTAAAAAAGCTCAAGGTTCGGGAGCAGCTTGGGCTCGACTTCAATGAGCTTATGAGCTGAGCTAGAATAGCTCGTGAACCTTGGTAAATTTACGCGTCACTTGTAAAATAGTTATGCATGTTAACTCTTATCAAGCTTACTCGAGCTCAAGCTTTTTTATTCTTGAAAATTAGTACATATTGAATTGTTGATTGTTATCGAGCTTACTTGAACCGAACTCAAACCCAGGTCCAGGCTTGGACCCCAACTCAGATTAACTCAAGTTTGGCTCGAGCTTTAATTACCAAGCTTGAGCTTGAGAGGCCAAGCTTGCTAAAGCTTGGCTAGTATATAACCCTACAAATGAATTCAGTCTACGCGAATAGTGTGTTAGTGATATGCCCTTAAGGCAATCATGGAGATAATTGTATCAGATCTATGTTTATGGAATAATATAATTATTTTATTCCTTGAATAAATATCATTAATATCGATCAACAAGTATGTGAATTATTCGTAAAACTCCTTATTCATATTTTAATATTATGCTAAATTATCCCTAACCTTATATCATCATGTGGGGCAATTGTGATTTATAGATCGGCACATGTATTGATTGATGATCGTGTTTCACGGATTATGGATATAGGGATATCAAATCAATAACGCAGATACATGTTGGAAAGTATAGTATTGTAGTGATCCACTATGAGACACTATATGAATTATTATATTCTTAAATGTCACTAGTTGGTTTCATACATAGTGTATGTGAGATCCTTGGACCGTCATGGTTTTCTACATATGTAGTAGTATACTTAGGGGGTGCCAAACACTACTTTGTAACTAGGTAGTCATAAATGTAACATTTGAGTTTACTATGATACATGTGGAGGAATACGAGCAATCAAGATAGAATTTGTCCCTCCTATATAACGGGAGAGATATCACTGGATCCCTCGATGTGGTTGGATTAAGAAAGGCCTTACTGAATATGATTGAGGAGTCAATTGCAACTAAGTAATCTACCACCGAATGAGTGAAGGATCGAGTTATCACAGGATAGAATGTTTCTCGCATTGAGTTTGATCTGGTATCGTGAGGCAAAGGGATTAGTACATATGCACTAATGCGAGTTGTTTGATTGATTGTATTCTTCTTCTCGCTTGCCATCGACTATCTTTTATAGCACATTGGCCGATCATATCCTTCTTTGTTATGTTGTCCACCATAATTCTTATCAGTCTTTATTCAAATAGAAATCTCCAAGTTTAAATCAATATCGGTCTTAATTCCATCTTTAACTTTTCCTTTCTTTATCCGATATCGGCTAAAATATCCCTTGATCCTTAGCCTGACAATTAGGCCATATGTTGCCAAATTCTGGTGCAAACAGCTATATAAAGGGAGACTAAGGGGATGTAATTGTTGTACTACCGTTATCACCACTCAGACACTACCGTGCATATTGGCGCAAGCACACCGACGCACAACATTCCTTCCTTGAACGTGTGAAATTTGATAGAGGTATTGCTACTACTACGATGCTGCTTAGAACAATCATCCACCGCTCGAGGTTGATCGACCACTGCTATAGAACACACGCTACATTCCACTACAAGAATGTCATTCGGGACGTTCGGGCTAGAGAACATGCACATGGAGGCTGGTTAGTCACGTAATTATAGCATGTGGGCTATACATACGTGCAAGAGTTGTTTTTGGCCATGTTGGACCAGGTTGAGGTGTATACGAACTCATTTCATGTTGGAAGTGGAGTTGTATTCAATCTCGTTATGTTTGCTCTATATAAATAGGGGGAGGTGTCTCCTGTTTATGCAGAGAGCCAGGTTTTAGGGTTGTACTCTTTTGTTTGAGTACTATAACCAGATCAAAAATAAAGATCTTTCTTACAAGCTCTTGGCTCCAGCATAGTTGATCGATCGCTTGAAGTTTTGTCCGTCGCAGCAGTCACGAAGTTCATCACGGAGTTCGGGTTCTTGCAAAGGTATCATCTTGCGAAGGTAATATCTCAAGATCTGTAGGTCCGATCAGATTGATTTTTATTGGGTTAGATTCATAATTGAATCTAGCTTCTACAGTTAAAATTTCATATCAATCCAACGGTTGGATCTCTAGAAATTTCTATTTTTGTGAACTAGTCGCTGGTCTACTCGCCTGGTCGCCCGACTGCTTGACTGGTCGCTCAAACTGGTCGTCTGGTCGCCCGACTGCTCGCCTGGTCACCCAAACTGGTCTACTGGTCACCCAACTGGTCTACTGGTCGCCCAAGTGCTCTACTGGTCTCCCAACTGTGTGAACTGGTCTCCAAGCAATTTGAGTTTAAATTGGGGTGTTTCAAAAATTATCAAAAATTTGATTTTAGCTTCCGCGCAATCATTCACCCCCCTCTGATTGCTATATTAGTATATTTCGATCCTACAAGTGGTATCAGAGCCTCATTTTTCTAATTAATCTTAACCGGTGATTAGAAACCGTAGCGATGGATAGGTATTCGACAAAACCTTGTGTTTTCGATGGTGTTGATTTTCAGTTTTGGAAAGCAAAGATGGAGGCATACATTCAAGCTCAGGGCTTTGCAATCTGGGAGAAGGTATACAAGCCATATCAAGTTCCTGAGAATGATGAAGTCAATGACACCAATCGAGCACATGTTGAACCAAACAGCAAGGCACGAAATTTGATCATCCAAGGATTGGGAAGAAGTGACTTCGACCGCGTGATCCATCTCAAGTCTACATATGAGGTATGGAAATCTCTTTGTGATTATCATGAGGGATCTAACACTATCAAAGAGGTTCGTCAAGATATATATAAGAAAGAATACATGCGATTTGAGATGAAGCCTGGTGAGTCACTAGATGATTTCTTTGCACGTTTCAATAAGATTCTTAGCAATTTACGTGCTGTTGGGGTTTTCTTTGATGAAGCTACTAATGCTAGACAGTTGCTTGGTGCTTTAGACATGTCTATTTGGGAGATGAAAGTTACATCCATTAGAGAATCTACTGTCATGAGTGAACTTACTGTAGATGTTCTTTTCTCTAAATTAAAAACTCATGAATTGGATGTTCTTGCCAGGAAGAATGATCATAAATCAATTGCATTGACCTCCCAATCTAGCATGTCTCAGAATAATGTTTCTTCAAGTTTTGCTCTGTCTTCCTTGTCTTCACTAACTGATGAACAGATTGAAGAATTTTCTGAAGAAGATTTGGCACTACTCTCTTCTTGTTTTAATAAAGCTTTGCAAAATGTGAGAATAAGGAAGAGAGTTGGTGGTGGTCCACCAAGATGCTTTGAGTGTTGTGATTTCAACCACATTCGTTCAAATTGTCCTAAACTTGCAAATAAAGCATCAAGAGAGGAGAAGGACAAGGACAAAAGAAAAGAGAAGAAGAAGTTCTCTCCAAGCGATATAAAGAAGAAGAGCTTCATCAACCGCAAAGTTGTTCACCGAGTCCTTTCCGCTCTTGAACAAGTCAATTTGAGTTATATGGATTCGGAGAGCAGTGAAGATGACACAACAGCTCCAAGCAAGCATGAATTGACTGGATTGTGTCTCATGGCTAGAAGTGATGAAAGTTTCACTGAGGATGATCACGATAGCGACTTCATTGAGGTAGAACCTTCTTACGATGAATTAGCTATTGCTGTTGCTCGTCTTGGTAAATTGCTTGATAAACGCGACAAAAAAATTAAGAAATATGATGTTGTTGTGGAATCTTTGAATGCTGAAATTGCTAGACTTAAATCTTTGATTCCTGATGATAATGCTTGTAAATCATGTGACTTAATTTACACTGAGCTCACTTCACTCCAGAAAAGAACATGCTTCTTTGATTGAGCAAGTTAATGCTGAAAAGAAGGAAAATGAGAAACATGTTAAGAATGCTAGTTGTTCAACTACTGATTTGCATGATTCAACTCCATGTTCTAAATGCTCCATTCTAGAATTGAAGTTGCAAGATGCAAATGCTAGAGTTTCTCAAATGACAGATGCTCTGCTCACACATGAGGTTCTTTCTTGCTCAACTTGTCACAAGCAAAAAGGAAAAGTGGACGTTCCCTGTAATAACTGTTTAACTCTTTCTTGAAAAGTTGATTACTTGGAAAAATCTTTAGAACGTTTCACTACAGGAAAGAAAAAGCTAAACATGATTCTAGATCAATCAAAAGTCAGCACTCATAACAAAGGTTTAGGTTTTAATTCTTATGCTCATCATAAATCACATGCTCCCACTGTTGTGAAGGCACTTGAAAGTGGAAAATTTGAAATTGTCAATGAGCCTAAGAAAATTATTTTTAAATCTGCTGGTGTTTTGTCTTCTATTATGATGAATGCAAATGTTGCTTCTGTTTCTAAAGCTAAACAACATGTTAAGTACACTTGCACTCATTGTGATAGAGAAGGACATTTAGTAGCTTTTTGTTTTAGACTTGCCAAACAACAAAAGAAAGAAAAGGCTAAGGCTAGGTCTAATTTCAGGAAGGCACATTTTATTCCTCATTTTGTGCCTAGGGATGCAAACACCTTTTGTTGCAAGAAACACGGGAAAAGGCAAAATTGATTCTGTACACAAGCATTTTTGTGTTGTGCCTACTCGTCGTGTGTCTCAGTACTGGATTCCTAAACATCTTATTTCTAACCCCAGTATTGAGGCATCGACATTCTCTATTTTTATGTAGGCGTCTCGCGCGAGGAAGGAGAACATTTGGCTAGTTGATTCCGGATGCTCACACCACATGTCCGGTGATAAAAATTGATTCTCCTCCCTCACTCGTGCATCTCATGCTGAAAGTGTTACTTTTGGAGATGCTTCTTCCACTCCTGTTGTGGCAAAAGGTACAATAAAGGTAAATGACAAGTTTATGTTCAAGGATGTGGCTCTTATTGAGAACTTGAAATACAACTTGTTTTCTGTCTCTCAAATGATTGATGAAGATCTCGAAGTATGTTTCAAGAAAAATGAATGCAATGTTTTAGATGCTTCAGTCGATCTTGTGTTCAGGATTTCACGCTTTGGAAGAGTATTTAAAGCTGATTTTGATGCATTACTTTCTTCTAAGTATAGGTGTCTAGTTGTCAATGTTTCTAAAGATTTATTCTTTTGGCACCGTAGACTTGGTCACGTTGGTTTTGATCATCTTACTCGTGTAAGTGGGTTAGACCTGATACGTGGCTTGCCTAAGCTTAAGGGTGATAGCGATTTAGTATGTTCTTCTTGTAGACATGGTAAGATGACTGCAGGTTCACATCCACCTCTTACCATGGCGATGACAAATGCTCCAGGACAGCTACTACATCTTGACACGGTTGGACCTTCTCGTGTTCAATCTTTTGGAGGCAAATGGTATGTACTGGTTATTGTTGATGATTATTCTAGATACTCTTGGGTTTATTTTATGGTATCTAAAGATGAGGCTTTTAGTCATTTTAGAAGTCTTGTTACTAGATTATCTGTTGATCACCCAGAAGCACTTAGAGCTATCAAAAGTGATAATGGTACTGAGTTTAAAAATTCTTCTTTTGATCACTTTTGTGTTGAGAAAGGAATTGATCATCAATTTTCTTCACCAAGAGTGCCTCAACAAAATGGTGTAGTTGAAAGGAAAAACAGAACTTTGGTTGAGATGGCTAGGACTATGCTAGATGAACATCACACTCCTAGGAAGTTTTGGGCTGAAGCAATCTCAACTGCATGCTATGTTTCTAATAGAGTGTTTTTGAGATCGAAACTTGGCAAAACTCCTTATGAGCTTCGTTTTGGTCATAGACCTAATGTATCTCATTTCAGAGTTTTTGGATGCAAATGCTTTGTCTTGAAATCTGAAAATCTTGATAAGTTTGAAGTTAGATCAACTGATGGTATTTTTCTTGGATATCCTGCTCATACTCGTGGCTATCGTGTACTTGTTTTGGAGACTAACAAAATTGTAGAAACCTGTGAGGTTACTTTTGATGAGGCTAGTCCTGGCACTAGTCCAATTGATGGAGGTACAGATGCATATGTTCAGGGGGAGAGCATCTTTCTTGATGATGATGATGATGTTGAGGATGAAGTGTTGATTCCTACTACACAACCAACTGTAGCACCTTTGGCACCTACCATTACATCACCTACAGCTGAGCATCCTCAAGCCACAACATCATCTGTACATGCTGAAAATAAAGAAGGAGAAGGAGAAGTTTCTGAAGTTACAGCTCCTTTGCACATTCAAAAGAGACATCCACCTGAACAAATAATTGGAGATTTGAATGAGAGAGTCACCCGATCCGAGTTTATCGATTTCGATTCTCATGCTCACTCTGCTTTTGTTGCTTCTTTTGAACCCAAAGATATATGTCATGCATTAACTGATGAATCTTGGATCAATGCCATGCATGAGGAATTAGATAATTTTGAGCGAAATAAAGTCTGGAAGCTTGTTCCACCACCTCTTGATTTCAACATAATTGGAACTAGATGGGTTTTCAAAAACAAACAAAGTGAGGATGGTGTTGTTGTCAGGAATAAGGCTAGATTGGTTGCTCAAGGTTTTACTCAAGTTGAAGGTTTAGATTTTGATGAAACATTTGCTCTTGTTGCTAGAATTGAAGCCATTAGGATTCTTTTAGCATTTGCTGCATCTAAAGGTTTTAGATTGTATCAAATGGATGTGAAAAGTGCTTTTCTAAATGGCTATATTAATGAGGAGGTTTATGTTAAGCAACCACCTGGTTTTGAAAATCCCAAGTATCCAGATCATGTGTTCAAATTGTCAAAAGCTTTGTATGGATTAAAACAAGCCCCTAGAGCATGGTATGATAGGCTAAAAACCTTTTTACTTAAAAAGGGGTTTACAATGAAAAAAGTTGACAAAACTCTCTTTTTACTCAAGCAAGGCACTGATCAACTATTCGTTCAGATTTATGTTGATGATATCATCTTTGGTGGTTCCTCTCATGTTTTAGTGTCTAAGTTTTCGAAACCATGAGGAAGGAATTTGAGATGAGTATGATGGGTGAGTTAACTTACTTTTTGGGACTGCAAATCAAACAAACGAAGGAAGATACTTTTGTTCATCAAAGTAAGTACACAAAAGATTTGCTTCGCCGCTTTGGGATGGAAAACTGCAAGCCGATTATGACACCCATGGGAGGCACTTGCACACTTGATCCGGATGAAGATGGTGAGATAGTTGATCAAAAGGAATATATATATAGAAGCATGATAGGTTCACTGTTATATCTCACTGCATCAAGGCCGGATATTCAATTTGCTGTGTGCTTGTGTGCTCGCTTTCAAGCTTCCCCACGTGTTTCACATCGACAAAGCTGTCAAGCGGATTTTCAAGTATCTTCATGGTACTCAAGATTTTGGCATATGGCTTTCTGCTTCCTCATGCATTAGTTTAAAAGCATTCTCTGATGCTGATTTTGGAGGTTGTAGAATTGATATAAAAAGTACATCTGGTTCATGTCACTTCTTGGGTAATTCTCTTATTGCATGGTGTCGAGGTTTGTTACCGACAATAATTAAAAAGGGGCTAAGCGCTGGATCGGAAACTCGATGGTAGCACAAGACACGGGAAATTATACAGGTTCGGGCTCTCGTGGTGGAGATAATACTCTAGTCCTGTGCTCTGGAATTATGAGTAGCTAACTTATTTTCTGATGATGTTCTGTTCTTGATGGCCCCCCGCCCCTCCCTTTATATAATAGAGAGGGGCGGTTACAATAGGGAATCCCACTCGGATACGAGATGGAAACTGCCCCCTCATATCTATCCGACTCTATATCAATTTGGATTACAATCATCCTTTGCCTAATACGACTCGGTTTCCTTAACTGGAGTTTGCTCTGATTATTCATAGCTCACTCGGCCCAGTATGCCTTCAGTCCTCTGCCGCCGGCCTGGCCTAGTTATGCCCAGTTAGGCCTCGCAAGTCTGCCTTGTGGGCCCCCGGGGTATATATCCCCCATAGTAGCCCCCGAGTGCTTCGCGTCCGAGTGCCTTTCTGCGTTCAAGTCTTCCCGAGTGCTTATAGCCGAGTGCTTGTTTGCTTAGCAAGGAGGTCACGAAGAACTCGATAAAATTCTTTTGTATGATTATTCCGATGAGCTTCCGACCCAGTTTATCAGGCCGACTCGTTTCTTGGTATATTTCTAACGTACATCCGTACTCAGCCGAGTGGTATTGGCGTGTATGAACGCATAACCCTTGGCTTTTTCATAGAGCGCATTTCAGCCTGCCCATTTGGTACCCATCGTTACCCTATGGGCGTCTGTTTTTGTTTAGTCATCTTTACGGTATCTGACTCCGTTTTCTGAACGTTATCAGCCTATGGCCTATCATGAGGCATACCATAAGAGGATGTTTTTCCTAGGTGGTACCTATGATCCCGTGTGTTACGGGTCTTTGGTTTTTGGCCCATCTTGGGGCGTACCTTTTCCCAATTTATTTTGTTGGGCCATTTTAGTGATTGTGCACGATATGCGTGCTCACCAGCCCACCCTGAAGTGCTCCCTAGGGCGGCTCCAGGGCATGAGAAGGGTGAAGTGATTTCCCACTCAAGGCGAAAGTTAGCACCGCTCCCTTATCAATATAGGGTAGAATGAAGTGTCTTTGCACTGTTCTTTTTTCACCCCTTTGGTACTCCAATCTTTTCCCTCGCGACCTCCGCCGCTAGTGTTAGCCCCTAATCTCACGCGATCGCGAGGTCGCTTGCTCGAGGATGTCGCCCTTCTCCATAGAATGCTCACCCGTCCGCCTCGACCAAGGATTGGGCTACCTCGGTAATGACAGAGGGGCGGTTGGAGGACTTGGTCAGCATGGGTGTTTTTCCGCCATTGGTGATGCTCGCCGCCCGCCTCGCCGCAGGTGAATTCTGCCCCACCCCTCGTGCTAAGGAGGTGGTTGTCTTTGAATCCTTCTTTATGCGTGGTTTGGGTCTTCCGGCATCCCCCTTTTTCCGCGGCATTCTTGAATTCTATGGGATTGAACTGACTCATCTCAACCCCAATTCCATTCTTCAAATCGCCGCCTTCGTCAATCTTTGCGAATCCTTCCTTGGCATCCGTCCCCATTTTAATCTTTTTCGCCACCTTTTCCTTCTTAAGCCTTTTCCTAATAAGAATTCCCCCAAAGTGGTCGGAGGTGCCGGATTTCAGCTGAGAGATGGCATGAAAAAACCTTACTTTAACATTCCTTTTAGGACCTCGAATAAAGGTTGGCACCAAGAGTGGTTCTACTGTGCCAATCCTGAGCCTCCATTGCCTGCTTTTTCTGGAAGGCCACCCAAGCCCTCTCCCGACTGGACATCACTCCCCAAGGACGACGGGATGGACCAAGTAATTGATCTTATGGGGCTAATTGCCGAGTTGAAGGAGAATGGGCTTACTGGTATGGCCATTATTGCCAGCTTTTGCATCCGCCGGATTCAGCCCCTCAAGGATCGAGTTCATCCAGGGTATGAATACGAGGGCTCCAATGATCCCACACGGGAGGTTTCTGAAGAAATTACTTCGGCGGTGTTTTTATGCCGTGTCTCTGACTTCTTTGCTCCAAACGAGAAGATTTCTGTTCCCAGGAACCTAAGACCTTTCACGAAGCTGAACCCAACGCCTCCGGTAAGGGATCTTTATTGCCTTCTGATGCTAATTCTTCTAACTTTTATCTGAATCTTGATGTGGATGTGCTTTCATATTTGCAGGGATGTGAGGCCTTCTTTTCCGATGCGCCATTACCTGAGTTTCCCGTCCATAAAAGTGATAAGCGAAACTTCCCTGCCAGCGCTCCTTCTGCCGCCCCAAGCGCGAAGCGAAGCAAGACGAGCACGCCTGGTGATGATCCATCCAGGAAGGGAAAGGCTCCGATTGTTCGCAAGGCCAAGCGGAAGCAGTCGGATAAGGGTGTACCCCCGACTGGAGGTCCGAAGATTCGGGACCCCACGGCCGCACGACCTCCTCCCCCGACTTCTTCTCCTTCTTCGTCTTCAAGCCAATCAGTGGACCCTGAGGTGTTTAAGCCCTCGGTCCCACCTTCAGTGAAAAACATGCCTTCTGCATGCGCCGATCGGGGTTCCATTGTGCCGCCGACAAGGTACACTCATGGAACTCCTCCGCGCCCTTCCACTCGGAGGGGTTTAAAGTGGAAGATAACAAGATCCAACAGGTTGGATTTCCTTGCTAACCTTTCTTTGCTTCCGGATCATATCCTAATCGTTTCTCCTTGCAGGGATCCTGTTGATGAGGTTCTTCATGAGATATCGCCCGGAGCCTCCAGCGGCTGTCGACGAGGGTAGTACCGGCGCGGCAGAGGCCGAGGCACCGATTGATGCTATGCCTTCTGCTCCCAGTGCTACCCCGGAACCAGTCGGAACGATGCCTCCATCAGCCCCCGAGGCCACAGCAACGGGTGCCACCTGGAGCCGAGTGATTCCTTGCCACCTTTCCTTCTTGGGCCGACTGCCAGCGCCGCGTCCCCTGTTGATGCTACCGCTCCTTCACAACCAGAAGATCCTTCCACCTCTCCTCGCCAGTCACCACCGTGTGTTGAAATTCCTCCGCCCTCTCGCCCGAGATCTCCGGTGCGGGCTGCGTTTACTGATGATGAAGGTGACATAGTCCTGTTGGATGGCGAGGTCGAGGGTCAGGATTGGGAGTCATTCTTTGATGCTGCTCGTGAGTGTTGTCGCCTTGGCAAGGTGAGTTGTATGCGTCGTACTTTCTTTGAAAGTCTTCTTTCTCCCTTGAAGCCTAACATTGCATTTACCGTCTCCAGCGCTTGTCATCTTTTGCCAAGGACCGGAACTTCCTTCTCCAAAAACTATTTCCGAGGATGAAAATGAGGAAGGATTACGCTGAGGAGGTTGAGCAGATTCGCACCGAGTTTGAGGCAGAGCTCACACGCACCCGCGTGGAAAATCGAGAGGAACTGGAAGGGCTTCGAAGTCGCATCCAATCTCTCGAGGCAGAGAAATTGAATCTGACCAGTCTTTCTGACGGTAATCCTTCTATCCGAGTGCCCTGGGCCCTGATTTTGTCCTTTGTCTTCTGATGCCCCGGCCTTCATCTTTTTGCCAGACTTCCGGGAGAAGCTCGAAGCTTCTCTTTCCCAGAATAAAAAACTGAGGAAGGCTGAAGTGGACGCCAAGGAACAGGTAGCCAAGCTAACAAGAGAATTGGAAGGTGCACTCTCGGTCTCATCTTCTGTCTTGTTGTCCTTCTTTTTCATGGATTCCTCTTCTTCTTCCGAGGATCTCTCGCCTCTGTCTCTCCCTCCCGAGTCCCCGGGTCCACCAGTCGCGTCGTGGATCGAGAACCTGTTCGACAGTTTTGGCGATGACGACCTCGTGGAGCCTGAGGACGAACACGCCGAGCTCTGGGCCGCGTTTGACCTTGCCATGGCAGAGGCATGAGCAGAGGCCATCGCCGACACCGCCGTTGACGTCCTGATCGAGGTCGTTCCTAGGCTCATCAGAGCTAGGGATGCCCTCATTTCCGCCGTCGGTCGCGCACGCCGAGAGTAGTTTTTCCTTTTTATCTTCGTAAGGAAAGTAGTACTTTTGTTGTATATATCTTCTATAGTCTTTGGATGATGCTGGACCTTTCGTAGGACTGTTTTAGCTACAATCTTGTTATTTCTCTTGTCTCTTACTTGGATCTTTTCAACTTTTCCCGAGTGGTTTTCATCCTTCCTTATGTTTAAGCACCTCGTGCGATTAGTATAGCCCCCGAGCATCGCGAGTTGGCACTTTGGCCTTTTCCCTCGAGCGTGCCTTTAGGTAACTAGACTTTTTTCGTCCGGGGTTTCACAATTGAGGGTATAAAGCACTCGGATTTTAGTCGTGACCGAAGGGAAAAGAGATAGGAACTATAACGCAAGCGGGGTTGCACATGTGCAACACTATTTGGTGTAGCCCCCGACTTACTGCTTAATTGAGAAGCAATTGAGTAGCAAGTCAATTGGATAAAGATTCTGACATATAACATCTCTTTAAACAAATAATCCTCCAGTCGAGTTGCGCATGCGCAACACTATTAGGTGTAGCCCCCGACTTACTGCTTAATTGAGTAACAATTGAGTAGCAAGTCTAGGAAAAGACTAAAACACCCGCAGAACATTTTAAGAGTAAAAACGACGTAGCTGCTCTACGTTCCATGAATTACTGATGATGGCGCCGTCTTCTCGCTTAAGCCTGTAAGCTCCTGGACGCGTCACTTCGTCGACGATGTAGGGTCCTTCCCAATTCGGAGACAACTTGTGCTCATGCTTCTGGCTTTTTATTAGGACCAAATCGCCTTTGGAGAACGCTCGGTTTCGGACGTTTCGGTCGTGATAGCGGCGCAGGGCCTGTAAGTATTTGGCCGACTGGACCGCGGCGACTTCCCTTGCCTCTTCTAGTCGATCGACGTCTTCCATTCTGCTTTCTTCCGACTCGGCCTCCTTGAAACTCCGAACCCGAGGGGATCCAAAGGTCAACTCGGTGGGCAGAACCGCTTTGAGCCAGAGACCGGGAAAAAGGTGATCGCCGGTTGCCTCATGGGGGTGGTTCTCGGCCGTGAGTACCAAGGCGTTCTTTTACCCATTGGGTGGCGTACGGTTTGAGTCGATCGAAGATGCGTGCCTTTAAGCCCTGCAGCACCATGCCGCTTGCCCTTTCCACCTGACCATTGCTCTTTGGATGAGCCACAGAGGCAAAGCAAACTTTGATGCCAAGCTCGTCACACCGCCTTGAAATTCTTCTCCTCGAATTGGGTTCCATTGTCCGTGATAATCTGTTTGTACGCCGAATCTTACGACGATCTCTGAAAAAATTCTTTGGCCTTTGGTCACAGGATTGTGATTAACTCGGTTTTGCTTCTATCCACTTGGTGAATTTATCAACGGCAACAAAGAGATGAGTGAAGCCACCCTGAGCTTTCTTCAATGGGCGACCATGTCGAGCCCCCAGACTGCAAACGACCAAGTGATCGGAATTGTCTGCAGCTTTTGAGCGGGTACGTGTATTTGGCGGGCAAAAAATTGGCACCCTTCGCAGGTTCGGACGATGTCTTCTGCATCGGTTAGCAGTTGGCCAGAAGAAGCCTTGTCGATATGCCTTGCCCACCAGAGTGCTTGACGCCGCGTGATGTCCGCAGATTCCTGAGTGGATTTCTCTGAGTAGGTTTCTTCCTTCTTGCTCTGATATGCAACGCCTTAGAACTCCGGAGGCGCTTTTTCGGAACAATTCTTCTCCTACTATCACATAATTCTTGCTGCGCCGTGAGATGCGCTCTGCCTCTGTCCGGTCTTCTGGAAGTTCATCCTTCAACAAGTATTTGAGAAAAGGAGCCGTCCAATCTGCATTGATGACCAGGACCTCTTCCTCAATGGGTGTTTTTTCCGGCTTGCCTTGTTCCTGTTTTGGGCTTATTGAAGGCTTATGGAGTTCTTCGACAAACACCCCAGCTGGTACTGTTGCTCGAGTGGACCCTAGCCTTGCCAATTCGTCTGCTGCTTCGTTGTCACGCCGGAGCATGTGAATGAGCTCCAGCCCGTCGAACTTGCCTTCCAGCTTCCGTAACTCTTGGCAGTAGGCTGCCATGCTGTCCTCGACGCAAGACCATTCCTTTTGAACTTGATTGATTACCAGCATGGAGTCGCCCCGAATAGTTAGCCGCCGGACTCCGAGGGATATCGCGATGCGAAACCCGTGGATGAGTGCCTCGTACTCGACGGCGTTGTTTGACACCGGGAAGTGGATCTGAAGGACATATTTGAGGCGCTCACCTGTCGGGGAGATGAGGACGACGCCGGCTCCTGCGCCATTGAGCATGAGGGAGCCGTCGAAATACATTATCCAGTATTCTAGTTCTTCAATAGTCGTCGGAGTTTGCAATTCTGTCCATTCGGCGGTGAAATCGGCAAGTATTTGAGATTTTATTGCCGTTCGCGGCCTGAAAGAGATTTCGAAGGCCCCGAGCTCGACTGCCCATTTTGCGATCCTCCCGGTGGCCTCCCGATTCTGGAGTATGTCCCCAAGCGGGAAAGTGGTGACCACCGCAATTGAATGCTCTTGGAAGTAATGCTTGAGTTTGCACGAGGCGAGCAACACAGCGTACAATAGTTTCTGTACATGTGGATAGCGTACCTTGGATTCTTCCAACACCTCGCTGATGAAATAGACTGGCCGCTCGGCCAAGGCGTCCGAGGCCGTCGCATAGCGGTCCGCCAACTCGAACATCTCCCTTACGATGGATGGCGGCTTTCGAGACATCTTCTTGATCAAATCGGGGTCGTTGACGCCCTTCTGGAATGCTGCGATGACTGCTGCCTCCGAGATGTCCCTAATTGTATTCTTCTTTTGCATGAAGCGCCGGATGAATTCCCGAAGCGTCTCATTCTTTTTCTGGCGGAGCTGGTACAGGTCCCATTGCGTTCTAGGCCGCTCGTAAGTGCCCTGGAAGTTGGTGATGAATTGCTCACAAAGATCCTCCCAAGAATCTATGGAATTCGCTGGAAGTCCTGTAAGCCATGCTTGAGTCGAAGAGGTGAGCATGATCGGAAGGTAATTGGCCATCACATTGCGATCGCCCCCGGCAGCCATGATTGCCAGGGAGTAAACTTGGAGCCAAGCTTCAGGGTCTCTTTCTCCGTCAAACTTGGTGATGCTCTTCGGGTTGAATCCTTCGGGCCAGACCACTCGGCGAAGGCGAGGGGTGAAAGCCCGGATGCCCTCGATAGGGCCGTCGTTGCGCCTTCGTGGAGAACGCCGATAGGGTGATTTAGCCCGCCGGTCTTCGTTTTCCCCTCCACAATAGCGGGGATTGTTACGGTGATCGTCCCGATCGTCGTGGCCAATGCCAAACGTCAGATAGTTATCTCGCGCCTCGCCGCTCTTCATCTTCCCGATCACGCTGTCTAGCATTTAAATCCATGCGAGGTCTGGTTGATCTTTGCGTGCCGCGTCTTCCTCGCCGGAGCTTCGCTTTGGACGCATCGCGAGCCATGTTGCTGCTAGCGACTGTGAGTCGACGAGGCGGGTTCGACATGGTTCCTCCTGGTGTTGCTGAACCGCTGCCGCCGCCACCATAGCCTGAACCTGGGCTACGATCGGAGTGGCAGGGCTATCCGGACCAAGCAATGGCCCCAGAGTATCAAGAAGCGTTTTGGAGGCCACGATGTTCTGCTGAGGCGTATGAAAAACCGACTGGTTCCCCACCTTTGTCTGCAAGATTTCTTCATTAACATTGCGGCTTCTATTCTGGAGGAGTCTTGCACGGCCTTCTTGTCGTTGACGTTCTTCCTCTGCAGCGTTCGCTGCATCTTTCTGTTGCTGGGATTCCGTTCGCAAATCTTCTATCACGAAAATGCTGCGAAAGCTCTGGAAATCTTCCGCCCCACCTTCTGAATCAGAGGAACAAGAAGATGAACTGCACTGATCTTTAAGTCCGAGTGGTTTTCCAGCATGCTTGACCACTCGGGATCCGCCATCAACCGACTCCAGCTCTAGACGGGGTTCAGGCTTTTGGCTTTTTGTCCAAGGACAGATGGCTACGCCTGTTCCCGATCCGAGTGGTTCGCTGGTGAAGGGGACCTCAAGGTTGCCTCCAGATTGGATTTGATTCGAATCCGAGAGGGAAAGATGACCAAAATCGTTGGCGATGAAGTCTAGACTTCCGAAGTGGAACGCCTGGGCCGGCGCGAAGGTGGCCATGCTTTTGACGAAGATCGCCATCGAGCCTGCCAAAATTGATCCTAGCGCAGCCCCTACCTGGCGCGCCAACTGTCGAGGTTTGTTACTGAGCAATAATTAAAAGGGGCTAATATTTGGATCGGAAACTTGATGGTAGCACAAGACACGGGAAATTATACAGGTTCGGGCTCTCGCGGTGGAGATAATACCCTAGTCCTGTGCTCTGGAATTATGAGTAGCTAACTTATTTTCTGATGATGTTCTGTTCTTGATGGCCCCCCGCCCCTCCCTTTATATAATAGAGAGGGGTGGTTACAATAGGGAATCCCACTCGGATACGAGATGGAAACTGCCCCCTCATATCTATCCGACTCTATATCAGTTTGGATTACAATCATCCTTTGCCTAATACGACTCGGTTTCCTTAACTGGAGTTTGCTCTGATTATTCATAGTTCGCTCGGCCCAGTATGCCTTCAGTCCTCTGCCGCCGGCCTGGCCTAGTTATGCCCAGTTAGGCCTCGCAAGTCTGCCTTGTGGGCCCCTGGGGTATATATCCCCCACACATGGTTATCTAGAAAACAATCCTCTGTTGCACAATCAACTGCTGAATCTGAATATGTGGCTGCTGCTAGTTGTTGTTCTCAAATTCTTTGGATAGTAGCTACACTTAAAGATTATGGGGTTAATTTGGATAGTGTTCCTCTTTTGTGTGATAACACTAGTGCAATATGCATTGCTAAGAACCCTGTGCAACATTCTAGAACAAAACACATTGAGATCAGATTTCACTTTCTTAGAGATCATGTAGAAAAGGAAATATTGTGCTTCATCATGTGCATCTTGAACATCAATTGGCGGACATTTTCACAAAACCTTTGTCTTCTTCTCGTTTTGCTTTTATTCGGGGAGAACTTGGGATAGTTCTTCCAATGGGATATTTTTGAGGGGGAGTTTTTTGAAGTTTTTATAATATTTTGTAACATACTTTTTATTTTGTGTGTTTCTTAAATGAAAAACAAAAAAATAAAAAAATAAAAACATAATGAGCATTATATTTCATTCACATATGTCATTTGAAGCCATGTTTATGTTACAAGGTCTTTGCAACTTCTTGTTTATACAGATATGGTGTAGTTTATGACATAACTATCTAAATGGAATGACAACCTGAATTAAATCTTGTCATGGTTGAACTTTCTTGGCTATCTTGATCCTGCTCAAAAAGTGCTAAATATGGAAAGTTAAATGCTAAAGCTCAAAAAGTAATTGTTGATAAATGCAAGATCAAGGTTATGTAGATTGTTTATGTGTAGATTTGAGGGTGCAAGTATTTTTGATAGCATGACTTGGTGATAAAATTGTTACATTTGTGGATGACCTATAATGCTTAGTACATAAAAAAAGGAAAACTAAAAATAAACAAAAAGATTTTGTTCTCTCTTTTATATTCTTGATGAATCCATTGTCAAAGGGGGAGAATTTTAGAGATTTTTGGACACATATTGCACATTCACACACTTTTTTCTTTCTTTATTTTTTCTTTTTTTTAGGGGAGATTATTTCTTCTTTTTAGGGGGAGATTTTTCACTTTGCCTTTTGCTTTAAAACAAAATTTCTTAATACTTTTCTTGTGAGGTGAATGCCAATGTTCAGTTCTAAATGGTGTTGCCAATGTTTTCATCAAGGGGGAGATTGTGAAATCATGTGCTGAAAAATTGGCTGAATGATGAAATTGGCATTGCAAAGTGGTTGTGATTATAGCATGTGTGGTGCTTGTGCATATGCTGTCTGAGATGATTAATTGATATGCTGTGATAGCATGATATTGGTTTTTACTTGATGCAACATACTCGTATGAGAGGTTGCATGGATTAACTTTGGTAATGTTTTTGCTTGATGCAATGCGCTCGTGTGAGTGGTTGCATGGATTAACCTTGAGTCAAGTCATGGACTTGTGCTCGGATTCTGTTTTCTGTTTATTCATGTGCAGGTGTTGCTCGAGGGCGAACGTGGTCGATGACGGGACCAGAACTAGGTTCATGGAGGAACTGAGGTTCGGGACTAGGTTCAGAGAGAAATCGAGGTCTTGGTGGTAAAGGATGTCATGCGGGACGTTTGGGCTAGAGAACATGCACATGGAGGTTGGTTAGTCACGTAATTACAACATGTGGGATGTACATATGTGCAAGAGTTGTTTTTGGCCATGTTGGGCCACGTTGAGAAGTATACGAACTCTTTCCATGTTGGACGTGGAGTTGTATTCAATCTCGTTATGTTTGCTCTGTATAAATAGGGGGAGGTGTCTCCTGTTTATGCAGAGAGCCAGGTTTTAGAGTTGTACTCTTTTGTTTGAGTACTGTAACCAGATCAAAAATAAAGATCTTTCTTACAAGCTCTTGGCTCCGTTATAGTTGATCGATCGCTTGAAGTTTTGTCCATCGCAGCAGTCACGAAGTTCATCACGGAGTTCGGGTTCTTGCAAAGGTATCATCTTGCAAAGGTAATATCTCAAGATCTGTAGGTCCGATCGGATTGATTCTTGTTGGTTTATATTCATAATTGAATCTAGTTTCTACAGTTAAAATTTCACGTCAATCTAATGGTTGGATCTCTAGAAATTTCTATTTTGTGAACTAGTCGCTGGTCTGCTCACCTGGTCACCCGACTGCTCGCCTGGTCGCTCAAACTGGTCGTCTGGTCGTCCGACTGCTCGCCTGGTCACCCAAACTGGTCTACTGGTCGCCCAACTAGTCTACTGGTTGCCCAAACTACTCTACTAGTCGCCCAAGTGCTCTACTGGTCGCTCTGACTGCTCTACTAGTCTCCCAACTGCGTGAACTGGTCTCCAAGCAATTTGAGTTTAAATTGGGGTGTTTCAAAAATTATCAAAAATTTGATTTTAGCTTTCGCGCAATCATTCACCCCCTCTGATTGCTAGATTAGTATATTTCGATCCTACAGGTATTCTGCTAATTAGGGCTAAGTTAAGGGCCGAATTAAATTATGTTCGTAACTAGAGAAAGTTATATAATTTTTCCTAAATTCTAGAGATTCTATGGTTTAATATGTTTAGAGTTGTATAAAAAATAATTATAAATTGTGAAATCTGTTTTCCAGTAAAATAATAGACCAATCTTCTAGGCTAGAAATGAGGGGTTAGATGAATTAATTGAAAATGTGGGTAATTAGAAAATTGTAGGTAGGTTTTTGTAGTTGAGTTATGCCTTCTGACTATGGGATAGCAAAGGGTAAAATATCCGGTGCGAGAGAAGGTTAAATCTGAAGTTGTGCGTAGTTGTGATGTTGTTATATGTTTAATGCTTGTACTATTATAGTATGAGTTTGAGATAGATTTATTTACTGTAGGAGGTGCAACTTCGAGTTTGGCTTCAATCTCACGCCATTCTGTCCCTCATGGGTAAAAAGGCAAGTGTATATTAAAATGATGGCATGAATGATTAAATCTTAGTGTTGTTCTTGTTGGAAACTTACTATTATGATGTTTTACATGGTACATTTTGTTTATTATGAAATATGATATGTTATGGTGATGAGACTAATAGAGATGATGAAACATATTAATTACTCACGCCATTTGTATATGTGCATTCATGATGGAAAGATGTGACTTATATGGGCCTCTATGACCTATTCGGTATAGGCATGAAAGACCTACTCTAATAAGCAACTCCACAGGATGGAGCATATGAGAGGTACGACATTAGCGAGTGTGCACTCAGTGACACTAATATACGCTATGTGATGAGTATATGAGTATGCAGACATATTTGCTTGGTATTACAAATGATAAATGATGATTAAAGGACTAAATATGGTAATTGAAGATGTTATTATTTTATTATGTATTTGCGGAGTCATGGACTTACCTTGGCTTTTTTAGTGTTTTTACGTGAATATTGAAGGCGGTATATATAGGATGGGAGTAGTGCTACTATAACACTTGACACTTCACCTTTCATAACTATTTAATTTAGAGTTCACTAATGAATAAGATTGTGCTTTTTTATATTTAGTTAATGAAATTTATAATTGCAATAACGGACATACAAATTTAGTTAGTTGTCTATGTTAATTGGGAAGTTTGGTTATTTATTTATTGTGTCTTTATTCTTGTTCATCACCATCACCAAAAAAAGGTAAAATTGTTCTCGACCACATGCGATCTAGGTGTGCCCAAATGTGATGGCTTGGGCATGTTTGAGCACGTTGTTCTAAGATTTATTATTATTTCTTGTGGATTATATAATTATAAAATTTTTGTCATGGATGACTTGATAGTGGTGATAGTTGTTTACGTTGCTTGTTGAAATTATGGTTAATGTTATGGAAAAAATGGTGAAAAAGTTAAATGATGGTAATAACTTGACCGCTGGTTGCTAGGGTGTTACACAAAGTATCTCTACTGGCTAAATTAATTATTGGAATGGGATTACCTACTCCTAGAACACGCCATGACATAGTTACTTACGAGCTTCTAGCGATGGGTAAGAAATTGTGGCATTCCCGGCAATCCTGTGAGAGAGGAAGGCAACAAAGGTTATCATGGGAAATAGGACACCAAGGCGGAGCAAAGGGACACAAACTCAAGAGTTCAGAGCTCACCCGAGTGGTGGATGTGGCTTAGCAAAAACGGGCGGCGCTAACGACTGTGTCACTAGAGCGGAGAAAGATGGAGTGGCCGTGCTATTGCTGCGGGATACAAGGGAAACCGAGGTTACAAAAAGCTAGAGAAGGGCGACGAGAACTCAATTAACAAGGCAACCACGGCTGTGACCTGCCCGAGTGCCTGCATGGGGCTCAGCGGCGTCAATGCACGATGGAGAAGAAGGGGGGAAGATGCAAAGGAGAAGATGGCGATCGCGACGACGTGTTCAGGTACGGCTTAAATATTTGGAGGGCTTGGCGACGTCTTGGCCAAGCTCGGTGTGACGAGGAAGGAGGTGACGTGACATTAATGTAGGCGTGAGTGAATGCGGCACAGAGGAGGATTTCCGCGAACAGGGAAGGAAGTAGGAGTAGCAGTAGGAATTGCAATCGTAATTTGATTTGGAGTTGGATTAGGAACTTGATTAGGAGTTCAATTAGAAAATTGGTTAGGGAGGAGCTGTTCATTGGCACAGTGAAGAGGAAGGGAAGAAGATAACATGCGGGTCCTGCCTGTCGGTGAGAGAAGAGAGAAGGTGGGCTAGGCTTCAGGTTGGGCCAATGGAAAGTAGAAAGGCGATGGGCTGCGAAAAGAATTCGGAACAATACTAATTTGGAGATAAGAAAAGATTTATGAATTTAAGAAATTTTAAACTCCGAACAAAATCAGATCAAAATTCAAACTCCTGAGAAAAGTTAGAAATTTAAATTGAAGAAATAAAATTTTAGGCAACAGAAACTTCAAATTAAAAGTTTTCTGAAATTACAGAAAATAACACTTTAACTTAATAACAAAAATCGGGATGTTACAACATATTTCATAGTTTTTAAGCAAATCTTAGTAGTTGCATAATTTTAGGACTCCTTGTTTAGAAATAAGTTTCATAGTTGTCAAGCCAGCCAATCTATATAAGGATGGGTTTGTATCTCTTTTGAGATTAAGCACAGAAGAAATAAAGAAACTCTTTGGTCTCCCTCCTCAACCGGTCTTCAGAGCCTTGACAGCCGCATAGTCGGCTCGATCAAGGGAGAGTGTCCAACTCTCAGTTCTCGGATTCGTACCCAATCAACGCACACAACACCAAGTTATTTTGAGAGTATTGTATAAATTTCCTTACATAAAAGTCTAGTTGAGCTTACATGCGGAAAGATTACAAAAGGGAAGCTTTATATTTACAACAAAATATTTTAGAGAGTCGTGAGCTAACTTTTTGCAAGCTACTAATTTTCAGATGAATAGAACCAAAAAGCCACATAATCTGAACTATTAATGGGAAAGGGTTGTAGTGGGGATATTTGTTGTGCACTACTTTCATTATTTAATAATGGTGGTTCTATTTCATATAAAGTAAAATGAATTTTGTTAATGAAAACTGAACATTATACAGCTTTACCATCTAATGTTATGAACTTTACATAATACATTTTCTTGCAGAAGACAACTGCTTCAGGATGGTAGCATTTGGTGATTCGGTAATGAATTTATGATAGCAAGAATCAGACAACGTATTTTGATATAGGCACTTATAAATTATAAATGAGTGTAAACGAAATAACACCTAGAAGGATTAAGAGAAAGCATGGAAATAGTTTCCAAGGACGTATTCAAAATTGAAAGGTGATTTCACATGTTCATGTTGTATTTTTCTAGGCTGGATGTGACAAACTATAAAAAAGAACAATTTGAGAGAACAACCATTAAAATGGCTGCTGAACTGTCCAGTAGTCTTCAATTTCTTACTTTTCAATGAAATCAGAACACTCAAGTAAATGCCGAACATCTAAAAGCATGAATATTCTATTCTTTTTCTATCAATGTTACGAATTTTATAAACCTACTGCTCTAGAAACATAAGCATTTTCCTCTTCTAGCAATGGTGTGAACTTACAGCCATAAATAGCACCAATGGCTCAGTGTAATAACGTTTACCAACATGAGACAGTAGTACAAAATATAACTAACAGAAGCTATCAGTTTACTGATTATTTCAGTGAAAACAATCCAGAAAGTACATGTTTCCAGACTTCAGACAAATATGGAAGCCCAGTGAAGAAACTGAAAAGTTGATCCCTAAACAAATCGTGTAAAGCTACCATGATCAATGTATGGTTGAACAGATCATCAAAGGCCGCATCTTTCTACATTCGACAGATATAGGAAGTGATCCAAATTGATCAATAGTGAAAGACAATCATGGTGCAATGACGTGTTGGAGATATGCTCTAGAGGCAATCATAGATATGATTATATTTCCTTATATTCATGATTTATTATCTTGTTTCTTGAATAATGTCATTATTATTTATTAGGAATTATGTGACTTGTTCGTAAAACTCTATATATGACTTTGTGATGATTATTCTCAAGTGATCTCTACTTGATAAACATACGAGGAAACATATGAATAGACTTTCTCACATAGAGCAGAAGAATATGAGGGACTTACTGTTGGACAAATGTGAAGCCACTGCTCACACACTTCCCCTTAACCGCACATCCAGTTTGGTTATCCACCTGAGGCATCAAATGTTAAGACTCGGTAACATACTGGATTGAGGCAAGACTTCGAATAATTCAATAGTAGAAACCACCTCACATTCACTCATGTATCATCATGTCAACCCAATACCACAAAGGCCCACTGAGGCTCATAGAACCTTGTTACTTGCCTTAGTCTAAATCATTTACCACTTGTTGTGCACACATGTCATCAACAACTCAACATCATTGTGTGACATCACATAACACACCCATTCATAAACATGTTTCATATTCCATTAGTCAAATTGAATTTGTTCTTTCAAAATATATCAGTTGTACGTGGCATGACTAAGCAAACTACGGACGATCTAACCAACCCACATTGGTATATAGTAGCAACTAACTAATAATTATCCATCCTAAGGTGACAAATAATCATAGCATACAAATGACAAGGTATATGTATAATCCAATTGGGTTGAATAGCTAAATCCCAAATTAATTGAAAACAATTCTAAGCATAAAATAACATGTAGTAATTTAAAACAATATAGCATTTGTAAAACTAGTTTCGACATAATCAAAGCACAATTTGCCTTGGAAAAGTTCTTTGTCTTGATCTTGAGCTTCATCTGGAATCAACACTTCACCTTCAAATGAATCGGACACTTCGTTGTCTATGTGAATCGAAAGATAATACTAAATAAATACAAAAACTAAAGAGCAAATAAACTCTAAAAATCAAATAAAATTCACCATTAAATAGATCTCAGTTTTATAAATTTTTAGAAGCTTAAATCGCCTCAGTTAGAGCTTGTATGAGGAGGAATGAGCTTTCAAAATATTCAAATTAAAAGATAATCCAGAAAAAGAGAAATTCAAAATTTTCCTGATTTATTTCTCTTCTGAAAAATTGATGTAAGACGTCATGCTAACATCAACAACCTGTTTTCCTTGAATAAAAATTAATCAGAAAATCTTTATTTCACTGACATGTGGGACCCACTGTACCATGTACCAGGTCCACAGCTGAAGCTAGCCCTTAGTGGACTCAACTCATGGCATCATTTTGAACTACTAGTGGGTCCACACATTGATGAAGTGGCTACTGATGTGGCCACTAATCGAGCGCTGACACGACTAAAACTGGCTGATTGAGCATCAATGTGGCATATGTGTGACAACCATGTGGCATCCACATCACCGTGAACTCGGATTCCAGCTGACAAGGTTGAGCGATGGCGCTCCCACTAGTCTCCAAGAAGGTGACCATCACCTTGGCGATTCCTCGTCGGATCTTGGTTGGGACTGCATAGATCTAGTAGAAGCGATGTCAGTGAACTCGGATTTGACCTCCACTTCACCAGAAACCTCTCAGCAGCGACGATCGATGTGGAAAAGGGCGATAGTGAGCTCGAATATCTCTAGCGAGCTCCTATGGCCGAACGACGATGATATTGGCTTCAAGATCTAGGGCAAAACTTGAGGTGATACAAGGAATGAGGCATAGGGTCCAATGGACATTTAAAGCCTCAATAGTCGTGTTGAATCGAAACCATAACCAACGTTGCTACGAAATCCATGTCTGCCACGACGCTGGCAATGACTCAGAGACGACGAGTCTTTGCCATACACGTGTTGACGTTTGAACGGGCACTGATGCGCTGATTGGATCGGATAAGGCTAGCATGGAAATTCGCCCAACGAACTGTACAATTTACAACGAACCGGGCCGACGCGGGGAACAAAATTTAGGCCAGGCCTTAGGGTTTTGGCTTGAATTAAAATATAGAATTCAAAACCCTTTTCCAATTAAAATAAATTTTGAAAATCAAGTGACTCCAAATAGATAGCAAAAATATCAAAAAAAATTATGAAAAAAACTTTGAAACATTTAGAATTTAAATAAAATATTTCTAAAAAAGTTTATAGTAAGTTTAGACATATTTAAATATTATATTCTATGAACCTATTTCATAATATTATTTAAATTCTAAATAAATTCCCAAAAAATCCCAAAAACTCACAAAAATCATAATTAACAGTATAAATTCAAATTGAGCCAAAAAGTGGGATGTTACACAAATCAATAATATGGACACATGTTAGAGAATATGGAATTGGATTGACCCACATTGAGACACTACGAGAATGTTGTAATCTTACTTATCATCAGTTGGTCTTATATACGATATGCATGTTATATCCTTAGACTTAAGGTTAACGCATATACTCGAGATGTGTAATGACTTACTTAGGGGTTGTGAAACACTACTCTGTAACTGGATAGTTATAAAGGTGGCTTTCGGGTTTGTCGTGAAGCACGCTACGATACATGGTCAATCAAGATGGGATTTGCCCCTCCATGCAACAGAATAGATATCTTTAGACTTTTCGAGTGGTCGAATTCCGTAAATGGATGGCTATACTACTGGGGTCAAAGAGTTAACTGCAGCCAGGGATTCAGAGTCACGTAATCAAGAAAGAGTGATCGAGCTTACTAAAAAAGGACGGCACATACTCACCTTGAGTTTGACCGATATCATGAAGCAAAGGGAAATCCATATAACTAAGCATTGTTAAGGTTCGTCTAATGTGATCTTTACATATACTCGAGAGTTAGCATGTCTTGCTAAGGACCGCTACAGATTAATGGTCGACTAAGAGTACTCGGGCCATGTCCATATATACATGAATCTATAGGATTGCATGATTAAAGGGTTGGCACTTAATTTGGATGGTAATCTGAATTCTGATGAGCTTCGAGTTTCTAATGGGCCTCTAATGTAGAGACCTATTGTGGGGTGTCTATATAAAGGGAAAGGGTGGTGGCTTTAGGGTTAAGAGATACCATAGGAATTTGGAATTCCTAAAACCCTAGCTGGTACACTTCCTTCGTACAAAACCACATAGCCGGTGCTAGCACTCTAGCGCACGGCGTCCCTGTCACGTACATGTGGATACCTAGGATGTGTTGCTGCAAAACTTCAACGCTAGGACGATTTGCAACCTGTGACAGTGATGAGGACGATTTGTAACCTATGATGGTCATGAGGAGGTGCGAGGCTAGTACGACAACAATCGCACCAACGTACTACATCAACTTTACTTTCTCTACGGTCTGTGAGTCTAGTGGTAATTCCATGATCTATAGCTTACATTGGTTCTTTGGTTACCCGGTAGAAAATTTTGAATTTATGCTAGACTAGCCTACCCATTCCCCTTCAGTGGTATAAGAGCCACCTTATCTAGTTTTAGATTTGGAATATATACATATGGTGATATGTGACAGTAGTAGATGTGATCTATTGCTATTTTGTTGGTCGTTCTATTTGAGGTTTTGGCATTGGTCAATAAGATCGATTCGTGTTCGGTGGTTGTAGATGGGTTCAAAAATCATTGTTCTATGATCGTGTTGTTGTAGTCATACCACTGCTTACCGCTACCAGACGGTTTCTGCCATCAGGGTAGACCATGAGATGTGAACCCACATGAAGCATGCAAAGACCAATAGGATTGATCGAGACAGATATGTGGTAATCTGAAGGGATTTTCAAGGTTGGATTCATGGATTTGATATATATGTGTTTTTTGAAGAGGTTTAAGGCGCTACCTGAACACGCAAGGGCTCTACCCTTGACCTATGAGGGGCTCTGCCCCATCGAACTTTGCCCTCTAACTTATAACGGGACCGCCTTATGCATACAATGCCTTATAGTTCACTATGAGTTTACATCGTTCGGTAGAATATGATTCTATGCATAACTTGTTTTTGCATGATTGATATGAATAGTATTGTTCCTTGTATGTATATGATGTTTATGTGTAATTTTTATGGCCTACGTGTTATGCTTGATTGCAACCTAAGGCTATCTATATATGCATTAATGGCCTGCGTGTCAACTTTGATGTTTCTACACTTCTTGTAATTTATTACTAGTGCTATTAGGAGTAATAGCTTAGTGGTAGTACTTGCAGGACTTGAGCTCTTGGAGGCATGATGGAAAGGAAACATGGATAGATATCACCATGTGAAGGGCCATACTATGTCATAGTTAATGTGATTATTTGTGATTGCTTTTATGTTCCTATTTATTTATTTATTTATTTATTTATATACATGTTATATAGTTGTTTTGAATGTTTTTAACATGGTGGAAGTAAAGATTCCTCACTTAATATTAAGAAAAATTGATGCCCTCCCAATTAGCTACACCATCCAATATCATACTTTCCTTGATTAGATGGGTTGGTGTCAGACACTCACATGCATAGCATTGGTTACACTTGACAAGGTTATCATAATGATTATGGACCTTGGGGCATAGGGTGGGACCACGGCATAGAGATGCCACCCAATAACAAGAGCTATATAGAGATATGATTAGTAAAGGGTTGCTTACCAAATTCATTAGCCTTCTAGCAGTGACGCTAAAGCTCACTAGTAGACTAATTAATTGTGGGTTTTGAATCACTAAGTATCATAAGAGGGATATGGAATGTAGTGAGAGAATCTTTATTAAATTGTTTAATACAAGTTACTTTTCATGAATGTTAGTCTCAGTTTTTTTGCATGTATTTTTTTGTCTTAGATCATAGCACTACCTGCTGCTACACCCACTAATAGTTTTGCTTTATGTTCAATAATTGAAAAAGGAAAAACTTAATAGAATGAACTTTGCAGATTGGCACTGCAATATGAGAATTGTTCACAGGCAAGATAAAAAGGAACACGTTCTAGAGCAACCAATTCCAAATGAGCCTAATGAGAATACTACTAATGCTATTAAAAGCACTTACAAAAAGACGTGTGTTGAGTCCCTCGATGTTAGTTGTCAAATGCTTGCTATTATGAACTAAGGCCATTAGAAGCAATTTTAGAAATAGAGGCCTACGATAATATCATGGTACTTAAGGGCATGTTTGTAATATCTTAATTTTTTATCTTTATTAATTTATTGTGCTATTTGTGTATTTTATGTTTTTTCTAAATTTATTGGATTTTTTTGGATTTTATTTCAAATTATGTATACTGACCTTTTGAGAAAACTAATTATTTATAGATAAATTAATATAAAGTTTGGCTAAAAATATTTTATTTGAGTTTAAAATGTCTTAACGTATTTTTGAGATTTTTTCTTGTATTTTTCCTGGTCTTTTTAAATCCATAAACTAATTAGTTTAATTACTAGAATATCTTAATTGACAAAAATATGAGAAAACTTTAAACAGTGCGGGCCACAACCTTTTGCTGTGTGCGTTGGGCCGTTCTGTTGTGTCGGCCCAATTGGCCCATTTTCTAGAAGCTTTGATGATGGCCATCGGATCATATCGCAAGGGTGGATGTGCATTCGGGAGCATTAACGCGTTGTGGCCGTTGTATTGAATTAGGCAGATGATCAAAATTGTGCCACATTTTGCGAGTTGATGGTCAACTTGGATTGTCGCTTAGGCTTTTCATCGCACTGTCGGATTGCTGACACATGGCCGTCGCTGTTCTTCATCTCCAGGAAGGACACGACATGACTGCTGTGGTTGCCACAGACTGTGAAAGACCATGTGGAGGTCTACCCATGTTAGTGATGAGTATTTGACTAAATTTGAGCTTGTTATGCTCTGATTTGAGTTTTATTTAAATTAAATTTTCAATTTGAAGCAATTTGAGTTGAGTCTGCCAAGTTCTGACTTGGTCAATTATTGCCAAGTTCTGACTTAGTCGAGTAATGCCCCGCCGGTTTGTAATCAAATGATTTGAGTACATTGGGAATCACTAAGTATCGAGTAGGAATGTTATCGGGTCGAGTGGAGGATTTGTTCAAGCGTTTGGTCGATTACTGCCAAGTTCTGGCTTGGTCGAGTAATGCCTACCGGCTTGTGGTCGAATGATTCGAGTAAATTGGGAATAACTAAGTATCGAGTAGGAATGTTGCCGGGTCGAGCGGAGGATTTGTTCAAGCGTTTGGTCAATTACTGCCAAGTTCTGGCTTGGTCGAGTAATGCCCTGCCGGCTTGTGGTTAAATGTTTCGAGTAGATTGGGAATCGCTAGGTATTGAGTTGGGATTTTACCGGGTCGAGAGCCCTACCATCAGCCTGTCTCGAGTCCTTGGGTTAGCCTCAAGTTACTCGATGTCGACTCATCGTCTCAATTCTGAGAAGAGTTAGTCGATGTCCTTGGGAATATACATTTTGAAGTTGTGTGAGAATTATCACATGTCATTTTGGGCAATGCTATGTGATATGTTTTCCTTATTTTCGATGGTTGCAGGACGACGGTGCTAGGTCATGGTGAGGCGAAGGATTATCAGGACTAGGCAAGGTGAGCTGGAGGTCCAGACGGTCGAGGATCGCCGAAGATGATTGGAGACGGAGTCGATGCAAACCTAGAAGACAAGGAATGGATGAGATGTTAGCTAGGAGCTGCTTGAATCAAGGAGAGCCGTAGGATCGTGGTTTAGATGATAGAGTAGCGAGTCTAGTTAGTATGCTTTGGAAAGCTTACAAAAACTCGATATGTGTGTGGGTTTCGGATTAGCCCATGTACGAGTGAATGAGTTAATCCTAACCCTTGTAGTGGTCCTTAGGGTAGAAGGAACTCATCCAAGGGTGGAGGGTAACTTAAGAGTAGTATAAATAGAGGGGTAGGGGTAGCCTTTCCCCTCTTGAAGGTTTTATAGTTTTTTGTGCTCCTTTGAGCTTTGCCTACTTTGTTGTGAGGCTTTGCAAACCCTCCTTCTAGAAATACAAAACTCATTTCCTTATGCTGAATTTCCTTTATGCATTTACATTATGTCTTAAATGCTGCACTTAAATTCCGCACTTACATTCTTGCAATTTTTATTTACACAATTTGGATTTGCCTCCCCTCTTACATACTTTCCTGGATGAATTTTCTCTTAGATCATATCCCAATCATCTAGGCAATCCATGCATGCTTCTTGCAAGAAATTGGTTTTGTGCTCTTAAATGAATTAGTTTTCAAAATTGCATTTATGGAGTTTTCGACTTGCGTTCTATCTTGCTGTGATAGGTGGAAGGCTATCCAAGATCATCTTAATCATTAAAACCCCACGATCAAGTCTTAGATCAAATTGTTGAGCTTTACTCTAACTTGGTGTGTTTTTCCTTCAAAGTGAAAAAGGACATAACTTTGACATCAATCTTCATGATTGAAGGTTGGAATAAGTTCCTAACATCCTTAGGATCACATCTACCAAGTTTCGCGGGTTTTTATCCAGCCGATCAAAAGATTCATGAAAATTTGCTTTTAGAGTTCGTGCTGGTTCTTCAGCTGTTCTTATAACTGATGCTACCGCCCCTAGTGCGGTGCTACCGACCTCCAGTACTACTGATCTCTCAGCGGTAGCACCGGCGATCCAGAACTGCTTGCTCATTTCATTTGTTTTCTTTGGGTGTTTTTCTTTGAGGGTTTATTTGGATTATTTTAAGTGAGAATTTTTTTTTATTTAGGATCATTCACCCCCCTCTGATTGTCATCCTGATCCTTCAGACTATTTCTCTGTGTCGGCTAGGGTTTGGACTCTCCGGCCTATAAGATGCATGCCAGGGTCGCCTTGAGAATGTGCATCAAAACCCTAAGTTCACTGGTCGAAAATCATCACCATTCATCGGGAATTCAAGAAAGTCGTCGTGCACCATCGAGACTCAAATTTTGTCGATTCATTGCGGTGGTGGACCGATTGGAGCGTTAGCTTCACCGTTTGCTGCATGTGCTTTAGACGACAGGAGATCACCGGACCTCGTCTGCCGCAAGAACCTTAGAACTGTCTCTGTTCTATCCGTTGCCACAACCATTTCAGAGCATCGGAGACCAAGGTAAGGGTTTCATTGAGTGCATGAAATCAAGATCTATCTTAGGGTGCCCTTCATTCTCATCGTTGACGATTCTAGGGCCGCACGCTCCGTCGGCCTACGTGGCATGCTCCGGTGAGGGATACGTGGGCGCCGTGTCAGCAAGAAAACTATGAGCGTGTTACAGAGGTGGCAACTGCGTGTCACTAAATCAACGATAGATGCACAATGTTAGTGGGTCCAACTATCAACCGAAGAGGCACGTGGACCAGATCCATGGATATCGGGCCCTGGGACCGTGATTTGGTCCATGGACTCAGCCCAATGGACCAAGGGACACGTGTTGGCTCGAGAACACTTTGGGCCAAGGCTGACATCATTCTAATGTCATGACGACGCAATAACAATCTTTTCAAAATAAAAATAATTTGGAATAATATTTGATTTTCCAATTTTCTGATTTTTAGAATTTTTGAATTTCTACGAGCCCGTTCTCCCTCATATGAGCTTTGATTGAGGAGATTCAAATTTCTAAATTGTAAAATTGAGATCTATTTAATGATGAATTTTATTTAATTTTTGGAGTTTTTTTGCTCTCTATTTTAGTATTTATTTTATTTTATTTCTCGTTTCACGTAGACGGCGAATTGTGTGAAGCATCCTAGGAGGATTCATTGAACCAAGGCCAGGGTCTATAACAAGAATAAGGGTTTTTCTAAGGCAAGTTGTACTTTGACCATGTTGAACCTAGTTTACAAAATTGCTATGTTATTTTATCTTATGCATGTAATTTTATGCGTACAACTGTCTCAAAATAGTTCAGGATTTAGTTAATTTACCTATTTGATCTATACCCTACCTTGTCATTTGTATGCCATAATCAATTGTCACCCTATATTGGTTCACTATTAATTGGTTAATAATAAAATCAACACAGGTTAGTTAGACCATGTTTAGTTTGCTTAGCCATGCCACGTCAATTCATATCTTTTGGAAATATCAAACTCAATCTTGACTAATGGAATATGGGATATATTTATGAAAGGTATGTCGGGTGCTGTCACACAACAACGTTAAGTCGTAGTGATGTATGTCACGAAACGATATTGACTTGTTGATGGTATGTGGTGCATGGTAATCAACTGGGGAGGTAAATGATTAGATTGGGGTAAGTAGTAAGTGGTAGTATGCCAAGGTGGGCCAGAAGGACAGAGGGTTTGTGGAAGTCTGACCCTAGTCAATTAAGGACTTAACCTTGCGAGCCTTTGAACAGAGTCAATCATGAAACCACATGTCTGGTATGGGATAGACCTAATTAAATAACAAGGATTACCGTTATCTTGACATGTGATTCCTCAGGTGCATAATCACACAGAAGTGTGTATACATGAAAGTATGGTTATAGCGGATGATGTGGTGTACTACAGTCACACATCAATCTAATGGTTTGTCAGTCCTAACCTTCACATTCGAGGAGGGAAGGGATATTGTATGGCTTACCGGGAGGGTCAATGTTGGGATAAAGATTTTCTAAAAGGTTATGTCATGATCTCTCTACAGCACACCAGAGGAAGTGTGCTAATGATTTTGCATAAAGAGATGATCATGTCGTGTAGGTAAATTGCATAACCTCTGCAGAGTGTAAAATCTATTCGGATAGCCATGCTCAAGGCATTGACCAATGCTTGAGGATTACAGTCAAGGGTTAGATTTTATAAAATGAAAACTTAGGATGGATGGCCGGTTGTCGACGGATGTTATTGAAAGTTGGAACTTGACTTAGGCTGGTTACCTTGTTTACTTGGAAAATGATGAAAGTTACTATTTACTATTATTTGTTTAACTGTCTTTACAATTTATTTATTGTACTTGTTCTAAATGCCGCTTTATCGCAAAATAGCTATGTTAGCCTTTTCCTTTAGAATAAGCCTTGAATATATCTACATAGAATTGCATTATATGCACAACTTGTTGAGTTCTTTATATACTCACCCTTGCCAACAACAAATCACCAGTTGAGAAAGATTCTTCATCGGTTCATGAAGAGGGGTGCCAAGAGGAGACAAATTTCTAGAGTGCGAGCCTTGTTAGTTGCCTGTGGTATATTGAGAGGTTTACCTACGTTTTCATTCAACTGCTGTTCAACTTATTATTCACAGTTTAGCCTTATGAGGCATGTTTATGTAAGTTCTATCATAAGGCCATCCAACAGGTATTATTTAATATACGAAGTCTTTTATTATATTTTCATATGTATGATTGTGATATTCATCTATGTTGAGCCTGTGTGCACTAGTGTGATTCTGGACTAGTGCAGTATACACAGAGGGTCCGGATTTGCATATTCGGGTCTTGACTATGGTAGTATCAGAGCCATACTAACTGTAAGTTTTGACCCTAGATAGTCATGTTTATAGGACTTTCAAAATTATTTTCTAAAGGAAGGATTTAACTTGAAAGAATAATATACTCTTGACTTATCTTATTCTTCTATTCTTTCCTATTGCTGAAATTTCCTTCTCTTTTCTTTGCTGGATTGAGTTAAAATCTTGTCTAAGTTGTCTGGATTAGATGCGATCTGTCATACCTAAAGTGAAAGCACTGAGTGCTTGTTGATAACCTAGAAGATCTTGAAGGAAGGAATCATTGAACCCAAGGAGGAGTGAATCGATGAAGTGTTCTCAATGATAGAATAGCCCGTGCCTTTAGTAGCCGATTGAGACTCACGTGTGGGAGTCGCGTCTGCTTAAGATAGAAGTGTTGCCCTTTAGGTGGTAGTTTTGTGTGGTTAGGTTGAAATGGTTCTTTCTTGATTGCTGAGTGTGCAGTATGTGTTGCATAGCCATTAGGTCTATATAAGCAACCATACCAAGTTATTAATATTGACTAGTTAAGTTGTTGGGTTAAACCTATCTCCCTTGTATTAGGATTCTTGCTCTTAGCTATGCTGTTTCCCTCTCCCCTAACCCCATGAAGCAATCAAGCAGACGGTGCAAACTCGTGGAAACCTTATAGTCAGCAGAAGCGGAAGCCGATCCAATGACAATCCCAATGATGAAGCTTTTCCTCAATAGTCGTCACCACTGGATGTGCTGAATTTGGAAGCTTTTCTCATTGCTTAGACTCAACTGATGCATACTACATTGTAGCAGATGCGGAATATGACAACTCAAGCTGCCGTCAACAATGGATTTCATCCCTATTCCAAGCTGTCAGAGTTTATGAGGACATGACCATCAACATTCTTGGGGAATGTCAATCCTATAGATTCAGATGATTGGCTCAGAACCATAGAGAGGATATTGTACATAACTCAATGTGAAGAAAATGAGAAGGTGTTGTATGCTTCACATCAGCTAAAAGGAAGTGCTGCTGATTGGTGGGAGAATTTCTATGCTGTCCATTAAGCCCCACAAGAGATCACATGGGAGGAGTTTACTGCTACCTTTTTGTCGATACCGTGTACCTAAAGGAATGGTGGAGTTGAAGTTGCCATCTCCTGTTGTCTCATCCTATTCAGGATCTATGTATTCTGTTATCAATGAATTTTTCTCATTAGGAGGCAGCCTTGTCATGTGTGATTTTTATTACAATGAAGGTAGTATTTACATGCCTTCTTACCTGGGCTGCAATTTTCACCGATCAAATGCATACCGAAGAGAACAGATGCAAGCCACTTCATGTCTTATAGTATCGTAACGAAATGGTTGAGTGTTACTTACTGCATATCAATTTGGTTGTTTTACCATATCACATTGACCAACAATGCATATAATTTGAAGATGAGGTATGTGTTGTTACTAAAATTTCTTGCCCATTAATTTTGAGATATCTAATGTAGTTTTGGTCCTTTGTACTGAAATAATAGGTATGCAGCAAATGTAGGATTTTTTTTAATAATACATTTTTATTCGGAATTTCAAAAATATTCCACCGAATTTTTTTTTCAGAAATATACCTCTGTCGCACGTTGGACGTGCGACAGGGGCCTAAATAGAAAAATACACGGGCGAGAGGTGCCCGGTGTCGACGTGGCCTCTGTCAAGACGGCTTAACGGCAGCGACAGAACTGAACGGCGCTGTCACATAGCTTAACGTCGCGACAGAGGCGAAGGCACTGCACGCACGCATTTAACGAGCGTGCTCTGAGGTCGTCGCCACGACTAACGTCATGGCAGACAACAGAATACTGAATTTTTTGTATTTAATATTTTTTGTTGACAATTTTTGTTGTAAATTGGTTGTACATAATTGTCCTGTAATGAATCGGAAAAATTATTTTATTTCGTTAGTGATACGCATTTCACTTAGGGGTTTTCGTAGCCTCGTAAGGTCCGCCGAATATGGCCGAAAAATGATGGGAAAAAGCAGGCGACCCACATAACGTGGCATACCACTTCAGTCTTGGCGAGATGGTCGGACGTTGGCCCAAAGATTTTGTTACCAAAATCGGAAAAGGCACTCGCGCACGAACGACAGTAATCGTGGCCACTTAGGGTTTTCGTAGTCTCAGGTGAAGTAGGACATGGTCCAAAAATACGAAAAAAATCAAGGGTGGCCTACGCAATGCGGGCTACCACGTACGTATGGGCGAGATAGCCGGACGTTGCCTCGGCATTTTGTTGCGAAAATCGGAAAAAACACTTGCGGCCACGAAACCATGGAAACTTTTACGACGTCGAAAATTTTTGAAACTCTTTATGGAGGTTCCTGATATATCAGTGATATTACCATAAAAATTTCAAATGATTTTAAGATATGAGGGAATTTTTAAAATTCAAACAATACATATATAAGGGCACATACACGAAAGTTAGGATGATAAAATAAGCAAAAGATTAGATGATATTACAAGGGCATTACAAAAGGATTTAACTAACTAACGAAAACATCGTTTCGTCATGGTGGAACAAATGATCGTTCGCCTATCCGGGTACAAGCCGAGAATGATGTAAGACATTTTCGCATATTACGATTCGTTCTAATTTTGCGACGTGTCGCCGGACACCGCTCAATCCCTACTATGAAAGAACTCCATGGGGTTCGCGGTGCTCCCAAATTTGTCGCCCATTGGGTGGCCTATGCCGACGTCTCGGTGTATAAGACTTAAATTTTGGTTGTTGTTTATGTGGATTTCGCCTCCCATATGGGCATGTCATCTCGATTCGGCGTCGCTATGTTAATACCACCGGTTTCCGGATGGTCTGCGTAACGAGTCAAGGATTTGTTGCGTGTTGCGGACCTCGCCATTTGCTTCCCCTTGTCCCTTCTTCTTCGAGAAGAGGAACTGCCTTCTTTGTGTTGGCGTTGGTGGAGACATGCGAGACGCATGCTCTGCTTTCGCTCGCACTCCACTATATGGTGCAGAGCTTTGTGTTGGGCTTATCCTTGAACAACCTAAGCGTGCCTCGCGAATAATACAAGATGCCCGCCTTGGTCGTTGAATAACACCGTAGGCGTACTCGGGATTTGGCTTTTCTGGGCGGTAATGGCACCACGGAGAGGGTTGCTCCCCCCCAGTTATCCCATACAGGAAGCATGAGATGTGGGTGGTACGTCTCCGGGTCCACCCAGTTGAAGTACCAGTACCGTTCATCCTCGGCCAAGGGGCACCGGTAGAATCTCCGATCCGCTAGATCACCGTGGCAGGTATCAACCACTGCCTCCAGGCCATGTACGCAAACGTCGGGGCTTTCGGGTGGCCCTGGAGGAGGTTCCTCCTTTGACTTGTTGATGTTCGCAAGTGTCCTTTTGAACTCTCAGATGCGATGAACTTGTTTAGAACTACTACTTTGTGAGTTCAACATGAGTATGTCGCATGAAACTCACCGTCGGTTGGCCCCTTGCACACCGGCCCTAAGCTCTGGTCGATCTAGAAAAGGACATATCTCGCGGCCTCTCCCACGGGTGAAGTTCTCAGCGAAGCGGGGTAGTTGTCGTGGCGCTTGTTGAGAAATTAGAGATCACGTCGTTCGCCCGTCGATCCATTGGAAGAAGCAACACCGGCCCTCGTCGAGAAAAGAAAGAACGATGCATGAGATGGTAGTGTTACCTCAGATTGTGTGGACGCCAAGAGGTTTACCTTGTAGGTGCGGCACAACAAGAGGAGATGTGGCCGCCGTGTTCCATGGGTAGATTGCATCATCTTGGCCGGTAGGTTGCGTCACATTCGGTCGGGCAACCGGAGAATGGGCGCCGACGCAACTCTCATCCGGATATGAAATTTGGATGACTTCGCTTGTCAAGAGGCGACGGTAGAGAACGACATTGTGGTTTGGCCGTGTTGGATGTCTACCCTCTGACTGTTTTATAGTGGTAGTGAGGGTTACTCCACACAATTACTGACTCTTTTGCCGCGGCGTGTTGCAGCGTGTTGTCATTTCATGGCGTGTTGCAGCGTGTTGTCATTTCATGGCATGTTGCAGCGTGTTGTCATTTAATGGCGTGTTGTCGTCTCAGCCTGGTATATCGAAGGTATGACGCAACGTACCAAAGCGTGCCGAACCGAGTCCATATGGAGGGGGTACATGTCTGCCACCACGGGAACGTGTCTAGGAGGATCGGGTCGACACGCACTAAACGCACACGAAGTCCGGAGTGTACCACTCGCGCACGCCCAGACGCGTCCGACGTCGAGGGCGCACCTCGACGTGACGCCCTCGAGGGTCGCTCCCCTCCTTAGCCCAAAGGCGATACGTGCATGCCGGGGGTGGTCGCAGTCGCCCTTCCTCATCGTGCTCGTGGGTGAAAAATAAGTATAGCGTTATTAGATAGCATTACGCAAAGAACAATTATAAAAACATCAATACAGGAACTTACGAGTGGGCGCGGGTGGGACCGCACGGACGTCGTGCATCGGGAACACTGTCGAGACCAAATCGCCTCATCACACGATGGACGGCGTAGCCCTCGGCGTGGACGTCGAACACGAAGAACCGACGGTGAACCAAGATCTTGTGCGTCTCGTGTGCAAAGGGTGGACAGAGCCACACGTCACACGACGCCGCAGCTCACTCTGCGTCAGCGTCTGGCCCAAATAACGCGATGCGTCGGTGAGGTGGTCGAACGCAATGACGAATGCGGGTAGGCTACCCCGCGGTCAAAAGCGCCAGCTAGGTCAGAGTCACGATAGAACGTAACCGTTAGTACTCGAAAAGTTAAACAAAAATATCAAACACGTGATTGCAATATCGTACGCGTCGCCGCAGCACCGATGGTGCCCATGGTCGGACCGTCGACGCCACCGCTTTGCTGCGTGCCCACCACAGTGCCGCAGGTCGATCTGGGTCGGCCGATCTGGAACCTCTCGACGCCCACAATCAGAGAAAGATTGGACATCCTCCGAAGATCGAGCCCTCGCGAACCGTGTACACCCGACGCAGAGTGCACGGTAGGTGGCGATAAAGACGGCCGAGCCCCACGAGTCTTGTGGCACGGCGTCAAGGGTGCGTCGCGATCTCCCTCGCGAATCGCACGGTCGTGGACCCAAATGCCTCATGCACCATCGACTCGCAAGTCGGGCCATCGGAATGGCTCATCTTCCTCGCTTGCGGTGGTTGATAGCACTAAGCAACCCAAAGATACTCGTCATGCAAAGACGCACAACTGGAAGAGTTTTGACCACCCCGATCTTTAGGTTTCGTAGGAACCACAGCCAACTCTCGTAGTTCTCGCTTTCTACGAAGGCAAAGGCAACAGGCAGAATCTGGTTGTTCCCATCGACACCCACAGCTGTCAGTATTTGCCCTCTGTATTTTCCGATCAAGAATGTGCCGTCCACGCACAACAACGGACGACAGTGACAGAATGCCTTAATGCAAGCGCCGAATGCGAAGAACACTCTCCTCAAATGCATTTTAGTTGGCCACTTGTCTGACGGACAATCTTGATAATCATAGTAGGTCCCAGGATTTCTTCCCTGAATACAACTGAGCAGAGCGGGGAGGTTGTGGTACGAGTCTTCAAACTTCCCAAACCTCGCTTTAGTGCCTTCGCCGCCTCCACGCCTTCCGTAGCTAATTGTGTAATCGATATCTGTTCTCGATCGCTCGGATAATAGCACGGGCTCAAAACTCGTGTTCTCCACTATCTCTGCGTACATGATGTTCGCGACATACCCGGATGATAGGTTCTCGTGAGCCATCATCGCTTCTCGACCATACATTTATGCCGCTCAACCTTGAACATATCCAATGGGTGCCCCATTTGGGCTTGTACGCGTGCACTCTCCACGGACACCCATGGATCTCACACACCACGTCAGAGCGGTGTTGGGGTGGATTTCTTAACCTCGAAAGTCCTTAATGATAGAGCCCAATCTTTCACGGCATCTGCCTGACCTCTTTTGTCGGGTACATCTTGTTATGCCTAACCTCATTAACCTTTGTCGCCAAGGCATCTCCTCATTTCATTGACAACCATATTTTCAAATTGTGCGTGCTCCACTCACCGGGCACAAGCGGCTCCGCACCTCCTCCATCTTCCTCATCCGACTCATCGTCGTCCTCCTCTTCTTCTCTCACAGACTCACGGTCTTCCTCTTCCATCCTAGCTGTTATTTCCTCAATTTGCTCACCTTCGTCTACCAATCCTGCGCTTCTTGGCCAACATTTTCATCATCCTTCCGAATCCGAACACATTTCACCACTTTGTGAACATGTTGCTCATGGCTAGATCCCCAATTTCGGTGTCACCGGCCGAGCTCATTTTGAGGCCGACTACACTCACCGGCGTCCAAGCTGCTGGCTGGGGCAACATCCTCTCATATGCTCGCACTAAAAGCACTCGATTCCATCTCCGTTGCTCGCCTCACATATGATCTCCACGATCACGGTTCCCTTTAGCTCAACTAACTCCCAAAATAGTGTCGTTCAAGACACTACATAGGCAAAATACCTTCAACTCACACTTGTCTTCTTCCATCCGAAAAGTATAATACAACCATTTCAACACGGAACCAAATGTGCTCCTCGAGCCTACTCAAACTTCGTCCACATACCGCATGTTACTTAGATCGCACCTCCAAACCATGCATTACAACCCCATCTCCATAATAAATCCTAAATGGAACTCGATTCGCCATATCTGCTAATCCATTCATTCACCCACTAATTAATTATCTTCCGTACAAAATACTATGACGTAACATAACTATACCTACATGGTACGAAAATATATATCTAACCGTAAAAACATCTACATTCCTAATAATTCATATCGATGTAGTTATATCTCGTAAAAAAATTACATTTCCATCAATATGTACCGATATACTCCTATCCGTAAAAATTCATTCCTAACAATATATACATTCAGTATCGATGTACTTATATATTAAAAAATACTCATTCAGTAACTATATTTCCTTCAATATATACCGATATACTCCTATCCATAAAAAATATCTAAATTTTCTAAACTAGAACTAGTCAGTGACCTATCAATTTACCTACATTTATCCGTAACATACATCTAAAACTATTTCTAATCTACCACTATTTATCGCTACAATGCTCTAGATCTAACTATTTCTAACATATCATAATTTCATCGCTAAGAAAAGTAAACAACAAAATTTACCTTAAAAGCAAAGGGCGCAGAATCGCCCTTCTTCCTTCTCTCTTCCCTCTCTCCTCTTCCTCTTCCCTTCTCTCTCTCTCTTCTGTTCTCTTCCAAGCACAAATGAGAACAATGAGGAAGCAGCTCATATAAACGCTCTGTCAGACGACCATCGTGCGACAGAACCCGCGCTTCACTCGTCAGACGACCATCGGTCGATTTGCTCATTGTCGCACATTCGTTAGGCGACAGCGCTTTTTCGCGCTCTGTCAGACGTTCACTGCTTGACAGACGCCGCTTTGGTTCAGGTCGTCGCCACGTTGCCGTGCATGAGGCCACGTCGGCCTGGGCACCTCTCGCCCGTGTATTTTTCTATTTAGGCCCCTGTCGCATGTCCAACGTGCGACAGAGGTATATTTCTGAAATTTTTTTTTCGGTGGAATATTTTTGAAATTCCGAATAAAAAATGTATTATTAAAAAATCACAAATGTAGTGAAAATGCTTGCACATTTCATTGCAAAGGATTTTCTTTTTCTGTTTTTGCATATTTTACTGATATAAATCACCCTCTTTTAGTATTCGGTTGCAACGCAGGCACCTTAGAGCATCTCCAACAGTTCCTAATATTTAGACTCCCAATATTCTTAGATTGGGACCTTCCCAAAAAATTTTGAGTCTACAAAATACCTTGTTCTCCAACAGTTCCTATATTTTCTCCCAAAAACACCTTTGAATTGGTCCGGTGGGCCATCCTGGGCATGAAATAATGTTGATTGGGAGCGGAGAGTGCACAAAATGAGAGTCGTCTTGTTTTTAGGCGTGCCAAAATTAAGGAGCTAGAAAGAGGAATCTGGAGATCTTTTTTACAATCAAACCCAAAATCAGATTTTAGGAATGGATTTTAAGCACTGTTGGAGATGCTCTTACTAAATCTCCCCATTTTTAGCGTTAACCTGTTAAAAAGCCAAAATGAAAATGCGGGGGCTGACATATGGACCTGGCCGGTCGTCCTCCGGCCCAAACCGCACCGACCGGCCACCGCTTCACGAGCCCCCCAAAACCACACAGATCCCCCACCTCCCACCTCCGATGGACTCCGCCCTGCCGGCCGCGGCGCCGGCTCCGTCGCTGGTGGACACCCTCTTCCAGCGCTCCCTTGACGACCTCGTCAAGTCCCTCCGCGCGGACCCATCCGCCGCCGGCGAGTCGGCGGCCGTCGCACGCGCGCTCTCCGAGATCCACCGCGAGATCCGCGCGCCCGACGCGGCCACTAAGGCCGCCGCGCTTCAGAAGCTGACCTACCTCTCGTCCCTCCACTTTGCCCCCGTTGCCTCCCACCCGCTCGCTTTCCCCACCATTGAACTCCTCGCCTCGCCGCACCTCCCCCACAAGCGTCTCGCCTACCTCGCCGCCTCGCTCTCGCTCCACCCGGCCTCGCTCTCCCTCCTCCCGCTTTCCACACACCAGCTCCACAAGGACCTCTCCCCCTCCACGTCCGCTGCCACCTCCCACCACGTCTCCGCCCTCGCGCTCCAGCTCCTCGCCTCCCCGGCCGCGGCCGCCGCGCCCGACCTCGCCGCCCACCTCGCGCATGATCTCGTGCCCCACCTCTCCCGGGGTAGCCCCCGCGCCATCGCGGCCGCCGCGCGCCTCATAGCCGCCTCGCCATCCGCGGCCGTGCCGGTCCTCTTCAAGCCGCTGGCTGCGTGCCTCGCGTCGCCTGACCCGCGGGCGTCGACTGCCGCTGCGTCTGCCTTCTGTGAGCTCTCGGCGCCGCCAGCTGACGCTTGCCCTTTCCTGCCGCTCGCGCCTGACCTCTACAATCTGCTCACCACGTCCCGCTCCAACTGGGCGCTCATCAAGGTACTCAAGGTGTTTGCCCGGCTGGCTCCTCTGGAATCGCGCCTAGCCGCACGAATTGTCGACCCAGTCTGCCAGCTCCTCACCCGCTCTGCAGCCTTATCCCTGACGTTTGAGTGCATCCGCACGGTGCTAACCGCGCTGCCGGCACACGATGCTGCTGTGTGCCTTGCCATTAGGAAAGCCAAGGAGTTCCTTGCTGCTGACGATGATCCCAACCTGCGGTATCTTGGGCTCCTGGCGCTTGGTATGCTTGGCCCGGCATACGCATCGACTGTGCATGAATGCCGTGAAGTCATTGCCCAGTCACTGGGTGATGCTGATTCGAACATCCGCAGGGAGGCGTTGCACCTTATGATGGGGATGATTGATGACAACAATGTCATGGACATTTCTGGCATGCTGGTCAGTCATGCCGCAAAGTCAGATCCAGAGTTTTCAAATGACATTCTTGGGGCTATTCTAGCAGCATGTGGGCACAACGTGTATGAGCTGGTGTCAGACTTCGATTGGTATGTATCACTCCTCGCGGATATGGCAAGGAGCCTGCATTGTGCCCAGGGGGATGAGATTGGTCGGCAGCTTGTTGATGTGGGACTGAGGGTGCAGGATGCACGTCCAGAGCTTGTCCATTCAGCTCGAACTCTTCTAATTGACCCTGCTTTGCTTGGGGACCACCTCCTCTTCCCTGTTCTTTCTGCTGCTGCATGGATCTCTGGTGAGTATGTTAACTTCACCAAGGATCCTGTTGAGCTTGTTGAGGCACTCTTGCAGCCAAGGACCAGCCTCCTGCCAATGTCAGTAAAAGCTGTCTACATCCAGGCAGTACTTAAAGTGATCGCGTTCTGTTGCACTTTGTATGTCAAGACATCGAATGATTCAAACAAGCAAGTGGATATAGTGTTGGATGAGTTAGTTATTGATCAAATTGTTAGCAGGGGAAGCGACGCTGCAATTGGGGAAGAACAAATTGTTATGCCAAGCACAGTTAAAAAGGACCCTTTTTCGCACAAATCAATAGTTTACATGATTGACTTGATTGAAACAACAGTTGGTCCACTTGTTGAGTGCAATGAAGTTGAGGTCCTGGAGAGGGCACGCAACCTGATCGGTTTAGTTCATGTGCTAAGAGAAATTCAAGAGTTGAAGGAAAGGAATGTTGGTGATGATGACAAGCATGGCCGGGCCAAGGATTACATTAAGAATGTGCAAACAGTATTCTCTCAAAAGCTAGGCCCTATTTCTGTGAATGCACAGAAGAATGTATCTCCTCCAGAGGATCTTGTCATGAATGAAAATCTTTCCGAACTTGCTGACATTGTGAGTGAAGATGACACTACTCCCTCAACTTCGATCTTTTTCTACCCTCGCAGCCGTCGTTCTGTAGAGACTAGAAATGAGCCTGCAGTGTCATTTGGTTCATCGGCTCTTCTTTCTGAGCACCGTAAACGGCATGGGCTCTACTATCTCCCAACAGGAAAAGTTGAGGATGAGCCAAACGATTACCCTCGTGCCAATGATCCTCTGCTGTCTGCTAGCAATGAAAGTGCTACAGAGGATAAATTGAAGACTGTCGTGCCTGTATCTACTGGGAGAAAAGTGAAGTCCACAAGGTCCAGACCAAAAGTAGTAAAATTGGATGGTGAGGATTTCCTAAGTTCTATGATGGCTAGAGCAAATGTTCCAAAAGAAGATGCCTTGTCTGGTGCTGTACGGGGTGTGCTCTTGGGTACAGATGCCAAGCCATCATCTTCACAAAAGGCTTCAGATAGGACCTCTGAAGGGATGCTAAACAAAGGGGAAACGGCCGAATCTAGTTCTCAGTGGGTAGAGATCATAGATGCTGATTTAAGAGGCCATCCTACTTCGAGTTCTAGGAGAAGTAAGCAACCAAATAATGAAGAGAAGAGTACAAACCCTCCTGAAAGTGATGGGAAAGAATCGAGAAAGCACAGAAGCTCTGGTAGGAGTGGGCATCGTCAAGGACAACATAAGCATAGAGGAAGGCCTAGTACTCAACCTGATGTTTTACCTCAAGCCCCAGTAATCCAAGATTTCCTTCTGTAGCTGATGAGAGATTTTCTTGCCTGGTACATTTCTATAACCAGATACTGGTTGATTTTTGTTCCTTCACATTTTGTGCATTTTCATTTCTCTTTTATTCTGTGGTGTTTCACATTTTGTGCATTTTCATTTCTCTTTTATTCTGTGGTGTTGTTTAATTGGTTCATCGGTGACGGTGTTCTAATTATCACTGTTGTATCATGTAAATCTTCTTGGGCATAGAACTTGATGTTCTTGAATAGCTCCATTGGAATACATTAGTTCATATTGTACAAACTACAAAGCCAGATCCAATATTTTTATCTAACTTCTTTACATTCCTCCAATATAGCTCAAAAAAGTTGAAATCTTGCAAACTAATAATGCACGATCAAGGTTGTCACAACGCTCTGGCAAGTCGTGGCGAGCGGGGGATGCCAAGACGCCTAGGCACTTGCCATGGCGATAGTTAGACGGTGGCAATAAAAATAACAAATAATACCTTATATGGTTGAGAGTTAAATAAATATACCTCATATGGCGTGGAATTAAATAATCATAGCACAAATTCTCAAAATAACAACCAACAAACATTACTATAATAAGTTCCATACTCCATAATAGCAACCAGCACGTTTTTTCACATTTCACTTCTCAAAGTGACGAGATAAGTAGACCACACAATAGAAATAAATGTGATAGTAGGATGAGTGCATCTGCATCACCATCACATAACAACAAAATAACTCAAAAGTCTTCTACTCACATCTCCATATTTCATATTTACTCATCATCCAAATCTAACTCATCCCCGTGCCCAAGCTCAACTTCAACATGTTCTTCACCATTCTCATGAGAAGGTGGTGGTTGTCCAAAGTCATCTTCAACATCTTCATCATCACACACCATCTCATCTTCTTCCTCATGATCATGAATTGATGGAGATGCACGTCGACTATAAACTTGGACTTGGTTCCCTTAGACATCCCCACGAGCTCTCCTAGGAAAATTGTGACCACATTGTAGAAGATCATCCTCACCGGCATGCACTTGTGTAGCCGCCGCTTTAGCATCCTTGTCGACCCACTCATTGTGCCATTGGGACTCTTCTAGGAACAAAGGGTTCTGTTTGTTGCCTTGTTCATGAAGCTTTTGAAATCTAGATGCAATCTTTTTGTTATATGAGATATAAACCAAATCATTCGATCTATTAAACTCCAGCCGGTTCCTCTTCTTGGTATGGGGTTGTAAACAATAAAAAAACATACGAAATAGACTAAGTAAACTAATTTGTCGCATCTATTTGGCTGAAAATTGAAGAATGAACTGCTGTTTGCTTTCTATATACTTACAAAATTAAATGTGCTCCAATTGCATTAAGAAGCAGATGAGGAACAACAAAGACCTACAATGTGCTTCTCAACCTTTGTAGTGGGATAGCTAGGCCACCATTTGATTTCCACCAATCAACTAAAAGGTAAAGTGTCAAACATATAGCTCTATATTTGAAAGCTTAAAAAATAAAAAACTAATTGAATCATTGAATTTTGAGGACTCAAGAAGGCTCTTCTTTTTCCTTTGCATCTTTGCTAGTGTGGTATCGAAGCTAGCTTGGGTTTGCACATAGTCATCATCTAGGACAGCAACTCTTCATAACCATTAAACATCTTCATCATCACTTGGTTAAAAGTACTCTATATGGCTGTTGCATGATCACTATTCCCAAGATATTAAAAAATCTTTGGCGATTCAGAAACAAAGCAGCCCCATATAACTTTTGCTCCATTTGATCCTCCTACCAATGGTCAATAATCTCCATGATCATCTCGAACAATCTCTCCTTCCTCACGAAACTCTTCTTGAGCTTCTCACAAATATCCGTAGCATCTGTAAACTCCACCATTGCGGGCTTCTCATCACCATCAACAAGCCTCAATGTAATAAGAATGGGGTGTACTGTTCTTATGCAATCTTCCACATCATTCCAAAATGCTATGGAGAGCACATCAGGCACATTCTTCCAAGTTTGTGTTTTCCCCAATTTGGATCACCAATCCTCAGTGACAAAGAGCTTTCTCAAAGCATCTCTGTGCCTATACATACTTTGCAAAGTGTAGAAAGAGATCGCAAACCGCATAGTCGCAGTCCTCACAGGATCTCTCCCACCCGTCAACTCGTTGCATTGAGAAGCCTCAAATGCCTATAGATTAGTGTTGTAACATGTCTTGCTTTGGCAGTCTAGCCCTTGAACTCCACCATATCACCAATGTCATTATGCATAAGATCCAAACAAGGGGCAGCACATGGGGTCCAATATAGACTAGGGAATCTCTGCATTATAATCTTTCCCGCCGCCTTGTAGTTAGCCCCATTGTTGTGACTACTTGAACAACATTCTCAGTGCCGATGGAATTAATTTGTTTCTCAAGTAAGCCAGCCAAATATTTAGCATCATGGACCTTACTTGAAGCATCAACTGACCCCAAGGAAGTCTCATATGGACTATTGACAAGGAAATTGATCAAGGGCCTTTGCCTCTTATCTGATCATGCATCTAACATTAGTGAGCAGCCATAATCGTAGTTACTGGATTTGCTGTAAACTCCCGTGAATCGTGAACTTGATTCGTTGAACCCAAATTGGTTTAGGATATGGGGTTCGTGTTTGCGTTGAAAATTGGAAGAAAAAATGGTGAACCGCGAACCTGAATCCCGTACCGCAACTCAGACGAACCATGTTTCTGATAATTATGGCCATAATTTTTCCAAGACAACTCATGCTTAGCCCTCAACTTGCTAACTTCCATCCTTTTCTCCTCTAGCAATGGAACCCTCAACTTATGATAACCAGTCGGCTTCAGCCCATGCCCATACCAGATGTGTCCAAACAGGCAGCACGGCACGGTCCGGCCCATTTACCGGACGACACGACTCATTTAGGCATAGCCCGTTTAGGCCTAGCTAATAAACGGGCCATGCCGTGCCAGCCCACATGCTGGGTCCTCAGCCCAAGCATGGCCTGATAGCCTCACGGGTTGTGCCGTGCCGTGCTGGCATGTGGTCTCGCAGGTTGACGAGCCGAAACGGCCTATTTGCTCGTTTGGTGCCAAAAAAATCCCCAAAAAATGAAAAATTAGAAAAATTGAAAAATTGTAGAAGTTTGAAAAAAAATGCACAAAAAATTGGAAAAATCTAGAATAATTAGGAAAACTCAAAAGAATGTAGATTTTTTTTAAAAAAGTATACGTGGGCCTAAACGGGCCGGGCCGTGCCATGCCTAGCCTGTGCCAATAGTGGCGGGCCACAGGCCGGCCCATTTGGCCATCCCTAGCCCATACTGCCCAATTGCTTCAACCATCTCCTTGTAGTTCCTTGAATTTGCAGCGTTGAATTGAATGGAATGCCACTCAGAAGAACTTAGCAATGTACTTGATCGTTGTATGTCTTTCTTCCTTGTTCTTTCCACTCCTATACATTGAGTTGGTTAACCCGTGGGGTTTGTCTTAGCCTTACTACTTCATCAGGAGACTTCAATATTATTGCGGGGATTTTAATTTGCTTTGGCGGTGCTGGCTTCTTGAACAAGGCAACAACTGCAACCTTCGTTTTGGGGGCTATCCTAGAACTTGGGAGTTAACCTTGTAGTTGGAGACGTGAGAGTTGTAGATGAACTTGAAGATGCAGATAGATGAGAGGACCTAGTTAACACTGCTTCTTACTGCTGTGGCTGCTGTACTTCTTGGACGTCATCATCAGCAAGAGTCCCCCACTCCCCCCCTCCCCTCCACTGTCTTCTTGAATGTTGACCGACACCTTTTGTGTAGTCTTATTTGTCCAGTCTTGCATTTTCATGATCTCAGTAGCAGTATTGGGGCACGTAACACTATCCCCAAAACCCCAACGAGATGTTGCTTTAACGTCTTGATGGCCGGGTGCACATACTTCCCACAAAGGGCACACTCCATATCCTAGTCTTCAGTTGGCCAGAATGCATATTTCCATCCCGGGTCATTTGACTTGGCCTTCCTCTTCGGATCCTTGGATGGATCATAAGTGTCACCACCATCCATTAGGGGTGAAAACGGGTCGGATACGGTCGGATAGTAGGTCATCCCAGATCCTACCCTAATTATTTTTTTCTGATACGGTAGTGAAAAATCGGGTAGGATACTAATACGGATACGGTATTTACTAACCGGTACAAAATGGATACCGGATCAAAGCTTATCACGGTTGTCGCTTGGCGACGCTTAGTCGGCGCTTAGGCGCCCAGCGGCTCACGGACTCGCCATGGGTCATCACGCTCGAAGTCGGCCAGCGGCGCCTGGCGCCATGGCGTCAAGGCGTCTCGCCTAGGCGTCTTCAAGGTCAGTTCACAAGCGATCGGGCAATGGCGAATTTTTTGGTCAAGAATAAAAGACCGACCTGACCAGAGAGGCGGCGAGACACCGAGAGACACTCACGGGTGAAGACGGAGTCACGAGACAAGATCGAGAGGCGGAGCAGCGGAGAAGAGGAACCTAGCTGCTGCCGCCGCCGCCAAGAATAAGCTTCGCCTCAGCTGCCTGCCACGCAGAATCCCTCCGCCTCCCGCCTCCTCCGCCTCCTCCTCCTCCTGCGCCTCCCCTTCCCGTCCGCTCCTCCTCCGCCTCCCTCTCCTCCTTCTGCTGCGGCGCGCTCGCCTTCGCCGACGCCCAAGGTTTCCTTCTGCTTCCTTTCGTCGTCCTCCTCCTCCGCCTCCCTCTCTCCTTCCCTTCTCCTCGCTTTGCCGGTAGCTCGGGAGGATGCGAGCATGCTTGGCGATGCGCCGAGGATATGCGCCGAGGAGCGCTCATTGCTCGGCGATGGGCCGAGGCCCGAGGATGCGGGCGATGTGTCGATCACCGAGTAGTGCGTAATGGATGAGGGGCGATGACAACCACCGATTAAGTAGTGCTTGTCTGCTTGACTCATTGACTGAATGGGATTAGGACCGATTGATCGAGTAGTGCTTGACTGATTAAGTAGTAGACTAGTTGTAGTACCTACTGAATGAGATGAGTGATTGCTTCTTGACACTGCTTATTGAATATTAGTATTGAGCATTGACACTGTTTATTTTAGTTTATATAAAAATGATTGATATTTGAGCTTGAATGATGATTTTGTACATAGGAAACTTAAACTATAATTGAAATTCCAATTTAAACTATTTGGTCGTCTAATTGTCGCCTAGGCGGGCGCTTAGGCGTCAGCAGCGTCCGAGGCGACTCGCCTCGCCGGGTGTGCCGGATAACCATGTACCGGATATTATACTTGACGGGTACAATACGGATAATCGGTACTTAGTCTAATAGCACATAAACTACCTAGGCTTAAAGTATGTGATAAAAATAATTTAACTAACACACATGATCCAATTATCACACATAATTCAACACATAGTCCAATTATCACACATGGTCCAATTATCAGACATCCAGCAAATCAAATTATCACACATGGTCCAATTATCACACATCCAGCAAATCAAATGTGAGCAAACCGTAATGAGATACTCTGAATTCAGCATCAAATGCTGCTTGCACTTCCTAATGTCCTAAGTACATACATATGTTGCTTTATCCTAAGTATTATATATGAAGGTTTGGTTAGCCAGCAATTTCAAGTGCAAACCTTGGGCTTGGGTGCCATTCGGGATTCCGAGATTGGTTGATCAGGGTTTGAGGGTCATCATTAATATCCTATATCACAACAGAAAATTAAGGTTACTGAATCCTCTTGTTGCAACAATAATAGAAGACAGAAATTTTGAATACCTGAATATCATCTGGCCGTTCTCCCCTTTGTATCATTTCCATGATCTGTCAAGTCTAGAATGAAAGTTAAAAGGCAACTTCTAGTTAGAATGAAAGTTAAAAGGCAACTTCTAGTTCAATATCAAAACTCTACATAGTTAAACACTTTTCTTCAAACTCAGCACACTATATTCACAAATACCAAAACATTCAGGCTAACTTAAGTTGTCCTACTACCTTCACGAGAGAAGTGCCTAATAAGATGAATTGGATAGCATAAATCCCCTAGTGCAATAGCTAACCCAAACAAATACAGTTCTAATATCCAACACATATTGATGAGTTAATTTCCCATGCCCTACCATACAAGAGAGGTCAATGGAAGGAAGAAACTACTACTAACAAACAAATGTAACTTATGCTAAACTGACAAACTAATGAAATCATGGATTGTGCGAAACAGCTAGAAACAATTTCACTTTTTGACTTCACTGATAGTTATACTTTAAAGCTATTCATGAAAGGAACCATAGAATCACAGACATGTTCAGATGATATCATGAAAGAGGAACGTAGTATACATGTAGCAAAGATAAAACTTGCAGCCATTCTATGCTCTCTAGAGTGATAGGAAAAAAAAGGTGATGGTCAAGATAGCTGACCTCCATATATGATTTGGACTGTCTAAAAAACCTAGTTGTAGGTTCAAGTCTTAACGGCAAATACAATGCATATCATCAAAAGACAAGATATACGATGCAATCCCCGATTCCCTCAGATACCCAGAGTGTCCATGAAAGTATGCAATATGCTAACAAGTGCCACCGTGCCATGGCGCCCGAGAAAACCCAACAACAAGGTTTATGAAGTCGCTAAGTCGAGTCGAAGTCGCTAGGGTACCGACTTGTAGACTAGTCGTGATTAGGTCGACTAGTCACGACTAGTCGATACAAGTCGATGACTATACTTTATAATTTTCTATAAATATACCAACATAATGCATACTAAAAACAGAGAACATAGAAGTAGAGAAGAAGTGAAGAACCCGAGTTGTGCAAGAATTTTGTTGATACAAGGGATAGCAAGAGCAGGATGCCGTGGTTCAAGCAAAGCAAGAGCAGGGCACTCGATCTCGCAAAGCAAGAGTAATGCAGACTCGAAGGCAAAGAAAGCAAAGAGCTACAGACCTTTGGATAAGCAAAGCAAAGCGAGAGCGAGAGCGAGGCATCAAGCAATGCTACTAACAATCGGCAAAGCAAGAAGTGGCACCGGGAGTCTGGGATAACCATCGCCGGCCTCCGCCTCCGCCATCGCCCTTCCTCCTCCGCCGGCTCGAGACTCACGGCCTCCGCCCACCTCCGCGCTTCAGCCTCGCCATCTCCTCCGCCTGGCTCCTCGGCCTCCGCCCACTCCTCCGCCGGGCCTCCGCCGCCTCGCCTCGCCATCTCCTCCGCCTGGCCTCTCTGCCAAGGACGGAGACTCTCCCACCGTGAAGAGACCGAGAGGAGTAGGGAAGATGAAATGTACTGCGTGGTGGCGTCCGGCGATGAAGCTCGGCGGCGGCGGCTCGCTTCCCACCAACAAGCATGCGGATAGCAAACTAGGGTTTTTCCTTTCTTGGCCTGGCTCGCTCGCTGCCCTTTGGTAGTCACGGCTCAGTGCTTTTTCATCGAGCCGGCTGGGCTTTTAGCCTCATATGGCCCAATGACCGACTCATCCGCTTCCGGCTAGCCGAGACTAGTCGCCGACTAGTCGGCGAAGTCGAGCGACTAGCACAACTAGTCGAGTCGGTCTCACCGACTAGGTCCGAAAACCGACTTGTCGACTAGTCGCGACTAGTCGCGTGACTTTAAAACACCGCCCAACAACGTTGATAAACTCAGAATTCGCAAATGCCGACCGAGCCGCAGATAATTAGCGATACGATACGATGTTTCGAGTCTTAACACTTGAACGGAGGATGAGTAATCCCAAAATACACCTTATGGTTGCAATGTAACCAAACGAATACTTCCATCTAAATTCTAAAGATTAGTACTCTTTAAGTTTATGCATGCTAATGTACCAGATCTCGCTTCCTCTCATGGTCATTGCTCTTTCATGGAGCTCCCAAGGATCTAAAAGCATCCAGTAGGTGATAAACAAATACACATCGGTCGTAACCAAACTTTAACAAAATTTCCCAAATTGGCTCAAAGTGAAACAGAGATGAGAGAGCGTGAGGGCGACGGGTGCTCATGACGCGGGCGACGAGGTAGTCGTGGAGTTGCGGCGTCATGCCCACTGCTGCGCCATGCTGCCAAGGCCTCCATCGCCTTCATTGCCGAGGAGGAGGAGGAGGCATGCACAAGCGGCGCTCCATGGGAGAGCACGCGGCGAGGAGGTGGTCGGGGTTAAGGATCGGAGGACGCGAGGATGCGTGGAGCGAACCGAGAGCCACCACCGCCGCCGCCCTGGAAGAAGGAGGAGGAGGCCACCAAGCGAGGCATCGTCGGGAGGCACCGCCAAGCGTAACGAAACGAAGATTAGCTTGGTTTAGGTTTCTTACTTTTTTTTCCCTAATGCCAATGGGCAACAACACTGTTGGGCTTGGGCCATGAACCGGATAATTCGATTTTAGTATTATCCGCACCAGATCCGACCAATATCCGTATTTATCAGATTCGCTGTCCCGTGATCCGATCCGATCCGAAACAAAAGTATCCGTAATTACCAGATCCGACCCGACAAAAAAATACCAGATCCAGATCCGAATTTTCTGCAAAATTTTCGTCGGATCCGGATATGGGTTGGGTATTACCCGACCCATTTTCACCCCTACCATCCATAGCTTGTCGAGGCATTTGTAAGCACACCACAAGTAGAGAGTAAAAGATGAGAGCAAGAAGCAACGAGCAAAGAAGCAGAGCATAGAGCAAGAACATAGAGAGAACAGAGCAAAGCAGAGTAGAGCATGAAAGAAGAGAGCAAGAAGCACCACGAGCAAAATAGAGCATGAAAGCAAAGAGGAAGAAGCATCGCAAGAATAGAGCAGAGAGCAGGAAGGAGTGCACGAGCAGACCAAATCAAAGTAAGAGCTAGAGAATCAGAGCAAAATGTAGATAAAAGCAGAGCAAAGCAAATCAAAGCAAAGATAGAAGAAGAAAGGAGGGAGGAGACTGACCTGAGCAGTGATCTCAATGGTGGCAGTGGCATTGGGGAGTGGAAGGTGACCAAGAGCCCAAGATGGCCGGGGCTGACGACGGTATGACCTGAGTAGTGATCTCAATGGTGGCGGTGGCATTAGGGAGTGGAAGGTGACCAAGAGCCCAAGACGGCCGGGGCTGACGACGGTAAGCTACAAGGAGGTAGTGAGCTGCTTCTTATAGCAAAGATGGCTGTGTAAATTAACCAGAGAGGGGTGGTGGCAGCAGCGGAAGTAAGCTAGAGATGGGTAGCACGACTTGTTCCCTAGCAAGCCTCAATGCCCAGATATGTTTTCTCCCTTCCTCTCACGTGAAACCGTACCCTTCAAGCACCTGCCAGAGTCCACTATATGATGCCTAGGTGACCATGGCATCACCCAGCTTTCCCAGCCGCTCACCTAAAATCCAATGGCCTAGGCGAAACAGCCTTGGTGTCTTCCTCAAGCCTACATGATGCCTTGGTGTCAACTAGGCAACACCATGTAAACCCTGGCACCTATAGTAAAATACCATGAGAACTTCCGATACACAGACTTACTGCCAGTGAACATATGTGTAGTCATTTATGTACAATTAGGGATGGCAATCGGGTAGGTACCTCGGGGTACGACTGTCGCCCACCCAAACCCGAAACCATGCCACCCACCTAAACTCATTAGACTTATCGGGTACAGATCTGTGTCCATACCCAAACCTGATGGGTACCCGATACCTAATGGGTACCTATGGATAGTAGGCTATGCTGAAAACAGAGAGTCAACATGGGCTATAGGTGACCATTGATACTCCAGTTTATTTCATTTAATCAGCATATTATGATGGCCTATAGGTGACCAATGATACTACAAGTTCAAGTGAGTACATATAAGATATTTGATGGCAAACACTACACTATTCCATAATGTTTTTATAGAAACAAATGTGTTTTCATAGATATTGTATTTGACTTCGATGAACAAGATGATAAGTGTTAGAGTAAAATGTGGGACAATGATATGTAAGCTTATTCAATAACTAAGATAAGATAGAAAACTCAATTAACCTGCATTTAACTCAGTCACATAGCATACAATCAACATTTATGACTACGGTGATAGCAGAGAAACCAACACATAATAGAGCATCGTCTAAAAGAAAGAGCATAATATATGTGCAACAAATTTAGAGCATGATATATGCTCAACAAGTTTCTGAACATAGTGTTGCCTTTTAAAGCCTTATGTGTGTCTCAACCTCTTATTTAGATAGTTATGGTTTCAATTTTCTAATATATATCTTATAAAAAGTGGGGCCCACATGTTATATGATACCCATCGGGTACCCATGGGTACAAATTGACACCAACACCCATCCTGTGTCTTCATCAGGTACTCAAACCTGAAAACCCATGGGTTTGGTTGCTACCCGTGCCCATTCTTATCGGGTCGGATACCTGTGGGCACCTAAACCCATGGGTAAAACTGCCATCCCTATGTACAATCTATATTTTCTGCAGCTGCTAAGTAAGATGACCTGAAATTAAAATGGAAAATGATTTAAGCAAGGCGCTTGTATTTTTATTGGTGATTGTCTGACACGGATGTTCTTTTTCAACAATCGCGCATCGGTCTCAAGCCCGAGCGATGATCTATGAGGAGGACGCCGAATCGACGTTGACCTATTTTAATCAGAATGGTCATGCGGAGCCACCGGCCATTGTCGATGGCGCTACCGCGATGGGGTTTAATTTGGCAATCAAAAGCTTGGGGCTTTTCTGCCCTCCTCTCTATTTATTATGATCCTCTAGGGTTTACAATGGACTCCTCAAACCAAAACATAGAAAGTATAAAGATAGAAACTCTAAAGATAGGAAGGTAAGGATATGGACTCCTAACAACTAATTCTATGTTTGTCGAAACGGCGGCGGTATAAACCCTATCTCAGAGTCTCTAACAAGATTCTCCTCGACACCCAAATTTTGTCCTCAAGTCGAAATCGTGATAGGTGCGACGAAGAGTAATAGCATCCATCCAAGTAGCCTCTCTGTCGGTTGTCCCATCCAATGAACCAAGAATCGGCGACACCCCGAACAAAACGCCGCCGCAGACTTCGTAAGGCGGATCATCGAGTCATCAATCAAGAAGACAGTCCAAAGGCAATGGTGGTGGCGATCCGAGGGCTGTCTCGAAATGGTTTCAACAGGAGACATGAAACACATCATGGATGCGAGCCGACGCCGAAGCTCCAATCGATATGCCACCGCACTCCACACGACCAACCACCTTGTAAGGACCAAAAACGAGGAGAAAGCTTGTGGGCGCTTGGTCGAAGAGATAATTGGCGGTGACGTTGAAGACGGCCACACCCATGACCCGACCGAGAACTCCATTCCTCGTGATGCGATCATAATATCGCTTCATGCGGTTCTCGAGCATTAAGAAGATGTCGACGAAGCTTGAGCCAATAAAGCATCACGATCAACCAACCGACAATCCACAAAGATCTATCAAGTAGCACCCTCTAATATGGAAGTAGGCTTGAGGAGTCTCGCCATACACCAACTCAAAAGGAGTGAGCCGAAGAGCCGAGTGATAAGAGGAATTGTAACAAAACTCCGCCCATGGCAACCACCTAACCCAAGTGGAGGGATTATCATCAGCCAAACAACGCAAGTACATCTCAATTGTTCGGCTAACATCCTCTCGCTCGACCAATTGCTTATGATGATATGCCGATGAAGCGAGGAGACGAGTACCACAACGCTTAAAAAGACTCGCCAAAATGCACTAGTGAACACCGGATCTCGCTTGAGACAATTGATTCTCGCATGCCATGCAAGCGAACCACTGTCAAAGAAGATGTCCGCATCATCGGAGTGAAGTAGGACGGCGATAGCCATAAAGTGACCATACTTGGACAGACGGTCCACCACCACCAAAATAGTTGTTTTGTTCTCGACTTGGGAAGAGCAAAGAATGAAATCCATGGAGACATCGCCCAAATCACCGGGAATGGGCAACGGTTGAAGGAGACTTCTTTGGCGTGAGGGTGCTGGCCTTATGAGCTTGACAACTGACAATGGCGAATAAATTCTCAACCGTTCGCCAAGGCCCTCCCGTAAGAAGTGTTGCTTGATACGATGGATGCCTTTGTGAACTCCTTCATGTGTCATATCATGGAAAGCAAAGAACAATCAAGTGCATAATCGAGAAGAGGCCTAATGACCAACCGACCAATAATATAGTAAGCCCTCCTTGATCGCCTAAGGCGATGGTGAATCGGTCCTTCCAGATCCCGGCATCGTCGCCGATCTCCGGTCGCTCAGCCTTGCAGTATGCCATGCTTTCCAAACCGATTCGAGAGGCACCGAGATGGCGCCGCAGTAACGGGTTGTCAAATGCGCGAAAGGGCATCCGCGCTCGATTCAACGCCTCGACAAGATTCGACAAGTGAAATCAAATCCCATCAACTTACTCAACCAAGGTGTTGTTAAGGGAGTCACAAGGCTCGCTTCCAATAAGTACTTGAGATCGGCGTGATTCGTCTGGACAATAAACGGCCAAGACTATAATACGCCGCCAATGCCGAATAGCCTTGAGAGACCGATGAGCTCACGCCAGATGCCGCCAATTTGACATGGCGACGCGAAGACGCCGCGCTATAGAACGCGATCGATGACCTCTTGCCGCAACATCGCACCCACCCCGAGATTGGACGATCGCACTCAACCACAAAAGGAGTGTCAAAATCGTAGACGCAAGATCGAGCTGAAAGTGGCTTCCTTTGAGTCGCCGGAATGCCACAAGAACCCTGGCCGCCCACTCAAGGTTTCTGTGACGGCAATGAAGTCAATGGCTCAACAATAGCAGCGTAGTGACTGATAAACCGACGATAATACCCCGTGAGCCCTAGGAAGCTTCTAACTGCTGTGACCGAGGTGGGTGTACGCCACTGGGCCACATCCTGCACCTTGGCGGGATTTGCCGCGACGCCCTCCGCCGTGATGATATGGCCCAAATATTTGACCTCCTGACACACGAATGAGCACTTTTTCCTTTTTAGATACAATTTATGTTGGCGAAGCTTCTCAAGAACTGACCGCAGATGAAGAAGGTGCTCCTCCCGGGTCGCGCGGTAGATGAGGATATCGTCGAAGAAAACCAAGACAAACTTCCGAAGAAATTCCGCAAGAACCTCATTCATAAGTGCCTGGAATGTGGACGGCGCATTGCAAAGTCCAAAAGCCATCACCAGAGATTCATAGTGACCATGGTGAGTTCGAAAGCCGTTTTCTCAATGTCTTCTTCCCGTGATCCGGATCGATGGTACCTCGAGCAAATCAAGCTTGGAGAAGAATTTGGCGCCGGCAACTCGCCGAGAAGCTCTTCACCATCGGAATTGGGAACTTATCTTTGATGGTCTTTGCGTTGAGTGCTCGTAGTCGACACAAAATGCCAAGTTCCATCCTCCTTACGCACCAGCGTAATCGGGAGGAGAAGGGTGATCCGCCTACCGAATAATCCCTTGCGCCAAAGATCTCGCCAAGACTGCTTTTTCAATCTCATCCTTCGACGATATGGATATCGGTAGGGCCGCACGACCACCGGGTCTATACCTTCATCAACACAATGCGATGGTCGCAATGTCGTGGCGGGGTAAATCTCGAGGCTCCGGAAGAGGTCATTGAATTCACCAAGAGAGTTTCCACCTCCTCATCACCCGCGGCCTCCCTTCCATCCCCTTGCTTCAGATTCGAGAGGTCTCCGAGGGGTCCGGACGACGAATACCTCGAAATCGCTGGCCAAGGTATCACAAAACTCATTCCATCAATCGCCTGCCCTCCTGCTCCCAATTATCTAACACTTCTTGCGCTTCTCCCTTAGATGGAAGCCACCATCTTGACAAACTCGCCGCCCGAATTTGATACTGACTTCAAGCGCCAGACCGCTGAGCCATAGCAAAGGATCTTCAGAGCCGTCATAGATGGGAAGCTCATACCGTGGCATCTGTGGAACCTAGCGACGTTCATGGCGGTCGTGGTTCCCTCCTCGAGCCAGCGCCAGGTTCTCCTCATCCCCCTCGCTGACCTCCTCTTCGCGTGGCACTAACGACGATTTTGATCCGCGCGCGCCCTCTCGCTTCGGCCGCGACTCACCCAGATTGCTTTCCGAGAACCTTGATCAAATCCTCCAACTTCTTCTCAAATACAGAAATCTCCTCTCCACAAGGCCCTCCTTTTGCTCCATGGTGATGCGCAGCTCGGACAGGCCCTTCTCCACCCCCGTCATTCGATCCTCCGGCTGTAACATGATGGGATCGCTTGGCTCTGATACCAATTGATACGGATGTTCTTTTTCGAACAATCGCGTACCGGGTCTCAAACCTGAGCGATGATCGGTGGAGGACGACGCCAGGAATCGACGTCGACCTATTTTAACGGTAATGGCTGTGCGGAGCCACCGGCCAGTTGTCAATGGCAGCGCCTGCGATGGGGTTTAATTTGGCAATCAAAAGCTTGGGGGCTTTCTCTGCCCCTCCTCTCTATTTATTATGATCCCCTCTAGGGTTTACAATGGACTCCTCAAACCAAAACATAGAAAGTATAAAGATAGAAACTCTAAAGATAGGAAGGTAAGGATATGGACTCCCTAACAACTAATTCTATGTTTGCTGAAAACGGCGGCGGGTATAAACCCTATCTGTAGCCCTAACATTGTCATGGGCATGGGTCCATTGTGAGTAAACTAGCACCAGTACTGTAGCACGCAACAACAGCAGTAGATTTAGTTAGTTAAGTCAATAGTAGTTGCATTAGAGATAAGACAGCCTTGATAATGTCTTCTACTGGAAGGGGAAGCAGGCTCACACGATGGGCCGGGCTGCCACCACAGTGGCACCTGCAGCCTAGGTGGTACAGCTGCTGCAGTCAGTGCAGGAGCATCTTGCGCAGCAAGGATAAGGTAGCAGATTTAATTTTATCTAATTAGTTGTTTTCTTTAATTATTTTGTTTCCTTCTTTAGTATTTGATTCTATCTATTGTTAAGATAGGATTTTATGGTTCAGATCTGTAAGGATTCATCCCCTATATATACCATAGAAAACCAATGAAAAGGCATGCTTGAATTTGCCACCAAATTGATCTCTTAGGCGGTGCCTTCCGATAAATAAGGCCGGTAGCTCCGAAACCAAGCACAAAACAAAGAGGGCGTCAACGTCCACCACCTCACGGCTAGGTCTAAGTCCTGGCACTTGTCTCTATAACCAAGCACACAACAAAGAGGGAAGGCAGATTGGATATTCTTTTTCAAGCAAAGAAGATGAATTAGTTCTCAAGTCAGTCTCTCTCTAGCCCAGTTCTCCCGTGCCCCAACCGTGTGCTTTCTCCCCAGAGTGCTGTTGTACCTTCAAGCTGTTGCCTTCGGCCTCTTTCTATTGTGTTTAACCCTTTTATGAACCATGGTTCGTAACTGTGACCTAAAATTTGGCACAAGATGCTTAATGATTGCACACGAGGAACATGGAAAACATTACTCTTAAGTTTAATTTTCATGTTAAAAGCTGTAAAATTTTAAAGCAGAAAACATGGCAGGATATAAAAACAAAGAAATTAGGAGAGAGCTCTATTGCTAGACATATATAGAGGGACATTCTTGTCTAATATATAAATTCAAATACAGATTTCTTAGCTAGATGTGCTATTTACTTATTTTCACTTCATAAAGTTAGTTACTATTACCTTGTTTTCTTTGTTTTTTAACTGCTATTGCAGTCATTGAAGTGTTTCACATTCATGTGCGATCAACATATATTCATCAAAATATCAAATGTGGGATAAGGTTTGCGAGTCGCAAAGTCGAGTCGAGTCGCTAGGGTACCGACTTGTAGACTAGTCGTGACTAGGTTAGACTAGTCGCTGACTAGTCGATACAAGTCGATGATTATACTTTATAATTTTCTTTAAATATACCAACATACTGCATGCCAAAAAGAGAGGATATAGGGGTGGAGAAGAAGTGAAGAACCTAGAGTTGTGCAGCAATTGTTGCTTGTTTGCTAATTCCTGCATCCCCCCATGCAACAAAACCCTGGAAATGATGAGGAAATGAATTGGTCAGTGTTGGACAGTGAATTAAAATTATTGCATTAAGTTTTCCAATTAGAACAGTAAGTAAAATATGAAGTAAATAAGTTGCTAAGTGACTAATAAGTGCAATAATAACTTAGTAAGCAAGTTCAACAATCTAGATGACATGTTCATTATAACAAAATAGCAATTAGAATCCGGAGATTCTTGTACATGTCCAACATAGCAAAAAGCAACTTAAACATCCAAATCATCATCCAATTGAAATTCATGACTTCCTCCTTCTACACATGGGCTTTAACCCCTGTCTGGCCTAGTCGGGTGACTATCCATCGCCGACTAGTCGCAGCTAGCCGCCGACTAGCCGACTAGTCGGCCGACTAGCTTTGCTAGTCGAGTCGGGCGCAGCGATTAGGTCCGCTGCACCGACTTGTCGACTAGTCGCGCGACTTTAAAACAGTTCATATATTTTCCTTAAGTAATCATTGTTGGGTCCTCTAGCTGCATTTATTAAAACTTCTGATTTGTTACCTTTGGAATAAGTTTATGAATGTTCTATGCACTATTAGAGTTGCCTGTGTAATTAGACGACTTGTTCTAGTATATATGTAGGATAGGTGGACGTGAAATGTTTGAATCAATTAGGAAAGCAGGCTATTATGTTTGCTTATTAGGAGTCCATGTACATCACATCCTTTCACAATTTTCTTTTTCCCGGTTAATGTAGGAATTTCTAGTTTTTTTTTCCTAACTAATGAGGGGGTTTCTAGAATTTTTCTCCTCAGGTTAACATGGTGCCTCTAATATCACCAGTTGTTTTTGCATTAAGATAAGATTAATATGTTCCAAATAGTTAGCGATCGCCAACTGGTCACCTACCTTTCAGAGCTTTTGCAGGTTAGAGGCCTCTGTACTTAAGTATGAAACAATGTTCGGATAGCGGTCAGTGAGTGGTCACCCTACCTTTAAGCACTTCTACGGTTAGTGTGTTTGATTTGCAGATTGTTTGGGCTACCTTGAACACTTTAGCTAGCACATGTTCGGCTATAGTGTCTGGCTAGCTGGCTACTATTTAGAATGCTGGTTCGGTGCCAAAATTGTTGATTTCCTGGTTTCTAGCTGAAACGCCATATTTTGTACAAGATGTTCAGGTTGCAATTATGAACTCAGAAACCAAATAAAACTCATGTCCCAAACCAGAATGAACCCGATATGGCCTTAATTTCATCCCCACTCACTGCATAAAGTTTTAGTTTTATATTCCACAGTAGAAGTATGTGCATCAGACTTTACATGTGGTATTTTTATGTTTATGGAACTACTCAGTGATGAAAGTTTGGCTGAATACAAAATCAATTCCCCATTTATCATGAACTCAGGCTAAAATTTTCAGTGCCACAATTCAAACCTCTTGATATGTAATGTATGTCATGTCTGCTGCTATGTTGTTCTGAAATAAATTTTCTTTTGTCCAAGTAGTATGATGTGCATCATCCTTAAGCTTCATAAATATTTGAAATTTAGCCTCAATCTTGTCTGCGGTCTTCCATGCTCACAGTTTTTTTTTTTGGTCCAGATGTCTGAATACTTACCCTTTCCATTTATTGTGGTTACCTCTTTTTGTGTGTGTGTGTGTGTGTGTCGAAAAAAATATATAATGGCCTGCACACTGCAGATTAAAAAAAATCAGAGAAGGGTTGATGATCAGTTAGTAAAACAGGTTATGACATTGCCATTGATTTAGACGCATCTGCATGACGAGACTTTTCTCATTAACTGCTGTATTTGTAAATATAAAATTTGTTCGACAACAAATTGTTCATCTGATGTCTCTGCCTTTTGCAGCGTAGCTGATCATGTTATAATTGTTGCCGAAGTTGAAAGCTGGTTACACACTGACTGATCTTGTCAGGACTATTGTGTTTCTCCAGTTCACGAGGCTAGCAGCATGCCTGTGCAAATTGTATATGCTCTACATCAGTTCCTGGACTGATGAGTTAATTGAGCTGTTTTCATGCGGGTTTTGTATTTTGAGGAACGGTTGGCACCAAGGCGCTTCAGTGGTGGGTGTTTGATATCTAAAGTGGTGACAGCATTGCGTTGTTCTCAGTTTGAACCTAGAATCTTCATTGTCTCTTGTTTCTCCCACCTAAATAAATTTGAAACCGTCTCTGAATATTTCCTTACGTCACAGTGACTATATCGTCAATCTTCAGTATCATTGTAACACACTCCAAAGCTAGTGTGATGGCGCCTGGGGTTGCACGACGTCCTCCAGGCTGCTTGTGATCTAGCGTTTCCTCTCACTGATGCTAGTATTCCTCTCACCCTTGGCATGACGATTTCTCAGCTCTGTGACAATGGAGACAACGATTGAGCCCGGCATTCTCAGCCAGTGTGTAACGGTGACCTCAAGTGCCTCAGCAACCCCTTGATGCAGTAACTCCTCATCCCTTGGAGCTCCTTTCTCCAAGCAGCCAGTTGCATTGACAATTTGACATTTCTATTTCTGGAGCATGTGCGTAGATTAATTTTTTTGGTTTTGACCTGTCGCACAACATTTTTTTTTCAAGCATATTATGATCGACTGCTGCCTGCCAACTACATATAAGTTTGTGATTACAGTAGGTAGGTACATAGCTACACCGCTATAAGATATCGATTCCTCCAGGAATTATTGATCAAGGCCTTTGCCTAACCCCATGCATCGACACCATGTATTTATATGTCAAGATCGAGGAGCACACTGCAAGCACGTCATCAAAGAAAAAAAATGGCCATTAATCATCGTGACCAAACCTCAGCCATCGAGTCCGTACTACTACGTACGTGGACGGATATATCCTGAATTATGTAACCTTGAGCGCGCGTTGTTTGTCGATCTGCACGCATGCGACGCAGGTACATGAGTGTCAGGCCAAGACAGTAACGACTGAAGTTTCAGAAGATTATTCAGAGTCGGCTGGGAGGAGAAGAGTATCGGCGGCAGTTTGAAAAGGATACCGACTTCACTTACAGGAATGTGTGGTTTAGATGTTGGAAGGGTTAAGGATAAGTTGGATCGGACGACTTGCAATAGAAGTAGTAATTACTGTATCTGTTATTTCAATTACCATGTAATGACAATGCAGTATATTCCGCTGTGTAAATCAGTTTTACTTTAGCAACAAAACTCCGTAAAAGCTGGGGTATAAATAAAAGACCCAGAACAGAAAGGGGAAAGTAATGAGAAACTTAATATCCAAGTTTGTATCGTAGCTCTAGTTATCTAGTTCCAGTAATCTTCATTTGTATCGTTTCCAATCTCGCTGTGTTCTCGACCCTGACAAGGGTATCAGAGCATTCGCGATTCTTGGATTGATTGCTAGATTGGACGTTGGCTGAGATTTCTAAATCATAGCCATAAAATCCCTCAACCGGTGCTTTTCCAGAAGATTCATGATGGTCACAACCAGATCGCAGGAGGCGATGGCAGGCAAGGATGAACTCGCAGAGGTAAGGGCTGATATTTCTGTGATCAAGGAATATCTAGGGGACTTGAAAGGTTTGAAGGCGGAGTTCTTGGAGATGAAGGAGATCTTGAAACAAATGTGTGCGGCTGGTTCATACAATTTACGTCTAGTCGAAGAAGAAAACCCAACTCGAGTGGGACTGTGGGAGTGTGTGCGACTGATGAAGCTGAAGCAGGAGCAGTGACAACTGATATGTCCTCAGCAGGTGTTCAGGTAATTCATCAGAAGGCTTCCTGTACACAAGTACCACAAAGTGAAGTAAGGGTAGATAAAGGAGCAAGGGAAGTTCAATGATAGTGAACCAATACTGGGGGATTTGAATCTAATGCAGAGTTACATTACATGAGTAGACCACCAATGATCCATCAATCTAATCAAATGAACTCAAGAGGAACTTTCCAACCTACACTCGGTTTTCATACACAAGGGATAAGAGGGCCTCATGTAAATGGCTGGAACAATTATGGAGTGAGACCTCACTATTCAGGTGTACAGTGATCGATGCACAAACAAATCAGTATGTGGGTGAGGTTAACAATTCAAATCATTATGCGGAAGCAGTGATTAAGGGCCCAAGGTTGGAGATACCATTATTTGGAGGAGATGGAGTTTTGAATTGGCTTAAGCAATGTGAGAAATTTTTTGAGATTTCAGGGACTCCATTAGATCAGTGGACAAATTTAGCAACTGTACACTTAACAGGACGTGCTGCTACATGGTTCAAGGGAATAGGGGTACTCAGTTACACTCTTAACATGGCCACATTTCAATGCAATGATTAGTGACCGATTTTCTGATACTTCCGCTCATGATGCCGTGGAATCATTGCAGAATGTGAGACAAAATCAACTATATTTGAGTATATTGACAGATTTGAGGATTGTATTGCCATGGTTAAGAGGGATCACCCTTATTTGGAGGAGCACTTTTTATTGAGTTGTTTTATTGGTGGCTTGAGGGAGGATATTAAGCATGATGTGTGTGGGCAAAGGCCGCAAGGGCTGATGGAAGGCTATTGGTATGCAAGAGTTTATGAAAAAGCTGCCACAGCAAGAAGAAATCAGTTCATTGGAGAATACAACAGGAATAAAGCTGTTGTTACTAATGGCAAGGGTAACCAAACTGGAAGCAAGACAGTGGTTCAGAGGAGTATGGACAATGGGGCACAAGGGAAAATGGAAGAAAGGAACAGAAATCCTTGCTGGTATTGTAAAGAGCCCTGGAATCCAAATCACAAATGCAAAGTCAAAAGAGCTTTACATGCATTGCTAATGAGAGAAGAAGAAGAAGGTAATGTTGTCAATGATAGTGAACCAATACAGGAAAATGAGTTTGTATACACTCCTGATAACATAGAATTAGATGGGCCAGAAACTTCAGTTCCACAGCAAGACTCAGGAAAATTGATGCAAATTTCACAGCAAACAGCTAAAGGAGCAATCGGAATTTCCACTTTTGCCTTCATAACAAGGAATGGGGGAACCAAGGCAATGGCATTGGTCGACAGCGGTAGTACTTACTCATTCATGAATTATGAACTAGCAATCAAAGCAAATTGTCCATTGGAGTACAAACCTATCAGGAAAGTGGCAGTAGCCGGTGGAGGAGAATTGCAGACTGATGCTAGAGTTGAAGGGCTCAAGTATGAAATACAAGGTGTCCGATTCAAGTCTACATTCAAACTACTACCATTGAAGAACTATGACATTATTTTTGGGGGCCGACTGGATTTTTTAGCATAGCCCTGTTAAGGCAATATCCTGGTTTCCTAATATAAGAGATTACTAATGCCTTGTATATGCTTTCCTTGTATACCCTTGCCTTGTATAGGCTTTCCTTGTATACCCTTGTATTCATGTATATATTCTGGCCATTGGCCTCATGATCAATACAAGTGCTATTCATAACATGGTATCGAGCAAAGGATTTAGGGTTTTTCACCGCGTTGCACTTGCGCCTCTTCTTTTCGGCGGCTCTTCTCGTCGCCTCCTTCATCCGATTGGATCGGTTTCGGTCGACTTCGTCGCTTGTCGCCACTACGCCGTCCTCCTTGTTGCGCCGCCTCACGGTGCGCCCGCGTCGTCGTCTTGGCGCTCGGCGACATCCCGCCGCTTGTCGGCCTCCGCTGCTTCCTCCAAGCCGCCGATCTTGCGCGGCGCAGCTCTCCCAATCGCGCCCTTCACCGGCGCTTATCTCCGGTCGGCTTCTTCGCCGGTTCATCTTCGTCGCATCACCGATCAGTGCTTGATCGCCACGACCGACCGTCGCCTCCACTTCGCCGAGTCGACGCCTTGCCGAGGTGGCGCCGCCGTCCGCCAAGACCGACGTCTCGGCCCGTCTGGTCGAGGCCTCTCGCCGGGTGGCGCTGCGCCGGGCCGCCGATTGTCGCCGGGCTGCCGCCATCCACAAGTCGCCGTGCCACCTCAGTCTCACTCGAGCCGCCAAAGATTTCATTCCGCTTAGGGTTCGGTTAATTTGAGTCCTTTAGTTCGTCAAAAAAAAAAAAAGAAAAAAAAATGGTGTCGTCTTTCGGTTCTTCGAACTGCTTGCATTCTCATTGCCCATCCTCTTTGATGGTCTTAATTATCGAGACCGGGCTCTTCATATGCGGCTTCACATGCGTGGTCGGCTCGTGGGAGTTTCTTCCGGTGAGCTATCATGTCCACCTTGTCCCGCTCCCCGCCATGCTTACTCTTCCCAAGGAGGCCGATGATGCCGCCGGCGTAAGGCCTGTGATGATTATGTCGATGTCAGGAGTCTTTTTCAAACTCGGCCATCGCATAAGACATGGATTGATGAAGATGCTCGCGCCTCGCTATTTTGGTTGCTAGCATGGAGGTGCATCTTATCGGTGACATTGTTGCTTTGTCTTCGCACAGCGATTGATGTGGGCGATCTTCGTGATCGCTATGAGCTCGCTGGTGACTCTCTTTACCTTCTTTGTCACAGCGACAGAGGCGATCGCTTCTGACAGGTGATTCTACTGTGGATGAGTTCTATGCGCAGACTATCTTCGTGTGGCGTCGGCTTGATTCTCTAGGACCGGAGGTTTGCTTGCGGCCTTGCTGTTGTTGTCGCCACAAGACTCTCATTTGAGCTTCACAAGATCTCGACTTCTCGACACGCCTTGGGCTGAATTTGAGCAGATTTGTGCCCAGCTTGCTTGCTCGTCATCCTCGTGTGACTCATGGAGGCTCTGTCGCTATTCAGACCGAGGAGACTCGCTCGTGGTGCGGGCCTCACCGGTATCTCCCTCGCCTTGGTCAGTGCCTCGCTCTACTCCTCCATCGCTGGCGCCTACTTGCCGACCATCGGGGTGGAGGTCTTCACCGCACATACCGCAACAAAATGGCCATGTGGAGCGATTCGCACGGAAGAAGAAGGATCTTGCTCGTCAAGTAACCGCCCTCCTAAGAACAATGGAGGCTCAGCATTTCTCTCAACAGCACTCCTCCGCAGACTTCTGTTGGTTCCGACTCTACTCAGAAATTTTATGCTATTGCGTCGCATGGTCGCCTCTACACGACATGTGTTCTACCGGTTCTACGCTACTCAGCCTTCCAAAGGAGAGACCACCCTCCTCATCGGGTAACACACCATGGATTCTTGACTCTAGAGCTTCTTTTCATATGACATCTCGATCCCACGAGTCTACATTCCATTAGTCCTCTTGTTGCTCCTACCACCTGCAAGTGCATCGCAGATGGTACTTTCTTTCACAGGTATGCAGGCACTCTTTTCGTCGTCCTCTTTTCATGTTCTCGCTGTTTTTATGTTCCTAAACCGACCATGCACTCATATCTCACGCCACCATCGATCATGGTTGTCGGATTATTCTTGATTCTCGACTCTTGTTGTGTTCAGATAAATGCGACGGGGTTCTAGTTGGGATCGCCTCGCCGCCATGACTCTCGGCGTCTTTGGGAGCTTGATCGGCTTCATCTACCTTCCCGCCTCTGCCGCCAGCCTCTCTGTTTCTCTCTGGGTTCAAGATCCGTTGCTTCTTCTAACGGGACTTTTGCTCAATGGCATCACCGTTTGGGCCATCTTTGTGGTTCACGCTCTGTCTTCTTTAGTTCGTCGTGGTCTTTTAGGCTCAGGTCCGGTGATGCCTCTTTACATTGTATGGGTTGTAAGCTTGGCAAACAGCCTACAACTTCCCTACCATTCTAGTGAGTCTATCTCACAAATATTCCTTTTGATCTTGTTCATTCCGATGTTTGGGGTCCCTCCTTTTATTTCAAAAGGGGTCATAAATATTACATTCTTTTTATAGATGATTTTTCTCGCCACACTTGGATATATTTTATGTCCTCTCAGAGTGAGGTTCTCGCCATCTATAAGACCTTTGCCACTATGATTAGTACTCGCTTTGATTCTCCCATTCGTGTTCTTCGTACGACTCGGCAGGGAGTATTTGTCGAGCTCTTCGTGGTTTTCTTGCTACAGGGGCACTCTTTCTCGCTTTTCTTGTCCCGTGCTCATGCTCGAGAATGGTGTGGTCGAGCGCAAGCATCGTCATCTTCTTGAGATGTACTCGTGCTTTTATGCTTGCTTCCGCCGTTCACTCATTTCGGCCGAGGTCGTTTCCATCGCTACCTACTTGACCAATATCCAACCTTCTTCTCGCTTCTTAAAGGTGGATTCCAAGAGAGCGCCTTTGTGGCATGCCTCGATTATTCCGGACTTCGCTTTTTGGGTGTGTGTGCTATGTTCTTCTTGCACTCATGAACGCACTAAGTCGATCGCTTCACCGCTGAGTGTGTTTTTTCAGGCTCTGATCTTGAGCACAAGGGATATCGTTGTTGGGATCCTGTTGGTCGACGCATGCGGATCTCACGGGATGTCACTTTTGATGAGTCTCGTCCCTTCTACCCTCGTCCTTCTTCTTCTTCTTCTACTTCCCTTGTTGAGTCACTATCTTTCCTGACTTTTCCTGATACTCCAATTGTCACTTTTCCTCTTTCACAATCGCCGTCTCCTTTATCGCCGGTTCCTTCACCACCACCCTCTCCTCCACCAGTCTCTTCCGATATTGTTCCTTCCTATCCTCTATACTACACTCGTCGTCCTCGAGCTGAGGATTCTTCTGATGTGCCATCCTTTTCTTCTGATGAGCCATCTTCTTCAGTGCCTCCTCCCCGTTACGCTCTTCGTGATCGACAGTCTATTCGGCCTCCTGAGCGCCTTGGTTTTGTTGGTGCTGCTCTGGCTGAGCCGACTTCTTACCGTGATGCCGTTATTCATCGAGTGGCAAAGATGCGATGGCGGAGGAGCTTGTCGCCTCGAAGCGACCGCACGTGGGATCTTGTTCCACTTCCTCCACGTGTCCGCCCCATTACATGCAAGTGGGTCTATAAGATTAAAACTCGCCTCGATGGTTCTCTTGAGCGCTACAAGGCTCGCCTTGTGGCGCGTGGTTTTCAGCAGAACATGGTCGAGATTATGATGAGACTTTTGCACTGTGGCTCACATGACCTTGCTCAGACTCTACTTGTCGTGGGCCTCGTCCGTGAGTGGTCCATTTCTCGACTTGATGTCAAGAATGCCTTTCTTAATGGTGAGTGCATGAGGAAGTCTATATGCAGCCACCACCGGGGTATTCTGTTCCTGAGGGCATGGTTTGTCTGCTTCGTCGCTCTCTTTATGGGCTTAAGCAAGCCCCTCGTGCTTGGTTTGAGCGTTTTTCTTCTGTGATCACTGCAGCTGGTTTTTCTGCAAGTGCTCATGATCCTGCGCTCTTTGTTCACACTTCTTCTCGTGGTCGGACTCTTCTCCTTCTATATGTTGATGATATGATCATTACTGGAGATGATTCTCAGTATATTGCCTTTGTAAAGGCTCGTCTCAGTGAGCAGTTTCTCATGTCCGATCTAGGTCCTCTTCGATACTTTCTTGGGATTGAGGTTTCCTCTACATCTGAGGGTTTCTTTCTCTCTCAAGAGAAGTATATTCAGGATCTTCTTGATCGTGCTTCTCTCATCGATGAGTGTGATAAAATGAGACTCCCATGGAGCTCAATGTTCATCTTCGCCTCTACCGATGGTGAACCTCTTGAGGATCCTACTGCTATCGCCATCTTGTTGGGAGTCTTGTTTATCTTGGTGTCACTCGTCCCGACATTTCAGATCCAGTTCATATCTTGAGTCGGTTTGTTTACGCTTCCCACTCACTCCACTATAGTCATCTTCTTCGTGTTCTACGATATCTTCGTGGAACTATTTCTCGCCGCCTTTTCTTTCCACGCCCGGCTCCTCTGACTCCAGCATACTCTGATGCTACATGGGCTAGTGATCCCTCTGATCGTCGGTCTCTTTCTGCTTATTGTGTTTTTCTTGGTGGTTCTCTCATTGCTTGGAAGACTAAGAAGGCATGTTAGCTGCTCGAAAGTGCTGAGGCTGAGTTGCGGGCTATGGCTCTTGTGACAGCAGAGATTACTTGGTTACGGTGGTTACTTGAGGATTTTGGTGTTTTTGTTTCTACACCGACTCCTCTTTTATCAGATAGTACAGGTGCTATTAGCATTGCTCGAGATCCAGTGAAGCATGAGCTCACAAAGCATATTGGTGTTGATGCTTCTTATATGCGGTCCCAAGTTCAGATCACGCTAGGCTCTTCAGTATGTGCCTTCAGAGCTTCAGGTGGCAGATTTCTTCACGAAGACACAGACTAGAGCTCATCATAACTTTTATCTCTCCAAACTCAGTGTTGTAGATCCACCATGAGTTTGAGGGGGGGTGTTAAGGCAATATCCTGGTTTCCTAATATAAGAGATTACTAATGCCTTGTATATGCTTTCCTTGTATACCCTTGCCTTGTATAGGCTTTCCTTGTATACCCTTGTATTCATGTATATATTCTGGCCATTGGCCTCATGATCAATACAAGTGCTATTCATAACAAGCCCAATTGGAATGGATTTGAGACAGTGGAGTTTATCCATAAGTAAGGGAAAGGAAGTTATCCATTTCAAAGATTATACCAATCCACCTGCTAAATGTCACATTAGTGCTGTTAAGTTGGAGAAGATGATTAAAAAGGGGATACTTGGATGTGTGATTCAAATACAAAGTATATCTGAGGTGAAGGATCAAAGCAATTCAGTTATTCCAGCTGATGTCGAATCAGTTCTTCAACAATTCCCAGAAGTGACAATTGAGCCTAGCGGCTTACCACCTTGGAGGGAGATTGATCATGCTATTATTTTGAAAAGTGGGGCTGAACCACTAAACCTTAGGCCCTATAGAATCCCTCATTACCAGAAGGATGCTATGGAGAGTATTATCAAGCAACTGTTGGAGAATAAAGAAATCAGGGACAACATGAGCCCGTGCATCTCCAGTGGTTATGGTCAAGAAAAAGGATGAATCATGGCGAATGTGTGTGGATTACCGATAACTAAACTCCATGATGGTTAAAAACAAATTTCCCACGCCGGTCATTGAAGATCTATTGGATGAACTTCATGGAGCTACCATCTTTACCAAACTTGATTTGAGATCTGGTTATCACCGAATCCGTATGAAGGAAGAAGACATCCACAAAACGGCTTTTAAAACTCATTTGGGGCACTATGAGTATTTAGTGATGCCTTTTGACTTAACAAACGCACCAGCTACGTTTCAAGCTTTGATGAACTCAATTTTCAGTGAGTATTTGAGGAAATTCATTTTAGTCCTCTTTGATGACATTCTCATCTATAGCAAGAACATTCAACAGCATATAGAACAGCTTAAAATGGCTTTGAGTATTCTGAAGAGAAACCAGCTCAGAATCAAGCTTAGTAAATGTGTTGGAGTACTTAGGGCATATTATTAGTGGAGATGGAGTTTCAACTAATCCTGCAAAGATAATTGACATCATCAATTGGCCAAAACCGAAGGGAGTCACACAGGTCAGGCATTCTTGGGTCTGACGGGATATTATAGAAGATTCGTTAAACGCTATGGGGTAATATGCAGACCACTCTTTGACATGCTCAAACGGGACTCATGGAATTGGAGAGAGTCAGACACAAGCTTTTGAAGAGCTCAAGCGAGTTATGACTAGTTGTCCAGTGCTTGCTCTTCCCGATTTCACCCGGCCATTTGTGATTGAAATAGATGCATGTGGATCTGGTGTAGGGGGTGTATTAATGCAAGAAGGCAGGCCTATTGCATCTTCAGCAAGGTTTTGGGAAGCAAATCTGCTGCACAATCAATTTATGACAAGGAGGCATTGGCAATCTTGAGGCATTAAAAAGGTGGAAGCATTATATTTGGGGAGGAAGGTTGATTATTAAAACTGATCAAAAGAGTTTGAAATTTATCACTTCTTAAAAGATTTCTGAAGGTATACAACACAAACTACTTCTCAAGCTACTAGAATTTGATTATCAGGTAGAATACAATAAGGGTGTTGGCACCAAAAACGTGAAGAGGGTTTCTGGCCCACAACACACCGCATTTAACGCCGGTTCGGTTTTATGCTGAAGCATGCCAATCGATTTGACCCTGCAATCGATAAGGGAAGTAATGTAAAATTTGATCAAGCCGATCCTTGAAATGAATCGGCTAAGAATCAAGAATCAGCCGGGAAGCCGATTAGAAGAGTAACTAGATTAGCCGATCAAGACTAATCCGAGGTAAAAGGTAGATCGATTCTGAAAAGGCGATGCGCAACAAGACAGAACAAATCAAACCTGAAAAAGCCAATGACGATCAAACAATCGGCGATACGCAACTTTATTCGATCGATGTCGACTTACAGAGGAAAGATTACAATGCTAAAAGGCTAAACTGTAGAAAGCAAAAACTGGCAGATGTGTTGATGGTGTGGATGCCCCTCCCAAGCAGCCTTAGCGCGCCTTATATACTCATCAGCCGATCCGAGTTCGGATACAATACATTGGTCTAGTCCGAATCGGCTATAGTTTCCTTATTGGACTCTGCTTCCATATATTGTCCGTACGTCATCTGGATTTCCTAATAATGCCTTCGTGCTTTATCCAAACTCGATTTCTTCTGCCAATTCCTCTCGTAGTTTCCAAAAATTGGTGCAAACATATGCCCCCCATTTTTGGAAGATAACTTGTTATCTTTCAAAAATTCATCGGTCTCTTCATTCGTCGGCTTCTTCTCCCATCGGTTTCTTTCTTACCGGCTAAAGAAATGCTCCAAGAATCGCCAGATAATCGCTCAGACGGACCTTAAAGCATCGTAATTGCTCTGTGTTGCCTCGATAACTGTTCCCGCCGTTTTTCACTTTTCACCATGCTATATATATGCGGGACCCCCACGGTCTTTTTCATGCTTTTTCGCTCTCTGACCTCCCGCAATCGGCTTTTCTCCTTGATCGGCTCTCAGGTCGGTGATCAATCCTTCATCTTCCTCGACCGGCTGAATGGACCCTTCAAAAGTACTCATCCCGATCCTAGAAAGTAATAATCAGTATTACTTAGGACCGGTAGGATATATAGACGCCGATACAATGATCAATGTAGAGATCCCGAGACTTCCTCTATCGGCTCAAGGATACAACGTAAAAGAGTAGGGCAAGAGTTTTAGGGCTTGGCCGACGGCGCTCAAAGGATGGAGAAGTTGGTATATTAGAGTATCGGCTCAGAAAAGAGCAGAATGGGAGCGGATGGGCATAGCCGAATGTCTTCCTTTAAGCCTAGCCTGCCCAGAAGACAATGAGCATTTAGTGGCCACGGCGTGCTATTTCTGGTCCGATACTTTTAACGCTTTTCGTTCCGCCCCGTCCCATCGGCCCAACCCTTCGGATGTGGTGAATTGTGTTGTTCACGACCGATGGAGACCGGTTATCGGCTTACGCCGAAAACCTCGGTACAAGCTGATCCGCACGAAGGGTGAAGGATGGTCAAGTACATCCAAAGACAACAACAAAGTGAACGGGCTTGTATCGGATGAAGAACACGCCGCCTTCTTGAATCTCCGCTTGAACGCTTCCTTTCGCGGTGCATCCCTTGGGCCAACACAGTGTATCACCGGTAGCAGAGCAAACTTATAGAGGGTCATCGACTTGCTCGGGAAAGATGTTTCGGCGGTTTATCGATGATGTTCATTATCGGGTTTATTGTTTTCGTTTCACTGATTTTGTAGTTGGTAATGTTGGCGGTCCTTATGGTTTATCCAACTCGTCAGATAGTATATTTAGCCGATGCCTTATTTCGAACCCATCGAAGACTCGCTTTCTTGCGAAGACTACCCAGAGAACGCCACCCCGATTCAGAGAGCAAGCCGATCTCATGGCGAAAGACTCATCATGTGCTCAAGTGGCGACACAAAGATTACATCGGCTGGTCTCCACAAATACCTTACATTCTTCCTGGGCCTAGACAGTGTAACATTTACTCAACAAGATTTCTTCTCTTATGGTGATGCGGCCGATTTTCAATGGCTATCTTTCCTGCACTTAGATGCCGATAGCTCTTCGATGCCAGAGTTATCACTGATGTTTTATCGGATTTTCATTTCCCCTTGCATCCTCCATGTCGGCTTAAATTCCAGAAACAGAACATTTCAACCTTCATATGAGTTCTACCACCCTTCCGTTTACTCCCGTCAGTTCGGTTTTGGTCAAGTGGTTCCTTCATTGCCCCTTCTTGATTGGCTTCAACCCAGAGGGTGGAGGTGGAAGCTGCTCGTGAGCGGATCGCCCAGTGGGAAGCGCAGCGAGCAGATCGCCAGCTCTTGGATCGGCTGGTGGCCGAAACGAAGACGATGAAGCAGGATTTTGACAAGAATGTCGCTACTCAAATCCACTAAGGTCCGAATCCTCCAAATTGAATCGGACAAGAAAAGACTTGAGGACCATTGGCCGAGCTCAAAAATCGATCGGCCGATGAACAATCGCAAGTGCCGCAATGTCGGCTACTCTCCGACCAAAAATGAGAATCGCCAAGCCGTGGCAAAGGTGAAAGAGCAGCGGCGAAAATAGTCCTCGTGTTCAAGAACGCCTAAGCCGACGAGAAAATTGTCGATGACGCTCGATCAAGACTTGCTAAAGTCACGAGCATTGTCGGCTTTGGGTGGCGACTTCGGTCGGGTCTGTAATTTTAAGATGTAATGTTGTTTTCATTGCATTTGTTATATATTTCAATCTACTGCTTAACCGATTGTTTTTATCTTATTTAATTGGCTATTGTTTCAATTATTTATACCGTACTTTGATCACGCACCGATCCAAACGCTAGGATAGTATTTCTTTAGATATTTCCCATTGATTGCTTTAGGTAACACAGTACCTTCTAGTGTTTCGAGTATATACGCATTCCCGCCAACAAGCCGATTTATTTTATACGATCCTTCCCAGGTAGGTGACCATTTACCGAATCGATTATCCTTAGAACCGATTGGCAATATTGTTTTCCAAATCAAATCGGCCTTGCTGAAGGATTTTGGCACGACCTTTTTATTATAGGCTCTTGCAACCTTTTCCATATTCTTTTTAAGCCGATTTAAAGTAACCAGTCTTAGCTTCGCTAAGTCATCCAAATTGTATAGCATCAATTCTTTGTATTCATCGGCTGATAGATTATTCTGCCTCGCTACTCGCATCGACTCAATATTTATTTCTACGGGTAACACGGCCTCCTAGCCATACACCAACTGATATGGTGATAATTTAGTTGATCCGTGGAACACTAGCCGATAAGCCCACAGGGATTCTGATAATGTGGAGTGCCAAGTTCGAGGCTTTTCGTCAATTTTTCTTTTAATCAGCTTGATCAAGGTTTTGTTAGACGACTCGGCTTGCCCATTGGCCTGAGCGTAATATGGCGATGAGTTGAGCAATTTGATACCCAGGCTTTCTGCGAAATTTTTAAAATCATTAGACATAAACACAGTTCCTTGATCGGTTGTGATAGTCTGAGGGATACCGAATCGATGGATAATATGTTCATTAACAAAGCCAATAGCTTCTATACTCGTGACCTTTTTGAGCGGAACGGCTTCAACCCACTTTGAAAAATAGTCCGTGGCCGCGAGGATGAATTTGTGGCCTTTACTTGATGCTGGGAATATTTGGTCGATTACGTCTATCCCCCATCCTCTGAACGGCCATGGCTTAATAATCGGGTGTAAGGCCGATGCTGGTGCGAGTTGCATATTCCCAAACTTTTGACAACTTTGGCATCCTTTATAATACTTGAAACAATCTTCCAACATCGTCGGCCAAAAATACCCGGTTCGTCTCAGGATCCATTTCATCTTATGAGCCGACTGATGCGCGCCACAAACCCCTTCGTGAACCTCACCCATGTCTATCTTTGCTTCTTCATTGCCTAAACACCGCAGCAGCAATCCTTCCAATGTTCGATAGTATAGCTCTCCTTCCAACACAACATATTTCAAAGCCTGCTGCCGGATCTTGCGAGTAGTGGGCTTGGATGGGTCCATCAAGTAGGCTTTTATTTCGGTTCTCCAATCGGTGGCATCAACACACAGTACTGCTTTGTCAACTAAGTCAAATGTTTTATGTCGGCTGTATTCCCTATAGCCTGACGCTGCTTGGGCTAACATATTGGCTTTATCATTCACTTTCCTATGCACATGGCCGATACGAAATAGTGCAAAGGTGCCTATAACTTCAAGGCAATGCTCCAAATACTTTGATAGCACCTCATCGTTGCATCTAAATTCTCCTTTAATTTGTTGTACCACCAGCAATGAGTCACCATAGGCCTCCACATTATTCACTCCGATACTTTCCAATAATTGGAGTCCCTTAAGTAATGCTTCATACTCGGCTTGGTTATTAGAACACCGGCCATTGAGCCGATATGCGAACTCAGTACTACACCCTTTTGGCGAAATCAACACAACGCCTATTCCACTCCCTTCCTGGCAGACCGATCCGTCAAAATATAACTGCCAAGGAGCCACATCGACTATTCCTGCCATGGTATCATGTCTCAGAATGAAATCGCTCATCGCTTGGCTTTTTAACAAATTTTAGCCGATTCATATTGCAGGTCGAACTTCGATTATAGGCGCACGCCTATTTCCCAAGTCGCCCTCTCAAAATTGGTGCGAGCAGATATATTTGATGATATCGGTTTTGCATACTATTATACAAGTCGATGCCAATATGTAATGCCTTAACTTGGTGCAGGCGAAGTATAATGATAAACATAGTTTTTCTATAGAAGGGTACCTGGTTTCAGTCTCCAAGAGTCGTCGGCTCAGATAGAATATTACGCGCTCTTTACCATCGACCTCTTGCGCTAACACGGCCCCGATAGTTTCTTTCTCAGCCGACACATACAATTTGAAGGGAATCCCTTTCTGTGGTGCGGCTAGGACTGGTGGTGATGCCAAGTAATTTTTGATGTCATCAAAAGCCTTTTGCTGATCGGCTCCCCATACGAAATTCTCATTATCTTTTAATTTCAGTAATGGCGTAAAGGCTTGAATTCTACCGCATGATTTGAAATAAATCGCCTTAAATAATTGATTTGGCCGATCACCAGAACTCGTTCTTGCATGTCGGCGCTTAGTGTCTACTATGGCCTTGACCTCGCCCTGTTGACTTCAACACCTCTCGATGAACCATGAAACCAAGGAACCGACCACCGATACACCAAACGCACATTTCAAGGGATTCATCTTTAACCCATGAGCCCTAGTGTTCTTGAATACTCTTTCTAAATCGGCTAAGTGTCGCCAAATATCTTTAGATTTTACTACTACATCATCGATGTATATTTCAACAATGTGGTGATTAGATTATGGAAGATCAAGTTCATGGGCGCTGGTAAGTGGCACCTGCATTTTTAAGCCGAATGTCATTATCGACCATTCATACAACCCTATCGCGCCAGGCATCCAAGGATTTTTTTAGATATCGGCTTCCGCCATGAGTATTTGATTATATCCAAAGATTCCCATCAAGAAAACTAATAATCTTATTACTCGAGGCAAAGATCGATAAGCATATCGGCTATAGGCATTGATATTCATCCTTTGGCGTGGCTTTATTCAAATCTCTCAAATCGACGCACACGAAGCTTACCGCTCTTTTTCATTACAGAACAATGTTGGACACCCACTCAAAGATATCGGCAAGGCCTTATAAATTTGGCCTCCAAAGAACCTTTCAATTTCTTCTTTTATCATATCGTACAATTCTGGATTAAAACGCCGAGGTGGTTGCTTATATAGCCGATAACCCGGTTTGATAGGCAGCCGATGTTCTACTAACTGTCGGCTTAATCCAGGCATCTCATAGTATTCCTAGGCAAAACAATCCCTGTATTCTCTAAGTATTTCGACCAACTTACTTTTGTATTCTATATCTAAATTTGCACTTACAAAAGTTGGCCTTTTCCTATCACCTTCTCCTATATCGACTTCTTCGAGCATATCGGCAGAAGTGAAACCTTGACCCAATTTTTCGCTTTGGAAGTCTTCAATGGCTTCACACGAATTCACCATATGCCGATAACTCCTGGTTTTGTTTTGTAGGATTTGGATCATTTTCGACTCCATCTTCTCAAGACTTCATCCGCCCGATCAAACGTGCCTGGCCTAACACTGATCGGCGTAAATCCTGACTTACCAATACATAAAAAGTCGCAATCGTCTAGTGCTTTGCCCGATATACATTCCGCTTCTTCATGCGCCAATTCAAGATCGGAACTAGCCATTGCAATATGAGCCGATGTGTACCGACACGATTTCGACTTCATCTCCGTTCCACTGTACAAGGAGTTGATGCATGGTAGAAGGTATGCAGCAGTTGGCATGTATCCAATCTCGTCCAAGGAGTACACTGTAGTTTCCTTTGGCTTCGATCACAAAGAATGCAGTCGGCAAAGTTTTGCTGCCGATAGTTAGCTCCGTAACCATAACTCCCTTTGCTTCAGTAGGATCGCCTGTGAAGTCGTTCAACACCATGTTTGTCTTGATTATGTCTTCATTGGTTTTGCCTAATTTCTTACAAGTGGAGAGTGGCATCAAATTCACAGTAGCCCCTCCATCTACAAGCATCCTGGATATTGGCTTTCCGTTGATAAAGCCCTTTAAGTACAACGGTTTTAAATGCCGATGGGGATCTTGGGGTTTTTCAAACACTGCATCCTGTGCACTCAGGCACAGTTGAGCGAACGTATCTTTAGCCGATTCAGATTTGATTCTGAATTCGGCTGGTAGAGTGAATACCATGTTGATATCTATAGGAGGAGTGCCATCCCGAACTATTGGTGACAGTAAATTGTCTGAGTCTGATTCGTCATTGGCTTGTTCCTTCCTCCTCCATTCTTTTTTAATGGGTTTTATCGGCCGTAATTTATTGAATATTTCATCTCTTTGCTTTTCTTCTTTGGCCTCTCTCATCTCCAGCGTCCTTAGACGTTGAAGCCGTCTGCGTTGCGATCGGCTGAGTCCAGTTGGGCACCATCTAGGCTTCGGTTCAACTGGCTGATGGATTTTTCCGACCAAGCTCTCCGTAGGCTCTTCCTTGTCCTCGTTTGGTGCTCCTAGCCTCTCTTTTATCGGCACCTCATGCCCTGACTTATCTTGATCTGGTGTTGGCCTGGATAGGCGCTCTTTCGCCGATTGCCTTGGCCAACTTTTTTGCGGGTAATGTTCCATGGGGCATGCCCTTGGAGATGGTAGTGCCATACCTTTTTCCCAGCAGAATTGCCAAAAAGGACATCTTTCATGAGCTCTTTCTGCGTTGTTTGGCCGACGCAAATTACTTGGCCGAAACGCATTGTTTGGCTGATACGGTTCGTTTGGTCGGCGAGACTGCTGTTTTTGCCGATAGCTCATCCTCTCATACTTCTCCAGTAACTGCGAGAAGGTTGGTCTAGGTTTGAATGCCGGTTTCCGGGGTGGAGACCTCTCGACTTTGTACCATCGCCCGACTTGTAGTTCCCCTTTTGGCTTTACTGTCCTAATTCTTCCCGTCTTGATCGGCTTCAATTTGAAGAGAGCCGATCGTTATCTTTAGTGTCTCTCCTTTAGAGCTTGATTCTATGTCGACTTGTCATGTTGCTATAGGTCTTTCATCGACAACTGCTTTTCCTTGCTTGAGCATTGAACCATATTGATTGGGAAGGGGTTGACATCGACTTCCATGGCTGGCTCTTCTGCAAACTTGAGCCGACCATCTTCGATAGCTGACTGTATCTGTTGCCGAAAGATGTTGCAGTCGTTAGTATTATGAGAAAAGGAATGACGCCACTTACAGTATCGCCGCTTCTTGATCTCGTCGGTCGAAGGTATGGTGTGCCCTTCAGGTAATCGTATTAATTTTTCTTGTAACAACATGTCGAATATGCGGTCGCATTTGGACACATCGAAAGCGTATTTGACCTCCGACTTACTCCTAGTCGGCTTGAGCCATGAACAGACGAGTGGTTTTTTAGAACCCTTTATCCATTCGGCTATATTTATGTCTGCTTCATCTTCGGAAGTTTCGCTTGAACTATATTCAATCATGTTTATTTTCGCTTTATCTTTCCCATTGCCACTTAGTCTAATTTTATCCTTGAATTCTTTACTCAAATATCGGCTTTCCTGCGCCGACACACGATGAAGTAAGTGACTTAAATCAGTGAACTCCTGTCCAGCAAGTTTTTCTTTAAGTGGGGGAATTAACCCTTGAAAGGCTAAATCGGCTAGTTGGTTATCAGGCAATACTACACTGAAGCAGCGATTTCGCACTTCTCTAAATCTCCTAATGTAATCCGGTCGACTCACCAAAGTTTTTGGGACAACACTCAGTCTGAAATTCTCAACTCTAGGTCTTGGGAAAAAAGTATTCATGAAACCTATTTTCTAAATCGCTCCACAAATGGACCGAATTTGGAGGTAGATTGGTAAACCAAGTGAAGGCGTTCTCGATAGAGACAAGGAAAAGCTTAATCTTTAGCCCATCGGATCGAGCCGCTTCACCATTAATCGAGCGATAAATCTTCCAACATGCTCTAAAGTGGTAATGAATCATCCCCAAAACTTCGCAAAATCGGGAATCCTAAAGTTATGGGGATATGGCATGCGGTCAATGTAACTGGTACGGCTTATAGCCGATTGTCTTTCCTTTGGGTCAGAAGCCAAATTAATCTCTCAAGACCATGGAAATTTGATTAGCCCAATTAATATTGTTAACCGATGGAACACTAGGGTTTGGCCAATTATTTTGGGTAGTATCCGCCCCGAGTGTAAACTCCCACGGTCGGCTTGTTTCTAGCCATGGATACCTTTGTTGCCATGATTCAGATCCATCGGCTCTGGCAACAGAATCTCGTAATGGAACAAACGGCTCTGTGTATGTAACTACTTTATATGGAGCCGGATTCCTAACTTGGGTTGGTCCTTGAGGTTTATAACTTCCATTTAATTCAACCGGCTGAGAAGCCGACTGGACATAGTGAATCCCCGACGCTGACAGATTCAACTTTGCAGCGTCAGTATATGCATGAATATGAGTAACTGGATTCGGGCGGGGATTTGGTGGAGCCAACACGGTGGGCTGGGTCGGCATTAGTGAGGGCGCTGGTGCCGATGCTTTGACCGTGTTGTTTGGAGCCACAGAATATACAGGATACGTTGGGAGTGGCTGTAATGGGTCCTTCAATCCCCCAGACGTAGCCAACTCTTGTGCAATCGTTTTTATGCTATTCTCTATCATCGGCTTCAAGGTCGTGACCAAAGCCGATGATTGATTAATTAATGCATGATGCACAGATTGTTCAATCATAGCAGATAACTCAGCTTGAGCTGGCATGTATCGGCTTACCGGGGTTGATGTGACGCCAGCTTCGCCAAGCGGATTCGATGTTGGAAGTGCCATCTTCGCGGACTTCGCCGTCGGTTTTTTGATAACAACCCAACATCAATTCCTCCAAGGCGCTTCCGATCTTCGATCTCCTTGCGCCGCTCGAGTTAAATCGCCCAAAGTGGGGACGATTATGGCTTTTGTTTACGCCGGATGGTGCGGCAGATTTACCGCAATATCTTGTCGATCGGGTCCCACCGGCGTGCAAAAATGTGTTGGCACCAAAACGTGAAGAGGGTTTCTAGCCCACAACACACCGCATTTAACACCGGTTCGGTTTTTATGCTGAAGGCTAATCGATTTGACCCTGCAATCGATATGGGAAGTAATGTAAAATTTGATCAAGCCGATCCTTGAAATGAATCGGCTAAGAATCAAGAATCAGCCGGGAAGCCGATTAGAAGGGTAACTAGATTAGCCGATCAAGACTAATCCGAGGTAAAAGGTAGATCGATTCTGAAAAGGCGATGCGCAACAAGACAGAACAAATCAAACCTGAAAAAGCCAATGACGATCAAACAATCGGCGATACGCAACTTTATTCGATCGATGTCGACTTACAGAGGAAAGATTACAATGCTAAAAGACTAAACTGTAGAAAGCAAAAACTGGCAGATGTGTTGATGGTGTGGATGCCCTCCCAAGCAGCCTTAGCGCGCCTTATATACTCATCAGCCGATCCGAGTCCGGATACAATACGTTGGTCTAGTCCGAATCGGCTATAGTTTCCTTATTGGACTCTGCTTCCATATATTGTCCGTACGTCATCTGGATTTCCTAATAATGCCTTCGTGCTTTATCCAAACTCGATTTCTTCTGCCAATTCCTCTCGTAGTTTCCAAAAATTGGTGCAAACAAAGGGGAAGGAGAATATAGCGGCAGATGCTTTATCAAGAAGGGATAGTCAAGCAATGGTAGCTGAAGTTTCATGTCATGCTATGGCTACTGTTTTACCAGAATGGGTTTGGAAATTAAAGATAGCTACATTGATGATGATTACAGCCGAGAGCTTTTACAGAAATCTCGACTCACACAGGGTCCAAATCCCGCTTACACATTAGTGGCTGGACTTTTGAGACACAAGGAAAGGATCTATGTGGGTAAGAAGGGAAACATAAGGCAAAAGGTTCTGAAGGATTTCCATGCTTAAAATTTTGGGGGGCCATTCAGGCGTCAAAGCTACTTACCACCGAGTAAAGAAGTTGTTTTATTGGCCAAGCATGAAAAAGGAGATTGAGCAAATGGTGGCTGTGTCCCCAATATGCCAAATTTCCAAATCAGAACACATTCATATTCCAGGGCTGCTTGATCTATTGGAAATACTTGAAATGGCCTAGACACATTTGTCGATGGACTTTATTGAAGGACTGCTGAAGTCACATGGTAAAGATGTTATTTTGGTGGTTGTTGATAGGCTGACAAAATATGCCCATTTCATTGGAATGTCACACCCCTAAACTGTGAAACAAGTTGTCTAGGTGTTCATGTATTACATTGTCAAACTGCATGGCATTCCAATTGCCATAGTTACAGATCGAGATAGGATATTTACTAGCAGATTCTTTTTTGAGATTTTTGGAGCAATGAAGATTTCACTTAGAATGAGCACAGCCTACCATCCCCAAAGTGATGGATAAACGGAAAGAGTCAATCAGTGCCTTGAAACATATCTGAGATGCATGGCTCTTCAAAACCGAAAGAGTGGTTTTCCTGGCTGGCTCTAGTAGAGTGGTGGTATAACACCAATTACCACACATCTTTGAAGCTATCTCCATTCCAAGCTTTATACGGTTATCCACCGCCACAAATTGGTGAATTTTCAGTGCCCTGCAGTATTTCAAAAGAGGCTCAAGTTACTTTGATGCAGAGAGAAGTAATGATCAGAGGAATTCAACAGAACTTACGTCAATCCCTGGAAAGGATTAAGTACTTTGTTGATAAGCTGAGATCTGAAAGAGTATTGTCAGTAGGAGACATGGTATATCTCAAGTTACAGCCATATCGCAAAAATGCATTTGGCCTAAGAGGATCCCTCAAATTGAGATCAAAGTATTACAGAACTTTCAAAGTGCTGGCCAAGATTGAAGAGTAGCTTATAAACTGCAATTACTTGAAGGCGTTGGTATTCACCCGGTATTTCACATAAGCCAACTGAAGAAGCATTTAGGAGCTCATGCAGTACCCATGGCAGGTCTTCTTATGGTTACCGAAAAAGGGCAGATCAAAACTGAGCCCATGGCTGTTCTGAACAGGCGACTGGTTCCTAGAAAAGGCGTCCATGTTGCACAATGGTTGAACATGGCGCCGGAGGATGCTACATGGGAAGATGTTCCGTTTATTCAGCAAACTTTTCCGAATTTTGTTCCTTGAGGACAAGAAAAATGTTGAGCAGGGTGCATTGTCAGGCCAAGACAGTAACGACTGAAGTTTCAGAAGAATATTCAGAGACGGCTGGGAGGAGAAGAGTATCGGCGGCAATTTGACAAGGATACCGACTTCGCTTACAGGAATGTGTGGTTTAGATGTTGGAAGGGTTAACTTGGATCGGACGACTTGCATTAGAAGTAGTAATTACTGTATCTGTTATTTCAATTACCATGTAATGACAATGCAGTATATTCCGCTGCGTGAATCAGTTTTACTTTAGCAACAAACTCTGTAAAAGCTGGGGTATAAAAGACCCAGAACAGAAAGGGGAAAGTAATGAGAAACTTAATTTCCAAGTTTGTATCGTAGCTCTAGTTATCTAGTTCCAGTAATCTTCATTTGTATCGTTTCCAATCTCGCTGCGTTCTCGATCCTGGCTGCGTTCTCGATCCTGACAATGAGGGAGGCAATGTTGACTGCCTGTGCTTGGGAGAGCGCAGCCGAGCCATGGCATACGCGCCCTGCTCATCTCCGCGGAATGGGTAACTGACTAAATCCCTCCCTTACCTGTACACGCCTCCCTTAATCCAACTAGCTAGTCATTTTTCCGTACGCTTATAGGTAATTTATTTTGTAAGACATCAGAATCGCCAACACCAAGGAACCTAATCCAACTAGCTAGTCATTTTCCGTACGCTTATAGGTCATTTATTTGTAAGACTTAAGAATCGCCGAGACCAAGAAACCTAATCCAACTAGCTTGTCATTTTCCGTACGCAACCATGGCTGCTTACGGCAAGGCACGATAGAAGCCGCTCGCAACACGCCACCGTGAGCCCATCGTCGGCGTCGCGGCCTTCCCTGTATCACTAGAGGGACAACCCATCGCTCGCCTTGGCCATCCATTGATTCACCACTGTTAGAGATGCACGCACGCACGCACTGAGAGGGAGAGGAAAAAGGAAAAAAAAATCCATAAACACACGCATAAGTCACTTTTTTCAATTTGCTTACAAACTGGATGGTTTGAATGATTTTACCACTTCTTTTTGTGATATCTATATTTGTTTTCAATTGTTTTAGTGATTTCGGTATTTGTAATATACGATTTCATCGTTGAAACATTAGTAATGAAATGGTGTATCATAAGTACTGAAATCATCCAAATAGTTGGAACAAGTATTAACATCATGCCAAAGATAGTGAAAATCCCGAGAAATATTGCTTACATGGGGCTTAAGGGGTTATTTGCCTGTCAACCTAACTTATAGGGGGCAAAGTGTACGATAAATAGATATGAGGGGCAAATTGAAAAAGTAAGTGATTTATAGGGGTGTTCATGGGTTTTTTTCTAAAAAAACAACTATGCTTTGTTTTAGGGTCTATATGTCAGTGCCATGTGCAACTAAGTCTGTCTTTTCAAATATTTTTTAAATAATACATTATTTATAAAAAATTACAAAAATAATATGCCGAACTTTTTTTTAAAAAATACACCTTCGATCGTCAATTCATTTTCTATCATCAAATGAATTGGTAATAGAGCTCTGTCGCCAATTCATTTGGCGAAAAAAGTATCAGCCCGTCGACCAAATGAATTTGTGATAAAACAATCTGTCGGTCAATTCATAGTGACAAAACATACATTTTCTATCGTCATTTTAAACTTTCAAAACTTTGACCGTAAACATCTTTTTAAGTATTTAAATTGTATTATGAAAATCATATGTAGATTTGTCTCAAACATATTTTTAATAATATTATAATTTTATTGAGTTTTATAAATATATTATAATAAAAATTAGTGGTCAAAATTGTCTTTTGAAAACGAGTGCAGGTCCAAAATAACAAATATTTCTGACCATACGGGTAGTCAAAAGGAAAAGGTAAAAAAAAATGACGCGAATTTCAGTTGCACTTGCTTGAAGCTTTCACCGTTACACGCGAGGCATCCAGATTTATGCGGTCCACTAAAGCCAAGCAGGAAAAAAAGGAAAAAGATTTAGTCTAGTTGGCCCGTAAATTGTCCGGGCCAGTTGGCCTGCTACCCGGGCACCGTCATAGACCTAGCCCAAATAATACGTAGCCATCTTTTAAACACGACAAATTGTATAAGTCAGTCCTGATTGTTTGGGTTTAGGTTCTCTGACTTATAGTTTAAAACAATTTTTTTTTACCTTAAGCAGTTTATAAGCCGTTCGCTTTTATGCCAAGCCAAGATGTTTATTATCCTGCCTTTTTAATAGGTTGAATGATATAGCTTATTGTTAAAAAGTCTGAAATACAGTACTTGAGGTTGTGAGGATATAATCATTAGCAAGCAAAGGGATATCGATTACAATTAGAATACAACAATACTCATCAGAACAATTGAACAAATAACAGTTACAGCCAAAACAATGTTCTCGAATATTGCTCTACTCTGATCAGCCATCCTACTTACAACCAGAAGACTAGCACACTACCACGAGAAAAAGCTCACACTACCTTGAAAAAGGTCATCAGTGGCGATTCGTAACTACCATCAGTGACGGTTTTCGAACCGCCACCGATTTTGTGCCACTGATAATGGAGGATTATCAGTGACGGTTCTAGAACCGCCACAGATAATATTATTTGTGACGGTTTTTGGTTAGAACCGTCACTGATATGAAGGATATCAGTGACGGTTCTAACAAAAAACCGTCACTGATAGTACTAGTATCAGTGGCGGTTTTTGGCTAGAACCGTCACTGATAGTCCGACACAGGAAAATAAAAAATGGGCATTTGTGGCTAGCCTCAGCAAAGCTAGCTATGCCCTCTGCATGTAATTTATAAATACTCATGCAAACAAGCAGCTTGAACCCATCGAACAATAGCAATGAATTTAGAAATACAAAGTTGTGCTAACAATTGGCAAAGAATAAAGGCAGTTGAACCCACTCAACAATAGCAACAGACTATGAAAATTGAAAGCTCATTGCTTGGAAATATAAAGCTAGGCCACTCACCTGGCAGCTACATATGTCAAATGGGGCATCCTCCTATAAATACTCATCCAAACAAGCCTACGGAATACATGAAAAGGAAGGAAAAGATTAGTCATGTGCTTTATGATCCTCGATGAGTATGTGAGCAAGAGCACAAATAATGGAATGTATGGGGTAAAACATATATTTCTTAGTGAAGTGAGAATACCAAGACAGTAATCATCACCATATGTCATTGGCAAAATGTATGAATTTGTGAAAAGGGTTTTATCTCTTATGGAAGGGCTTATAGCATGCATATGATTTGACTTAAAGGCGTAAAATATGCAATTGTTCAAACAATCTGTGGCTCTATGCATGACAATGTTTTTGGTCTACTCGCCATACAGATCATACCATCACATTATGTTAATGGCAAATTAGGTATTGTGGTAGTTATTTTCTCATTTACCTCGTAACATTTAGTACACAAATATGACAAACTGACAATATGTAATCAGATGAACTCAACAAATTTTGTGCTGCCAACAAACCGGTGCAGTTTTTTTTCCTTCATTACTTATATAGACTAAAGATTACATGCATCTATGGACAATAATGTGGACTTCCTAATCTTAATCGACTCACCTAAATATAGATACAGTTTGTACCGGATACAACACTATTTGCAATCCGCAAACTGAAAGTGAAACTGAATAGCAAAACCGAACCGGACTGAACCTTCTAAACTTGAAACTCTCTCAGTTTTTTTCAGAGTTTGACACCAACCCAAACTAGTTTAGATAACAAAATAAGCCATGCAGGAAAACTGAACTTTTTCCTTCATTGTTGATCCGTGTCACCATTATAAGGAGTCATGCGTCTTTTATCCGAAAGTGCAAGGCCATTATTTGTCCATGCTTCAAGATAGCACAAACACCTTAATACATATTGCATGTAAAATGAGTTCACAATTGTTCCCAATTGAAAGTGTTCAATCTATCGCCTACTTGAAACCTAGAAGAGGCAGGAGGGAAAAGCAAAAGCAAACACACAATATCCTTATCCAAAAGAACCTAAGGAAACAAGGATGGTTTTATAAGTATCACATATAACAAATTACATTGTAGGCCTCATTCTATGTTACGGAGATATTATGTGCTCAAGCAGATTTTCTTTAGTTTCTTAACATTAGCATTTTGTAGTAATAACCATTATCTATCCAATTAAGAAAATATGCAGTACATCATGTGTGAGGAGAATTGGAACCTAAAGGTGCAGAAAAATTAAAAGAAAATTTTGTCCAGAGAGCATCATTTACTTGTTTGGCCATGTCAAGTTCCTAAGTCTTGAATATGCACTAATGAGTGCCATATATATATATATATATATATATATATATATATATATATATATATTGGTCATTTGAATTCCATCTTGCCGTAATTCATCGTGATATCGCCAACAATTCAATAGCCCGCAATTATCCCAATAGAAACTATAAATATTAAATAGAAAGGTATAGGTTAATAGGAACAATGTAGCAACCATAGAAGAAAATAAGAAGGCAAACACTAGCAAAGTTGAGATGTAGTCTATTTCTAAAAATTGAAATGAGCACTTCAGAGATGCATGTGTGCATGCACATGAAAAATAACCGAGATAGACCAAATATACGTAAATGAACATTGCTATTACTATCCAGATATTGTCATGTAAGTATGTAACACAATATCCTAAATAACCAAAAAAGAGAATCAAATGATAATACTTACCATGAAATACAAGAAGGGGAACAACGATGCTATTGGTAAAGCCGAAAGGCCAAGAGAAAAAATAGAAATGTTAAATATGCAATGGAAAATATTTATGCAAAAAATAATATAATGCACATGGTAAGATTAATAACATTGTGGGAATCATCACAAAGATTTCTCAGTGACAAGATGTAATGCTGAAACCATAAAGCAATTGCCTCTCCCGCAACATCCACAAACATTCGTAATTAGCAAACATTGTGGGAATCATCAAAGCATTTCTCGTGATAACCCCAAAGCAATTGCCTCTCCCGCAACATCCACAAACATTCGTAATTAGCAAAACATGTCAATGGAATAGTATCTCTTAGGAGCAAAAGGTTTCGAAAGGTCAATTGCGATTATTAAAGAAAACAAATCTCTAGAATCATTCAACGTAAAATAAAAGCAAATCGATACCAACTTCACTAATTTGGAGCAAGGTGTCTTTATCCCACCACAAATTACAAGTGTTTGAATCACTCGCCTTGTCATGCTTTTGGTAACAAAGTAAATAACATTTTACAATCAAAATAGATTGTCCCATCAAGCATCAACCATCGACAAGAGAAGTGGCATTGATTTAAACAAGGGGTTCCCATTTCAAAGGAACAAAGAGTTATTTACACTTTGTAATGAAAAAAAATTGAAGTAACAAAAGCCTAAACTAGTTTCCTAAACTAGAAGCCTCACGGTCTTCTGGAGGTTGGAGACACGTGATGTGAGAAATGAGTATGGAGGAGTGTATCGTTGTTGTCTTCGCCATAAAACTCGCCGCTTTTGTTGAGTACTTCCTTCATGATGAAGTAGGCGGTATGCCCTGAATGGCTTGGATTTGAACGAAGCAATCCTACCGAGAGATGATTTTGAGGTGTCTGTAAGTATGAAAAATGTAATTAAGAGAGTATATAGAAATTGAGTGGCGCGAATCGATGTGTCATGTCCGCATGACCGATCTCCACGTCATTGTCTTTTATTGTGCAACTTAAGATTTCGCGCATGTAATCGGCACTAAGTACCCACATAAATTTGTTCCTTTGCGCTCGCTTGTGACATCGCGAAAATCGAATGAGCTAAGATGTCGCCGAATGAGCTATTTACTATGAAATACGATATAAGAATATTCCTTGCGTGCGCATCGAAAGTTAGTACGGATTGTAAGGGATTTTTGTATGGCCGTGTCTCGTGCTCTTCTCGACAATATCTTTTGAACGCCTCATTTATCAAACGTGTCATCACTTCATAGTCCGCTTTAGGTTTATCCAAAGGATCCATGATCAAGATCTTGCTCTTGTCTCGATGAATTACTACGAGAATCCAAATGAAATCTGGATGCCATAGCCATTAGTCCTTACGCTAGAGTACATAACTAAATCAACGAGTAATTTAACTAGCTAGTGAGGAACTTACTTAAAATTGTATGGTACAAGTATAAACTCCTTGTATTGTAGTTTAAGCAAAGCTTTATAGACGATTTCTCGACCTCCTTTGGTACTCTCTCGATTTCTTCTTGGCAAACCATTCCTGTCGAGGAATCCTAATCGCCCCTTGGTTCTTCGTAATTCCTTCATCTCGTGATCTATATAACTAAATAATTAGACATGACATTTATCAGATACGTGAATGTAGACCAAGATTGATATATTAGACACTTACAAGGTCCAAAGATCTCAAAAACATATGTCGAGGGCGCCGTGATAGAACAAGTTGTGCAAGTTATCGAATTCTATTAAGAAGTAGCCAAAGCCCTCGTGGTAGAAAATGTTCTCACGGAAAACTGCAGTGACCACCTTCGGAGTATGTCTTGTTGATCGCTCCATGTACCATGCATGTAATCGCGATCATGGGTGTTAGACTCATTTAACTTCGAATCGGTGACTAAGGGCTTCCCTACCGAATTTCAATCTTGGTTGATTATCTTGTTCATCGACTTCCCTTGCCCTTACTTTTTTCACGCACGACATCATACTCGGTCCTGGCTTCCTCGATCTAGCCGACACACTTTGCCTAATGTGTCATTTTTGGGATCGGGGTTGTAGGTTTGTCCTTTGAAGTACCTGTGTTACTGTGTTTTTGCGTTGGAGTACTAACGGTGGCCATCTTTATGGGGTCCTCAATGGATTTCTTTGTTACCTCATCTTGCTTCTTCACCGCTTTCACTCTCGTCTTTGGTGACGGATGCGCGGATTGCACCGCAGAGAGGCGGCATCGCATGGTCCAAGACGATGTTAGAGAGGCGCCATCGATGGTCCAAGACGATGTCACGCTTGCGCCATCGATGAATGAGTGGACGGCACTTCCTAGAGTTGTTATCTCGTCATTGGCGGGTTTTTCTAGCCCGATATCGAGAAATCGTAAGTATCTTGGTCCACCGACCTTTGCATAACTGGCGCTATCGGAGCATTGTGCAGACACCCCTTGTTGGCACGGATAAGCTACCCCGTAGCGCACTCAGAGAAAGATGTTCATCACGCACGTTGAGCCGACGGGTGTGGGGTCGTATGTCGCCCACAGGATAATGGTTTAGGTCCGCTTGTACTAATGGCGTGACGCGAATCGCTTTTCGACCAGAGGGCCGGAGAGAGCGTTTGCCTCTGCGTCGCTCAAGGTCGCTTGTACTTGTCGTTGAACTTGTTCTTGAATGGTGGGTTGTAATTCTCGCAGAACCCTTTCCTTCATACTTTCCATTTCCTGCGCCATGAGCTCTTCTTTAGCTCTCTTCCGACTCCTATAAGAGTCTTCGTGCTGAGGGAATCCCATCTTCCATGGAACCTTGACCCCAATGCCTCGTGTTCGACCGGGGTGCTCTTTGTTTCCTAGGGCCGCTGTTAGCTCGTCTTTCTCCCTATTTGGGTGGAAGGATCCTTGGGTGGATGGGCGAAACCGATGAACTCTTTGCGCTATTGCTTCGTCTTCGCCGCTCTTGAATGATAAACTCCTAGTAGACAAGAGATTCGCCTCGCTAGCACGTAGTGCTTCACTCGGTCCGTAGTCGACCAAGGGACTTGCGCCAGTCTGTTGGATCACTTGTAATTCCTGCCTGTCCCATTGAGCAATTTTACCCGTGTACCCACTCGTGCCAAGTCTGTGGGGGTGAGTATTTCTTCTTGCGATGCTAATGTGGTCCTCACTAGACTTCCTTGTCGCCCAGATTGCTTCATCGCCACGAACTCATCCCAAGATGGTGTAATCTTGGGTAGTCTCCGACGGTCGACCATTTTGCTTCACATAATTTACGCTCACCGCCTTGAAGTTTCTCCACGCATTGTCCATGGTCATCAATGCATCGCGACGCACGAGTTCTTCGACTCTTCGGGAATGCGAAGGTTCCTTTGAGCTCATCCCCCACGATCCGCTTTGGTGGCTTGGGGCACTTTATGCCAATCCGAATAGGTGATTGGCACTTTCTCCTTACGATGTACCCACATGTTGACCTGATTTTGCTATCGCTTTTTTCGTGCAACAGGGACCCAAGATCTCGAGACCTCCGTGATGGTGTACCTGCCTTCAGCTTCTTAGTCTTCCTCGTCCTCGGCGTGTTGCACAGTGGAGGCCTGTATGGTGGAGGCCTCGGGAAGAGCGGTGGAGGCCCCGGAAGAGCGGTGGAGGCCTCAAGAACAATGGTGGAGGCCTCAAGAACCGGTTGTTGGGTGGAGGGTAAGGTACTGCCGGGCTCTCCTCCATTATAGGCTTAGTTTGGGCTCCATTAGAACTACTCAATAGAAAGGAGATATTTCAGAGAGGGAAAGAAAATATGTACTAACTGATAGAATAACTAAGTGTATCATATTGAATTAGCACACTGAGGAAAATATGTACTAACTGAGGAGTAAGATAGAAGATGTACTAACTGAGGACTATATTAGATCCTTAAAGTGCCTGTTCATGGCTCATTTCGAGTCACAAATGGAGTAATCCACTAATAACAAGAATAACATAGATAAGATAGAACTTAGCAATTTGAAGTGATCCATTAATATGAATTATGCCTTATATCTCAAAGAGAATTAATTTAATGTGCTCTCAGATTTGGGTATGGATGAAGATAAGGATCTTCACCACAATCACAAATGGGCTAACACTTTATTCAATGAAATAGGCCTTGAACTCTTACCACCTTAAAATGCACACTAAAGAATTCTACTGTCTAGATATATACACTGCTCATATTATAATCAATAAGTCTTGCTAACAGGAACAGAACTCCCAGATCAGCAATAATATATCAAAACCAATCAATTCTATATGGTTATCAGACTACTATCATTCAACACTTTCAGAATATTCAAGATATCGAGTTAATCCTTTCAAAGGATCAAATACGAGCAAGCGTAGTTAGTCAAATGAGTAGTATTGATGTAAATGAACCGATCAATAACAGATATCAAACAGTCTCGTAGTTCTTTCAAGTAAGACAAGTAAGCAATTCTTTCAAGCATTTAAGTCTATAGTTCAAGGCCTAAACCACATAAATAAAGGTTCTGATCATTCTAGTACCTGTGTTCATCACAGAGCATCACCCACGTCAATTCAAGGCAACAAGTAAGACAAGTAAGGCAACAAGTAATAGCAAAGAAAAGTAAGCAATTCTTTCAAGCATTTAAGTCTATAGTTCAAGGCTTAAACCACATAAATAAAGGTTCGATCATTCTAGTACCTGTGTTCATCACAGAGCATCACCCACGCCCCAATTCAAGGCAACAAGTAAGACAAGTAAGGCAACAAGTAATAGCAAAGCAGTAGTATAATGCATCCACAATGTTAAGGGCATCCACAATGTACTTCCCAACAAAAATAGAAATTCTTATCAATCGTTTGTATTTCATTCCTTCAAACCTCGTATTTGTTTACTAATCTATTGATTATTCTAATTAACAGCATGAAAAACATTACATAACTCAATGCTAGCATCATGAAAAACAAGGCAGCAAACTGATTAACATTCTATTGATTATTCGAATTACATTCTATTGATACTTTGAAGGACACAAATGTAAAGCTTAGTTCATTCATTGTAAGTGAAGCCATTCATTCATTCACAAGATCTAAGAATGTAAAGCTCAGCAGAAGTGCCATCTAAGACACAAATGTAAAGCTTAGCGTATGCCATCGAAAATTAAGAGCTTCATGTGAATTTAAAGTTTGTACTATTGCAAAATGACTCAAGGACTTACTCATATTAAAAGACTAAAGCATGATCTAAGAATAGGGTTACATATTCTAATATCTCATACACAAGATCGAAAATACAAGAATAAGCATACACCTACACTCTTCAACAGATAACAGCACATACATAAACTCGGTGCATCAGTTAAGCACAAGAGCAAAGGATGGCAGTAAATGAAAACTGTCGCTAAATATCTCTAGCTCATTCCTGTTTAAACACATTTCAGAACATGTGTACCCCTAATACTTGCTATCATCACTCACACTTATCCACAAATTCATACTAGCATCACCATGAGCCGAAAATTTCACAATCATATATGTGTATGCTTATCAATTTCAGCCCCAAAAACCCTGAACCATTTAATCACAGAAGATATCTAGCACAAATCTACACATATCAATCACAAAGACAAAGACATATTACCAAATTCCAACTGATAATCAAGCACACGGATAACAATCACAAAGACAAAGACACATATCAATCACAAAGACAAAGACGGCTTGAGTTCATGTTACCTCGCGGTGCAGCGAATAGCGGCACGGCTTGGAGTGGCGGCGGCACGGCTTGGAGTCCTCCCCACGGACGACGATGCGGGCAACACAGTGCGGAGTGGCGGCGGCACGGCTTGGAGTCCTCCCCCACGACGACTTGCGGGCGGCACGGTGCGGAGTGGCGGCGGCACGGTGCGGGAGTCCTCCCCACGCACGACGCTATGGGCGGCACGGCGTGAGAGGCGCGGTGGCGTGGCGCGGAGCTGCGGTGGCATGAGGTGATCGAAGTTTTAAGTGGAGCAAAGGGTTAGGTTTACCATATATATAGAGGTATATCTCGTGACGGTTAATAAATATAACCGTCACAGATATTAGTTATCTGTGGCGGTTAATAACAATAACCGTCACAGATAATATTTATCTATGACGGTTATTGTTATTAACCGTCACAGATAACTATTATCTGTGACGGTTATATTTATTAACCGTCACAGATACTCCCTCCACCGCCATAGATACAGATGACAATCATAATAAACTCCAGGAAGCATGTATAACTGTAAAAACTGCAGAAATCATAATAAACCATGTTGCATATGACAATACATAATTTTTTCTTCCATACATTAATACATATGAAGCATGTATAACATAAGTCCTACAAGCATATATATATAACATATATCCTGGTTTGGTCTTCTTCAAGGGCTCCATCCAACACCTTTTTTCGCAATTCTTCTTCCATGAACAAAGGTCCAAAGTCATTTAAATGTTTATATCCTAGAGCACATAAAAAAAGTAAATGAATTATTCAAGCTACTACATTTCCTCAAGAGCTATAGAAACCTGAATTCAATTGAACAAGACTCCACCATCGCGTCGTCGAGATTTCGAAGTTTTGAAGTTTTCTCATCAAAATCATGCATATTTATTTCCTATTAATTCCACATAAATGTACATTTCTTACATCATATTTCCATTTCTTACATCACATTTCCAGTACTCCTAGCTAATTATTTTGTTTCACAATTTGGCCTTCATTGTGATCATCGCGATGATAGGTAACTTCTTGAGTGGTTTCTTCCTCAGGCCTGATGCTGTCGCCTGCGAAAGGAGGCAACTCATCAAACTGGTTGTACTCTTCCTCATCCACGACATTCTCAACTCCAACGATCCTTCTTTTCCTTGCGTAACTACGTGGCGCTTCTTATCCGCCGGTCGATTATGTAGAATACTTGTGCTACTTGATTCGCAAGTACGTAATGGTTCGCCTCAGATCCGACATGTTCGATGTCCATGAGTAAAGCCGCATTTGTCCACCTTGACACCATTCGAGTCGCACCCAATGACATCAAACACCGGATCTTGAAAATGCAGAGTCCACTCCCAAATCTCCTCTATGAACCCGTAGTAGATGCTCTTCACGTCGCTCTGTGTTGTCGAGGCATCTATACGGACACCACTGCTTTGGTAAGTGCTCTTGCTATCCCGAGCTCTCGTAAAATGTATATCCATTGATGTCATATCCTTGCCATGTCGTGATTGTACCTGAAGGCCCTTTTGCCAACCACCTCAATGTAACACTCGTTTCTTCACCAGACATGTGCTCCCTGAACCAATGACTGAACAAACGATTGTGCTTTTTTGTTATCCAAATCTCTGACTTTCCTCGGTTTTCCCTCCTTAGCTTACCCTTGTGTATGTCCATATACGGACACACCTCAAGTGACTGTTGCAATACTGTGAAATGAGCTTGTTTGAACAAAATATTATCGTAAGAATTTGTAGATTTCTTTCCTATTACACCTTTTGTACCTAGCCTACCTCACTCAATAATTTGCACTCCTACCGGTTCGACCTCCTCCATGTAATCGACTACGTAACTCAATAACCTCCTCGCTTGCATAACCTTCTACAATTGAGCCTTCCGTACGAGATCGACACGTACATATTTCTTCGAACACCCATATACCTTTCAAATGGGTACATCCGATGCGAGAATACGGGTCGCAAATATTTATCTCATTGACAAGGTGAACAATGAGATGAACCATGATATCAAAAATGATGGGGAAAATACATCTCCGGTTAGCACGTAGTCTTTACCACATCACTGAAGTTCATAAAGTCCAACGAGATCGATGACCTTTCGTGAAATCGTGTTGAAGAAGGAACACAACCTCGTGATTGCCTCTCGGACCTTGTCGTGCAAAATACCTCTAATTGCAACAGGAGCATTTGTGTCATCATCACATGACAATCATGAGACTTCATGCCGCTTAACTTCAAATCTTTCATCGATACCAGCTTGATGTTTATGAGTAACCGGACGGAACTTTCACACCATGCGTGCACTTGCGAGTTCTTTTTTCTTTCTTACTCAAAGTGTAGCAAGTCGGGGAAGGTAAAGCCGCCTTTCCAGTGTCTTGAGGATGTAGCTCGGCTCGATCTTCATGTCTTCCAGATCCCTTCGTGCCTTCATCCATCCTTTGTTTTGCTAGGAATATTCAAGAAAGACCAACCACGCTGTCACATACATTCTTCTCTACATGCATGACGCCGATGCAAAGGTCGAACTTCCAAGTCCTTCCAAAGAGGGTAAGTCCCAAAAGATGGATCTCTTCTTCCACGTGGTTTTTCAAGATGGGACCGCGATGTATTACTAGTACTCCCTTTCCGAGTACAACATTAAGATCCCTAACCATATCATACACCTCTTCCCCACGAAGACGCCTTTGAGCTAAACCGCCCTCCTTTGTCCCGTCAATTGTTTCTTCATATTGCGGTACGGATGATTCTGCGAAGGAACCTCCGTGACGCATGTACACTGCTTTCCTCGAGTTGTTGAGCCACACACTAGCGGTTTCATCCATGCATCGGGGCATGCTTTCGCTCCTTTTATAGTACGGCCGACAAAGTTACCAAGCCGCAGAAAATCATTGATGGTGCGTAACAACAATGCGAGTAGAGTGAAGTACTCGCTTGTACTCGCCCCATACCGTACACCTTCATTCCACAATATCACAAGATCTTCCACCAATGGTTGTAGGTATACATCAATATCGCTGCAGTTGTCTCGCCCTTGGATAAGCAAGGACATCATAATGTACTTTCGCTTCATACACAACCAGGTGGAAGGTTGTATATACACGAGTCACGGGCCAAGTGCTATGAATGTTGCTCATGTTACCGAAAGGATTCATTCCATCCGTACTCAAGCCAAACCTTACATTCCTCGTTCATTTCGAAGTTCTCCTCAAGAGTCTATCGATGGTTCTCCATCGGGCGTAATCACCGTGTCTCGCTTTTCCATCCTCTTACGGTCTTCCGAAAGTGCCATCGCATCAATTTGGCGTGCTTTTTGTTTCCAAATAAACGCTTCAAACGAGGTATTACCGCAAATACCACACCACTTTTGCGGAGCTCCTTTCTTCACCTCGATAGCTTCATTGCCATCGCCCTTACGCTTGTATCGCGACGCTTTGCACACCGGACATACATGAATGTCGCATAGTCTTTGCGATAGAGTATACAAATGCTTGGACAAGCATGTATTCTTTCTACTTCCAATCCCAAGGACATACAACCTTCTTAGCTAGATACGTGGTTTTAGGCAACATGTTTCCTTCAAAGATGTCCGCTAAGAGATGTAACAACGCCGTGAAACTCTTGCCGGACCAACCATTGGCTGCCTTCAATTTCAGAGAGCGAGAGCACCGTGTGCAACTTTGTGTATTCCTCCCATAACCCGGAACAAAGGTTTCTCCGAATCCTCCATCAAACCCGTGAATTGATTAAACTCTCTCGACTAGTGTAGTTCTTCGCATCGCGCAACATTTGAGCAGATTAATGTCGTCATCGACGACCAACCTATCCTCATCGGATCCATAATCGATGTCACCGCCACATTGCCGCTCCGTCTGCCGCCGACGCTATCACGCTCAAGTATGATCTCCTCTTCACCGTGCCTTGTCCAACTTGTATAGCCAGTACAAAACCCTCCGGATCAAGTGCAAATGGATATGGTTTTGTTCGAAAACATCTTCTCATTCTTGCAATCAATGCATGGACGAGTATGTACTTCGCCTTCTTTTGCAAGTCGTTCTCCTCACGCCCTTAGAAAAACAGATACACCGTCGATATATTCTTGGCTGCAACGGTTCAGATCGTACATCCATCTCCGGTCCATCTACAGCTCATTAATTTAAGCAATTTATTAATATCCAAAAATCTTAATTAAATAAATTGTTATTCAATATTCAACAATATGCACTAACGGGACAACATTAATACTAAGTAAATGTTGCAAACTTAATTAATTAATTTTAATATATACTCATACGTAACCAAAAATTATATATATCCTCAGGAAGATCAACATAATAAATTCTCACCTCAAAATTTCATGATCACCCGACTACCATATTAACTAAAATTTATTTATCATTCACATCCAACAATCTTAATTACATAAATTGGGTTTATATGCTTCATAAAATTCACTAACAATACCCACTAATGGATATATGCACGCGCTAACTAAAAAAATTAATGGTAACTAAGAAAAATATTAACTACGTAATTTTTATACATATCCTTCTAAGAGCAACATAATAAATTTCTCATCTCAAAATGCAAGGCAATTAACATCATGATCACCCATCTATCATATTAACTATAATTTATTTTTCATTAATATCCAATAATCGAATACATAAATATGATATATGCTTGACAAAACATTCATCATCTAAACAAGGTAGACAACTTAATCTAATACAAACAAGGTAATAAATTCATCATCTACAAATTGCTAGGTAAATAAAAAACAAACTAAATGTAGACCTTGCATCTAAACCTTAATTAAGCTAGGAATAAACCTTTAATGGCAATTTTACAAGACAAATGAAGAGAGGAGACATATTTTACACACATTGGAACAATTCTAGGAAGTAGAAGCACAAGATCTTGCCCAAACAAAATCTGAAATGAAAAAGCTAACTTTTCTTCTCGGCAAAGAGAGGAGGAAGATGACCAAATGACAAGGGCAACAAAGTGGCTTTATATAGAAAACATTATTTGTGGCGGTTTTAAATTAAAACCGCCACGATAATTATATTAGTGGTGGTTCTAAAACCAAACCGATAATTTATTATCTCGTGACGGTTCCATCTAC